>CM036342.1:2691569-3421568 GCA_020615435.1 Telenomus remus | reverse complement strand
GTTTACGCAGTGATTGCCCACCCAGAAGTACTACGTGAGAAAGGAAAGAATGCTGTCGATCCCGAGGTAAGACAAAATACAAAGACACCAATCAATGTTTCTCATCTTTTTTTATCTTTCTAATTCGTTATTAAATCTTTTTTTATCCAAAAAAAAAACTAATTTATACTTCATACAAAATTTGCAAGGACTCATAGAGATGATTATTTCCAGACTTTGACTTTCTCTTTCTTTTTCACAGCAACGTAACATCTTGATAGAAGACATCCTGGACTACGTAGAAGCGACGAACCGCGAGGTCAATTTCATGCGAGTCTACTCGATCTTAAAAGACCGCGACATAACCGGCGAACTGAAAAAAGTATGGACGGCAGTGCAGTCGCGTCAGGACAAGGAAGAAATGATGCAGCAGCAAGAAACTTGGATCGACGCGCAGCCAGACGTGCCCTACATACAACCTTACGAACCGCAACAAAACGCACAAGCCCAGCAGCCAATGCCTCAAACTGCCCAACCGCCCAACTACCAAAGCAACGACAACTTCCAGAGGGTCCCCAACCATCAGTACGTTCAACCCAATCCGGACAGATACACTGCCCCAAACTGTCCTGCTTATCCGAGCGCCCAGTACCAGCAACCGAAAAGACCGCAGTACGTGAACGGAAACCAGATGTTTGACCTGGTTACTGATTACTCGAACTATCTACCTGTGATGGAGCAACACAAACCCGAACCTCAGACCGAAAGTGAGATCGGGAAGATGAACTCGAGGTTGAAAGCGAGTCCCAAAGCCAAGGCAGAGGAGGACAATCAGGCGAAGAAGGAAGCTGACAATAAAACTCAATCGAACAAGAAGAACCTGCAGGTAACCGACCTGGACGAGGCTGAACCGGAGGAGTCTTCCAAAGAGAAGCAAAAATCGAAAACTATTATTAAGATCAATCCGTTTGGGTTGAAGGATAAGGTTAAAAGTGAGAGCACCGAGAGCGAGATGGCAAGATTGTCGATTGGCGAGAAGGACAAGAAGGAGGAAGGCAAAAATGGGTTCGCGAAGAAAAGCTCGGACAGTCCGAAGCGTGTTCAGACGGCTATGAACAATATTATAAGTGTCTTCAAGCAGCCTAGTTCGTCTTCTGAGGAGGGTTCTGGGTTGTTTGTCAAGTCGAATAAGAAGTCAGGACAGAAGAATGAGACTAAGGAGGAGTATACGATAATGAAGAAGGATGAAACGGAAGAGGTCAATGAAGAGTATTACAAAAAGTACCGGAAGGTCATCATCAATCACGTCTAAAAACTTGCGAGTTGAAAAAAGAAGAATCTCAAGTGCAACCTGATTTCAAATACGATACATTGAGTATTAATTTTAGATTAATCCAGTTTACCGAATTGCAATATGAAAAACCTTTGAGGTTTTCTTAGAAAGTTAAATGTTAGATATTTTTTTATTTTGTATCTCTAGAATTTAACAGGCCAAATGGGTCTTCATTGAGTTCAACGTTTTCTGCCGATTTTATAAGAATTTGAATTAAGAAAGATACAAAAATCCGGAAAGAATTTTTAAAGAACTTTACCAATGTCGTAAACAAAAGTGGAGACACTGTTCAGCTACGGATAACTTTTTTGAAACAAGTTGAATTTTAAACAGGACAAACGTAAAGGTATTTTTTCTAGAGACAAAACTATCAAGTGTGATATACTTTAGTTATAAATTGATAGATTTATGTCGTTTACGTACAACTGTATCTCCACGACTTATGTTATATCATTTGTCAGTTTTTATCCATCGTATTATGTTAGTTCATATTTTTATACCGACCGAACCATTATTTCAACAATACATATCACGATGGCAACTTTCAAAACTTCATACTTTTTAGATACTTGAAAAAAAGGATCAACATCCTCGAACTCCAAACTGTCATCTTTCGAATGCCATCGAAAATAGTTGAAGCCATGACAGTAACTCGATAAACTGACTAGAAAATAATGCTTCTTAGTGGTACCTAACAAAACAAATAAAAACTTGCCGACTAAGTTTTGAGACGAGGAGACTGAAAGTCGCGGTGCAATTTCGCTCAGCAGGTGCACAGAAGCTGTGAAAAGGAGAGAGAAGAAAAAAAGAGAAAAACAAACATTGTAGTTCAAATAGTGACTTGTTCACGCCAAATAGAAGTGTTCAGATGCGACTTAAAACACAACTTTGCAATTTCGATACGCCCCTCTTTTTAGAGCCCCCTTTTGAGAGCATATATTTATCTACGAATATCGCTAGACCGATGCAATTACAAGACTACGAGATTATTATTCCCTGATGGAATTTCGGTTTACATAAACTTTACCTCAAACTAAAACATAATTTTTCTTTTGGTTTGAAATAGAAACTTTTGTCAATGCAACTTTGGAGCAGTTGAATTTTATGTAAACGGTTTTACAAAATTCAGGGATTGATTTGGAAGATAATGTTTGTTTAGACGCTAAGTATGATTTTTACTGACTGTAGTAACTGCCAATAACAAGTAGAATTAATGGAATGTAACAATCCGTTTGTTAGGTGACAATAATTTAGCGATTGTCAAAGTAAACGATGTTTTGCAGTTAGCGGTTAGATAGCTGGATGATTGTGAAGAGGTCAGTCTAACACACCCTGCTTGACACATCACATTACTGTTTAGATGCATTTTTCGGTTTTGTAAGTTTGGTCCGATTAATTTTCATGAGTATAAAACGACTTCCAAATCAAGATATACATGCGCTGTATTGTATGTTAGTGTTTAATAATCGAATAAAAATGTAACTTGCATATGAGTGATTCGTAATTAGCACAATAAAACAATACAAAATTGTCTTTTGAGTGTTGTTTTTCATTGCTTCACAGCAATATTTGAATTTCACATTCAAAATTTATTTCCGAAATCCCCCCCCCTTAAGTTGTATGAACATTAACATTGAAAAGCAAAATTTTGTTTATAAAAATGAAAAGGAAATGGACTTACAGGTGAAGAATTTCTGACAATGGAAACAGCGTTGATGGACAGCGGATGGGTAGGTTGAAAATGATGACATCTCAAATGGCGCGCACTCGCGAACACTCCGACACTACTTTTATACGAAAACTTTCGATTTCAATCGCGATAAACAATAACGAAAACATCGAAAAATACGACACTCGCGTTTCCGATTCACGTCCAATCGAAGTACGAATTGAACTAAGCACAAGATGTTTATTTACATTGTCAAAATTGACTTGCAATCAACCCCCAATTTTAAAGTTTAATTTTTGTATATTTGGTACTGCTATTTAGTTTTTAAATAAAAAATAAACAAATATTTCCGTCTTTTGATGGTGCTTATTGCAAAATAATAGAGTATTTATTCGAATTATACAATGATTTTTGATTTGAAACCGGATATAAACAAGAAAGTTCAATCAGAATGGCGGCCATTTTGCCGCCTTTTATATCTTACGTTGTTTTTAATTATTTTCAATGAACTTTATGCAAAATAACCGATGAAAACAAATAGAGTATGCACTCTGTCTGTCGATTGTTGCTTTAAAACCAATTGAAAACAACATGTTTCCAGAAATATGACGCGGGGGTATAAACAAACAAAGAAAGTTTTGGTGTCATGTTACAATTTGCGATGGCGCCAAAAACAGCTTGGCGATTTTATATGTTTACTACTAATATTTAATTTCCAACTGGAAAATAAATATAAAAAACTATTTATTGTTGTTGCCCGTTTGAAATTCTGATTCAAAATGTAAACATTTACGCAAGATTCAAGAAATAAAACCGGATATGTTTGTGGGGTGGATGGCCGTTGGCGAACACCAACAATGGCCGCCATTTTTGTTCATGCCCCTTATCAATTTAAAATCATTTATTGTTTATGGTTAAAAAGCCGAATTTTTATGTTTTTGTTGTTTTGTAACTTTGAATAAGACATTATTAATTCTTGGAAACACGCCCCAGCGACCAAGAAAAAACACATTTGGTGTCAAATTACATCCTCGTGAAAAAACAAGTTTGTTTTTGAAAAACCCAAATGTTTTCATTGGTTTTTCAGTAAAAATTGGAAATTGTTTATAACTAATTGTTAAATTGACTGTTTTAGCTCAAAAATTACGAAAGGATTCTCATGAAAAACCGTTAAATTTGCTGTCAAACAATGTTTGACGATATGTCTACCCGATGGCATCCGTTCGACTTTGCAAACAGTTTTGTTTATGTTAAATCGTTACTTTATGGTTTACTTCGATTATTTTCTTTATCGGAGACATTAAAGTAAGAGATACTACCAAAATATTACCAAGTTTAGGTGGTGTTCTACTCTGAAAAAGCTGAAAAACTGGAGAACGGCATCGGACGTCTAAACCCCGTGGTGACTCGCGGCGAACTGCGGCGAACTGACGCGCCGATCATTTGCGTCGGTGTCGTATTACAAAAAACGCGGTAGTGCTGTTTGTTTACTTTTTTATTTTAATTTTGCAATTTCAAAACGTGTGGAAATGTGTGGTATTGAATAATTTTGAAAAGAAAGGACTTTAAAATACAAGAAAAAATTCTCTTTTGAATCACATTGTAGGTAGAGCTGCTGTAGCTTCACTTACGGTCGAGTAGTTTAAGAATATGGCGGGAATATTGATGAAAGTAAAGTGTTTTTCAACTAGCTTTGTTCATTGCTTGACTTTGTGATTGAATTTGAGTAAAGATAATAAACGATCAAAATAAATATTACAACAAAACAAATAAAAAAGCTAGTCAGTAAAACAATAAACAATTTTGGCAACAATCCCACCGCCAAACTGACCAAACAAGTGCCATGAAATAAAAATCCCGAAACAAACCAACCAAAGTAAACAAACGTCCATCATTTTTTGTCCCAGCCAAGTTCTTCCTTGCGAAAACGAAAACCCCGGCGATTGTAACATAACATTTCCAAACCGAGTTGGAATTGAAAGCCTAGCGGGGAAACGAGAGGCGCGCACTCTCATCTCGGTCCGTCTGGTGGCGCCGTCTATGACGGGCGAGAGGGCAAAGAAACAGACAGGAGGTGCGGATAGAAAGACGAGAGAATCCGACTCTGGCTCGGTCTGTTAATGTAACTCGGTGCGGATTCTCGCTCGCAGGGGTCATCGGTTCGTTCGGCGTACCTCGCGGAGTTGCTCATCGACGACTCGCGTCATTTCCTACCGCCAGGGCGATGTGCCGCGACGAGTTTCACGCCTAACTCTGTCCGACAAACGATCCCGTTCGGTCGTGTGTGTATGTGTGGGTGTCTCACGATACGCTATGTTTGGACGTCGCCGCGGACCGTCGAGTCGGACATGGTGAGTTTGCCAACATTTTGTTCGTCCCGGGTCGTAAACAAACTTGAATTAGTTTTATTGCTAAGGACGAAAATTAAGAACGAGGAATAAAGGGCGAGTTTGGTTATGTGCGTGCGATCTCTCAGGGAACCTTCTCTCAAATGCGACCAACGGAGTCAGATTCCGCGATTGGTCAATCGATAATCGGCGAGATGACAGTCTCCTGACAAGAGCCGCAGCGAGGCGTAAACAGTGTGCGCCGTTTTAGGTTACGCGTTGTCCGCGACCTGAGGATAAGCACAGGGCGTGGGTTCCCAATTGTCACAGACCGTTCGGATCGGTTGCTCGCCACAGCCAATGACTCTTTCACACAAGGGTGCATGATTCACACGCGATCTAGTCGAAAAATTGATTCTTTTTTACTACCCAAACATCTGTCACTTTTTTTCCTCTACCCTTTTTCCAATTTTCATACTTTTTTCTCCTCTACTTCCTTCCATTGCTTAGTTTTAATTTCACACTTTTTCTTCCAATTTTAAATTGCAAATTTGAAGATAAAAAATAATGAATCGAAACTGATAAGACGAAAGAAAAAAAAACACTCGAATGGATTTAAAACGAAACTCTGCCCATCTCGTGTGTTTATTTTGAAGTGCCTTTTTTGTTAGACTTAATTACCTTATCTTGTTTTGCTAATTACACTTTTATTTATGCAATTTCGTACTTTCTCTTAGTAAACATTTGTAGAGAAAAATGCGAAAGAATTTGAAATAAAAAGTTGACTTATTGATTTTTAAATCTCGTTTCCAAAAAGGTAAACAAACAAATTAGATTGTTTTGTTTCTTTTGTCTTCTTTTTTACGTGATTTGGCAAAGCCATTTTTATGCGTCATTTCTGTAGAACTAATTTTACAGGTATTTTCAATCCGCCCTATACGAGGGCCGGCGTTTTGTTCAAGATCGATTGGTCGTTGTCAGAGTCATGCGGATGAATGGGAATTAAATCTCGAGGACGTTAAACTCGCGATTAAAAGCAAAATTTTTCCAAAACAAAGGCAAACAACCGACTTGGGAAGGGAAAAATTTACTTTTTTACACTCGTTTATTGAAGATGCCACTTGCGTCGAGAGGAATCTAGGTCAATAGACGACGCTAGTTGAGTACACATTTTAACGAGGTTTACTTTTCTATTTTTCATCGCAAAATTAAACAAACAAACCCGAATTCACATTTCCGTTTCTTCCGAATTTTCATCTGCATTTTCATTTTCTTGCAAATTTGAATAAACTAATTGAAGATTTCATTTAAACTTTCCTCAAGACCGGAGATGAAAACAAGGATGCTGAAGTTGATACAACAATTGTCTCGGATACATAGTTTAATTGCATGATTTATGTCTGCAATCAGTGCAGGCCTACGAGTCACGCATTGCCGATAGTCACGTGTAAACGACGATGGGAAGGGGGCACAATCTCGGACGATAAGCGTCGATTTTTTCCAATCTCCTTTACGCATTCTTTGTCTTTTTTTTTCATTCTTGGAACCAACTAGCGCGTTTAATTATAGTCGTGTCATAACGCGAATAAAATTATCGTTCAGGTTTTTGTTTTCATCAGCCGTCAGACGACGTCCTAAACTTTGATGTCGCATACTCGGGCCTACGAATCAAGAGGATTAAAGAAGAACACTTCAGTCCAGATGTATTGCTTTTCATTTGTATTAATTTAACTCTAATTTCGCCTTCGAGTCAACTCCAATTTTAACAGGGGGAGTTTCAGTTCTAGAATTTTATTTAGTACCGTGTCGACAAAATGAACAAAAGTTGTCTGCAAAAAAGGCAGACCAACGGGAAAACGTCGGAGTGAAAAGGTTTTCCTTTTTTTCCGTTTCTCAAGAAACCTGAAATGCGAAAGGAAAAAAAGAAAACGCTTTTTAAGCAAGTAGCTATAACGGGATCTTGATTATCAAACAAAGCATTACGAGGGATTATTAGCAGCGGTGCATAATAATTTGTCCGATCTGTCGTTAGGTGGTGATCCGAAGTAACGACTCATATCCTACTATTAGCAGCGTTAATAACACGTTATAAGCACGCATTACCGGCTGTGAGAAAGAACCTTTTGCATTGTAACGTCCTCTTCTCTCTCTCTCTCGCGAATGAATATTTCAGCAGCTTTTTAAGGTTTTAAATTGTTGAAGTTAATTAATTTTGATGATTGGAACTGTTGCAGCTAGACCGGACCTGAGTTTAGAAGCCAAAGAGAACCAGGATGCCGCTTCCTAAGCGATTGGTCGAGCCGGTGCACGTCGCTCGCGGCACCATCCCCGAGGACTTCCCTCTGCCTTCGGAATTGGAAGCTGCCACCAACGGCACCCTCGCTAACACTATTCGTCAGCTATCAAGCTTGTCCAGACATGCCGAAGATCTGTTCGGGGAACTTGCTCGCGAGGCGGTCAATCTTAGCGACAGGGCCAATTCGCTTCAGGCCAGAATTGATAGGCTCACTGTCAAGGTCACACAACTTGACAGCAACGTTGAAGAAGGTGCAATATTGCTACATAATTTTATTTTTCGTGTTCACATTCAAATTATAGATGTGTTTACTGCAAAAGAAAATGTTTTTTCGTCGATGTAAATAAATAATTTGGAATGGAAGGAATGTAATAATTAACGTTTCGAGGAACAGCTTGTGATAACGAAAATTGATGTGATAATTAATAGACTAACTGAATTTGTATCAGTTTTTTTCCTTGTGAATTTTAATAAGGAAGTTTTTTTACGTAACTGGGTGATAAGAATGAGTTCGAGTTTGTAGCTATGATGTTTGAAAAAAGAACTTTGTTTAAAAGCTTGGGAATGACGTTGTGTTAAGTAATCATTTTTCTATTCACGGGCAATTTTGAAGATAATGACTAGTCAAAACAGACTCGATTGTAGATTGGTTGGCCTTTTAGTAGTGCAAAGTTAACAAAATGTACATTTGTTTTACCTTTTTATGGTTGTGGAGAAAGAAAATAAGGGAGTAATTCACGTTAATGTTATTATTTCGGTAACTAAGCGTGAGGGGTGTCAACTTTCATGTCATTTGAATATTTAAATAGCTGGTAATACAATATTGAAGATGCGGTAGTTTTAATATCCTCCTGTAAGCCTGAATTATAAGGTTTGTTTCGGTGTCGGATTTCCAACTGATCGCGGTTTTTTTACCCATGACGATTGAACTAGTATTTCAACGTTTCTCTCTGACTCGTGTTTCTTTAACGTCTCTTCATTCAACACCAACTTAATCTCTCGAAAACATTTCTTTATCAAAAAATAACTCTTACTTTCTCCAACCAACAATTACTTACTTTTGAAATTCAAATTTTCTTGAATTTATTAATTTTATTTATTTATTTCGTTATTTTCTACCGCATTTGAATATGAAATCTCTATTAGGCTGAAATTAATTTGAAAACTGTTTTGTTTCAGTTTCACTTCAAGATATTCACATGAGGAAAGCGTTTAAGAGTTCGGTGATATTTGATCAGCAAGTAGTGTCGAGAGATACGATGCCTACTGCTATGGCGGAGACATACCAACAATGCGATACGCCACCGCCGTTGGATAAACTTAACGTATACAGGTACCATTATATAATACTCTTTTAAAGAAATTAAAAATGAACAAAGTTGAAAATTAAAAGAAACAAATTGAAAACAAACTTTTGATTGTTTGCAAATTTATTAATCCTGCATTTCAACTTTTCAGAGAGGATGGCAAGGATGGATTAAAGTTTTATACCGATCCCAATTACTTCTTCGATCTTTGGAGTCAAGAAATGCTGAAGGATACAGAAAAGAAATTACACGACCGAGGGAAAAAGGTGCGATGGTTTTTTTACTCACTTTCCAAAATGGATTCTTACTCTTTAACCCTTTATTTAACTTATTTTGTGGGTCAAGATTTCAATTATAATAACGATAAATGACTATTGATATATTTTTATCTTTAAGGTTGAATTGAAAAAAACTTGTTTTGAAAAGTCTACACAAATTGTGATTGAAATCTTGAAACTGAAAAGATTTGAAAATAATGTACAATTTCTAATATCTCAAACTGTCCCTTGGTTATAGACTGAGTCAGAATATGCCGAACCGTTCAGAGAGGCAAGTCGTTGGTTTGGATAACTGTAGCACTTTTTTAATTGCCCTTTGAGAGATCATGTGAAACGAAAAAAAAATGTTTAATGAACGAATCAAAAAGTCATATCAGCCATCATTTGTTTACGCTCGGTCAGACTCATCCGCAGTGTGACATCCATTAATCAACCGAGTTTGCGCTAACATTAGTACCGACTCTAGTTGCTCGCTTTTAAAAGTCTAGTTTGCTAGGATTAGTGCAAGGTTTTTGCATTTCTTCGATGTGTCACCGATGTTCTCACCAGACGTTTTCTCCAGGTCCAAATATTTCACCCAAAGTCCTGGAGAAAATCTCATCGGACAGAAACGACGATAATAGAAAAAAAAACACAGAAAAAAAGAACTAATCCTATAAATGAAACTGACGTTCTCATTCCATTTGCCTCGTGCCAGATGTACGAACTTTTTGCATCTCTTATCGTATCACTTTTGTTCTCAATAAACGCACATAGGTCAACAAACTTCAATTACCGAGCACTTTATGTACCTGTTTCCATTCCATGTCACAAGATAAGATGTTTCATTTCCTTGTTGGTTTATCGACGTTGATAAATGTTAAACCGAGAAAAAGAAAACGGTTACTCGACCATCATCAGTCTCATCCAGTCGATTCTAATTTAGTCTTTGATGTTTATCGGTGTTTGTTCAATTCGTGTAATTTAAACTTGATGTTCTCCCTTGTAAATACCCTCGCACTGGGCGACCGATCAAAATTCAATCGACTCATAAAACGAAACTCCTTTCAAAACCGAATTTACTAAAAATTGCCTGCGAAACCTGTGTGTATTTCTGGATTGTTTTGTTTGCTCTAATCAATTTTAATAAGCTTGCCTTTGTCAACCAACTGCACAGATGGCCAGAATTGACAGACTGACGAGACGCTGTAAAAGTTGCATTTTTTTAATATTCCCAAAACTGTTCGTTTCATTTCCTTGAGTTCAAGTGCTAATTGATTTTTTGTAACTGCAGCCTCACAGACCACGCAACGACGGAAGTGGAGGAGGCGGCGGAGGTGGAAGGCACAAGAAACGCGTAAGGCAGCCGCACAACACTCGGGAGCGACAGCGACAACTCGCCGTGGGACATGGGGAGTACATCATGCCAGCGCAGGGAGTGCAGTACCGGACATCTCACAACATCCCCGACGAGGCGCTGCTTGGAATGGTACAAATCAACGCGGACCAGCGACCGCCCAGGCCCAACAGCATCGAACTCAGGAGGAGCTATCCGACCGAGGAACAGCAGCTCTACAGCCCCCCAACCTCGGACCACTACAGGTCATTATACCTGTTTGTGTTTGTGGACAAAAATCAACCAACACGATATTACTTCATCTCGCCATTAATGTCCATACATTTTTCAGTCTCGCTGCTCTCATAGACAACACCCATCAAACATTACATTCGTTCTACATTCGCTCAGTCACGCAACTCCATTAAAACCCCTCCATTTTCACACTAATTCAATTTAAGCCTAGTAGACTGAAATGGAATCTTTAACAAAGTGCAAATTATATTGAATTTGGTTCTTTTTATGGAAGTTGAAGGTAGTTAAAGGTAGTTGTGTAGTAAAACACTTTGTCAAATTAGTCTGAACATTTACAGACATTTCAAGGTGGGTGTGACACTTAAGGATTCAAAAATGGCAAAATATTAGAAAAAGTATTTTATAATCGAAAGATAGAAAGGTTAAAAGGTTCCATTTCAAAATTTTTAGTTTTGTAATTGTAGGATTGTTATTAATGAAATATTTTGTATAATTTGGGATGCAGATCGGCGGCTTATGCGGTACAACAGCAGCACCAGCAGCAGCAAGTGTACGACGATGGTTTGTACAGTTCGCATTATGCACTTGGTCAGGGACAGTTAGGTAGCGAGATTTACCAGAGCAGTCCTGGTGGTCATAGCACCCCAAGTCGGTCTGGTAGCAGGGGCAGTAGGCCATCGCAACCGCCCCCGGCGCCACCGAGCAATACATCTAGTAATTCAACGTCGACCGTTGTGTCGGCGAATAATACGCCAACCAGAGGTAGATCTTTGACCGCGGGAAGGGACAACCTTCCGCCCCCACCCCCACCACCTGGCGAAATGTCTCCTCCACCCATCAACGGTACTTACACTTGTCCTTTTTTATCTTTTCGTTTATCCTATGTTGAGAAAACTGTGATTGTGCTTATATATATTGTGCAAAATATATCTTTAACAAATTTGTTTTAGTTGAAAATAATGTTAATTATCAAAGAATTTAATCTCAAAATTTTAATCAACAACTTTTGTAGCTCTCAAGATGGTTGTGGAGATCGTAAGAATAACTTTTCAAATTTTGACAGCACACTTGAATATTGAAAGGCACTAAAAAGAACCTCATTGACACCAAGTTTTCTCAATTGTTTCTCATTTTTATTTGTTTCCTATATCTTTTGTTTGTCTTATTTTGAGTTTTTATTTCCCTGTTTTGATGTTTTGTTTTGGTTTCCAATTTTTGATTTTTGGTTTTTTCCAATCCTTTCATTTTGTTACATCACCGACACCGAATCAGGCAGAATAGAAGAAGAAATCAAACTCACGCCCAGACTTTACACTTTACAGTTAAAACAGGGAATTAATCGTCAGGTGTTTCGTTTCGAACTAATACGAAACCCCTGACAAGGATGAAGTTACGAGTTTCACCAACAACTCTCAACTTCAGCCTGAAAAACACCAAATAAAAAACAAAAAAAAAACAAAAGATGTACATTCAACCCGCAGAAACTTTTCTCATCCTACTAATCACTGAACTTTTGCAGGCTCGATACCTTCACACTTGTTAGGCAGAAACGGCAGCCGGGCTAACAGCCCATTGCCGAACCAGAACAACGTGAACATGAACTCGCAGATGATAATGACGACGATGGCATCCTCGGCGGTCCACGTAACTAATGCCATGAACGCCCAGGTTGGCGCGCATTACAACAGCATGGGCATGGACGAGACGGACCCGTCGGTGCCCCAGGATCTGCCCCCGCCCCCACCCACCCCTGATCCTACTCCTCCCAGACCCATTTCTCCAGCTTGTGTGCCACCACCCCCGCCCCCACCTCCTCCCCCTCCGGTTCTACTGTCCAATGGACCTCAACCAGCGACGGTGGCGCCACCTCTGACTAACGGTGACATCGCGAAGATGATCGTCAACAATCCTCCGAAGCTTAAGTCGGTGAAGAACATGGTTGATGGACAACTTAGGAAACCTACGAATCCCAATATTCCACTGGTTGACCCTAGGAATGATCTGCTCAAGGCTATTAGAGACGGTGGGTGGTTCAGAAAATGAAACTAGGGGGTGAATTTGATGAATCGAGACCAAAATTTGCAGATTTGAAATGAGAAGTTGAATTGAAGCAATTAATGAATGAAACTTTCTGTAATTTAGGATTAGTAAATGATTTATCGTCTATTTCAAAATCGAGGCTTGATGATAAGGAGTAGGTTGTGTTTCTTTACTGTCTATTTTTGTTCCGTCTTTCAACGATAAGGTAAACATGGTTATCTTATTTTTGTATTTCTCTCATTTTTAATAACTCATCTCTTTCATGTCTCAATCTTGAATTCACCCTCTGCAAAATAAAAAGTGCACAGAAGATGTGCTTGAATGATCATTCACTAAGAAAATTGTGTTGTAATTTTTGCATTTTATCTTGTAAAAGTACAACGTCATATCGTATAAAAATTACGATATAAATTGTGTAACTATTTCATTTTATGAATCATAATTACTAATAAGTTAATCGCAGTTATTGTACAATGCACTGTACAATGCAAATCGTACGATATTATTTTCTCAGTCTTTCACATTATGAAATGGATTACTAAAGTTGGTTTTTTTCGTTTTTTCTCCAGGTATAAAGTTACGAAAAGTAGAGAAGAGTGAGCAGAAAGAGGTAGAACGCGTGAACGCTCTGAACGACGTGGCCTCGATTCTTGCACGACGCGTCGCGGTGGAATTCAGCGACAGCGACTCGGCATCCGAGAGCGAGTGCGACAGCGAAGGTTGGGGCGACCACGACAACTCGGCGAACGTCGCGTGACCGTCGATCAAAGGCGATCCGCCACCCTCTGCAGTGACTACCTCCTAAATTCAACTCTAAACTGTTGAAGGAGACGAGGTTGTAGGGGCACATTCGTGACAACGAGCTTTCTTGTTTATCTGTCCACTTACTAACGGAGGAGAATTCGAGATAAGGATGAATGAAACAAACGAAACCTTCCAGTTGTTTTGTTGATCGAACGAAGAGAAGAGAGAGAACGTACCTATAGACCAAAGTTTTTTCCCCTGTGCTTGTTTAGAGCCGCTTTTCGAACCGCGAACGATAATCATAGACAGCGCCATCTGTTTGAGAGATTACGCCACCAGGTGGCGCCCTTCTGAATCGTACTTTCTTTCGCGCGCGTCTCGTCGGTGTAATTTATTTTGTTTGCATGCATCTTTTTTACGTAGCCAATTTTTTATCGAGGGAAAAAATGCCTTTGCATTTGCTCATCGAATGTTTATAGAAGTGAAAAGAGAGAAACTGGAATGCGTCGGCAAAGAGCATCCCCCCCACTCTTTTTGTCCTGATGTTTGGTTTTTTTTGTGTGTTTTATTTTACATTCCGAAAGGTGTATTTCAAGTGTCAAACTACTTGCTCATCCGCGTGCATTTAGTACGTTATTTTTATAACGTTTATATCAAGGTGCAAAATCACATTGCCTTTTTTCTGTTCCGGGATGTACAGCAATAGATCGTATTCCTCTTTCAACTCGCGTTTCATCGTAAGTTTGATTGGAGAAACACTACTTTTTACAATGCAAAGTCTAAAGTGTCCGAGTTTTTGTATTTCAATGTAAAGTTGCCAAAAAAAAAATAACAGAAATAACATTTGTATCGTAAGATGTAAGAATACTGGGTATGATAAATCGCAATCTATTCAGTTCACTAATTGAACCGCGCTTTTCAACGGGATTTTTGTTGGAATTTTTAATTATGTTTATAATTTTAACTCGCCAGATAGCTGATACTTTTATCGACCGATTTTTTTAAGTGATTAAAAACGTTAACGTCATCGTTTTTTTGTTTGCTTATTTTCACTACAGATTTTAACGATTTAATAAATGTTTTAGTGACACTTATTTTCGCATTTCCTTTGTCTCTCAATCGTAATTGTAACTTTGCACAGTACTCGAGTGATATTAGGGTACAAGGTTCATTTTCTCATCTACGTAAATAAATGACAACTAATATCCCATTTGCAATATAAACATTAAACATAAAACTCTACGCAATAAACAGCATCTTTTTTGTGATGCCACTCTATGATATCGAAGAAATGAAAAATAACATTTGGAATTAAAAGAAAACAGAAATCTCTTCCAGAAATATCGCATAAACATTTGCAGGCTCAACTTTTCTACCGAATCACGTGAAAGCTTTTGTCACATTGTTTCACTCGCTCATTATATTATTCCGCCTCACTTTTGTCCCTCTGAAAACACTTTGATTTTCCATTGAATTCGAAGTGCCTTTCAACAATTTCAATGAAACGAATTTCCAAAGTTGAGAAATGAAAGAAATGTTTATGAGATCTTTGTCTTTTTCGATTGTGTATAAAAAACAAACAAATATTGTACTGTAGCCGTGGATAGGACTTAGAACATTTTCATGTTTAATACGCAAAAAACGACTATGATAAATAATGAATTAACTCCGATTAAAAGAAACTAACTAACTAATTGTAAGGACATAAGGTGGATGGAGAAGCATTTCTTAATGAATTGTGACTGAGTTTACATCGATAAAAAAAGAGGTAATCTTTTTTTTTAATCTAACAAAAAGTATAAATTGCATTGAAAGAAACGAACCGCAGATTATATTCGTGTTTGTTAAGTGTTTGATTTGTGTATAAAAATTGTGTATTCGGCCAAAGAGGCATATATTTATGAACCTTGCTTAAATTACTCTGCATTTTATCTGTAGCTTATACAAAACAGACCGTTTGAAATGAGGAAAAAGAAAATTTGCAAACAAAAAGTATAAAACAGTTGATTTATAAACGACGCTTGCTAAATATCGTTGTCGAAATTGAACTATATTCTACGCCGGCTTTTTGTTGACCGCAGAACCTGTAAATATTCGTTCAATCTGTTCGCAAATTAATTTATTCACGTTTCTTGTAAATAAAAACGCCAAATTGTCGATGATTGTACGTGCAACCGTTAAACGTGTATAAAATTATATATACTCCTTATCATAAGTATTATTTTTATCACTAAGCGAAACTTAATTACTAAACAAGAAACAACAATTATACAATGATAAATAATATATAATTATGTATAACATTTATGAAACTCAACAAAGGAAGGATCCTTAGCTTTAGATACTATTTCACCATTTCCTCGACAGTATTTATTACAAATTTTATTTCATTGACGAATGAAACATTGGAAAGATTAAAAGAAACTTTGTAACACAAAACAAAATGGTGAAATAATAACTGTAATAAAAAAACGGGAAAGATAATGTCGCGTATGCTAATGTATGGGAAATAATCGTAGAATCTGTGTAAGATCTTTACGTATATGTTTGTATCGAAGTAGATCAATGTATTAAAATAAACAAAAAAAGACATCAAGTGCTTCGTATGAAAATAAAGTTGTATAGAAGCGAAACCTATTTTTGAGCTTTATCTCCCTATCTGATAATCTTGAGCTCTATTGTTCCGCAAAGTTAAATGATTTAAAAACGAAATCATTTTCGTATCCGGAAGCCTTGACTCTACGGGATAAATATAGTAAAATTCAGATAACCTAATCTTGAGGATATTCATTATCATCATCATAACAAATGTCTATATTATCAAAAATTCTGCAATTAATCAATCGTTATATCTTTTTTCTATTACTGTAATAATTATTTATTATATCCATAAATAGAAATGTTATAAAAACGGTAACAGTTTTTTTAAACTTTGATACAATCGGTGGACATCGCAATATAAACATGTTATTTATTATTCCGAAACTTGAATTTCCGGTGATTCCCCGAGAAGTCCGGCTTGATAATTCAGACAACTTTAATTAATTTGCGATACTTGAGACGACGATGGAGGATCTCATAAATGCTCGATAAATCTGCGCGATCAAGTACTAAGCGTTCAGCGTTCAAGTCGTGCAGACCATTTTTTCGTGAAGTTATTTTCGTTTTTGCAACTCTCTCGCTGAATAAGATCTGAAGGACCTCAAATCATCTTCGATTTTTGTTGTTCCGAAACAATGAAATTCTTCAGGAAAATCAAGTCTCCAAAACGTAAGAGTAAGTCGATTACTTTAATTATTTTAATTGCCATTTTTAAGTTTTAATTAGTTCATCTCTTTTTTATTTGTATCATTTTTTATAAAACTGTATATTCTGTTTAATTTTAAATACACGATAAACTAGTAATACAAATTTCTCTTTTCTTAAAATTGCAATGACTCAAATTAGCTAATAGGTCAAGTGCAACTGCGTTATTACGTTTACAAAAATTAATAAACTAATCGAATAACTCAACTGGACTTCAAACTTTAGTTTACATTTCACGTTAACATATTTACAATTTCACATTTCAAAATTCCATATAGTGTAAAGTTGTAAATTGCACGTTGAAAGTTTCATTCTTGACTTTTTTTAACACAATGAGCGATTTTGCAACAGCGATCATTGAAGCTAATGAAGCGTAAGATTAAAAGTCTCCAATTATTACATCAGCGACGAGTGGCGATTTAATTAATCCCCACTTTGAGACATCTATGAAAGACTTCTTTTCACTTCATGTTTCTTATAATTTTTCACCTCGATTCGCGTGCATTGATACCAACAAAGAACCTTTTATTTGTTTCATTAAACAATTTTTCCACTTTTTCGAAAAAACTCGTTTCTAACTTTTTTCAAACTCTTTAAAACTGTTCTTGAAACAGTTTCACGTACGAAGTTATAAATTTTTAATATTTTGAATATGTTATTTGTTTGTTAGATACTTTTTGCGTAAATTTTAATGCAAATAATGTGGATTGATAAAACGATTGAAAAATGTTTGGATTGAATTGATTTTCGGCTGTTGACACCCAACCCCCAGGCTGGTTTCAAGTGGCTCACACAAGATGCAATGAGAGTCGGGGGGTTGAGTGAACCGTCGGATGGAGGATGCGCAAACGACCCTGGATGCTGAATTGGCCCCAGTCGTCTGCAAGGCCTTTCGCCTGGCGGTCACCAACTTTTCCGAGCTCATATCATGCATTTTTCGCGACTCGCCGAGACACCCACTCCCCAAAATCGCAATGTCAATGCCCGTCTATTTTTAGTGCTTTTCAATATTTAATCGCCCTGATTAAGTTATCGCTCTCGCGAACCATGCCAGGACCCGGTCAACGACCTTTGAAGTCCTTTCAACTTTGAAAATTAAAATATCCCGAACATTAAAAATGTCGTTTTTGAAACACTTTTGGAAGAGCAGTGCAAAACATAAAAGTGAGTTTTAAATTCAGACGAAATATCAAACGAATTGGAAATTTTCACTACGATGATTTTGTTCGATGTTTTCTTGTGGTTTATTGTTATGAAATTGGTATTTTTGTTGTTGTAGAGTTGAGTGAGGAATGGGTAACAGTTTTGACAGACGGTCGCGAGTGCATTCAAGATGCCAGCGAACGTGACGAAAGTATTGAGGAGAAACAGAAAATTTTTATGAACGACTCAGAAGTGAGCTTCCATCTGAAATATTTGGGCAGCACTCTGGTGGAAACACCTTCCAATATAGAAGCTACTGCTGAAGCTATCAAAACGATTATTACCATGGTAAACAAAAGTGCCTCTTTACAAAAACAGAGAAACTCGTTTTCAGATTTTGATATGTTCTTTTTGTTACAGTCAAAGGCAAGTGGGAAAAAACTTCAACGAATTTCTTTGTCCACAAGTTTGCGAGGAATAAGAATAACAGATTTGTCTAAGAACGAAGATATTCATCAGATCTCATTGTATCGGTATGAAAAATTCGTAATATTTCAATTGCCGAAAAAAAAGTGTTTTCGGAAAATTGAAAATTGGATGATTATTTGTACGAGAAAAAGTTCGATTTGTTATGCTTCATGTAATTTTTGAACTTTTGACATTTTGTAGAATCTCTTATTGTTCGGCGGATGCAACCCACGACCACGTTTTTGCATTCATCGCGACTAATTTCAACGAGACGTTGGAATGTCACGCATTTTTGTGTCCGAAAAGAAAAGTCGCGCAAACCGTAGCACTGACCGTCGCACAGGCTTTCAATGCCGCTTATGAGACTTGGAGAAGGTCCCAAGGAATTAATCGTGTCCAAGATAAAAAGATTACCGAGAAAGAAAATGGTATTTTATAAAATCTTTAAAATTTCATTATAAAATCTACCATAAAGTGTAATTCTAGGGTAATTTTTTGGTTACAGAAACTTCATCAAAACCAAATAACGAAGAGATTACACAAAACAGAACCAACAGTGAAAATGATAAGCATTTATTAATAGATTTCTCATGTGAGCTCAAAACGAATAAACCAACGAAAACGGAAAATTGGGTGGGTGAAAATCGAATAAATATTGGGAAAGTATACAAAATGATTATAACATAAACAACATATAGACAAATTTTGGTTTTGACTTTTAGGTGTACTTCGAGGATGATGAGTTTGGCGATCTAAATAAGGCCAAATATGTGAAAAACGAGCAAATCTTTACATCGGCCAGCTGGAAGAAAATCACATCTGCGTAACATCGAAAGTGTAAACAAAAATGAATGATCTGCATACTTAAAGAGAGAGAGAGAGAGAAAATGAAATTAATAATTCGAAAAGATTGTAAAAAGAATTGACAATTGTCTGTTGTCACTAAAATTTTATTAATCCGATGATTGAACTACATACTTTTATTAATTCAGTAAAAGTAAATTCTGTTGTTCCAAAAATTGCAAATTCAAATTGTTCATTTTGTAAAGAAAGTAAACTTCCAGGTTAACTTTTCTATTAACAATAATAATAATTTTCAAATAAAAAAATATCATATCAAGTGAAAGTACAAGCCATAAAACACTGCCTAACAAAACTATATTCATCCAGCTTTGTCTATTTAGAATTAATGGAACACACAATGTATAACTTGCAAATTAACGCTTTAACAATTTGAATATCTCGAAGCTTTCAAAGTGTCTTTTGTATCTCTGCGTCAACAGTAACGTTAATTCATTTTGCAATAAATTCTTTGTGTTGATAAAAATTGTTTATAGCACATTCGAATATTCAATATTTATCACTGTTTTACAATTGCATGCCGACAATCTGCAATTCTACTTGTTATGAACATTCTCTTGTGATAATCAGTAATTGTTTGTGAAATTCGTCATTTAGCAACAATTAATGCGATACGAAATTTTGTTATTCGTCAACACAGTTTAACAAGTCATTATTATTAATGTTTGTGTAAAACTTATAAAATAAAGTTAAACATTCAAAAACAAAGAAATTGCAAAGAAATACTTCTTGCAAACCTGTTTTCGAACTTTTTAATGTTTATAAATGTTCACATGTTGTGATGTTTTGGTTGTTTTTGAAATTTGCGCGCCATTTCATGATCGACTTCGCGCGCAAGACGATTAGTTAAATCTCGCTGCGGGGGATCGAAATGATCGAATAGCAGAAAAAAAGAAACCGTGTCGTTGATTTCGAATATGTATTTGATCGAATTTGTCATCGGACAGGATAACCCGATCTCGTCACTCCATAGTCTCGGGTAAATACAAATCGGACGATACTCGCGCACAGATGCACGCGACTTATTCGCTCCGACACTTTTATGTTACAAGGAGAAAACACACGTTGCAAATCTAACCGCGATAGGTCCTCCTGCCACGAGTTTTCACCACCACGCGTTTCGTCCAAAAGTAACAAGAAACCCTCGTTACAACACCAAAGGTAATTCTTGTTTACTTAGCACAAATTTTTGACACGTCAAACAATGTTGGGTTGATTGACAAGTTTCCTGTCAACGACAACAATCAGCCGCACTGTACGTCATTAATAAACAACTCTCGTGACGTTTCATCATCAATATTAATTTTTGCGTGACAATGCAGTGGTCATTCTTTGTGCTCAATATTTTGAATTTTCAGCAGTTCAAAAATGCTGTAAATTAAGAAAAATTGATTGTTCGTTCCACTTGATTCATGTTTTTTCTTTCTCTTCGTTCAACTTGAGGTTAATATCAAGGTTTTTATACACTGGTAAGGTTTTAAATTGTTTTTTAATCACATAAGTTATCGATTTTGAGATGATGTCATGAAACCCTCAGTTGATCATTCAAAAGAAAAATTTAAAATGAATAAAAGAAAAATAACAAGCGGAAGCATGAAAGATATTGTTTTGCAATTATTGTTGTTATTGTTTTGTTTTTAATTTTGTTTCAGAGTTTAAATTGGGATGGGAGAAAGAAACTTGAAAGATTGGCGACCGTTTGTCTATGGTGGATTAGCGTCGATAGTTGCTGAACTTGGTAATGTATTTATTTATGACATGCAAAGTGATTTGAAGAAAGAAATTGATCTGACATACGAATTGACGTGAATGGTATATTGCACGATTGATTTGCATGATTAGCGATAATCGAGGCACTGACTTGTCATTCTAATACATCGTTTCGTTTTTATTTTCCGCGTAGGAACGTTTCCGCTGGACACTACCAAGACTCGTCTACAAGTTCAAGGACAGAAACTCGATAAGAAGCACTCGTATCTCAGATACTCTGGCATGACAGATGCGTTGTTGCAAATTTCAAAACAAGAAGGTGTCAAGGGTCTATACTCAGGGTAAAATTCTACTTTTTCCAAGCTTACACTTTCGTTTTAAATTCTATTCTTATTTCGAAATATTAAACTTTATTTTGTTTACAGAATAAGCTCAGCAATTTTGCGTCAAGCGACATACGGAACGATTAAATTTGGAACTTATTATTCATTAAAGCAAATAGCAACGGACAGATGGGGAACGGACGATCTGTTTGTTATAAATATTGTTTGTGCAGCAGTGGCAGGCGCGATTTCCAGTGCCATCGCAAATCCAACGGACGTAGTTAAAGTCCGGATGCAAGTCACTGGGTTCGGTGCTAATTTATCTCTTATTGGGTGCTTCCAGGATTTGTATTATCATGAGGGTGTCAGGGGACTGTGGAGGGTACGAATTAAAATGCAATATTACGAAAATTTATTGACGACGTAAAGTGAAAAACAACTTTTGATGTATTTTTTCAATTTCAGGGCGTTGGGCCAACTTCGCAAAGAGCAGCTGTCATTGCTGCTGTGGAATTGCCTATTTATGACTTTAGTAAGAAAAAACTGATGCCATATTGTGGTGACAGTGTTAGCAATCATTTTACGTAAGTTTTATCTAACGAAAACAATCTAAAAATTAAATTGAAAGTGTTTGAATAGATAAATGTTTTGTATTTAGATCAAGTTTTATAGCGAGTATGGGAAGTGCAGTAGCATCAACACCGATTGATGTTGTACGGGTGAGTAATTCATTGAGAACGTCAGTTAATTGGAAATCGCAGATTTGAATATCACAATTGTTTTCGTTTCCATTCGCAGACGAGGCTAATGAATCAAAGGCGAGTGCGATCAGGTAGTGGCGATTTATGTCCGCATTTATATACCAGCACTCTAGACTGTTTTGTAAAGGTAAATACAAATATCAAACTGTTTTTTAAATAAAAAATATCCCTTTGTTGAAATGCAAAATCTTAACAATCATTTCTTTTTTACAGACAATTAAAAACGAAGGTTTCTTAGCTCTGTACAAAGGTTTTATTCCAACTCTGTTGCGAATGGGGCCCTGGAACATGATCTTCTTCGTGACGTACGAACAATTGAAACAGTTGCGATTTTAATAAGGGTTCCTATCGAATACAAGACGAAAAAAACTCATTTTTCGATGAATATTCAAACAATAAGTATTGGAACGGTGAACGAAGAGACTTTTGTAATGGTGGAACTGTGATTCGACAAGTCACTTTTTATGTTATGACTCGCGTTCAAATGTAAATAGTTGTTGATCAGTTTTGTTGTTTTCATGCTGTTGAATGTGTGCATGTTAGGCTGAACCGCTAGACAAATTTTGCAAGATTGTAAAAAAAGAAGAAAAGAAAAGAAGAGAAATATACATAAACTATCAATCTGATATATATTTTCGAAAGCGATTCTATTTACAGATATGGAATAATCTAATTGAATAGAATTGTATTTTCATAATGTACAAAAGTGTCGGTTTTTGTAAAGTCATTTCACCTCGCATTTTTCTCTCTTTTGTTATCTTTTTACACTTTTTCTGTTAATTTTTTTGTATTCAGATACTCGAACGGCGTTGGAACTTAATTTATTCAATTGCAAATTATCGACGGGCAATCGCTCATTGTATACATTTGTTGTTCGCACCAGCTTCCATCTTCTGAATCAATGTAAACAATTTTTCATCGATTGCAATGCCAATCAAATGTCGACCAAAAGCTATATGACTTTTTAAATCAAAAACATAGCACCTAATTTTTAGCGTCCCCAAGACAAGAACGATTTACTGAACCAATCAAAATTATTATGAACAATTATCGTAATATCTGCCGGTGAAAGTATAAACAAATCAACGCACAGTTTTTCCTTGGGGATAATTTTGCAAATAGACCAAAGGACACGCGACTTTTTAACTAATTAATAATAAAACTAGGTATTAAAAGACACAATCATTGAATTGTATCAAAACGTATGAAAAATTGTAATGCATTTATCTTTTGAAAATGATTTACAATTTTGTTTCTGAATGTTGAAATTGTCACTGTTAAAAAAGGTGAGATGTTGAAAGTTTTGTTGTGTACAAAAAAGTACTCGTTGCTTTTCTGTGTTGTATGTTAGTTTCATGAGGCATTGATTTTATTAAAACTCAGTCTTCAAGAGCTTATTAAATTATTTCGAGTGTGAACTAAAAATAATATACAGTGCCAATCATCTCAAACAATTCATTGCAATATGAACCCTCGGAATCATATCACTGTAAAACAAAATGATAAAGTAAATAAAAACAAGTAAAGAACAATTAATGGCTTCAAAAATTGTTTTATCATGTGATCAATTCCAAATTTCCCGTCACAATTCCCAACAACCTGCATGTTATTAAGTTTTAAAAATAAACCTGTGCGAAAATACAATTTTGAATCAAATGATAAACCGCGCTAAAATCAAACTGCTAACGCCAGTAACTCCGCAGTGGTTATCAAAAGAACTAGAACGGCTTCACAAACACTGTATGTCAGCTGTCAGTGTGTGTGAAAGTCTGGAAATCGTCTCTTGTTTACTACGCATTACCAAATCAGCTTCAATCAGCTTGTTGAACAGTTGAATTTCATTGCATCGAATTCAGTGCTATCAAATTTGGGCCTGGACGTCGAATAAAACAAACTGCCAAGATGGGAATGATCTGTTCGACAGCTTCCGTAAGTCCTTTGTCCCGTTGTTTTTGTTCAAACATTAGTCAACCATACAGATGATTCATTGACACGCTAATGTATTATTATTAATCCTATTATATTTAGAAACTCATATTGTTGATCGTTCAAGTTGAGGTTAAGCTAAAAAACAAAGTTGAAATAAAAATGAAAAAAAATTCCAGATTGTCATTGACGTTATCATTTTATAGTTGATATCAGGAAAATAAACCAATCCAATTTAATTGATTCTTTTTTCCACAGCTTGCATGTATGTGCGGGAGTACAGCATGCAGTTTATGTTGTTCACAATGTCCAACATGTCGAAACAGTACCAGCAGTCGTATTATGTACGCTATTATGTTGATGCTGGGAACAATCGCTGCCTGTATCACTTTATCTCCAGGATTAGAAAATGCTCTCAAAAAGGTATGTAAATAAGACCCAATCAGTTTTGCAAAAAAGAATAAAAACTGTAAAAAAATCATTTTTGGAGCTTATGAATAATAATGTTTGTTGTTTTCCAGGTTCCATTTTGCACCAATAGCAGTACCGTAGTTCCTAACTCTTTCACAATAGACTGTACCAACGCCGTTGGATATCTCGCTGTTTACCGAATATGTTTTATTATGACCTTGTTCTTTGTTATGATGTCCATGATTATGATTCGAGTAAGATCTTCGAAAGATGCAAGAGCTCCGATTCAAAACGGGTAAAGTGTTAAATTTCATTTCAAACCCTTCTGTCCTACACAGAATTTGAAATAATTGATGTCGATTTTTTGTCAAATAGATTTTGGGCTATAAAATATCTTCTAGTAATAGGAGGTATAATCGGATCATTCTTCATTCCCGAAGGATCGTTTGGTCCAACGTGGATGTACTTTGGCATGTTTGGAGGGTTTTTATTCATACTAATCCAGTTAGCCTTGCTGGTTGATTTTGCTCATTCATGGGCAGATGCCTGGGTTGGAAATTATGAAGATACTGGGTCGAAAAAATGGTAAAATTTATCAACACTTTTTTAAAGTTTCTTCGTAATCCGTTTTATTGTTAATTTTGCATTGACTATCTGTTCGATTTCATCAAAATAGGTACGTTGCATTGTTGGGAGCCACTGTTTTCAATTATGCTTGGGCCTTGACAGGAATCGTTCTAATCTATGTTTATTACACGCAGGTAATGAAAACCAAATAACTTCCAAAAACCAACAACTCGTTTTATTTTATTTCTGCTTTCTTAGAGCTTCTAATTATCTGTAATGTTATGTCTTTCAGCCTTCGGATTGTACTTTGAACCAATTTTTCATCTCCTTCAACATGATTCTTTGCATCATCGCAAGTGCTATTTCCATCTTGCCGAAAGTACAGGAACATAACGAACGTTCAGGACTTCTCCAATCTTCTGTTGTCACTCTGTATGTTATTTACCTGACATGGAGTGGAATTGCAAACAATCCAGGTATATCATTTTTAAATTAAATTCTATGAAACATTATAAAAACACATTTCAATATGGGTAAATAACATAAAAATGGTTGTTTCAGATCGTCAATGTGTGACTGGCGTTTTCGCAGCGACTGCAGGAATTAACAAGGATAGTATTGTGGGTCTTATAATTTGGTTTGTCTGTATCATGTATAGTTCCATCACCACTGCTTCAAAATCGTCCAAAATTGCTGGTTCTGAAAACATCCTAATCAAAGAAAATGGAGCAGGTATGTAAAAATAAGAACTACTTTTTCAAAACTACAATTTTTTGTTTCTCTCTTTGTCTTTAGTTTGCTTAGCTTTTTTCGATGAATGATGACATTGTTATTTACAGTACTAACCAGCAAATTGACATTAGGATAAATAGTTAGAACAATCAACGACTTAATCTAATTTTCTTTATACAGTTCGGAGCACTTACGACCAGGCTCTAATCGACAATGGAGGTAGGCACACACACAGACACACACCGTCAACATTTTAGAAATTTGAATTGTGATTCGCCTAACCTCCAGTAACATTTTGAAATAGAAAAATCATAGCAAATACATCTGAATAATCATTCGCTCATTACTGTCCATTGTTATCGTAGGTTAACTCTTTTTCAATTGTATGATTGAGGAAAGAGCATGCAAATTACTCTAACAGGAAAACGAAAAATTTTGTGTGTGCCCACTTTTATTGATTTGACTCAAATGAACTTCTTTATCTTATCGTTTGTTATTTGAATTTGAAAGAAATTACTTTATTTTCTATATTTTTCAATGTATTTTTTGTTATGTTGTCATGGAGCCAATTTGCACGCACAATTGTGTTTCTTAGTTTCATTGTTTCTTTATTTGACTTGTTCACTCAGACTATAATTCGATTGAAGGCCGCAACGCTGAGGACGCAGAAGGTGGAGCCAAAGTTTGGGATAACGAAGAAGATCAAGTCGCCTATAGCTGGACGTTTTTCCATCTCATGTTTGCTCTTGCCACTCTTTATGTTATGATGACTGTTACCAACTGGTACAAGTAAGTATAAAAATACAATAAGCCATCAAAATTAAATACATTCTATTTTTCATTAATTTTCTAATTCTCAATTTCACTTTTTTCAGACCTGGAACTTCTTCTTTGGAAACACTGAATTCCAATACAGCTTCGATGTGGGTGAAAATCATCTCTTCCTGGATGGCTTTGGGATTGTACGTTTGGTCACTAGTAGCTCCTGCTTTACTTCCCAACCGAGATTTCTCATAGATCGGTCGTATTAAATATTCAAAAATGCAGCATTGAAAACATTTGAAAAATGTTGTTCGTTTTAGTTTGATATAATGTTTAAGACTGCGAGACAATGACGATCATTCGAACAAAAATTATGTTTTCATTTTGTATTAGACAGTGTAACTAGTGGGAGCAACTGATTCTGTGCTTTGAATATAACGTCGCAAGTAGGTGTAAAAGTATATTATACGTATTTGTGGGAACCAAGTCAAGTTTAGAAGTTGGTTTCGATTGGAAAACTGAGAGTGAAGTTTTAAACTTGGCTTGAATTTTGTTGTATTCCAAAGATAAACTGGTGAAATTGTGAACCTGAAAGTTTTGACATAGAGTGGGAAACTAAGGAATAATTCGACGTTAATTTGCTGATAATCGAATCATTGAAAACGTACCGAAGGTGCATTTATATGTAGATCGTCGAGCAAAAAGCTCATTGGCATATAAGATTAAGATTAATTAAGCTACGACTCTACTCGCGAAATTGGTTTGGCAATTCAAAATCGTTTCCAACTGGTAAAAAATGATGAAGAAAGAATATTGTTTAAATCAAGTTGTGAATGTCTTACATGAAAATTCGATTATTTCACGAGTGGAAGTTCTAAAAAACGAGATTGATATCATTCTTAAAAGATATAAATTTCGATTTTTATTACGTTCAAAGGTTACAGCATAGATTAAAACGTAAAGCCGCGCATTCTATTTAAAATTTATAAAAATTCAATTCTTTCTTAACTTACTTCCTTTCAGAAATGTCACTTTCTTACAGTTTCTTCGTCTTTTGTGAATATTTTTCTTACTTTTTTAAAACAGTCATTTGCAATGAAACTAAAATATTTTATTAAATAATATAATCTTTATGGTTAAGATTGTAATTTAAAGTATACCAGGAATATGTTTGAATTATACTGAATTATGTATTAAAAAACACATAGCATACAGTTATGATAAGTCGTAAACAAAATACTTAAAATATACGAGCTGCGTACAGTGTAATGTGATAATAGACCATATGTGAACTCTCAAACATCAATATAACACGAGATATTTTTCAGAGAGTTTTCAAGTCCTCTGATATTATAAGAAAATTATGTAATGTTCCATGTATAAGGTACATAACTAATTAAAATTTCTCAATAGAAAACACATTGTCTGAATTTTAAGAATTTTATTTCAATTTGGTACAAAATATAAACTATTTACAATAAGATCAATCGTGCTTCAGTTACGTCCTCAGTTACCATATACATTGTATATGAAAACAAGAATTAACGCACTAACCATTATTTACATCTTTTTGTTCATTTACAGTTTTAGGAAACAGACAAATAAACCAGAAATTACATTCTGCAACCCGTTGCAGTTTCCTTGAATTTTATAAAGTTTTTTCATGTTTCACTTCTTCTGTTCTATCACCTTCACTTCTTTCAACTGTTCTATCTCTTGATTTTTTGAAGAAATGATTCTTGATGTTCTGGAACGGTGTGTCGAATAGCAAAGTTAGGATGACTGACATGAGGACGATCCAAAACAGTTCTTTCATATTAAACTGTTAAAAAATATGTTTTAAATCAAATTTTCTTGACGTATTATTAATTTTTGTACTTCTCTAAAACTTTACTTACCACCATACGAATGAAATGATAATTTTCCGCAGCCCTCGTTTGGCCAACATTATAGAAAAAGACAGGAAACTGTGTGAGGTAAATCGCATAACTCAGTCTCGTCGTGATCAAAAATCCTCTCCAGGAAAACAGTTTGTTCCACCATCCTATAATTCGATTTTGTTTTCATTTGTTTCATTTGTAAAATTACTCAATCGATCTGAACAATAATTGATCAAATCTTAACATCGATTAAAATCGATTCGAAAATAGATTGAACATTTATTGTCAATTCGTTATGTAATTTACTATCGAGTTAATAATGTTACCATCAGAATTTCCAGTGTGCGATAGAAATGTGATCCAGGCGAACACCGCACACCAACCGATTGGTGCAAATGCGTTGTAAGTTGCTGCGTGAATGGGATTGTAAACGTAATCAATCGAGCCCATTCCTGCTGGGCCGAAAAACGCAGCGATCCACATAATACTGCATATTGTCCAACCCATATAAATCGTTAGCTGAAATTAATATAATATTAAATCATTTCATTCGTGTTTTCAGTTGCTAATCAGACTTAAATAAGGGTATTTACTTTATTTAATTTGTGATCGGGAGACCAATTTCGAAGAATGTAACCCAGGAAGATTCCCATGATGTAGACAGTCAACCGATGGCTTGGTAAAATGTAAGACATATTTGCTGTATCAAAAAGTTGCCGAATCCTGAAAAAATGTTCATTCTAATATTTGCTATTTAAACTTCAAGATTATTTTGTTTATTGTGAGAGACAAAATGAACTTACGAAGTTCCATAAAAAACATAATTGTTTAGTTTCTTAACATAAGTGACGTAGAATCTTAAGAATGTAGAAAAGAGAGCAAGTCCTGTCAGGATCCAAACACCAATTTTCGGTCTTTTGTACAAGCAGATGATCAGGACAGGTGACAAGACAAAAAGTTGAGTGTCAATACCAACATGATGTGTGTGCGTTAAACACTGCAAAAAATAGAATGTCATTGAAGATCGTTTTGTATTCGAAAATTTGATGTAAAAATGAATTATGAATACTTGCCATGTTTTCAAAACCAAAATAATTATGAATGAAAAGGAAGTTTCTCCACCATGTTTCTTTGCAAATATCAGCGTGATGAGTGACTACTAAATTCCACTGCGGGCCTGATCCCGTGTAAGGCATCACGTGTGTGCAAAATAATATAAGTGCGCCTAACGTTGGCACTAGCCTAATTATTAAAAAAGAAAAACGTATATTTTCAGTAACAACAGTTTAGTGTGTCTTTTTGGGTCAAACAATTTTTACCTCAATAATCTAGAAACGTATTCATTAAATATATCTAATTTCCCAGTTCTCCTGAGTCTTCCAACGAAAGAATACGTTGTCAGAAGTCCAGAAAGCATGATAAAAGGATCTGTGTAAAGACTAGCGGCGCGACCTATTACAGTCCAGGGTTTGCCAAGGCTCTGATAACACAAAAAAGTAATAATCATAATGTGTTTATATTAATTATTTAAATTTGAAAAAATTTTTTGAAATCACCTCAGACATTTCAGTTCTGTTGGTGTAAGGGTTAAAAAATAACGCCATACTTTTATGAGCTGAAAGTAAAAGCAGAGCATTCAGAGCTCTGACTCCATGAATCGTCGGAATATCACCGTCACTTCTTTTAAGCGATACCAATTTCAAAAAGTTGCGTTTTAAGGAGAACGAAAGTACGACTTCGTTAACCGGTACTTTGTAATGATCACACAGTCCTGCAATTATAGATAAAACAGCTATGGCAAGAAAACCCAAACTGAAAATGAAGCCAACAAAATTAGAATTATTTCATCTTATTCAAACAGTTCGTCAATTTCAGTTTCTTAAAATTTGCTATTCACCTAACAAATTTAGTTCTAAATGGTAACGGTTCCGTTCTCTGGACTTGGCACATTTCTTCATCCACTTGGACGGTGAATTTCAGCCCAGTTTGGGCTGTGTGTTTCGCCAAACTGTGTCGGATGGATATTTCCACATCTCGAGATGAACAGGACGCTGGCACGCAAACCGCCCAATTTATGGTCCCGAATCGAGGCACTCTATGTCCAGGCTAAACGAAAATACAAAAGTGAACGTCAAGCTTCAATTATCTCAGTTTCAGAAAATACAAGAAAAGTTAAGAAATAATAAAAGGTACGAATCAAAACATCAGGTGAAGAAAAGTAGAAACGTTAGATCTTCAAAAATTTGTATATTTCGTAATCCTTACAAATCTAAATCTCGTGAAAACTTGTAGGACTTTTTTTCACGAGATGAAAACAAAATTGCATTTTAGTACAATTGTTATAATCGTTATTAACATTCAATTTCTTATATTCTAAATAATGTTTTATTTCGTTAAAAAAATGAGTTCAAATAAAATATGAAACAAGTCAAGTAACTAATTGACAATGTTCAACTGAGCCAAATTATTTATTACAGTTTGGCCCAAGTACTAATAAACGCTTGATTAAAAGTATAAAAAAAACAACATTAGAAAAAAAGAACACAAAACAAATGTCTAAACAGGTGCTGGAGATGACCTTATCGAATCCTCGCATAGTATAATTAATTGTATCACAATGTCTTTAGTCTTTCATGTCTGCTGGACATATTTGTTATAGTCGTTGGTGTCCTCTTCGCTGTACATATCAAGGATGGCTTTTTGGATGCGAATCTTTAGTTTCTTTTGCAACGCCGGATCCTTCAAACTCCGTAATTCCGACGCCACAAAAGCGCCAAAAATATCAAAATCGTCTCGCTCCACAGTCCTGAAAGGTTTCGCTTCCTCCTGAACTCCCTGATACGTCTGTATTTCTTCCTCCGGTGCTTCTTCTCTCGCAATTCCATCGAATTGAATATCACCTTCTGCGTCGCTGTTTTGATACTGCAACAGATTGGTCGAGACTGCCGATATTCGTAACATGTTTTCGTGGTCCATCTCGTAATCTTCTGTTGAGTCGTTGACGTTCATCTGCAAAATGAATTTGAATTTTCAAAGTTAAAATGTGCAAACAAACTCGATTTCATGAGAAGGGAAAATTTGAATTGTTCGCGCCAAAAATGGCCGCTTTGGTTGCAACTCGCCTCTTCTTTCGTAACAATTTCTCGATTCTTTTGGACGGTCTTGAGGAAGAGGAGGCTGTGAAAATGTTGCCACGACGAGCCGGGGATGTCCTCGAAGCCCGGCTTGTGACATTTTCTGCTTCGGCATCGACGCCACTCGTTATTGAAATGTTTGCGCAAATTCAGCAGTTTCTTGTGCACCTCCTGCGGCGTTGTGTTGAAGTTCTTCGCAATGTTGTCGTAAGTCTCGATTGTTTTGATTTTGTCACGATAATGGTGTGACTCCGGGTCCCAAAGCCAGGAGCATTGTTTAAAAATGGCTATCAGCTCCTCGGTTTCCCGCGGGTCCCAGGCTCTCTTCTCCGGCATATTGCGCACACACTCGACCGCACATACGTCCATTATGTCCGCTGATGTCGACAAGTTCGACATACTGATGCTGCAAAGTGCCGACGCTCTTTTTGTCCAATGACAAAAAGACCAATGAACAACAGTGACACTTTCCGTTAAAACCGCAAGATTATTCGCGGCTCGAAATGTTTCCACCAATTGAAAACGCGGATTTTTGACGAACGCACGCGCACTGATGATGTTTTTGCATTGCTCAGCTGAGTTATTTATGTGTCACTGGATATATGTGACACATGTTTATTTATGTGTTTATACCCAGTGGTACGAATTGAAATGAATTTTTTGTGCATACTTGAACTAATGTTTCTGCAACTTAGGTGTACGAGTTTTTAAAAGATCAAAATGGCTTTAATAATAATATCAATTACACATTAAAAAGAAGGACACATTGTTGTTCGTATTATTGTTAGTATATTGACAATATATCTTTGTTAGTATGTTGTTTATACATTTTATTTTTAAAAAGACATTTTATAATAGATATATAGTTTTTTGCAGATTTTTCAACATTATCAAATAAGATTGAACGTTAGAAATAAGGTGACTTTGGCAATTGAGATGAACTACACATGAATAAAACATTCCCCATTGCAAGGAGCGACAGTCTCTGTTTTCTTCGTTCGTGATTGATTTAAGCCATCTTATTTTTTTTCATTAGATACTACAATGTAAACAACGTATGTGTCCCACACGTCAGCTTCATTGGGAATTCCAAGTGCATTCTTTAGGATGCAAGTAGAGATGGATATTTGTACGTTGACATCGTCGGTGATACTTGGCCTTCGTCATAAGCAATAGCTCACGGACATATACACAACTTCGCTCATTGTTTGCACTCGTTCATTTGTATTTTCCGCAAACTTTTCGCCGCGGATCATAAACATTCCTCATGTTTAAATATCAGTTCTATTTAAAGAATCAAGAGTAACCGAAAGTTACACGTCGCCTACTGAACTTTGTCTGATGAATCATCGAAAGGGAAAACCCAAGTTAAAATTCAAATTCGCAGGACTTTCTTTTTCAAAAGAACCAAATAATAAGTAAATAAATAAATGTTCTCAGGAATTACAATCAATTTTTCGTTGTAAAAAACTTGTTTATACAAATCGTTATTGTTTTCAGAAGTTCGTTATTGGATTTCGACTAATATCAATGAACAAAAACAACTTTTGCAAGCGAGATAAATCTCATTGAGAACCAGTGTCCAAAGCTAATGAAATTAACGTACCAACTATTCGGCGAGCTTAAGCAATGGAATGTAGTAAATTGATTTACAGGGGCGCTCTGAAGAGGATAATAAAATGCAAATGTATGTTGTGCGCAAAACAGTCGCACGTTTGAAACAACGCATAAGAATGCGTTGATGCAATTTTCCGCGATGACATGAATGTCAAAATCAAAGACAAACTTCGGACGATGGAATTGAAATAGTCGCTTTAGCGTGCACCGTTAAAAGTCCGCCTGCTTATGAGCACTCGTAATTCTAATTGGCCCGTTGGGAAATTAGCGATACTTACATCGGACATGTTGCTGCGAAATGCATAGTGCGAGTGCAGCAGTCGGTGCAGGTGGCTGAGATAGGGTCGCGACTGGTCCACGTCCAGCTGAAGGTACGCGAGACAGTATTGTCCCCTGATCCCATCGGTTGCTTCGATGCCCACGCATTCGTCAAAGTCGCCCAGTTGATTCACATTGCCATTCAACAGACCCGAGGGGATCTTTGCAGTTGCGTCGTACACTGTAATGTGATAAGAATTCCCTATTGTGAGGAATTTGAATTCCTTATCCGCACGACTTCTTCTTTTTGTCTGTTTTCTTTTCTTCTTTTTCATTCTTTTTTTGTGCACTTGCGTTTTATTCCTGTCGGTGTGCTTTGAATCTTTGCATACCGTCGGTTTAGAGCTCGAAATAGATTTTCCTATCGAGGCTTTAAATCGGTTGAGACGAAAAAGTAGTAAAAAGAGGGTTTTTGTTGAAAATTGTGTTACTTAAAAAAATGATGAAGTAATTGAAAGACTCGATGCAAAAGTTAGATTTACATGCTTGATTATGCATCGAAACCATCAAACCAAAACTGCTGTTGAAAAATTGAAACGAAGATTGAGTAAGAACGAAACTGAAGTAACACGTTGTTATGTTGCCAAATAGCGTGATGCATACTGAAAAATTGTGCCTTGTCCACTGATACGCAATTTATGTAATCCGGCAGTCACCGTGAAAGGTTATTTCAAATGCACCCGTTTCGTGAGTCAAGATTGTTATTAGTTATTTCTTAGCGGAAGTGCATTTCGAGGTGGCTAATCTCAATCTTTTGAGATTGAGATCTGGCGGATTGAAATGAAAGATTTAAATCCGAAGATGGTCGAAAGTTGGATTGAATTTAAAATTTGAACTTGAAAAATGATAAGAACTAACTTTTGAGAGCCCAGAGTGTAAACTTTTTGAGCTCCCTGTGAAAGATGTCCGTGTGTCTTTTGCATTCCTTGCTAACCATTCCTGCTCCTGGATCAAAAGGGGGAACGAGCCTAAGCAACTGCGAAGCTTCTTTGTCGATCTCATTTGAATATTTCTCTGAAAAATAAACAATTCAAGTTAATTTAATATTCAAATTGAAAATTATGTAACTAGTTATGTAACAAATTAACATTCGAGTAACAAAATTTTAATTCAATGTAAAATGTAAAATGAAAAAAAGTGTAAGACATCAAAAATGTAATTGAAAATTGCAAAGCATAACTTATGGGGTAATTATTTCACAGAATGATTTGATAGACTGTAGAACCGATGGGACGTGAAATCAGTCGTGTAACAGAATGTTACAAGTTATCGATGCGATTAATATCTAAAAATGCGCTTCTGTAATACGCGGGTGTACTCGCATCTTTCACGATAAACGGCGCTTTCTCCGTTACGATATACGAGGTGTTACAAATCGTAAGGCTGATGCGAGTGCTAATGTTCGTAGAACTACAAGTCGCTCCGATTTTGTTGGCAACTGTTGATGATTTTTTTTCACAGGTCATATCGATGTCAAAGTTACAACTTTCACGCCGATCTGACTTTTACATTTTGATTACACTACAAGATTGAACCAACAAATTTTTTGCCCCAATCGTGTTCTCTGCCAAGAAACATTCAAGAAGTAAAATCGAAAAATCATTTTCATTTGAAAAATTTCGTTTTGTAAAAGTTTTTAGATAAACTCTTCGTTTTGATGTAGGAATTCATTAACACAAATAGTGACGACTGTTTTTCTGTCAAATGAAGTGACGAAATGACAAAAATACAAAAGTGTCACTTTATAAGAGCGGAAATGTTTCCGGCCATTCGCGGAAGATCGCATGCAAATTGCTTTCCGCTGTTTCTCAAGAGGCTCAAGGCGAAGTGAAGAGTAAGCTTACAATTGAGATCCTGTATTAGACGATATGTAAACGTGAAAATTCGTGCAATAATCGGATTAATCGGATTACTCTGCTAAGACAATTTCTTACATGTGTACAATGGTCTTATCAAATTATCAACGCAAAGACGACGTATCTCGTTTGTGTTCATTTCAAAAACTTGATTCTAATAAACTTGACTTAATTTTCAAATTTGTTTCAAATTACTTATTATTTTTAGTTAAACTTACAATTAAGAAAAAAGTTATTGCAAAAAATTTTTGATTTTGCTAGATGTAATAAAGTCAGTTTGAACAAGCGTTTTGTTTATGTTAATTTGTAATAGTTAATCAAACGTGAATGAGATTTTGTATGTCAAGTTGACTTAACTGAAACGAAAACTTGGTCAAACACATCTTTTTGTATCGGTAACGTGTAATGCATATTGCAGCAATCTATTCAATGTTAAATTAGTAATATAAACACTTGTCCGGTTGATATAGTTAATATCGAAGGCCATGAGAGTGATTTTAAGTTTCGATTTGTCATTCAGGATTGCAATGTCACCATGTAAAATGTTTTCTCAATTTATAAACACATGACTTGCAACTAATCGGAACTTTAGTTTTAACCCAATGACGCATAAATTGTTCTCACTTTTTGGACAAAAAAATCCACCGCCTTGATTTTTCTTGACCGCTTCAGTTCAGAGAAAAACTTGAAATTAATAATCGAACCCTTTTTTTGTCCCTGCAAGTGTTAATTAATCCGAAAAAATTCAGACATAAAAACGACACAATGATAGTCCGATGTTACAATCGCAAAATTACTTTGTCGACTCAAAAACATTGTTCATATGTTTCTATAAAAACAATTGCGCAACTTAATTATCGCTCGATAATTTATCATTCGACTACAACTTGACTCTCATTTTTCACCTCCATCCTCTTGACTTGCAAAAATTATGTCATTTCTACCGTTGGCATTCAAGAAATTGATTTTGTAATTAAATCTTTTGGTGCGAAAGCAATTGCTGGCACTTGAATAAAAATAGTCATGTGTGATGTTCCCGTAATGAGAGGTAAAGACTGAACAATAATTGTACTTATTGTTAGCTTCCAGACAAATTGATCATTCGCATTATGAATTTCTGTTTTAAATGTAAATTTCGAAGGTGGAGATGATTAATGATGAAAAATGTTTAGCGCTTCCGCATTTTTATTATTCACAAAACATTTTTCATACGTAAAATGATGAGATAGAAAAACGTTAATGAAGTTGTACGCGGCTCAGAGGGAAAACATTGATTGAAGTGATGGAACGCGTGGGATCGGAGTCTGAGGTATTTTTAGCGCTTAAAAACTGATCGCAAAAATTTGCGAGGCGACGAACTAGTAAAAGTTAGCGAAAAAGTGTGTCTACGGCACTCCGATTGTGTGTCACGTATTCAAGTACAAAAAGTATCCGTAATACGCGTTGATTATGCAATCTGCTGAACTTGCGATTTCGATCCTTTTTCTCTCTTTTTTTTGCAGTAAATGATTTCTGCAAATTAAAATCCGTTTTTCTTTTAATTTCGCAATTTTCATTGTCGTATTTCGATTCATTTAATTGTTTTGAAAAAAACTTTCAGCGTTTCTTTCAACTTTCAAAGAAATACTGGTTTTGTTTTTGGGTTTGATTGAAGGTTCAAATTTAATTAACCGGATACGTGTAATAAAAACAGAGAAATCCAAAGACATCATCTGTTCTTTGTATTTGTTTAAATCAGTTTTACATGGGTTTCAAGAAATGAAATACAGGCTAGTGTAATTATTGTTCAGTAGAACCGTAGCGAATTTGGCGCCGATCCAATTAGGCGGATTACTTTCTTTGAATCGGTGCAAGGAATACCGTATTTATGTAAATCAACGCTCGCCTCTGAATACAAAAGAAACTCATTTCGTAGAGTCTTTACAAAATTTGAAAACACTTTCAAAAAGTTGTCTGAGTCAGTCCCACTATTGATTATATTTTCATTTCTCCAAATTCTGAATCTTCAATACAAACCATAATCAGGATTAGTTGTCTCATAAGTTCCCTGCCACTGTTCAGTTCCACTCAAGTTTCCCAAATTTCCAATCAGCTCAACGAAAGTGTAATTGTTCAACTCAGTTTTATTCTGTGTAAAAAATCGCAAAATTTCGTCCTCCTGAAGTGGTACGAGTCCTCCGGCCGTGATAACGTCCACCCTCTTGGCAGCGAGAGCGGTATTGAGCAGCGCCACGAAAATGCACCCGACCAGCCAGGCCATCTCGATCGACCACTTTATCGTCCGCAGAAAACCATAACTAACTTAAACAACACTATCTCCGAGATCTCATCGCGTTTGTAAATAAATAATTTCGTTCAATTTGTTATGCTTGATTCGAAGATCAATAATTAATAACAATTTTATTTGCAAATCAACACGACACGACCGATTCCGATTTGCGAGTGACGATTCATCGGGCCCTCCGCATCGGTTTTCAAATCGCCGGTTCAAATCGCGCGATAGAAGAGGAAGAAATGGAGGGAATGTTGGAGGGAGGTCCGACTCCCCCCGCAGATTATTTATCGCTTGAAAAAAGAGTCCCCAGAAAATCGAGTGGACGTCACGTTTCGTACCCTTGACTTTATACAATTTTGGTTTTTACCGGCACCAAAAAAATGAAAGGATTGTGCATAAATTTGTGCTCGAATTCTTAGCATTCGAAGGACTTGATCCTAATATAAGATGCGATTGTAGAAAAACACTTCTAAAAATATCGTTTCCTATGTTTTTGCACTTCAGTTCTGTCGTTCTGTTTTGGTTGACTTTTTTCTTATCTTGCAAGCATCTTTATTTTTAACAGGAAGTGCCGATGAGCGACCCATCTTAACTAAAAAAATTTATTAAACGTTTCACTTATCCTTGAGTGGTTGTCGTTTCTCAAATTTCAGGAATGAATTAATTTTTTTGACAATAATCGTTTGTTAACAACAATAAATTATCCTGCATTCCAATACTTCAATCAACAAAAATTTTAAAAAAATCGACCTCTGATACTAATAAAAAAAACAAATTTCGCACAGTTTTGATTCGGTAACGTCATTTTTATACTAAGTAAATAAATTTTCGAGTTTTAACAAGTAATTTTTTATGATCCCGTGACATGATGTAATCCAATCTATTCATCTCGATTGACATTTTCATCGGCAGTTCGAGAGACTAACGAACGGAAAAATATCAGTTTATGAATTTCCGATTAGAGGAGCGAACAATGAAACGAAAGCCAAAGATGTAATTTTTATGTAACAAAACTGCGAATCGATATCGTGGCTGGCATAAAAAAAGTTCAATCGTATCGAGCAGAATGAACGAAAAAGAAAAAGGAAAGTCGTTTAATGGACGATAAACGCGGCCCAGTGGACGTGACGAGACGTCACCGGTTAACGCGATCAGTCGGACGATTAATATGCGTCAAGTATTGTGACAAAGTCGCAGAGTGATAATGCTCGATGCAATTCAGGTGATGTGCGTTGCGAAACAGGGATTCCTCTGGTTGACCTATGTCCCGTCATCCACCGTTCTTTATCTACTCCCATCTTTTTGACTTGCGATTCCTTTTGTCTTTCGCAGCAGATTCATCAAGGCTGATCTTAGGCGATGATTATCGCGCAGAAATTTTTATCATTTGCATCAAACGTGCGACGAATATCGGCCGATTGTAATCTGCAACAAACGATTTTCATCAGATTTTGTTTCTCATTTCATATTTCATACTTCCAAATTTATTTTGTTTCATTTGAGGTCGGTTTTCAGATTAAAAGTTATCAACATTTTAGACTCATCATAATGAAATTTCGTATGCCCTTGAAAAGTGCTCACAAAGCTGTAATTAAAATTTTCAAAGATTAAAAAAACCATTACGAGGCGAAAAATAAAAAAAATTCAATTAGTCGAGCGTGTATTGAGTATGGTTCGTTTGAATATAATAAAATGAGTCATTAAAATTAGAACCTGGCACAACCTTCATCCACTTTCGAGATCATTATTATAACATCAATAAAAATGTGAACTTGAATCCGCGTGATTTTTATCTGCCTCCTTAGTACGTCACAGGCTGCTACTGTTTCGTGTTTTTTTACACACAAAAATAAGACTTTTGACACGATTTATTAGAGGCACTTTTTTATAAGTACTTTTATTTGAACAATTTCACATTGTATTGATAATTACCATTGGAAACAAGGACGCTTTTTCGCTTTTCAGAACGAGAAATTTTTAATTACGTTTCGCATTGTTTTCTGTAATCCATAAAGGTGTATTAGTAAAATCACACTTCGGTAAACACGACCTATGGTAATTTGTTCGTTTTGCAACGTTCGTTTTGCAAATCAGTTGATTATTGTCAACTGTATCAGTGATTAATAATTACCTCACCTTTAATGCTAACATTGTTTCAAAACCAGTTCTCAAAAATGTAACTCTTTTGACAGCCAATTTTTGCATGTTATTTCAGTTTTATTTATTTTTATTTTTTGTCGAATTATTGTATTGCACGTAAATGCAAAAAAGAATGAATATACATAGAATCTCCTGAATTAACTAACAGATAAAAAATGAACGTTGAGTCCGTTGAGAAAAAAGGTTAAAAGTTAAAGGACAAAGTTATAAATTTATTTAAATTTGTTAGGCGATGTTTGCATAAGCTTACGAGCAGGGTTTCCATCCGGATCTTCGGGAACTATGCGATTCGAGGCACGCACTGCAAATTCGAGCATTTTCATGAGGTTCAACGGTGGCTCGGCGATTCTGTGAAATCTCATCTAGATGCCACACCGACGTTCGCGTGCCATTTAAAATAAATAATACATCCAGCTCTGTACCATAATCAGAAGGCCATCACAATCTTAATTCGTATAAACAGTCAACCGTTCGGAGTATCAATAAATAATCAGTCGCTGACGTTTGCGTTTGGCGACACGCAAATCTTTTAACTCTTTGTTTCTGTCTTCATTTGATGTCAAACATTTTTCATCAATTTAATTATGTAATTTCAGTTGAGAATTTTTATTTAAGATTTCAGTAGTGTAGTAAAGTATGATTTGTCGGTTGTTTTTGTCCATTCGGGGACGATGAAAAAATGAATACTAATTATTTGCACGTAAAAAAAAGAGGTTTGTGTTGATGTATATTATTAAGATTCTTTTCTGGTTGAGAAATTTGTTTCTACAATGTATATGCCGCTGATAAAAAGTGTATGCATATTTGAAGACGCTGAGTGCTTCTAATTAATCACGTTTTATAATTGATCGTCAATTTCTATAAAAGGACATTCATTTCTGCTTGATTAATTATCAAAACGTAATCATCCTGGAAAGAATTTCATTGGCGCCTGAATTACATGCGACCTGACATGCTTGCGAGTGAAAAAGTTAGAAGCAAAAAAGGAATAAGTTTTTAGATGTCTTGACGTTGTTGGGAAATTAATTTCGCAACCAAATTGCAACTTTTTTTTGTTTCGTCTTTTATTCATTTCATTTAAATGTTTTTGAAAAGTTAATGGGGAGTGAAATATTCAACAATATGATATTCAAAGTTGTGACTGAACGTTAATTGCCTGACTCATTTGATAAGGACAATTTTCTCAAACTTTGCTTTTACATTGTTAGAGAAAAGATTTCGTCAAACAATTTAGCGACAAAATTGCGTGTTTTGTTGGCACTAATAAGATTAAAATTTAATTTTCAGAACAAATTTTCACTTGAGTGCTAACAGGAAAATCAAGTTTTAATATTTAGTTGTTTCCTCGTCTTAACTTGTTTTTCATCCCGACAGAACTTTGGTTTTTTATAATTGAATTGATAACAAATTATATCTTCTTTGACATTACATGAAAGCAAATGTCAAACATTGTTTCAACAATTGCTGACATTAGAAACTATCAGAAACTATTAACTTTTGATTCTAATCATTAAAAAATAGAACAACGATTCATAAATTGTGATCCTTCTTTTGTAAAAGATTTTCTTAATTAATTACTTGATAAAAAATGAACATTTTACTTCTTATTTCAATAAACAAACTAATATAAACTACATAAAATATTATGAGACAGTCAACTTTATAATCTAAGTTCATGACGCAAATTTAAAAAAGCCGGGAATCCCCACGAACATTTTTTTCCCAGCCATTCAAAACCAATAAATCTGAAATCCTTTGAAAAATTCAACGTCTCAAATCGGGGAATCCCCTTCAACCATTTCCACCCGCCAGGTGGCGCAGTAAAGTGTTTCTTATGCAAAACCGAAAATCGAAATTCCACACCATCTTCGCTCAATGTTTCTTCTCCATGATGAGCCATCCAATGTTTTCAAATTTCCTAAAACAAAAAGAAATCATAAGTGAGAAGCGATAACAATATCAATAGCAGAACAAAAAAGATTTGAGTAAAGTCAGTGCTTATGAACCGGCGCAGCTGTTTGCAATCGCGCAGTGTCGGGGGCGGCGAAATAGGGGTGGCGTGCTCGCGCAAGTTCGTGCGCGGTCGGTGCGCGTCGGCGTGTCGAGCACGCCGCGTGCGTGGTGACTCGCGCGCTTCTTGACTCGACATTTCGCGAGTGGCGTCCATCGGCGTCGAGAGATCGCGCCGCACCGTGCGACCGACCGACCGACCGAACCGCCACTTGTGTCAGTGTGTGTGACACGCAACACGTAAACATACACACACACAGTCAACGGCGACGAGACAAAAAATCCGAACCGTGGCGCGCGATAAAAGTGCGCGGGAAAACAAAGCCGCGGGAGAGTTTGTTGTGGTCGCGCAATGCCAATAACGTGTACGCGGTCGCGCGACACAACGCGATCGCAGTGCCGACGGAGGAAGTGAGCTATCGATTCGGCGAGTCCGTCTTCTTTGTTGTGCGATCGCGCCGTCTCCGTCGGTCGACTCCGACCGGCTCGACTTCCGTTTTGTCACGACAGTGTGCGCAGACCGATAACACGTACGGAGGCCGATATCAATGGTGAGTCCTAATCAGTGCGTCGTGCGGCTACGTCACGCGCGCGTTTGCGTCACGGCTTGTATTTGCTTGCATTGTCCCGCGCGCGTGCTCCCGGCGCTCTCTGTTGCCACACTCCTCAGGCCGGGCACTCCCTCCGTCTTTGTTCCGCGCGCGCACCCGCCGCCCTGACGAGCAGCATCGACACGAGGGATTTCCCGCCGATCTGCTCCAACACTGCGCCGTCCTTGTTCGGCCTCTTCTCGCTCGCCAATTTAGGACCATTCAATTCACCCTCACTTAACCAACCGTAAATTTTACTCAAAAATGATTAGAACCGTCACATTCGCAAATTAACATTTTGCGGGCAAAATTTAGTCTTTGAATGCACAGTTGAGGTAATTTAGTACAACTTTATGAGTGACTCTGACAGGTTTCAAATCGAAATTTCTGTAAGAGCGAGTTATGAAAACAATATATCACAGATATTTGGACTATTTTGACAATCTATTTTTCAAATGTTTTTGAAATTCATGGCTGTTGTAGTTTGTCAACCACTTGTTTGTGAAATACTTTTGATATTCTTTTCATCGAAACTTGACAAAAAACAAAAATCAACCAGATTTATTTCAAGACCCAAAATTTGTTCTAGAATTTTTAGATTTTCGCACATGTTTAAAGTTTTTGCAGATTCTGCAAAAAAAGTTATTACGTTTTTTAGTGATACAATTTGAGTAGAGATTCAGCACTTTTTTCGTATAATTTAAAACCGACCTTCATCAATGGGATGATAACAAAAAAAATTGCGATTGAATTTTTATCTGGATCTCCCAGACCCAGCTTGTGCACTCAAGGGCTGAAATCAATTTGTGAACATGATTTCAAAAGGTGGGACTTTTTATTGAAGAAAAAAGTTGAGTGATAAAAATGATCACCTGCTGTCTTGTTGATGTCTTTGTTTACATCTTTGAAGTAAACATTTGCCCTTGTTTTAAAAGAAGGATCAACTTGTTTTTTTTTTCTTTTAGTGCAACATCAGGAAAATGAAGATGAGCAATTAGATAGAAATTTGAACGAAACGAAAAATCGATACAAATTCATGATTAAAGTTAACGATCGTTGATCATTGACCAGGATTTGTAGTTTGATACGAACAATAAAGGATGAAGATGGAATGAAAAAAAATTATATGATTTTTGATGGGGGATTGAATTTCTAGTTTAGTTGAACTCGGAGGTGTCAATAATAAATGACAATGACACACGAAACGTGTATTTTTCAATCGATAGTACCATTCAAAGTTGAACGTAAAGCGGTTTGAAAAGGGGTTTGGATTGAACGCGCTTTATTTTTATCGCATTATCATTTTATGAAGTTTGAAAAGGATGAAGGGACGCTGCAGTCAGATGGATTAAATCGATCATGAATGGGAGAAGACAGGAAAATTCAGATATTCTAATGTATACGGCCATTTTGGGATGTTTATTCATAATGTGAGGACTTTGTTGAACGAGTAGTTCAGATGAGCTTCGAATGAATAATAAACCAATGAAAAGTAAGACCGCGGATTATAAAATATGATTCATAAGGTTTCATGCATGTTCGCATTTATTAAAGTTTGAAGAGTCATAGAATTTGCACATTTTTGCAGTCTTCAAACTGGTATCTGGAATTTTGAATCTCTACCAAACCTGTTATTTTCCCTTTCAAAAGTCATGTCAAAATACTTCAAACTTTTGACTCGGGATGTTTTGAAAAAAGTTTCTTTGTAAGTTTTCAAGGTCATAATGTTACAAAATGTGAACATTTATTTGCTAAATTTTTGAGGTTCACAATCACTACACTGATAAGACTGAACAAACTTGTTTCAACTTTTATTAATAACTGAATCAAACAAGTTGCAAAAATTTGAATGCCTTTTTCAAATAACAAAAAAAAGTTCACTTTTTACGTCCCCTTTTAATTACTCCGCATGAAATTCCGGCGGGAAAACTCGGATTTTAACAGAAGATAAAAAATTGATCCTTTTTGAACAAAGCGCCGTATTTATATCACATTATTTATAACTTTCATCATGGAGAAAAGTTTTCATGGAATATATGTGGAGCTTACTTTATGACACAATATCCGGAGTTTCATTATGATAAAAAAAATGCTTTCGAACGAAAAAAGAAAAGATGTTATTTATGAAACGAAAAATGAAAATGAGGATATTTAGTCCGGGTAAAAAGGTTCGCAAAAAATGTCACTTTGGAGTATAGACAAAGATGAAAAAAAGTCAACAGAACCAGATTAATTTTTTTTTTCTTTCATAAACATAAATATTTCAGAGGGAAAATTTTCATCAAAAGAGCCGAAGCGATCACGTACGCCAGATGAAAAATGTTTCCGAAGATTTCTGGAGAATCAATAAGACAAATAAAGCTGACGAAAAGAGGCGAAGCGACAAAAAAGCAAATTGAACTTGGAATAAATAAGCGATCGATGGTATCAGACGGATTCATATTAATAATAAAACAACCGAACTTACGATCTTGAGCTTCTAAAATAAATCAATCGCTAAAGTAAGTCACACGAGTAGTTGTAATAATAAATAATTTCAACAAAATAGTTTACACGTGCAATTTAGATTATTGATCCAACAAACATCTTTTCGAACTTGACCGTAACGAATTGGTAAAAATAAACCTGCGTTTAAAAGATTAATTTTCAATTTTTGTTAAAAATCGTTTGAAAAAAAAGCGATTGAAAAAATGACTTATCGTTCTTTTTTTAATTACGATTTCTGTTGGAACTAAAAGGCACAAGATTCTTAGATTTTGAGACGAAAAATCATGTGATCAGTAAGGCAGAAACTGTGCCTTGGCACTTAGCCGAGTTTTCGATGTCGAATGCGTAGTGATAATATTATATCTCGGCGTGACGTAAACTCATCGACTCGATCTAATAAGGCGATATGAATGTAACGGGCGAGTTTTCGACTGTTTGCCCACGGATTTGCGACTCGCTTCGACTTTTATCTGCGAGATAAATCTGCAAAAATTGCGAATATTTTTCGCTCTGGTGTTACATTTCTTTGGCACGATAATTCAAGTTAATTATTTGCTAAGCGATATCGTTCTACGGTCGAAGTTTATGTGGCAATTAAGGAACCTTACGACAACGCTATTAATCGACCACAAACGCAATTATCGAAAGATTTAAAGTTGCGACGCAAATTTTGGTATTGACATTAGTCGACTGTGACTTTTTTTTTATTTCATGCAATGATTCAAATGATTTCAAGTTGTTTCAACAAAGATACAAATTATTTTGAATTAATAATTATGTCACATGTTCAATCAAGAACTTAATTAGCTGAAAATTGTGGTCATCAAGCCGGAGCCAATCGCGTGAAAATCGATGAATTTATAATACACCTTATTAAATATTGAAAACCGGATTAATGCGTGAATTATCAAACAGATTTATTGATAAAAGTGAATCTAATCAACGAACTCTTGTCTTACAAAATTTCATTATTTTAGGAGAATAGTTTCAATTCTGAACAACCTAGAATCAAAAAGTTACGTTCAATGTCTCGATTAATTATGTTTTCACTCCAATGTACAATCTTAAAAAATTTACCGAGAATTCCAGCAGACGACGTTTCTCAGAAATTTAATTTCATTTTTTATCAGAGGGTGAGAATGGTTCATAATTCTATAAAAATTATGACCTCGCGAGGAAATAAAATAAACACCGGTCATGTTTGTCTGGCGAATAAAAAATTCGTGCTCTATCTTGTCAAGGTGATAAATCGTTAAATAAACCAGGAAAAACGGTCCGAGCTAGTACACGGTCAAAGTGTAACACATTTTTGCTGGACAAAAATTCTACAAGCGAAGACATATCGACCCCAGCTCGACGCTATTGACAAATTCGAATAATTTCATCCGAAATTATATTTCAGATGCTCCACTCGGGTTATGACATTTGAGTCTGCCAGCTAATCGATGCTTATTTCCGAAATAAACTTCAAATTCTCCCAGTATAAATTATTCGTTCGAAAATGGAACTTTTGTTTGTCCAAAGAAAATCAATTTTTTAAAGCGTAGTTTTTAAAAACTTTTTGAAGTTTTAAGCTTTTTTAATTTCGTCGTTTCTATCGGGCAGAATTGCAGAGGGTAAATTAGTTTTATGGTAATTAATCAAACTGTATTGGGTGATTTGAAGGTACATTAGTTGCATAGGCGATCGCTGTTTGAGTGTGTGTGTTTGGGATCTAATCAAATTTGAATTACGCTTACGTCGACTCATCGACGTCACTGGATGATGTAACGTTGCATAAGTCACGAATGTTTTACGGTTAGTTTTACCGCTCGTGAAAATGTGCTTTGGTTCAAACAAAAAAAAATCGTTGTTTTTTCACATTTACCACCTTTTTTTTAATTTTCGTGATTTCATTCCAAATTTTAGATGGTTTTTAGAAAAAACAAAACTGAAAAAAAAATCTGATTAAAGTAATCGCCCTTTGTTGTACACCCATTTCTCTGAAATGAACAAAAGATTAAACTTTTAATTAAAAAATATAAAACAAGTTAATATCAAAATATTAGTCGAAAGAAACTCACTTCGGATTTTGTATAAACAAAGTTTTGTATTGAAAGTCGATTCAATCGTGACCGAGAATATGTTCAGCTTTTTATTGACTAGGAAACAAAAGTTTTCCTGGTTTGCTTTTTTTTACAATTGAAATGAAAACAGTTTGAAGAACTTGGTTGGAGTAAAAATGTGGAAACTGTTGTTTTGGAATTTGACGCAGATGTGAAATCCGTAAAGTAATAATGATTTTGAATGGGTTCTAATTCGCCTGGTTATGGACGAACATGCTCAGATGAACAGGAATTAAATTTTAAAGTAGGCTTTGAAATCGGATTTACTGTATACGTTGCACGAATCGCCTAACGTGTTTGATAATTATAATACGATCTCCTGTTGGAACTATTTCATATGGATTTGGCTATTTGCTTGGTTGTCGATTGATTATTCACTTCTTGTCACGCATTACTCATTCTCTGTCACTTTTCAACCAAATTTCAAGATACCAAACAGTCAAACTTGAATACTAATTAACTAATCAATTTCCAATTGAAAAAAAGGTTTGAAAAATGTTTTTAAAAAGTTGCAAGAGTTAAAATGTTGATAATTGAAAGAATTGAATGAATTGAATGAATTTAAATGTTGAAATTTATTTTTAATTACTTGAATTGTATTTGAGTTCAGCTATGATGCCGATCGAGTGACGTAATAAGACGTAATGAGATGACGTAAAGGTATGAACTACGTATCAAGACGTCGAGCGAGATTGGAGTGATGCGATTCGCGCGACAATGTCTGGCGAAACTTTCTCTTTTGCGCTCGACTTGCATTAGAAAATGACACTCGAGGGTCGTCCTCAAAATAGGGAACCGTGCAAAGTGCCCACCTGACCCGCTTCGGTTAGAAAAAGCTCACGAGAAAAGATACTTCAAGGATCCCTATTGCGACCTCGAACAATCGCTTCGTCACCTGATATCGACGTATCAAAACAGAGATTACAAATCGAACCATTTTGTTAATTTCAAATGACAAGTTCAAGCGAATTCCACAAACATTTTTTTTTAATTAAACAAATGCAAATCCAAAAATGAACATTTTAAATGAGAAATTGAGTTTAAATGTAATTCATAAATCCGAGCAGGTGAAGCAGAGGAAGTTGTTGCACGATGGCGGTGTGCCGTCCAAGATCCAGGTGTGTTTTCGAGTCTCCAAGCGAGAAATCCGAGTCCGGTCAATGCGAAGGGACCGACTTATGCGCGCCCAAGGTACCTTCAATTCGAGCTATTGCCAAATTCAACTTTACCGTTTCTGCACAAGTTTTCGGTTTTGCATCTTCTTGCTGATTGACGACTAACTGCGAATTAACAAATTCATCATCTCTTTCCTGGCAAAAGTTTCTTTCAACTTTGTCCCTGAAGCTTCATTAATCCAGCGATATTAATTATGATTGAACTGTGACTAAAACAAATGCCTCATGAAATTCCACGTAGACAATAAGGCCGAAAAAGTTGGAGATATTTTTAAAATGTTATTTTTAAAATAAAATAATTGATAACGGAATGTAACATATCATTTAGGACGCTTCGAGATACAAATTGAACTTATCAAAATTTAATGTTTTTGTGCGTTGGACAGTCGTGCTTCATTCGCACAGTGTCATTATTTATTTGGACGACGTATTTCAAGCTCACGTTCCAGGCATTATTTTTTACAACTTAAGGTTTCATTTTCAACCATCAGACGGCTCTTTTTACACAAAAAACGAGTACGATAGTACACTCAATTTTCAGTACCGTTATCAATTTCGTGAGAGTTATTGGACGCACGAAAAATGTTTTCCTCCTGTAATCTTTTTTTATTGCCAAAACGATCTCAATTTTCTGTTACGTACGGGAAGTATTTTTTCACTTAAATTGTTATGACGTTAATGATAATAGTAGATAATTATAATTTTAAGTACTACTTGAAGACTAAAATGAAGCGAATTAGAGAGAGGAATAATAATACAATGTGATGGTGAAATCAACAGAATTGTTTTTCTGTTGAGATATTATCGAGAAGTTTGTCGGTACTCGTCAATATCGAGTGAGCTTTTCGACAATGTTATTTCGTGCCAAGCGAAACGTGGGAGAGAGAAAACAAACGGCTTATGTACTTATGAAACGCGGATGTATTGGAGTTATAATTTAATTAAAGCTCTCCACGTTGAGATCAGTTCCGGATTTTTTATCGAGTCTGTGTTTGCCTGAGGGTGTTAGCTCTCTATTACGTGTCAATTTCAATCTAAACTGTTCTGTTTTTTTACACAATTTGCAGTTAAATTTTTTCCCCCGTTGAAAAATGTTATTTGTTTACGTTAGTCGTAGTTTAAAATCATTTTTCATTGATTAAAAGTTTCCATCTTGATTAAACTGTTTTTAATTATCATTTGTCTCATGAGAGACCCGAGCTACACGACAGCTGTATTATAATTCTGCCAATTTAGTGCTGGATTCAGATCAATAATTATTCACAATGACACTTCCGAGTTTTTTATTTACAACTTCTGTTTTTCAATATTTTTTGTGTGTTTTCACTGGAAAGTCAATAAATGGCCAGTGAGTAATTGCATAAAGTGAAATCAAATTAGTCCACGAATTGAAACGAGAATCTCTTAGTTGGGTACTAAATTTGTCGATGGGAAGACACAGAAACCAATTATACTTTCAGAAGCAAGTCCTCTAGTACAAAGTTGAAGATTTGTAGAATATTGGACAATCGATTTCTCCTGCCAGATATGAAATAAAATATTCAGCGAAAATTCACGCTCATCATGCAACCGCTTCTTGAAAAAGCTTCGCAGAATAAATATTGCCGACGTATTTTCGCATTAACAATTCCTTTTCTCTATGATTTTCCTTAAGTTTATTTAGTGTGAAGAACTAATTGGGCTTTGGTATAAGGCAAAATTGAATCTACAATTTTAAACTACAATAATTAAATTAAAACCTTGATCACGATATTCTTCGAGCTGTTGAATGAAAAAAAAGAGTGTTTGTGTGAGAAAAGTGGTTGTGGTTAAAACAATTTTTTAATGGTAGTTTGTTTTCTGTTTTTTCAGCATTGAAAATGATTTCGCAAAGACAAGCGGAAGTGGACTCGGGAAACGATCCAGGAGGCAGTGGAAAAGCTGGTCCCTCGAGTGGAGCAGTGACTCCAGGTGGATTTTCAAATGGCGAGGGCTCGCAAGAGTTCCTCTCCACAGGAAGAACTGGAAGAAGAAACGCACTACCAAATATTCTAACCCAACAACAACAACAGCAACAAGATCCAGGCACTGGAGATTTGCCTTCGAGATTTGAGGCTCTCACCACGGACGAACAGCACAGTACATATTTTTTTCAGTTTATCTCAAACTAAAAAACATAATCTGGATAAAAAAAAAAGTTCTCTGAATTGCAATTTTATTTTCGTTTAATTTTTTCATCCTTCAAAGAACATGATTTAATATGATTCATAACGTATCTGATAAAAGAGATGCAAAAAAGGTTTTAACCTTGCCTTGTAAAACGCATATTTTTATTTCGACAAAAAAGGAGATCTTTTCTCCATGGAAGTTTTTCAACTGCTGGCAAATAATGGATGTTTCTGTTTTATTTTTTTATTTTGATGAATTTCACTCTTGGAAAGGTAACAATTGCCGGGAAACTTTTTGTTTGATACCGAGAAACAACGACTGTTCGATTGTCTTCTTTTCTTTCTATTCGATTCAACAAAAACTAAAGCAATCGATTTTGCTTTATTTTATTGGATAAACAAAATAGCGAGCTTGAGAGTAATAAAAGAATGACACTAAGTGGAAAAACGTGTCACAAAGTATTTTTTTACTCCATATTTTCATAAGTTACACGTTACTCCGTCGAGAACGATAATTTATTAATGTTAACATTGCATTACTTTTTCTCGTATTTTTTTAACTTCGTTATGCTAAGCTAATATTAAAGCTTTTCATCTATGTTTAATTGGAAACTTCATTTGATTAAAAATTTTACATCCGAGGGATCTCGAATTAAAAAACACTCCATATTTTACACGTGGGACTTTTAATAAAAATGTGTTTCAAAATGAAAATGTTCTTTTTTCAATATTTGCGAATAATTTTCAATGGTACTTCGGAGACTGTGAACTAATTATGTATAATACACTTACAAGTTGACATAATACGAAGTTATGTAAATGTTGTTATAAGCAGAATTATCGTACATGACACACAGTAAGGCACAAGTTAACATTGTTAAAACGTAAGACAGATTGTGCTAGACGAAATAATGGAATATCCGTTGTTCAACAACTTTAATCAAGTTAATATCAACTTTGGTCAGCTTTGTTGAAACCGAATAATACCAATTTCCAATACTTGTTTTCATTTTCAATTTATATTTTTCTTTAACATTTCATTGTCTTTGAATTTCCTCAAAAATGCATTTGTAAAAAGTGTTTTTCATTATTTCAACAAGCTGATGAAAAACCTTAATGAAAACATTGAAAACTACCAATTCAACTGAAAAGTGCAATGGCAAAAAATTGACGACAAAAAAACAAACATCGCTGAATGAAATCGCTCAGCTATCTTCAGTTCGAACCTTTTAAAACCAGTAATCTGGATTTCGTGTAATTAACTTGGCGAGAATCAACGTCCTCTACTGGCTTTGTCTATCAGTCGTGAGAGAATTTCCGCAACGACTTTTTTTTTCGACGAGACTTTATTTCGACTTCGCTAATACGGCCGACTTTTGAAAACATCGTTTATATTCTTTGCTACAATGCCAGAAAAAATATAACTCCACTTTTTACACGCCTGACTATTTCCAAGTCAGTCTACTGAACTTGATTGGAAATCTTTTTCTTCCAGATTTGCATTTCAATTGCGAGAATTAAAAGAACTGAACACAATTTGTGAAACAAAATGAATGAAATGTTTTTGGTTGTTTATTTTAGTTTTTGGATACATTTGATAGATTGAAATTTTATTTGCAGATCAGCCAGGACCAAGTGGACTGGGGCAGAGCGAAGCTCACTGTTCACAACAGCACACAGGCTGACATGTCAGTTTGGAGTGTTGTGTGTTGCCAGTTTTCAGCCCGGCGTAGAGGAAGAAGCGCCGGAAAAAGGACGCTGTGATGCGACGCGGCCGCGAAACGAGCTCCGGCGCGTTAATTGCAACTGCCGGTATCTCCCTGAGTGCGCCGAAATTTCGTTCCTTTTGTTTTTGTATTGACACCTACATTTGTTACAAAGCAAAAGGTAGGGAGCCCGGCGACTGGACGACAAAACTACTTTCAATCATCTCTCTGCTTGTACATATGTGATAGATCGTCTCTAAGATTAAACACTCCTCTCTCAGGATCGCGCAAAAAGTTTGCTCAGAATAACAACAAACAGCTTCGCAAAGTTTTCTGACAACAAAAAATGTTCATCCTAGTTCTCAACAACGATATCTAATCCAGAATTATCTTTACCGGATTTCAAAAACTTTTGTGTAAAACGTTTCTCAAACGGCTTGAAAACATTCTTCTTGAAAGAAAATCATAAGAATTTGATCATGGAACAAAGTATTTTTGACATTTTATTGTTTTCAAAGTGCTTTTAATGAAATAAAAATGATTATTTTAAAATGAAAAAAAAATTAAAGAGAAAAGTTGTTCAGCAAACATTTTGCGCGTCTGAAGTTTGTCCTCCGAGTGCTTCGTTTATGCGTGACAAATTTTTTGCAACGTTTAGGTGCATCGAAGCATTGCGCGCAAATGAATCCCCGCGCGCATATTTATTGTGCGCGTGAAAGCTCGACCTACAGCACCCGAGAATGAAGCTCTCAAATTGCTCGGGAATTTGCGTTCCACGCAGTGACAAACATGAGGGAAGTTCGTGTTCCGAATGTCTCCCGAGATTACTCTTGGGAATAACATTGTTTTGTTTTTTGCTGACGAGCATTGTTCTTGAACAAAAATTATCATCGATCGTTAGAACAATCGTCAGAAGAATGACGTCCAGGAAAGAAAATATTCAAGGATACAGAAACTACAGCAGTTGTAGATGAAAATTCTTGATGATTTTTTGTTTATTTTTTGTTTTCTTTTTAGTTTTCGATGAACACGTGCCAAATTATGTTACATTAAGACAAGAAAAAAAAAAGACTGGAGACTAAATACTCATTTTATTTATTTTCATCTTTGAAACGTAGACAAAAGCATTATCGGAGTCATTAATGTACCAATTTTTGTGTTTTTTTTTTGCAGTTCCTTCAACTCCTCTCTCGGTCCGTTTGTAATTAATCGTGAGATAATTAGAGTGAGCAGCAGGATCGTCGAAAGAAAACATTGTACAAAAGTGTGAATGAGAGCGAGCGCGAATGAGTCAGCCGTTCTTTCAATATCAGAGTGTACCGAAAAAATGTTAGACCTTTTTTCGTGAAATTTCAAAACTCTGCAGAGTTTTAGGGAATATTTACTTAGAAGCTGCATTTCAGTTTCTAAATTTAGTTTCGAGGAATAAGAGGTAAAATTTTGACTTGAAATATTCGGATAAAATGTTACAAATAATTCGCGTTCCGTTGACGAACAAAAGTCTAACTTTTTTTTTCAGCGTGCGAACGAACAAAGCCACCGTAATCGTCGACACGTTTTTTTCTGTCATGACGCTTTTAGTTTTTAGTACAACGAAACAATGTAGTTTTCGTTATCTCAACCGACCGTTTTCGCGCATACGAGCTGTCAAAGCAGGGACACGAAGACGTTTCTTTGTGCTTCGCATATTCTTCAATTGTGACGTTGCTTACCTGCAACGAGGGGACCTTTTGCAGAAATATCCACGAATCGATAATGTGCACTTTTATCTCACAATTCAAGAGCAGTCGTAAAATGTTGTTTGCAAAAGTAAACCGAAAGTCCGCTTTTTCAATGTACTTAAACGACACATAAAATGTTACATTCGTTATCCGTTTTTTAATGAAATATTCAAATGATTCTTGAACTTTTAATTAATTTTACATGGACTTGAAATTTATGATTTTAACAAGTGGAACGAATTTTGAAGTATTTTCTAGTTCAGGGAACAAGTTTCATACAGTGCTAACTTTGTTTGATTGTTTTCTGTCGTGATATCGCTCTACTATACTGGGAAAATCAATGAACCGGAATAAAATGTGGTTGAAAATTTTATTCTAAGAAAGTCAAACAATTTTCATTCAAAGTACACATTCGAAGGTTTAATGTTGAAATTATAAAATGTTTTATTCAATACTTTTAAACATTGAATTCAAATTAAAATGTCATAAAAAACTGTTATTCTTTTGTTTATAAACTTTAATTAATATTTCACAACGTATTGTTTAACTCACATTGTTATAAATTTCAAACGGTTTATCAGTCTGTGCCGTACTTTATTGTACATTTGGCGTTCGTTTAATCCGCCTAAGATAGAATTCGTGTTTGTACATGGCACATCAATTAAAAGTATCCAACGTTTCGCGCGCACTAATTAGACCGCCGCTATTAATCATTTTATTGCGTCTCCATTTCTATTTGATATGCTAATTCGTGCGATTTCGTCAATTCATTATAACCAGATGTTTATTCCAGTTCCGTTGAATTCTATTACACGCTGTGCATCGATCAAACGTTATCATCCAATTATAATAAATTACCAGCGATATTTTTTAACGAGCAGATTCCACGACATTTCTCAAATCAAGTCTTTTTCATCAAAAAAGATACGTTTTAATGTCAACTGAATTAAATTTTTGCTTTGAAATTTCTACATTGTTTTGCGATGCAGGAAAAAAGCTCGTCCGTTTTATGCTGCGAGATATTATGTCAGGATTTAGTAAAGAGAGCTTTACGATGAGACCATTATTAGAGAACCGATCGATCTCGAGGAGCATTATATTGCCACGGCCTCCGCAGTTACTTGTATTATTTAAGGATGGAGCACTGGGGCTACACATCTTTCTGGATTTTAATATCAATTTTATAACTCAATGTCCATTTCAAATTAAAATTGCTATTGCACTTTTCATTGTCCCGAAAAAATGTTGAAAGAGCATTCAGATTGTTTGTACAACGTGTAATGTACATTTCATAAATTTTGTTTATGGTTAAGAGATTCGAATGAGTATTAAATCAAACAAATTGGCATTATTCAAAACTCTGCAATGATTTGTTATTATAACAGAGAAACGCCGGGGCAATTATTGATGTACCTTAATTAATTACAATATTAAAGCCGATCGAATGACAAAAGTTGAGGGTGAATATTGTATATATCATTTAGCATTTTTATTAGAGCGAGGCGAATTCGATAAATGTAACGCCATATCTAAAACATGTCAATGAGAAACGGAAACATATGCGGGCATTTTATTTTGTCAACCAACAACCCGTTGGTAAAATTGTTTTATAAAACTCGCGTAGCAGAATGCAGCGTGCTTCAATGGCATTGGGGATACTGTGTACTGGTGCAAACGTATATAAATGTACTGAATGGTGAATAGTTGTATTGGGCTCGGTACCACAATGACACAAATTATACAACTTGGCGCACAGAATTGTGTATTGTCTCCATAGGCAAGAACAAGTTCACAGTTCTGTCTCGTTTCAATGCAAACTTCGAATTGAAAATATAGAGAATTGAAAAAGATGATAAATAGGTGTCAGAGGGTTGAAGAATGGTTTGAATTTTGACGTGTCATTGTTTCGTTTTTTTTTATTACATCATGGAAACGAGGCTGCACATATTGATCAAACATTGTGGATTTTACGACTGCAAGACGGGAAAGAGTAATTAATGTCACAGTTCGTTGAAGAATATGCGAAAACACTTGAACAGGCACAATCAAAATTGTACAATTAAAAAGAGTCACAATTATTGTAATCAATCGACACTAACAGAAATTTCATTTCCGTTTTAACAAACAAAGGAAATTGGTAATACAACTTCAGACAAGTGATTTAATTTACACTTTGAATTCATTGTTGAAAATTGTAAGTTATTTATTTAATTGATCTATTTATTCGTAATTTATTTCAATCAATGAACAATTGTTATAAAAAAGTACATATCCTAACAGAGTTACAATTGTGTTACTTTTTTCCTTGAATATTTGCTACAGTGCAGAAGCACTTGTTCTTACACAAGCCGTACAAATTTTAATTAGTCTTGTAACTTTTAAACAACACGTTTGCAAAACGTGTCTGACAAGCCCTGCTATCCATAGCACATCTCCGCACACCGTTTCGTATGCGACTAAATTTTGATACACATTTTCTACAGGCGAACAAAATTTGTATCACATCAAGGGTTAGTGAATATTTGTAAAAATGATTTCAAAAACGTCACTTGTGCAACATTCTATTTCATTTTTTGTTCATCACATAAGAATTGAATTAAAATCGTTGAGTGATTGATTTGATTGAATTTTCACTAACTGAATTTCGAGGCTTCTGATCGATTTTTTTTCTGTTTGAGGATGTTAGTTCATTCACCTGGATTATTGAATAAACGAAAAAACGAACTCAAATGTCAAGTGACATTTCAAACGTACGATTGTTCTGTGATTTTCCATTTTAAATATCTCAGCCGTTCATGGTTTTTGGTATGTAAAAAAATCGAATGTATATCACGGTGCTCGACAGTGTGTGTGCATGTGTGTGTTGTAAATATATAAATGTGATATTTGTTAAAGGTACTAAAGTTCAATTGCAAAGATATTTTGAAGAACACAAATGTCAAAAAGACAAAACGAACCTTCACGTGAAACGCATTTTGTTTGAATTTAAGTTCGGATAAATATGAAATTCGGATGAATTTTCTTGTAAATAAACTGTTATCATCAACGAATCAATACTGTTCGGTAAAACAAAAGCTTCAGAATATCTTTCCCTTTAGGACTTAAGATAGAGGCGTATCGAGATATCATGGTTTTTTAAAATCAGTGACGCTTTTACTTTATTTTTATACGAATTGCACACTAGCATGTGTTATTGAAAATTGAATCGAATAAATTAGACATGGAGGTTCAATTTTTTTTTACTCTTGTAAATATAAACTGTACGTTCAATATGAGTTGAACTTTAAAAGCGTTTTCAACGAAGGTGCTGGATGTCGATTGAAAAATGATTGTAAATTGTAAAAGCGCTGATTACGAAATTAGATTTGTGTACTTTAAGGGAGGAAGACGTACGTAAAATGATTTTTGTTGTTTCATTTTTCTTTTGTATTTCGCCAACGTTGATCTCCGCCTGCCTCCTTTCTATTGTTCATGGCCAATTATGACAAACTAGAGTAAATGAAACAAGTCAATAGTAACGCAAGAATTATCATCTTGTCCAAGACGATTCTTTGTTTTATCAATCGTTCTTTGATTACTTGTTCGTTTGTAACTTGCGTTTTAAGTTTTTTCTGAACGAAATAGATAGTAAAAGGAAATGAACTTAAACATAATTAATGAGCGGCTGATTGAGCCAACATTCAAACCAAATGTTTTTACTATCGATTTTCTTCAGCTTGTAATTTGATATTTGATTTACCGAATGTGATAAATTGATTAGATATTTTATGTAAATAAACATTAATGATGCTTTGTAATGACAGTATGCTGCAGGTTGATTGCATTAAATATGATTTTAAAGTAACAACAAGCTTTAATGATTTCTAACAACGTCGCCAATTATGTTACTTTCTAGCTATTTTTCCAGGAAAACGAAGAGCAATTTATTTTGCATCTCATTTTGGTGATGGATAATTGAATAATACTCCGCTCTAAAACAGGATGAATTTCATTAATTTTCCTGACCTGAAAACATATGCGAGATCCGAATGTAATAATTTCACTCTCAACTATCTTTCAATTTTTGGATTTCCGATTATACGTTCTCTCTTTGATGATCATTATTGTATTCATTTCTTGTTGGTCTGTCAGTGTATGATGCAAATCAGAACAACTTTTATTCGCTACTGAAATTTAATTGAGCTTTCAATCGTATTTTATTGATCTTTGCATAAACCGTTATCAAACGAATATATAATTGATATGAAATTGAATCTGCACTAAAACAAACAAATTTCAACTGCGTTCAAAAATAACAAAGATTCGTATCTTCATTTTCAATACTTTTTCATAGTTAACATTTTATATTCCCTGCGGAACTTGTATAAATACTCGTATGAATATCTTTTACGCCTGGTTTCAATGGGTCTTATGATTTATATTTAACGCTGATCCGAACATGCAAGGTCTTGTTGATGTTGTATCGCCTTTTCTTTGTGGAGAAAAAGGAGTATACGTTAAGGCTATCAACAAGATTAGCGTGCTTTATTACGTGTCGTTTTATGAACAGATTTAAAATTCCTCGAGGTTCTCACTTTATGTTATACAAAGTTTTAAAGAAAATTTTAAAGGTTTTTTGAAATTATTAAGAGCTTATGATTTTTCATAAAAATGGAATGTTGCAGACTTTTTATTTTCTTATCAAAATTATCACAAAGAGGTTGTGATAAAGTGTAGAACCTTTATTAAAATGTGTATGCAAGAAACAGGTATGTGGCAAACAAAACAGTTACGCGTTATCAATTTAATCAACGTAATTTACACCCTGAGTTAGTTCGCGTTCGGTTTTCTAGTGCAACTTGCGATACTCTTTCACCGCAGTAGTAAAGTAGATTATTAGTCAGACTCACTGGATTCCTTTCAATAAAAAATAACGATGATTGGTCAATCCAAATGTCTTTATTTTTAATTGAATAATTGAAAGAAAAGGAAAATTGGTATTTGGAATTGTAGGATTGCAAAAGAATGTCATTGATAATTCTTATTTACAATTGGCAACATTATCACGTGGCAATAAAATTAGACAAACGTATTTTCAAATGTCTAATCTCGTTCAATAACGAACGTTTGCGATGTTATCACAAGAGCACGCTCGTGTCATTCTATCCTTGCTTAACAAACATCGTTTACGTGACACTTTATGAAAGAATATGAATATTTTTGCGCTTCAATCATGTGTTTTGCTCGAACATGAATTCTATTTGAATTAACAGTTTAATCTCAACCGTCTAAACGAACTGATGCACTTTCCATGTACCAACGAATTTAACTTTTGAAATAATAATAATACCGAAGTTGAACATATTTAAAATATTGGCAACTGAAAATTGTTTAGTAAGAATTTGAACATTTCAAAATTCAAGATGAACAAACTCAAGAAATCACAGGTCAGGGACAACACGTAAGTTGATGGGAAAAGGTAGTTCGTCTGTTCTGTAATTTATTAGGATTGATCATTGGAAAAAGACCAGTGTGTACCTTTCTGTCGTGGCCATCAAAGGTGCGATCAAACTTGAAAATAACGAGTTTGTTTTGCGTCCCACCTTGCGACATTTCTCTCATGAACTCGCGCAGTTACCTCTGGGTGCTCGTAAAATACAAGTCGTCTGCATGAAAAGCACATAAGTCATATGAAATACTCTATTCCATGCTGCGACTATCGCACGTGGCTTTTTTCAACTCAAGGAGTGACTTTTCGTTTTATTTTTCATACTAAAGTAAAATGTAATCACTTGTTGTTATGTAATTTCTTCTTTCATTATACATTCTTTTGTCTACTTTCAATAGTTTTTTTTTAAATACTTTTTGTTGAAATTTTTCAGACCAGATCGAGTCTTTAATACAGAGATGGATATCGTATCGTCGGAAGGTATGCCTTTGAACAAAAAGTATCTGAATAAATAAACAAAGTTGAACGTAATTTGCAACTGGAAATTTTGTATATTAGAAATTTGTTTACTGGGCAAATTTCATCGAGAAGTTGTAGCGCGGTAGTGGAAAATTGAGTTAAAAGTTTTTCTCAGATGTTATAAGTGGTTTAATTTTTGTTTGAAACCCATAGTAATTAGGCCGGTGATTAGCAACCGTGAAAATTATGTTACCAACACCGACAGCTTGCACTTGGCGCTCAGACCGATAATTATCATGGCACAGTGTTTTGGATTATTTCCAGTCTCGGGTATCAATTCACCTGACACTTCGCATTTAAGGTAAATCTTTCAGACTGAAAATTCACAAAATTGATCGGTGAAATTCCGAATTCTTTTTCAAAAGATAATCTGAATATGCACTTTGAATATGCAAAAAGTTATGACATTTTGTAGAAAGATACAATAGAGAAAACAAAAAAAAACAAAAAGTAATAATCAATGTAATTTTTTATACTATAGGTTCAAGTGGAAAAGTTTCAAAATATTGTATAATTGCATAGTAGCGCTATCAGTGTTAGTTCTTACGGTTTACAGTGTTCATCGACTGACAACCACTAATTTTTCCTCGAACAAAACAAGTGAATCACATTGTTATTGTATCTCAAGCTTTTTTTAATTGCTGTTTGTTTAATCTCCCACAATTTTTGTTTACCCACGTAGTTTGTTTAACAATTTCATGCACGTTCTATGTCAGCACTTTGTTTGTTGATTGCACCGTCACAAAATATGAACAGTACAAAAACATGAAATTGAACTGTCCAAAACAATTGCAAAAGCTTGTCTTTGTAAGTTTGAAGAAATTTAATGCAATACAACCTGTATTAATTACCATGTTATTGAATTTTACCAAAAGTTGTCAAGCTGAGTTTGCACTCTAGTCTGAACTTTTGATGAAAATCACAGCACACAAAAAAGAATTAACTTTACAATTTCGAATAAATACAACCTACTTGTTTCTAATTGAAATTCCAATGCATTGTAATCTATTCGATCTTTTATGCATGAAGTGAAATGGCGTTGAAAAAAGTTGAAAAATGATTTGAAAATTGTAAAATTAACATAAACTCGTGTTCAGCTGATGTTGTATTTTATGCAACCACTGGAATGACGAGTATGTTGTTCCTCAAGTTGGCCAAAAAATGGCCAAGCTTTGCAACAAACTGGGAGAGTATCGAACGAGAACTGTCAGTCAGACACCCTCGGAACAATTCAAGGATTTCGCTCTCGCTGAGGTTTAAAATTATCTCCAGCGTTGTCATGACTTTAGCTTTACGTAAGCAATTTCACATTTTTAACTTCCATTTTCTTCACATTTTACTAATCAAATTAAGAAAATTTTCATAGATAGTTATAAGTCATTAGTACTTTCAGTTCTTTGAATTTGATAAAACTTGAACAAATTCAGAACAATGGAAAAGAGAACATTTGTATTCAAATATCTTCTAGGAGGAATTAAAATCTGTCTTGAAATTTTGCAGTTGAACACGGTTTATCGATTCTTTCTGGTATTCGAAACGCCAAGGAATGCACTTCACTTGTCGCAAATAAACAAGACTTTTATGCTACTTACTTTGTCCTACAGTTTCCTCAGGTAAAAAAAAAAACAAAATACGTTATCATTAATTAATCGTCGTTTAAAAGTTTTGATGAATGAAAGGTTTGACAATGTCATTTTATGGGATGCAATTCTTTAATTATTTTTTTTTGATTTTGTTGACCAGATGCTCTCACGGATGTCCTACAGCCTTTGGAAAGCACTAATAGCTCAATTGGTAAATCTGCTCAGCACATTCTCCTGGAACTTTATTGATCTGTTTCTCATTCTTATCAGCGACGCTCTAACCGATCAATTTCGACGATTGAATAGACGACTTTACGCTATAAGAGGAAAGGTATAACACGATTATACTCTTCCGTCTAGATTATTGATGAGTTCCAAATGAAAATTGACAGTCGCCTAAAATGAAAAACGCGCGAATGAAAATTAAATCAAGTTTCTTTGATCAGTTACAAATTTACTTTTACTTCTTTCTATTTTAAAAGAGTTTATTTTTTCTGATGTTCATAATTTGGATATTTTGGTAATTAGAGAATTTGAGAGAAAGAGAACATTTTTCTAATAGAAGGATAGAAGGTTGAAATTGAGTTTCCTTCAAACCGAATTAAAAATAATAGAAATTGATTGCATCATTTGTTTCGCAGCGTAATTTCATAGTGAAGGCGATGCCAGAGTGGTGGTGGACTGAGGCGAGGATGGATTACAACCGCCTTGCAAGCCTGACCAGGCGTGTCGACGTTCACATGTCCGAAATCGTGTTACTATCCTTCTCGACAAATCTTTACTTTATCTGTATCCAGTTACTTCACTCTTTCAAGTAATTATGATCGATTTCCAAAAAAGCCTCTTTTTGAGTCAACAAAAATAAACACAACTCGTTCCCGTGCTAAACCGATAATAACATTTTAATATGCAAAATCGTGCGAGATTGATTCGACCCAGAGCGTTATCGATCTTGTCAGCAATTATAAATCTGTCTGTTTTTTCTCGAAAAACAATTTCCTTCCAAGTCGTTTAATTAAGAACTTTTTATCTCAAGCCAAGTAATGAAAAAACTAATTTTCGGGATAGAGTAATTAATTAATTGAGTTATCGAGTTAATAATGGATTTTTTGGATTCTTTATTTTTGCAGAGTGATGTCCAATGCAGTTCAAACAACCTACTTTTGTTTCTCTTTCGGCTTTTTGTTAACTCGCACCACTGCCGTGTCACTTTATGCGGCCGCAATCCATGACGAATCCCTGCTGCCTGCACCGGTTCTTTACAGCGTTTCAGCGAATAATTATTCGCCAGAAGTACTTGAACTTTTAATGCTATTAACTTTAACAATGAAAATTTTCACCTTTTTCACAACTTCTTCTGTTACAAACATTTTAACAAACATTCTTCCATCTTCTTCTTAGGAGTAAATCCAACCATTGAAATGATAAAAAAAAAACTTGATTTTACTTTCTTTCAGATAACTCGTTTCTTGACACAAGTTACTACAGACAACATTAGTTTAACCGGGCTGAAATTTTTCTCCATCACACGTAGCCTCGTTCTGACGGTAAAAAATCTCAAGTTGGAGGCAATTCCCATAACGGAGGCGAACTTACACATATCAAATAATTTTCATGTTTCAGGTTGCAGGCACGATAGTGACTTACGAATTGGTTCTCGTGCAGTTCAACGCGGTGCAACAAATTGAGCAATCGAACTTCACGATGATTTGCGATATAAAGTGAAACGTCACTTGAAAATTTTACCAGCTGGGTATTTGAATTTTCGAGAGCCCGCACAACGTCTTCGGTGAATACAGATGACAAGCGAAAGTGCTCTTCAATCTTTAGGAATTCCAATTGATGAAAATAAGTGTGCGCTGCTGCAAAATGTACTTGAAACAAAAAATGGTTGTTGTCATTTGAAGAAATAAAGAGAGTTAGAAAAACATATGCAATTTATTTGTCTTAAACAAGGATGAGGGTATTATTACAGCGATTTTATTGTTTGATGGCCACGTTGAATTGTAACAGCACAACTTCGTAAGTAACAATAGCTCCAGCCACCTGCAACGACGAAAAGAAATTAGATAATATTTGAGATAGAAAAGTTTGCAAATGAGATTTAAAAAATGTCAATTATGAGAGAAAAAAAGGTTCAATTGTGTAGGACACTTGAAAAAAAGTTGTTTACAACAATTTGCACGTCTGGAATGCTGGAAAACTTACGGCGAGCATAAAGTTTCTTGTAATGGAAAAGAATCGTAATCCGGACAAAGCCACCTCATCTGAAGTTATTTGTTGCTGAAGTCTCTGAGTCTGAAAAAGCATGAGATTATTTTTAACGGAACAATAATATTGAGTTTGTCATCATTTTCGAACTGCAACTTTTTTAACTTTGATTTTCTCTTTCAATGAAAATTAATATCAAAGTTTATAAGGTAAATAGGTCAATTATAATAATTGATATTATTTGAAAAAAAAGGAAGGTTTGAAATTTAATCATCTCAAAGGAGGATTAGATGAGAATGAGAATCACCTCAATGGTAAACGAAGATGTTGGACAGTTGTACAATATTGGTAGGATGACTTTGCTTTGATCATTGATCCGAGCAGCTAATAATGTAACTGCTACGGTTCGTCCAATTAAAAATAAAAAGGACCCAAAGAAATATATCATGTTGATAAGCGTAGAATCACTCGGGCTGAAATTTATGAAATTTTCAATTCAAAGGAGTTAACTATTCATTAACTTGAATTTGAAAACATTTTAACAAAAGTTGCTTACGCCAATCCATTGAGAAGTTGCAAACATATAAAATACAAATTATTAGCAAAAGATAACAAAACAATGCTCGAGATATTGTGGTCGACTTTTTTCACCAGTGCACTCAACATGGCATAACTTTCTCTCAGCTCGTGCCAATCGATTTCGGAAAACTGTCCAGTATTGGTTTTGATAATTCGTTGATTAAGGTGTTTATACCTCTCTGCCAAACCAGTTGAAATCTGAAAAGTTCAATCATGGCAAGTTTCACTTTTGAAAAAAATAACGAGACAAAAAGTTTGAAAACTTGTACAAATTACCATCATGATAAAAACGTCGTTGAAATTCCAAGTGAATGTTGCGATTTTGCTAATTACGAAAATGAACATCCCAAGCGTGAAGTTGTATTTCACTGAAAAAAAAATGGGATGAACATTTATGTGAGCAGTGCTGGAAATGAAAATGAGTCATAAAGTAGATTACCGTTGCTCAGGATAAATGCATGTGACTTTTTAATGTAGTCGTCTAAAAAATCTTCAAAAGTAACGTCGGGTCTGGTTAAATCGACGGAATTGTTGTTGACCACACTTAAAATGTGTTCAAGCAAAGCGAAAATGAAGACTGTAAAAGCAATTGTGTAGAACCTCCATCTCAGTCGAAGTTTGATCCAGTTTTTGCTACACAAAAAATCATCCGTTCATTAATGATTTAATTTTTTGTTGTAACCTTGACGGAATTGAAAACAATATTAATCAATGAATCATCCGTATTCTTTTCTCGTGTTTTTGAACTGACGATTTTATTGACAAACAGAATAACAATGTTTTCGCGGAATTTAATAACTACTTATACGTAACTCTAGTTACTAATTTATGCAAAATGTTAACATTGCGTGTGCGGTCATGAAAATCGGATTGTGAACAGGGTTAAAATCGACCTGTTTTCAAACACTTACTGTTTGTCCATGTATCTTTCCATAACTCTCCACTCCTGTAGGATTGGACTCCACTTTTTCGTGAGTCGAAAAAACAAAATTGACGCAGTCAAATTGTTCCCATAAAAAACTGCACCAGCTGTTGCATCAGCAATACCACCTAAAAAGTATTTCATCAGATGAGTTGAGTTGAAGACTATAAAAGTTTTAATTTAAGTTTTTACCTTGGACAGAAAAAGTATCAGAATTCAGTCTTTGGAACATATGGACAATTGATACGGAAGCCATAAAAATACTGCTGATGAGAAGGATGTATGCATATATTGTTCTGGGGGCAAATTTTTTGAATTTGAGTTTCGCTGGCGACGATTGAAGCACGCCACACAGTGGGAACAATCCAAAGTATTGGGCCACTGCTAGAGGGTAACCTATCGCACACTGAAAACATTCTGGATCCTGAAAATTTATACAATTCGTTATTATCTAATTTTCTTCAATATTAAATAATCAAATATTAGAATCATTCAATCAAATTAGACGCAAATCAAATATGATTTTTATTGATAGACGGCATTCTTATGACAGTGACTCTCTCAGACAGTTGGGTTACACCAATTCTACACCAAAAATACACCGTTCGGCGGACCAGATTCCACAGTTGTATTAGGAGATTATGTGAGTTTAGGAGTTCGTCCCCCTAAATAATAAAAGCTGTTCGTCTATACTTTTGTATACTCCGTTTGTGCTCCCTTATGCTCCAAAATATGAGAGAAAGAGAATAAGAGTTCATGCAGAAAGGAAAGTGATTCAGAAAATTTGAACATTGTTTGGTATTTTAGTGCTGAACGTTCAAGACGCGCGAGATATGTAAATTCGCAGACGCGTTCCCATTAGAAATAGGCAATTATGACAACGGGAGAGGTACCAAAGATGTTTTCAAAATTAATGTCACCGGGCTTTAAAATTCAAGTATCGGTGCGTGAAATTTCAACAATTTTTGCTTGGCGAAGAAGAAGAGAACATGAAGAATTAAAAGTCGTCTTAAAGATTTTAAAAGGGGGCATTAGACCGGCTGTTATAGGTGATCCTTTTGTGCTCCTCCATGCTCCGATAGACATCATGTGGTGTCAAAAGTCCCAAAAATGTATTGGGAGAAAATGAATGATATAGAGTCACGTTTTTCTGATTCTGTAAAGAGTCTCGGATATATTCGAAATATAACCAGCGGTGAAAAAGTGTCGAAAATGTATTAGGTGGAAATAAGAAACGAAGAGATCTTTGGAAAAGCAAAGATTTTTGGCTACTCGAAATGGACTATGTTTGAGAATTCGTACAAGCGTTCCCATAAAGAATAAGAAATCATATGAAAAAGAGAGGTGTCGAAAATGTTCTGAAAGTAAGGTACTTGTTCTTCAAAACTCAAAGATCGGTGTTTCAAAAGTCCGGAAAAATTCGGCATACGCACTAAGAAAACATAAAGTAACGAAGTCATCTCTAAGATTCAAAAAGGGGCATCAAATAGGGCACTCGGGTCTGTGTTCAATTGTCCTCGCTAATGACGGAAAAGTTGACTTAGGGATATTAGGAGAAAATGAATAATTGGAAGGCATCATTTAAAATGTTATAACAGAGCCTCTCGTGTTCGGAAAAAGACGTTTGCTGATATACCCCAGGATGTAGTCGTCGGATCAAAAGTATAAGGCACGTAGAAGAAACGTGGAGATCATTAGAAAACTGTTCAAAAAATTTGAACTCTTCGGAGCTCATTTGAAGTCGACGTTGGGAGTTTAGACAAAAATGTCCGCATTAGAAATAAGGAACCAGATTGATATAAGAGGTATCGGTAAACGTTCTAAAATTTAGGATACTTTTGCCTGAAAATTCAGACACCGGTGCCGTAAAATTCATAATTTATCCGCAGACGAATAAAGGAAACATGAAACGAAAAAGGTGTTTCCGAGATTTAGGATAGGGGACTGTTTGGGCCTGTATCCGGTCCTTTGTAATCCATTTTCTATCGAGGTAGAAAAACGATACGACCCGACCGAACTCGAAGTTACTCGACGACAGTCGAGTGTTTGCTCCTCACTGCTCCTCACTGCGCTGTCCCGAGACACAAAAATCAAGTTAGTGGACGAAAATGTATTAGGAGAAAATGACTGTGTAAGAATTAGTATACTCCTAATCATTGTCTATTATATTTTAATATTCTTATAAATGACGAAAAACATTGGTATTAAAGTTATTAGTCTGTATAGACATCATTTATAAAATGTTATAACAAAGCCTCTCGTGTTCATTCTGTCGTTCTGAAAAACTCATTCTCTGATATACCCCAGGATATAGTCGTTGAAGCAAAAGTCCGAGGCACGTAGAAGAACTGAGGAGATCATTAGAATTTTTTCTTGAAGAGTCCCGAACTCTTTAGAACTCATCGACGTCCCGGAATTCGGATAAAAACCTCGGTATTATAATTAAGAAAGCAGATTGATAGAAGAGGTATTAAGAAATGTTTCAGAAATGTCAAGACATCTTTGCTCAAAAATTCAAGCACCGATGCCTCAAACTTCGCTATTCTTTCTTATTAGAATTAGGGAAGCATGAAAGGTAACAAGTCATCTTTTTGATTAGGGATAGGGCACGTGACAGGTGGTCGGGGCCTGATGGTTTGATCTATTATGCGTCGAAATGATCGGCAGTTCGAATTCGGCCCCTCGGGTCAGCCGAGGATCTCCGAACGATAGTAGCCGGGTCCATACGTCAGATGACGTTAGTAGCAAATCTGACAGCACGAACGTCAGTCAGGGGACGAAAACATTAGGAGAAAATAAACGCTGAAGAGTTGATTTGTTTTAAAATTGTAAATAAACAGAGTTATTAAACAAACAAGTATTGAAATTAGTTGTCCTCGTACTTGTGCCCGACCATTCAGAAGATAACAAAGATACATCATGATATTTTTATATGAACAAGTTCATTACAAATTACAGTTTTTGAATGGTTTAAAATTCAAATGAACGAGAAATACAACTAAAATTTACTTAAAAAAGCGAATTTATTCAAAAAATAATCATCTTAGTTAACTATTTTATAGCATGCTATAATAGATAACGAGTTTTCCTGAAATATTGAAAAAATCTACTGAAACTTCTGATAAACTGAGAATATCACGGTTTGGGAGTTCGAATTCTCGAACGTAAGCACTCCGCGGTACTAGTTATTAGGAAGAAAATGAAAAATTAAGAGCTTTTCTAACTTATTTAGAAGGGCATTTAGGTTTAGATAGATATTGGACTCTCATTCAGTCCGGTTCTTCGTTAGTCCGGGAGAATTTCGGTTCAAGAAAAAAGTTCATGCCCGAAAATCTCCCATCACCGGTCAAATATCGGTGCGGATTCATCCGTGTGTTAACTAAGAGAACATGAACTGAAAAGAATCATCCCTCATGATTCGAAATGGGGGCTTTTGGGCCCTACCTGATGTGCTTCCTTGTTTTCTCTTCGCGGGTTCAAAATTCGTCGAGTATCAAAATTAAAAATAAAACACCAAGAAATGATTAAAAAATTTAACATTACATCGTATAGTCCTAATTTTGATTGCTTGCAACTTTTAAAAAACATTAACTTTGTTTCTTCATTCTATACTTGTTCTATACACTTCATAATTTTCTTAATTTTCACAAGTGTTGTTTAAAAATTAAGAGTTTGAATAACAAACTTAAAATAATAACGTTCCAATGTTTTGCGGTACTCGATAGTAAAAACAGACAAATTCAGCTACAATTGTGATCAGTCAGACAAAAAGCAATGGAAATACTTTGAGAATTTGACCAAATTTGAACCGAATCTCTTCAGAATATACCCCGGGATATAGTCGTCGGAGCAATCGTCCCCAAATATGATGAGGAGCATAGAAGAATGTTGAAGGTCGTTACAGAAATCGTGTTCAAAAGAATCGAAAGTTTCTAAGCGCATCAGAGAGTACCGTGGGATTTCTGGAGTGGGGGTTGTGAGATTTTCGGCCTTTCCATAAAGCGCAAAGAGCACTGTGGGATTCTTGGAGTGGGGATCGTGAGATTTCCGGCCTTTCTGGCATCACCTCGAGACTCTTTTGAACTCATCGACGGTTGACAGTTCGTACGAAATCGTCCGCATTAGAATTAAGAAATCAGACTAGTAGAAGAGGTATAGAAAATCGTGTACAATTTTGGGACCTATACAGCATTTCAGAGAACACAAGTTACGTCATGGATCCTAAAAATATACTAGGAGAAAATAAATATTTGAGAGTTCACTACTTTTATTTTAAATAAAGGGTTAAAGTTATCGAGGTCAACTTTTGAAAGTTCGTACCAAAGTTCGTATCACAGAATTAAGAAATCATATCAAATTTAGAGGTATATGAAAACTGATTTGAAATTCAATATACTTGTGCTTGAAAATTCAAGCATTGGTGCACGAAAATTCAACTAAGTGTTCCGCATTCTTCCGCATTGTATTAAGCGAACATCAAATAGTCAAAAGTAGATCTAAATGGGGACCTGCAGGTATACGCAGTTGGGTCTACTATTCTCATGGGAATTTGATAGAGGGGAGACGTTATTTTATTATAATAGAGGGTAACATATGTAAAAGGACTTTTTCCAATGTGGACACATGATGAAATAGAGGTGCACTTCCAATAAGATGGACTTCCAAAGTGCATCGTTGGGACTTTTGAAAACCTTTGAAACCTATAAAAGTCCTTGATTTGTATAGTTAGTTACAATTAATATCAATTAAATTAAATTTTTTGGAATTTCAATTAAAATTTGAAACGTTGTACATACAAAAATTCGTTGGAAATTCGTTGAAAAGAGAAATCAAATTGTGCAAGGTGAAATATTGAAAAACAACCTGAAATTCAGTTCATATTGACTCAAATGTTTAAATATTTGTACATCAAAATTTGAGAAAAACTTGATTTTGAAAAGTAAATAAGCATGAAATAAACAACATTTTTTAAAATGTTATTTTTCAGTTAAGTTTATAAAGATTAGACAATTCTATTGTCGATAATTTTATATCTTCTTTTTGGTGTATTCGACTTTTTCTTTACACCATCAAAACACCACATTTGGTGTGATAGACAGAAAATAGTATCAGGAGAATATGAAAAGTTTAGAGATCATTTTGAATTAACGAATTTCATGCTTATAACAAACAATAAAATTAGACACGTTTTAAAAAATTGTTATTGAAGAAAACCGATATTTTCGAGTCAATCAAAAACAGTTGTTTTTTTTGAAAATTATTAAATGGGTTATTTACTCAATTTATTTGGTATTTAAGATAAGATTAAGAATAAGACTATAAAAGACTCTAATTTTGATGAGGTAGTGACTAGTTACCGTTTTGATTCTCAAACAGTGAACCTGCATCATAGAAATCATAAACATGGCTAAAAAATTCATCATCTTAGCGGCATTCGTTGTGAGTACAATTTTATTATATTATTTGAAATAACTCGTTCACAAACTCTTATCTGCTTGTTTTGATTTTGCATATTTTTTTAACACTTAAAATTAGAACAAACTGGTCGAACAAATATATATACGATGTAAAATTTCGTTTCAATGTTTTTCAGATTGCATGCATGCACCAAATTGATGCTGATCCACTTCCAACAGTTGATGAATCATTAGAAAATACTGATCGACCTCGATTCGATATACCCCTTGATGAATTTGTAAAATTGATCACTTTTCTGCAGGAAAGAAGAGTCGACATGCGAAAGACAGTTGCCTTAAGAAGAGAAAAAATACCTTCTATTGAAGTTCAAGCCAAAGATATATTGAACGAAAAGAACAAATATTTTGATGATCTGCTCAAAAATATTTCAAAAGCGCTCGATGATGGCAAACCAATCAGCAATGAATGCACCTCTGTTTTTGAAGATTATCGTACTGCACACGACAATATTATCAAGGAGGTCAAGACATGCGTTAACAATACAACTTCAAGTTCAGTCGAAAATTTGAATACAAGTCTCGTCATTTTTGAGGAACTTGATAGAACTGCAAAATTTGATATTATGTTAGATGAAATTCGCAAATGTCAAGATGAAGTCAAAAAAGGCACCTTCGGTGAAGCTAGCCATTGTCATGATGCAGTAAGTACTTGTTTGATGTTTTTCTGCATTGATAACATCAAAAATATTGTATATTTTATTTCCAAATTTAATCATATACAACTACTTTTTTCATAGTTCCTTGAAGACTTCGATGTCCTCAAAACAATTTACTTTTACCACGATCCAACGCCGCATATTTTGGCTTTCGAATTGGAATACGATATTACCCTGGCCATAAAAAATATAGAATTCTGTACCTCCATGGACAGGACTTTATTCAGCGTTAAGAAGCTAGCTCAACTTGAAAACTGTTTGTAGAGTAAAACTGTTTGTTTTCTATAAATTTGTATATTTATTTTGTCTTATTGTTTCCTTATCATGAAAATTGTTGTAAAATTGTGCGCATACAAAAATTACTTTTTGTAAACTCGTTCAAAGTTTTTTGTTTTACAATAAAATTGATTTGTGACTGTACATCATATATTATTGTGGCCTGAAAACTTTTAAGTTCTGTTCTTTTCATTTGCCTTATACTTTCTTAATACTTACAAGGGCATACTGAGTTTCAATACAATAGGATTCCGAGAATTCTACTTGGTTCTGTTCAAATTTCGATGATTGGATTTTCCACCTGTCCAGAGAAAAGCTAAAATAAACGATATCCGGCGATAATAAAAGAACAACAATTTATTTTCAAATATACTAGACAATGAATTACAGACCTTCATCGTTGTTGTTCTTCTAAGTTAGTTTGTCTAGTTAATCGCGAAACAAGGTAAATTAGATAGAACGCGCAGGGTTACGAGATACAGAAGTAAAAAAATAGCACCCAAATCTAGAGTACACTTTTAAAAAATAGCGAAATGCGTTCTTACAAGAAATAAGAAATGATGAAAGGAAGAAGGTTTGACGAAATATGTACTCTTCGAAGTTTATACCTGACCCAAGGTGCCCGAGGTCTTTAGAAGAAAGAAAATAGAAAGCGGGGGCCGGTATCCAAATGCCATTTGAAAAGTTAGAAGATTTTCCCTGAACTATGTTTTCCTGTTCGATATCTAGTTCGTTCAGCTTGATTTTAACCCTTTACTTAACCCTTCTAGGTCGCCTGAACGAAATGTCAACGGGTTAACTTGATCACTATCCAAAATACTATGTTTTGTGGCCATAATGATGCTGTTCAAGCCATAAAACGTTCAGGGTTGCATTCCCAAAAAAGAAGTATATGACCAAAAATTTGAAAACGCAGTCTTCAAAAGAAACTGCATCCTAAATCAGACATCTCCTTTCAATTTTTACTCTCCTGACCTGGCTGAGGGATTTTCGGACAAAAGTCAAGGGACGTTCCATCTTCTGGGGATTTCTCTGGTATCGCTTTCTAAATGCACTTTTGAAAAACTTCTCTACATTTCTAGCACCTTGATAGAAAAGTAAACTTATGTTTAGGGATTACCAGCAACTTCAATAGAATAGATAATCACCTTTTATACAAAGCTATAAACTTATTTGTCCAGACGAGCAACCGTAAAACCAAAATCCGCAGTGATATCTTCTTTTAAGTGAAAGCTATCCAAGTCCCTCTGAGGTATAAATGAAAGCGAAAACGAAACTTTCACTGTCTACGGATATGGGCTGACCAGGTGGACAGCATCAGGGGTACAATTTTTGGAAAACTCCACAAGTTATATTATTTCCTGGTATTGCTTGGTTATTTTAAGACAGGTGGATCGATTTGGTCTTCAGAAGACATCAGACGTAACCTGAAGTTGCTCTAATTCGAATTGAAAGTTTTCAAATTTTCGAAAAACTTCTTCACTTTTTCTACCATATTGGTAGAAAAGTCATCGAATGTTTACGAAGTAGTAGTAGTTTCAATAGGATAGATAATCACCTATTGAGCAACCAGTTTTTCTGAATTGACAAGTTTGTTCAGTTAGTAAAATTTAATAGTAATTGGTGAAAATTTGGAAAGGGAGAGTCGAGGGTCTAGAACTCCTGAAACTGCATAGGTCCTTGATAGAAAAGTAAACAGATGTTTGTAATTTACCAGCAACTTCTATAGAATAGATAATCGTCTATTGTAAAGTGCACAATAGACCAACAATAGACGTATTTCTATTCTTGTACTTCTTCGTCAAGTTGTATCGAGTCCGGCGATCCAGGTATAAAATGAAGATGAAGGAATAGTTTCTAATTTTTCTGGTTTCTCGATACATTTCACCACAAGATCAAAATAGCGAGCAGATGTGGACATCAGCTGTGACATCAAAGAATAACTCCAAAATGTTCATTCATTCTTGATACTATTTCCGGACTTTTACACCAAATTCGGTGTTGCTTTGTGTGTAGAAAAGAGCACGGGCTACAAACATTCATTTTCTAGCTTTTTGAATTCAATTTATTTCATTTGAGCGTATTTGAGCATTGTTCGTCGTTATGTTTTAAACTTGAATGTAAATTTGATTTCTGGTATCAAAATTCGTTGGTATTGTTATACTAAAATTATTGTATTACGTTATATAATAATTATAATAATTATTGTATAATTATTATATAACGTTTCGAGTCAAAATGAAGATTTGATCATCTTTCTTTGAATAGAAAAACAATATACAATTGACAATGAATTAGAACTAAACTATTTCTTAGATGTTCCTTCTCTCCTAATATAATTTCGGGACCTAACTTGACTTTTGTGTCTCGGGACAGGCCGATGAGGATCGTGAGCGGTGAGGATTGTCAAACGTTCGACTCTTGTCGTATCGAGTAACTTTGAGTTCGGTCGGGTCATTTCATTTTTCTATCACACAAGAGGATTTGTTATTTGTAAGTGCGACCAAATCAAAATTTTGAATAAAGTTCTTATAACTTTTTGAAAGCCTAAAAAGTTATTAAAGGTTTCGAATTTTAAATAAAGATTTTACTATCTTTATTTATCCTCGTTATAATTACAAATTTCAAAGAGTCCATAAAAGAATATTGAAATACAATAGACAATGAATTAGAAGCATACTAATTCTTACACAGTCATTTTCTCCTAATACATTTTCGTTCCCTAACTTGATTTTTGTGTCTCGGGACAGCGCAGTGAGGAGCAGTGAGGAGCAAACACTCGACTGTCGTCGAGTAACTTCGAGTTCGGTCGGGTCGTATCATTTTTCTACCTTGATAGAAAATGGATTACAAAGGACCGGATACAGGCCCAAACAGTCCCCTATCCTAAATCTCGGAAACACCTTTTTCGTTTCATGTTTCCTTTATTCGTCTGCGGATAAATTATGAATTTTACGGCACCGGTGTCTGAATTTTCAGGCAAAAGTATCCTAAATTTTAGAACGTTTACCGATACCTCTTATATCAATCTGGTTCCTTATTTCTAATGCGGACATTTTTGTCTAAACTCCCAACGTCGAGTTCAAATGAGTTCTGAAGAGTTCAAATTTTTTGAACAGTTTTCTAATGATCTCCACGTTTCTTCTACGTGCCTTATACTTTTGATCCGACGACTACATCCTGGGGTATATCAGCAAACGTCTTTTTCCGAACACGAGAGGCTCTGTTATAACATTTTAAATGATGCCTTCCAATTATTCATTTTCTCCTAATATCCCTAAGTCAACTTTTCCGTCATTAGCGAGGACAATTGAACACAGACCCGAGTGCCCTATTTGATGCCCCTTTTTGAATCTTAGAGACGATTTCGTTTCTTCATGTTTTCTTAGTGCGTATGACGAATTTTTCCGGACTTTTGAAACACCGATCTTTGAATTTTTAAGAACAAGTACCTTACTTTCAGAACATTTTCGACACCTCTCTTTTTTATATGATTTCTTATTCTTTATGGGAACGCTTGTACGAATTCTCAAACATAGCCCATTTCGAGTTTGCCAAAAATCTTTGCTTTTCCAAAGATCTCTTCGTTTCTTATTTCCACCTAATACATTTTCGACACTTTTTCACCGCTGGTTATATTTCGAATATATCCGAGACTCTTTACAGAATCAGAAGAACGTGACTCTATATCATTCATTTTCTCCCAATACATTTTTGGGACTTTTGACACCACATGATGTCTATCGGAGCATCGGAGCATGGAGGAGCACAAAAGGATCACCTATAACAGCCGGTCTAATGCCCCCTTTTAAAATCTTTAAGACGACTTTTAATTCTTCATGTTCTCTTCTTCTTCGCCGAGCAAAAATTGTTGAAATTTCACGCACCGATACTTGAATTTTAAAGCCCGGTGACATTAATTTTGAAAACGTCTTTGGTACCTCTCCCGTTGTCATAATTGCCTATTTCTAATGGGAACGCGTCTGCGAATTTACATATCTTGCGCGTCTTGAACTTTCAGCACTAAAATACCAAACAATGTTCAAATTTTCTGAATCACTTTCCTTTCTGCATGAACTCTTATTCTCTTTCTCTCATATTTTGGAGCATAAGGGAGCACAAACGGAGTATACAAGAGTATAGACGAACAGCTTTTATTATTTAGGGGGACGAACTCCTAAACTCACATAATCTCCTAATACAACTGTGGAATCGGGTCCGCCGAACGGTGTATTTTTGGTGTAGAATTGGTGTAAACCAACTGTCTGAGAGAGTCACCTGAATCAACGTTATTTTTGATTTTTAAAATGACGGAGTGTTATAATGATGGATTTTCAAGACACTCAAAACTAATAAATAATATACAGAAGTTTTCAATTACCTCATTGAAATTGTTACGATGATAAAACCGTGAATTAACTATTGGTGTCCTGATGAAATTGTTAACTTTCGTTGCACGTCCGCTCAGTTTCTTCTTAGTAACGAAAGGCCAAATTCGCCGGTTTGATGGCGTGAATTTGTTCTTCTTGTTTAAATCGTTGTTAGACATACTTCTTTTGCTGATAGTCATCGTATACAAATACAAAAAACTAACTTCACTATTCAATTCCGAATCCCAACAAACACTAACAATCATGAAACTATTGAACACGTTTGTTTTATTAAACAATTAATCAATAATAATACCCATTAAACATTTTCAACTAGAGAAAAGAACAACTTGCAAAAGACGAAGATTTCTCATTACGTTAGCTGGATTAATGAATTCGTCCCCTTAAAGTTTATCACTCGAGGGAAAACTTTTCGTGGAACAATTTGCGTCTCATTGTTAAGAACGAAGTGGCGGGTTTTGTTATGACAAGCTGCCTTTCGCATCAGCGACAAATAGAGAATCGAAACGAGCGTGTTTTAACAACCCCAAACGTCAAGCAATTCAACAAGTTCCTTGTTAACTTACGTCAACTTTTATCGCTGCGGCAAAGCGCGCACTTGGATGCCCAAGCAGGCCATCTTCAGGACTTCTGTCATCAATTTGCGGATATCGCCGATCGAAAAGCGCGTGACAAAAGTTCATAAATTCACGTCGCGTCTCATCATTTTATTTACCAACTTTCAAGGAATCTAATTAATTGTCAACGGTTGTGTATTTTACCCGGATCAATTATGAAAAATTTATAACAAATCAACTATTATTTTCTATCAAAATATTCAATTTTATAAAAGTTCTTTCAAGTACAAAATTATCTTTACTTCTTTGAGTTAATTAAAAAGTTTAAATTTGAATTATTCAGTTTTGAAAGACGTAAAATTGTTGCAAAAATATGTGAAATTATTATAAAAACGAGGTTGTTATTTTGTTATGATATATTGAGGATGATAAAATATTCGATTGAACTCTGTGAGAAGGAAATAAGCACTGCACGAGGTTACATTCGAGTCGGCAAGTTTTGCAGCACATGCGCCCACATAAACGAATCTGACAACAAATGTTACTGAACGACCTATGTCTATATAGCTTGAACGTCATCGACGTGGCTCAGGTGACTAGTGTATATTCGATTAATGTATTACGTGCGTGATAACCGCGCGCGAAATTGATCTTATATTAATTTCATTAGTGTGGGCGTGGACAGAAAATTTGATGACGATAAACAAATGGACGATGTGATAAACATTAGAAAATTGATATATGTTTTCTTATATCGTCTCATTTATCAAATTAACAGAAATTCGAGTCAATAAAATAGAGAGGAAATTTCGTCTACAGTAAGACGTAAAAGAAGTTTGAAATTATAAGTTAAAAAGTTGAAATTTAGCAAGAAATTAAAACTAGAATGAAACTAAACGTTTGATTTTTAAAAAAAACGTTTTAATAAATTTTACCATTTTGTTTTACAATCAATAAGGTAACTATTTGAACTAACTATTTCACCACATAGCTCGTTGCATACCAGACATTTTATTATAATCAATTTCATGACGAAAGATGAATCTTGAGATTCTCCACCGAACAAGAACTCCCCTTGGTCGCGAAGTCAAGACGCAACGATTGGTAAGCTGGACCAATGCAGTTTGACGCGGAATCCTTTCATCGAATAATTTATGAGCATCTTCCTAAAAAATTTTGAAAAACATTCAAAATGATGTACACAAATTCAGTTATTCTGAATCTTCATTAGTTCATTACAAAGTCAAAATAAAGTTCATACTAAAATTTCAGGTGGTAGAATATTATTTTTCTTCAGACACAGCAATCGCAGTCTTTCAACAGAATGATCCTTGGCCATTTTCCTCCTTTTCATGTCTCTCCTTGTGAGGGCTTTGGTCCATTTATTTCTTATTTGTTGTAACTGAAAATGCAAAAAAAAATGTATTGGAATTGTGATCATAACCTCGTTCCCCATCGATTTCGTTTGGAGCAAATGAAATGTCACACAAAGACAAATGTTTTGATAAAAACTACATTTTTAATATTCCAAATGTTAATAACTTGACTCACCCCTTCCACTGCACAATTAGTATTTTGTAAAATAGATCTTGTAAAATTGGAGAGACACATTGACATCGCCATGTTTGTTGTTTGTCTGTCTCTCTTTCTCTTCTGCTCCTTCTTGCCAGACGAGGACAAAAAGTAGTAGCTGATCTGAGCCACGTTTTAGAACACCCTCATGTTATTATTTAACCCGTTCCTCATACACCGGGATTAAAAACATGTTTTTATCAACTAGTATTAGGAATTTTGCCAGGGTTTGCCATACGCATCTGTCAAAAACTACAGTAAGCTATTCAACAAATCATTTTCAAATTGTATCAATCAAGCATTATCCGAATTGTAAATGGTGTTTTAATCGCAATTTGACTTTATAGGTTATAAAGGGAGTGAGGAATGTAAGTCACAGTTCAAAAAATTTTAATCAGCCAGATACAAATGAAGAAAATGTAAGTGAAGAAGGAGATGTAAATCTGAAGACAGAGAATGAATCGAAAATTCGCGATCCCAAAGATCGGTCGAGAAAAATTCCTGTGGAAATTAGTATGAAGTATATGGAAAGTGAGGGTATGTAATTGCAAAAAACTGGAACTTTATGTGTAAGCTTAGTTTCGGAAAATAGAAAAATTGCATAATATTTTCTTATTTCATTCTAGCTTACAAAACTACATATGGTACCGAACCAGTTTGGAAACCTTACAGACGTAATTATAAAGGAAACCGCACTTGGGAAGATACACGCCGAACTTGCATTGTAAGATTAAAAAAATACCACAAAAAGTTACAATGAATGGCATTTTGTAGTGAATTTCGAATAAGAAGTGTTATTTTGTTTATATTTTTAGAGAAACGACAGAATCTCCACTGGCAATCCCTGTCCGATCTGCAGAGACGAATATTTAATTCCTGATTACAGGAATCTTAAACTTATTAAACAGTTTATATCTGAACACAACGGCAGTATATTGGACACTAAGTAATTCATTATTACAATTTAACAACAATTTCGCAAAAACTTTTCAAACTCTATCGAAAATTCAATTCATTGCAGAATATTAAGAAAAAAAAGAGTTTGTAATTATTAACTTTGTTTTCAGATTAACAAACGTCTGTCAAAAACAAAACTGGCAAATCCTAGTAGCGATTCACAAAGCTCGAGATTGCGGCCTGCTGACTTACGACCCACCTTTTGTAAGCTACGACTACTCTGACTGGTATCCAGACTATCAATCCTCTAACAACAGCGAATCCCAATCGGAAATTAAAACATAATGGATCAGAGCACGTTTGTAATCGTAGGCGGAGGCATATCCGGAGTGATATGTGCGCAAAGTCTCGGCGTTCACTCACCAGAAAGCACTGTCACTTTGATCACAGCGAGTCCAACAGTAAAATCAACCACCAACCTTTTATTCTACAGCAAAAACCTGTTTCAGTTCGACGTTGAAGAACGAGAAGCTTCATTTTTAAACGAGTTTCCTAACTTGAAAATAATCCAGGACGTTGTGAAAGAAGTTGAGCCAGATTCAAAATTTTTAGTCTTGGAATCAGGGCACAAAATTGGATATGAAAAACTGTGTCTCTGTACAGGAGCGAGACCAAAGTTAATAGTAAAAGATAAACAGCGGGTGATTGGAATCCGAGACACGGAATCTGTATCAAATTTAGTTCAAAAACTTCAAGGAGCTCGCAAAGTAGTTATTGTGGGAAACGGTGGAATTGCAACAGAATTAGTCCACGAAATAGAAGGCGTGGAGATCGTTTGGGTCATCAAGGATTCGCACATCTCTGCAACTTTTGTCGATCCTGGAGCTGCGGAGTTCTTTCAACTTTGTCTAGCTAAAAAATCTGAAACAGAAACTGAGAAAAACAAGGACGATAAGGAACCTGTTAAACGTATGCGATACACTGTCGAAGGTGGATCTTCGTCAGGCCCCGCATTAGGCCCTGACTGGCACCAGTTCGTCAAACTTGCATCCAAAAATTCCGTACCAAAAAACCTTCAAGTGGAATACCAAACTGAAGTTTTAGAAGTTGTGGAAAACCATTCCGAAGAATGGCCAGTTTTGATAAAACTCAGTAACGGAAAAACAATCGGATGTGATTTAGTAGTTTCTGCAACAGGAGTTATTCCAAATTCAGATCTTAAAGGTTTAGAAAATCTCAAAAAGGGTGAAGATGGAGGGTTACTAGTAGACTGGCAGATGGAAACGTCTCAAAAAGATATCTATGCGGTTGGAGACGTTTGCAGCGCTGGATGGGAGTTGGCAAGACACTGGTTTCAGATGCGACTTTGGACCCAGGCGTACCAGATGGGAATTTATGTAGCCAAAAGCATGATGTCTACTTTGAAAAACGAAGAGTTTTATCAGGATTTTTGTTTCGAACTGTTTACACATTGTACTAAGTTTTTTGGGTTCAAAGTTGTACTGTTGGGGTTGTACAATGGCCAGAAACTTGAGGGAAAGTATGAAGTTTTGTTGAGAGTCACAAAGGATGTGGAATACGTGAAACTTGTTATGGTAGATGGAAAACTGCAAGGTGCTGTGCTGATTGGCGAAACAGATCTTGAGGAGATGTGCGAGAATCTGATCTTGAATCAGCTCGACTTGAGTGTTTACGGCGAGGATTTGCTAAATCCAGATATCGATATAGAAGATTACTTTGACTGAATGTTGATTTGTTACAGCGATTAAAAGAATAATTGATTATGCGATTGTGAAAATTGTGGATGGATAATAAAAGATCAGAATTGTTCAGAAATTTCCGTTGTGTTTTTTTTTTTATTTCAGAAGAATTAAATACATAATTTCTGTAGTCATTTCTGCTTTCTTTGATTTCTATTGTCTAAAATCAATCAGAACAAAGCTTATAAGTTAAAAATTATATTATCGCTTTCATTTTTGTTTTGTAACATTCATACTTGTGAATTTTAAAGATCAGTACGAACAAGTAAAAAATGCAGTGGTACCCTGAACATTCGTTTTCCCTTTTAAAAAATCTTAATAAATTATAACTTTTGTACTTTCACGCAGACAATACGAATAGAATTAAATCCACCTTTAATGATAATCACAGTACAAACACGAATCAACTTACGTCTTATAATTTATAAAAAAAGTGTCAATAAAAATTAAAAGAAAAAAGTCTACTGGCTAATTTGTATTGCGTGGCATAAATAAAATGGCATTCTTAATTTACACTTACAATACACGAAAACTCGACTACGAGAAAGTTTAGTAACAGTCTTTGAATAATCCTCTTATATACAACACGTGCATACAAATAACTTAAAATGCTTTGGCAAAATCGGCAGTTCCGTCGATTCAACTAACTGAAATTGAACCTAACTGATTTCGGGGTCTCGCTCTTCGCAAAAGGACACTTGTTCTTCTTATTATCAATTTCCTCGAAAAACTTCTTATTGCTTGCAACAACGCTCTTCTCCTTTTTCTCCCCAGTTGGAGCCTCGATAACAGTCTCATTTCCAGAACTCTCAGTTTTCGAATCATTAGTGGCGTTTGAAATCACGACTTTAATGCTCTCCGCAGACTTGTAAACCTGGTCCAAATTGGTGCTAACTTTGTTACTCAGTTCCGAGTTCAAATGCCTGTTACAAAGCTTCGCAAGTGTTTTCGCAGCGATTTCCATCTGTCTCAGACACTGAATCATGTCGTCGTGGCGTCTGTCCGAGACTTCTGCAGTCTTGTCGATTTCGCTCAACGACATGTCCATCATCGACGAGTCCAGTGACATCTGGAAGATGCTCTCGTTGAGTTGTTTCTTCACCGGAGTTATGTTCACTGAGATGCGACTTTCCAGAGAATCCCGAGACACTTGCTCGTAAGGCTGCCAATCCTCCTCGCACTCTGCCAATTCTTTGATCGAATTCTCGACGTCGTGGTCGCGTAATCTGTGAACCCAGTCGAGGAATCTCATCGGTTTCCAAAATACTTCTGCTTGCTGGTCTCGATCGCGAACTCGTACAACTGATTCAAGAGTTTTGTCCTTTACTATTTGTTGCTGACAAAATTCCTGAAAAAAGTAAAAGTTATCAATCAATTCTTACAAATGTTTTTTGTTAGATACCAGTTTCAATTTTTAAAGTCTTCTTACATAATTAAGGCCAAGCTCTCGACACCTTTCGCTAGCCTCGCGAACCAACAACTGTAACTCATACAAACTAACACCGCCAGCTTTCATTGCCTGGTTACTAGATTTCAGAGTCAACGCAATCTCAGCACCTGCTGTTGTTTCATTCAATATCTTTTCTATCTCCTGCAGGAAATTCGATTTGTAAGGCGAGATGCTCAGTTCCGTCTTGTTCTCCTGCTGCAAACTCTTGATCCTTTTGTTAGTTTCGATCTCTCTGATAAGCAACTCCTTTTCCTGCTCGAACTTTTCTTGTTTTCGATTAATGTCCTCAAGAGCGCTTTTTTGTTTCTCCAAAGTGGTTCCCAGTGCTTTGATCTCCTTTTCGTAAACAGTCTTTTGTGAGTTGAACTGGGCTTCCATCTCTTGTTTTGCGTTTTCCAGTTCCTTCATGGCCTTTTGCTTCGATTCCTCCAGTTCTGTCCTCAGCCTAGACAATTAAATTTTTTATTAATCAAAATGAAAATAAGTAAATTTAAGTTAGAAAAATGATGGGAACTTTATTCATTACTCTTTTTCTTGAACGCGCAAAACTTCTTCGTGAGCGTATTCAAAGTCGATTGGTTGTGTGAAATTCTCCAATTCACGGTCATCTTGCGGGTGAATAACTTTGAAATAATGACTACCTCCAATAATCAGCCGATCGCCATTGCGCAGTTGTACTCTTCGGTAGATTTTCTAAAAAAATACAATAAAAATCAGCATTATTCAAAGCAATCAAGAATCAAAACTAAAAATTTACAATTCCTTAATCTTTCTTTGTCAAAAACTTGAAATTTTTCAATTGAATATTTACCTTTCCGTTAACAAACGTGTCTCCATCCTGCTCTGGATGCAGATAAAGTTTCCCGTCCTTGTTTTCTATGACGCTGGAAAAAACAATTAGAATGTATACCAACTCAACATCAAACCACAACTACATGCTCAAAAACCAAGAAAACAAGAAAGCGAAAATAATCAAAATAGAATGCACTGATAAAGAAACGCACGGGTCCATTATACACCAAGCCAAGAAGATATTGAATAGTCTATTGTTACAGTTTGATGGTCTGGAAAAAAATGATAAGCATAAAAGAGAATTGGGACGGTAAACAGTCTTGTTACAATGCAAACTCAGTCAAGACACACAAAATACAATAACATTTTTGTTATTGCTTACCCAAGCAAACTAAATTGTTTGTAATTTTTAACGAAGTTTATGCTTCGTCAGAAAAAAACATCGTCAAAATATTTTTTTGCAACAATTCTTTTTCAATGTTTACAACTTCAGTTAAAGCAATTCACAAATTGCAAAATAAAAAAAGTGATTTAATATTTGAAATAATTTTGTTCAAACCAAAGCAATTATTGTCATGCTGCCAAAAATGCAAAAAAAAACACCCTCTTCCAAAGCATTAAATTCGTTGCCATCCTAGTTATTGACTAACCAATGTGACGGCCTGACGAGAGGTCCGTCCAGAACAATATCCGGTCGTTTGGTAGGCGTGCTGCTATTAGCAGAACGTTTGCCAATGCGCACAGTGCCCTTTGGAAGCAGATACAAAAGGGTACCGGACAGCATCGGGTCGGCCGTGAGATTCATCAGGCACGACTGTGTCTGCTGACGAAAATCAAGCTCGATCGCGATGCCGCACCGTCGCAAATATTTCAGCTCGGAATTCTTTTTCTCCTCGGCTTCTTTTAGTTTTTGCTGCCATGACCTGCAATTTGTATCATTGGAGAAACAACAAACAAATCTTTTCGTTTATATTCTCAGTCTCATGTTTATCGCAATTCTACTCGAGACGACTGAAAATAAGTAAATAAAATTGTTGCGCCGATTTTTGCGCCCTCAAACATCTTATCACTTGCGAAGAGTGATTAGCTTAATAATCGATCGATTACCACTCTTGTCGCACGCATTTATCTACTTTGTAGCATTATTATGAGTTTAACGTGGATCACCTTTATCATCAATTAGTAATAAAAATTGTAATACATTTTTGCGACGTCGACAAATTAATTTAAGAGCGATAATCGGTCGCTTTGTTCCCGAATTCCTTTCTTTAGCAAAACAAAACTTTAAAAGGAAGTTATCAACAATTGTTTCCAGGAGAACTAATATTTTACTTTTGATTTGTAGCAAACTGTTGTTCCATGGTTTTCAATTGGTCCTTAAGCGATTCAATTTCATGTTGCTTGCATTGCATTTCTTTGGCGGGATGAACCGAAGCGTCTAATGAGTCCAGTAGACGTCGTGGCGTAAGGCCGAGTTGTCTTTCGTAGCCTTCGCGAAGTTCCTCCAATCGAGACACTCTCGCTTGTAACGACCTATGAAGAAACAAACAACAAAAATCTTTTTAATAACAATCCACCAAAATGATTTAGACTACAGTTAATTTAGAGAAGAAAAAAAAACAAAAGTGTTTTTTCGTTCATTTGTTTTTCAGTTGTTTGTTGTTTTCATTACCTGATGAGTCTGTCATGTTGATCTTCATTGATGTGAATTCTGTTTACAATCGCCCTAGCTTGGCAAGCATATCGAAGTGTGGCCAAAGTTTCTTCCAAATTGATACTGGCAGGCGACACAGTTCCCAGCATTGCGGTCCGCGAATTACCACCCAAACTTTCCTGCAAGATAAACAACAGTTGATGAACAAAAACTTTCCACCAGACAGAAACATAGATACTGATATTTATTGTACTATTTCTTTATTAATTTATAAAAATAAAATAAAATAAGCAATTAGGTCTGCAAACAAAATTATCGTTCAGTCTTATTAGATCCGAGATAAATTCTATCAGATGAAAGATTTTTAAGCTACGCAAGGATGAAGAAGGAAGATAAGTGAGATAAAACGAGTAATCTCTCTGGCATTTTTGTCCGTCTGTGGTAAAAATGAAAATGTGATCCGACAGAAAAGGTGTGCGATTTATTGTCAAATGTGCGAAGATATTCTCTGATCAGACATTGACAAAACGTCATTTAGTTCTGATTAGACGTTTTAAAATTAGAATATGGCGTGAACCTAAAATTAGAGACCTTGTGAAATCAATTTCAACTAACGTTTCGATACTTGGACGATTTTATCACCTGACTATTACCAGTGCATCTTTGAATAATTGATCAATTTTTTTTTTGATTTATCATTTATCTGATTCATCCAGTTAACTTTTTTTATTCAAAAACAAGTTGCTGTAACAGTTCGGTGTTTTTATCATTTTGCAAATTAAGTTTCAAAAGTCAGACTTCTTAATTGATAAAAAAAAGATGGAACAATTTCTTCAACAAATGTTTGTTCACTTATATAAAACAAAAGTGCGCCTATCAGAGGTGTGCCAGTGATATTGCGTCTCACGCGAGCGCACATACCTTTATTATTCATTCTTATCAGTTAACTTTTTAATGCAAAGAAATTAATCGACATAAAATCGACATTCGTTCTCAAGTTCTGTAACTGTAAATCAAATTTCACCGATTCATTGAACTTGACGAATTTCAAATTTGATTCAAATCAACGAAAAAAACAATGGCAGTGCATCAACAATCATTTTGTTAACGAACAATCATCTTTTCAATTTGTTTCAAAACTTTTTTCATTGCAACTTTTTTTTCGCTTGTGAAAGCAAAATCAACATTTCTGTTCATATTCAGATGCAGCCAAACCGCATTTTCTCATATTGGCCTACGTGACAATTTGCACGTTACAATCTGGTTTCCCAATAGGAAGTGTATCCCGTTTTAGACTAAATTTACACCTTTTTCATAACCAAACTGCAAACAATTTTATCGCCGAGTTGTTCATTTACGCATTTTGCAATTAAGTTAAATCGAGTTGACGACTAAATTACGACTCAATTGAGTACTTTCATTTCGGTCTGTCGGAAGGTCACGACCTGCGCAACCCATTTCGGCAAACGCCCGAAAACGAGCGGTCGAGTGACGTCTTATTAGAATTTATGGCCAGACGTAAAAAAGATACAAAAACAACATATAGAACGGGCGAACCTTGAGATCGCTGTTTTAGAACCGAAATCCTTATTCAGCAAATCTTGTGACTAAGAATCTTGAAAGCGAAGTTGCTCCACAAAAGGCGTCAAAAAATTGCGAAAAAAAATATTGAAAAAAGTAATCATAATTGATAGTTCTGTTGCGTAATTAAAAGTACGCAACATCCGTACCTTTTTTTAATATAAAAAAACGGAATTAGATGCACAAAGACCAGATTTATTCCAAGTATGATTCACAACAACGCTTTGTCTTAGGATTTATTCATAATAATTTTCGTACTTTTTATCTTTTTTTGTTGAGCACGGTGATAAAATGTGATTTTTTTTAATTGTTTAAACCTTATCATTACCGCGGTGCTTTCATGTTCAAAGTTTGTTTTTCGGTTTCAGACAATTACAATAGTGTATTGCAGAAAAGGAAAATGTACAAAGAGATAAGAACTGGAAGACAAAGTTAATTTTCCTTGATGCTCATATTTCCGCTCATGTGATATTGATAAAGGTGCATAAAAAGCGGCGTAAAAATAAGCATACAATCGGTTTTATTATCCTCGACTGTTTTGACGGTTCTTAAATTTCGTCAACATCAGTATGTTGTTCCGATTATCGCAGTCAACAAAATCAATAAATCAATGAATTCCAAAAACGAAACATTCTATTAATGATTCTTTAATTCAAACCTTTTGAATGATGTATCATGAAAACGCAATTTTGTTAGAAATCAACCGAAACGAAATTCATTAATCATCCAAAACAAATTCAATTAAATCCGACTGTTTTGATTTCTGTTTTGATTTGGTTCTACTTAATTCGACTCGATCTTATTCATCTTCACATGAATATTCCACGAGAATTTATTTTTCAAATTAACATTATTCATCCAAAAAACAATTTTTTAACAATAGAAAAACCTCTGTTGTAAAAACACGAAAAACCTGAATCAAACGACACGAACTCGAGGAAAACATTGATAACCAATTGATTATCACTAGCAAATTGCAAAATTATTAATCTTCACGTTTGTAAAAACAATGTTTTCTATCGCCACTTTACCATAAACGCTGATTAACAAATCCAAAATAAACTACTCCGACAATCTTTTTCATTCTTTTTCTTCCTCTTGTCAGTCCTTTTCGTCCTTCTCTGTTTCTATTTTTCAACATTCGATACCTGCTCCGAATACAAAAACAACAAAATCGCAAGGTGCAAAACCAGTTAGAAAGGCCTGACCAAGAACCACCGTCTCAACTGAACTATCTAAAAATAGATCATCCAAATCAAAAGTGTAAACAATTTGTTAAAGGAGTTAAACGAGAATTTACCGGCCAAATTAAGCCATAGGTAAGTAAACAAAAGGCGACGTGCGATTGGGCTCGAGTACGTCGGCTGAGAGGGGGCAGGGTTGACCTTAGGGAGACGCGTGGTGCGGAATGTGGATAAACATTATGCGCGCGGTGCGTCGCTCATTTTAGTTAGTTGAGCAGATGCCGCGAAAGAGTAAACTTGCTAAAGCCGACCGCCGAGTCTGAGTTTGGCGAGCTACCATTTACATAACAACAAACTTTCTGTTTCTCGTGTTAAGTCCAAGTTTTGATAAAGAGGATCGTTGCTGGTCGACGACACTCGACGTTCGCGAACTTTTATCGCTGCACTTTGCAACCGAGGACTTTCACTTGCGGTTTTTCGTTGTTACGTAGACGCAATCATGGACCTGCTCTACATGCCAGAAATGATGTCCTTCGAGTCGCACAGGACTTACTACACGGATTACAGTAACCAGCCTTGGAACAAAAATTGTTACAATAATTACGGTACGATTGCAAATTATTCATTGCGAGCAAAAATGCCGCGCGAAAAACACGATTAAACGAAGTAACAATCAGTATTCCATTTCACAAGCTCTTTAAACAATCATTCACACTTGATTTGGCGAAGAAAAAGATGGAATTATTCAACGGTGGAGCGAATGATTAAACTTATCGGACAAATTGCGTGCCAAAAAGCGCGTGCATATTGTATTTATCAGTGACGTCCGTTAGATAGACGAAATTGAATTGATAAAAACGGCTTAAAAAATTGAAAAATGCGATAACAATTCGCTTTTGTGAATTTTTAATTTGTGAAAATTCAGATCATGGCCATTGTCACCGGCTTTATCGTTTGAAATTGCGCGCCAGTTTTGCAGCTGCTATTCAATTCAGTTCAATTTGATTGTCATTTCAAACTAGAAGAAGAAAGGTCACGTAATTATTCGCAAACAAAATTGAACGCCGATTTCGTTGGCTTTCGCCAGTGCGTGAGTATGAACGTGCTTTATTTTTAGCGCACTCGTTTATTGAGAGGTCGATCTTGAGAACGGATTCTTAGATTAATTCATACATTTTTCACTCTCCGAAAATTAATTTTCTCTTTAATTTACAGTCTTGTTTCTAATCTTATCTCTAAATTTTCTCAAAAAGGCAAAAAGATAACAAAAAATTCGCAAATTTTTATCGCAGTTTTTCTATTATTGAACTGCGTTTCTATTTTTATTGCGTATCTAAAAGTGTGCAGTTAATTAACGTACAATCTTCTAAAAATAAACTCTGCGATAATCATAACAGTCTGATAATAATAATGACAAATTATAATCACGGAAATTCGCAATCACTTTGTGGTCGATCGACAAAAGCGTTTATTTTTAATATCAGAACGTAAACATTAGAAACAGGCAGATGTAAACAAAGTCGCGTGTTTTCCACACTCGAAACGAGCAAACGCACGCAAAACATTCGCTCTATCTAGTTGTTTTGATTGTTCTGTATTTGACATGCACGTGACAAATATTCTTCGCCAAATTCAACGCAGATCAGTTTCTAATGACACTGTCAATTAATTTTCAAGACGCAATTTAACTTTTCGCATCAACATCACTTTCCTCCTAAAATTTCTCCCAAAAAATCAATGACGAAAGAAAAATTACGCCTGGGGAAAATGTTGAAAACAGCATGACTAAAACCAAAAAAAAATTTTTTTTCAATGACTCATATTCATTATTCAAAAATTCTAATGAGTAATAATTGATGATTTTTTTTGTCTCAGGAATGAGTCAGTACGAGCGACGGTGTCAGCGAAATCAGGAATCGAAATCTTCACCGAAGAACTGCGACCTCTGCAAGGACACGAAACGTCGAGGCTTGTCCAAGTTTGTCAAACCGAGAATCACCCATGCTAAACAGGTGTGCTCCCGGATTTGCGAAGAAGAAGAGCCAGAAGAGACTCCAAAAGTCAAAAACAGCACTTGAACTTCTGTACTTAAGAGGCGCTGGAACTCGAAGCAGCATTTTCGATCAAAGACTGATTCTTTTCAATTGCCAAACTAGTCTGACTTTGAAAATATTGACTTTTATGAAAAAAAAAAGTTGACTTTGTAAACCGACGTTGACGTTGAATGACGAGTTGACTTTCTGAGTAGAAGTTTTCAATTGTTCAGCTAGAGAGATGGCCAAGTTGTAAAATTGCCAAGGCACTTTTTTAGGTTTAAGTTATTAAGTTATGATTCAAATTTGTATTGGGGAAATAAGATTCAGATGAGGTGGAAAAAGTTGATTTGGAAAGATCTGAGCTGTCCAGTTCGTATTTTTTCTTAACTTTCGAGTTCTATTTTCTCGTCAAGTTTGTGCGTTTGGTTTTGATTTTCTGATTATTCTTTTCATGTTGAAGAGTTTTGTAAGATCTTCGGCGCAACTTCATACTGTCAAGGTGATTTTATCAGACTCAGCTTCGATGAGACCAGTTCAGGTTCTCAGATCAAAATCTTTTTTGCCGGACGAAAAAGACGACCCGGCTTTATTCAATTGAGACTGAGACAATCACCGTCCACTTTTTGTATTCACTAATATTAGAGGTTGATTTGGGATGGTTGAATTTTTGAATGTATTGTAATATGAATAAAATAATTCAATAATGTTTGCTTGAATTATACCGAATGTATATCACTAATACGATTGTATGGATGTAATTATTTTTGTACTGATCAAATCAAAAGACAACAAAATGTTGATTTGATAAATAATATAGCAAAGGAAGTAATTTTGCAAATGCAGCAAAGATTTATCATGCAGTAAAATAAACTTTATTAAACATTGACAATGCAATTTCTTGTTTCAAGATCCCAAAAATCTTTCTTTTCAGATTTTCAACTTTAAAAATGTTACAACTTTGAAAGAAAATACGAAGAAAGATTTGTCTGAAGTAAACTCTTTTTTTTTGTGAAATTACGAAATTAAATTTTTGAACTGTAGTAAACCTTTGTAACTGATCCGTCTGCTGAGTAATGAGAGTTCAAATAACTTCAAGTGCGCATGCGTGAAGGTGCACACGGCACGCTCAAGGCTCAGTTACCCTGCGCAAAAATTCAAACTTGAAAACAATACTTCTACTTTGAACTCAAATTTCTCCAGTTATTTAATTCAAAAACTAATGATTTGATATCAAAATTAGAGGAAGAACTGAAAAAGTAATGTTTAAACGGAAAAATTAGAGCTAAATTGTGGCTAAGTAAGTACTAAAGTCGTGAAGAGAAAGCTCTAAACGAGAGAGGCGTGCGCATCGTGTGACATGCGCTAGGTGTCGAGTGCAAGAGCGTGCGCAAAAAGACTATAAGAATTGCGCTCAGTCCCTGACGCGGCAGAAGTAAACAAACGCAAGTCTGAATTTAGTTCAAGTTCGAAAAGAAACATTCTGAAGAGTTGTACTAAACGAATCGTCCCAATCGATAACAAAGATGTTCTGGCACAAAAAGAACAAGAGTCCTCTGCACGACGAACAAGGCAAGTCTCAATTTATTGTTTGATTGATAGTTCATCGATAATGTAGATCTCGATTTGATTGAACAATTATCAATTTTAATCACCGTTACAAGGTCCCTTAAACGACTTTTAAAATGTTACCAATTTCCTAAATTTGTAATTTTCTTCTTTCTTTTTCTTTTTGTATTAAGTTTTTGTTGCGATCTGAAACAGAAGGTTGTGTAAAAGAGCGTCAAAGTTGGTTAACTTGCAAAATCAACAATGAGTCACAGAATTGTAATGTACGAATTTGAGTATCCGTGACCTATGGTAATGAAGAATTCTTTAACCAAATGCATAAAAGTGAAATGAAAAGGTTTGCACTATGATTTGCGAGACAAGAAACAAGGTTTTTTTAAGTCGTGATTCAGGAACGTTCCAGATGTTTCTATCATTCATTGCTGAAACGTCAGAGTTCGTCAAATTTTCATTCACAATTCTAGTTGAAATAAATAGAAAGTTTAAATGTTGTTTAATGAAACTGATCAGTTTAAGTGAAAAGCTGACTAGTGAATGAAATTGAATTCAAACTAGTAAGGATGTTAGAAACGAAAAATACTTGGTTCTTGAACCGACGTTATCAGAGAAGAGCAACGGACTGATATAACTCTGAGTTATCTAACTTTGCAGTTGTGTAATTTTTCAATTTGATTTTTTCAGTGAGTTGTTTTTAAGTCACTATAAAAACTAGCGATTGATATCATCAACGATAAAAACGATTTCTTCTTGTTCAATTGATATGCGCAAATAACAAAAATATGAATCAATTTATAATAATTTGTGTTTGTCTTTGCAGAAAAGAAATCGCCAAAAAAATCATGTGGCGGTTGTCAATGCGGAGCAAACTGCCGGAAATGCGGTGACAAATGCAAATGTGGTACGAAACGGATTGAGATACGACCGCCAATGTTCACAGTTTTTACGGATACTATGCACTGACCAGCCGTCCTTTCATCTGAACTGAGAAACAAAAAACTGAACAACCGAATAATACTAAATACTTAATCAAGTAACAAAACGATCTGCATAGTATCTCATAAATAGAAAATTCAATCTGTGTAGAAGAAAATCATGAGTTCCAACTTACCTTGAGCAGCCAAGTGAGCACCGACTCGCGGTACGGCACAAATCCGCGCTTACGATTGTTAGTGTTCTCAGCCAGCGAGCCGATCACCTTGCCAAGTGTTAGGAGCGACTTATTTATTGAAACTCCTTCCTAAAACACAAGTTTGATATTTTAAATAAATGCTTTTATTTAGTCTGTTAATTTTTAAAACTCTAAAGAGAACAAATAAAGTAGACAGGAGATGTATTAAAATCTGGTAAAAAAGTTGTTGCTTTATTACAAACCCTTAGTCTGCTTCCAGTTACACCTGTATGGCTCAGTCTTTCGCTTCCAGCCAAGTCGACGAGATTGATCTTGCTCCTTCTACTTGCATCCTTGCCTTCTTCACCTTTTGGATCATTCTCCACCTGAGTCAAGATAATACTGAAGATGCTGTGCGAACGAGAACTTTTCTCGTTCATCCCAGTTGCTGCTGTTGCTCTCTGAGAGTTTCCTACTTTCAACCAAGTCTGCAAAAATCAAACAAACATTGTTTACAAATCTGATTTCAAACTTACAACTCAAGTTTCATTTTCTTTAATTTAAATTCACCTTCAAGTCCTCATAATTCTGAACCACATGCTGACTAAGGTCAACGACATAAGGTCCCCAGGTGGGATGTTCTCTAACTTTCAAAGGAGGTTTTTTCTGTTGATTGTTGCTGTTACTACTATTAATAAGTAAGTCATGAATCTTCTCGTTGTAAATCTCAAAGTAGCTGATCTCAACGGTGGTTGTGAGGTGGCTGTTCTGTTGGATCCTGGTGAACAGCTGGTGGCAGAACCTGGGGATGATGCCGGCCTCGACGTGGAGCTGGCTACTGTTTGGTTGCTCTGTCCCCATCATGCTGTAACTTTTTCCTGACCCTGTCTGACCGTAGGCAAATAGGCAAACGTTGTAGCCATCAAATGCATGGTCAACCATTGGCAAAGCCAGGTTGTTGAAAACCGTCTCTTGACTGGCATGACCTGGGACGTTTTGGTCTGAATATGATACAAAACAGTGGTCGTAACTGAACGTGTGCTGGGTTGAATCGCAGTCCACTATGATGTTCTGTCCGGAAACTGACACTATTGAAGTTACTTTCTTTTCCACGAGTTCTCTGAAAAATAAAAATTTTGATCGATATTAAAATGAGGCACGTTACAAAAAAATCAAAAAAGAAAGAGAATTTGTAAAAGTCAAAAACTTTAATCTTCAAATTCGACATCGTTTTCAGGTTTTGGAGTTGAAGTTTTAAACTAGTCATTAAACTCTCCTTAGGATGCAATTATTTGTGTCATTTTATCTTGGACGGTCTTAATTAGAACTTTTAAGAATGAACATTTGAAAGATATTAGGAGCGCAAAGTTTACAATTTTTTTTAGAATTTTTTGTGTTCAGTTGTCGTTTGTCGTTGGTTGAGATTACAAAGTTGAGTTCAACAACAAACGAGAGGAAAAAAGTCGAGAGATAAATAACATTGTGTTTCGTTTTTGTGGTAAAGTTCGTTTGGTGTTGATAAAAAAGGCTCGGAAAAAAGTAAACATACAACACAATTGGTAGTATTTTTAGGTGCGAAGAGAGGCGCTATTGGATATTTCAAATTCCCTACTTCAAACTTTGACTACGGTATACAATATAAACAGTACAGTGAGGTTAAAAATATGTACATTTAATTGAGTGTTTATGGGTCGTAGCAGTGTGTAAATGTCCGCCGCACAGTTCAAAACTGTTTCCGCCAGCTTTGGTACAATTTTCAAAAACATTTCTCAGGTAATGATTTAATTTTTCTTTTAACTTTATTTCTACATAACAAACTTTTCTATTTTACATTGTTACATAAAATAAATAATTACTGTTAAACAAAATAAGACGTTCATTCAGAAATTTGTAACTTGAATGAAAATTTAAAACTAAACTTTGAAGAACTTAATTTAAAATCACATTAGTTTTTTTAACTAAAACCTAATTATTACATTTTTTGTGAACAAATCATGGAGATTCGAGTTCTACTCAAACCTTTCAACCAATTTTAAAATTTCGATTTCACAGCTAAAAGTGTAATCTAGAGCCTAATGAGGATACATGATATCTGAGAAAATGTCTATTATACAAATTACCAAACTCATTTGATCTTAATCTAATAATTATGTAAACGAACAATCTTATTTTAGATCACTTAGTGAAAAAAAAACTTGTAATCCAATCTCCTCAAAACAAACAAAAAAAACAACATGAACAGAAAAATAACAAAAAACTTCTTAAAAAGATAAACAAACAATTGGACTAACTAGAAATACAACCATCTAAAAGTTATTTATTCATTTCAGGACAAAATGAAGATGATAAGGTGTCCAAAAACTCGAACGTACACTCGAGAGAAGCTCAAACTCGCAGTGCAAAAAGTGCTAACAGAAAAAGTGTCAGTTCGGTCTGTTGCCCAACAATTTCGAGTTCCTAGAATGACCTTGCAGCGATACCTGCATAAGGCCAAGGTCACAAACATCGAGCAAGTGGATTTGGACTGTCAAAAAAAGGACCATCAAATTTTCGACGAGTCCGATGAGATGCTCCTTCGCGATTTTTTTCTCTACGCCAGCAACATCAACCATGGTTTGAGCAGCAAGGAGGGACGACGATTTGTCTACGAGTACGCTGTAGCTAAGGAGTTAAAAGTCAGTGCAAGTTGGAGAGTAACGAAGATGGCACCCAGCGACTGGTTTTACACATTCATGAAGAAACATAACTTGAGTCTGCAGAGCATCGAGGACGTTGATTCGAGTAAACAAAGTTTGAGCGAAGAAGCGACGGGGTTCTTCGACAAATTGAGACACGTTTTGCAGAGGTACCACGCGAAGGCGCTCCAGGTGTTCGTCCAAAATGGAACTCGTCCGATTAACAAGTCGATGCTGAAGATCATCGCTCAGAATGTAAAGTAAGGAAGGAAGAAAACAAGACGAATGAACTGTGATGAAAACCGAAAAACCTGAAACCTGCATACTCAGAAGGACTGTTGATTTTTTAAATTTATTTTTGTACTTGTACCATTGCCAGGACTTTGTTCTTGTTTGAGAAGTGAGATTTTTGTTTAGACATGTTTGTTTTAAGTTTTTTTTCCTTAGCAATGAATTTACAAAGTTTTTAGTTTTAATTTGTTGTTTTCTGTGTGGTACATTTTCTTTTAAATCAATTTCGTGCAGATTTTTATAGTCATTTCAAGTTTGAAACAGTTTTTTTACATTTAGTTTCTCATTTTAAGATTAAAATTTTCAAGTTTTCTTGTTTGTAGACAACTATTTCTTTGATTTTTATGTTTCAAATGTTTAAGAATGAAACAAATTTATAATTTTCGTTTTATATCAATTTTATACTTTGAGTAAGAAAATAAAGGAGATTATTTTTTGTTTTAAACAGTTTTTTTACTTACTTCATGTTTAAAGGTCGCACCCGAATGCCAACCATCAAGTTAGTACTTTCACCCTCATAAATCGTTGGTTCGTCATCTTTTGCTTTGGGGGTTTCCATCTGGACAACGTTAAAACAATCTGGAGTCTGTGGTTGGACAAAATCAGAGAAATATTTCTTTGTTGGTGTTTTAGACGTGGACGACACAGGCCTCCTGGGAGTAAAAAAGTTGTCTCTGTCTCTGTTGCCATTTCTCACTGGTGTTTTCAACTTCTCCTCAGAAACTGAAACTTTCTTTGAAAGGCTCGTTTTCTCCGACATCTCTGGCTGGCTTTTGTGTAACTCAGGCGTGGAAGATGCGATCACTCGGTCCAGATGTACGTTGTTCGCTACTTTTCCACGTTTTGGTTTCACCGATGGAAGCTTTTGTGGCTTGAAAAAGTCATTTTTCAGACACGAGTATTTGTACTTGTCATCACTGAAAAACCAAATAGATTTGTATAAAAAAGCAAACTAAGAGCAATCAACTTTAATTAGTTTTGTTTACGATCATGTTCTCAAAGTCAAATATGTACATGATGTAAAGAACGATTTAATCGTAACCTTAAAAATGAAACAGGAAATTGTTTTTATGTCTAATTCAAAAGCTAAAAAGCAGTTAGTAAAAAGTTGAAAAGTACCAAGTTGAAATAACCAAAAAAGGAAAGAAGAAACTGAATTTCGACTCACTGTTTGGGATTGGGTGAACAATTTTCAATTTGAGAATTGAAAGGCGATGTGGAGAAGATAGCATTGCAAAACCCATGCTTTTGGGGACTATTGTTCTGAGACGAGGACATCTCGAGAGAAGCTGTTTAAAAAACTGTCTACCAAAACATGCAAACAAACTGACAAAACTCAAAGCAGACTCAACGTTTTGCGTAATCGCCAAAACGTCGTGTAACTTTTGTCTCTTACGATCGGTTTGATCAACCCTTCCGGCTTTGTTTATACTTATAAAAAACGCGCACGGACCCGCAGGAATCGCGCGTTGTTTTGTTACGATCTAGCACGATCAAGCGCAGCGGATCAAGTTCGGCAGACTGCTTCAAATTCAAACGGTTTTTCACGCAGTTCGATGGCAGCACAGGCATGTCCGTTTTTACCGCGTTGTTTCCTCATTGGCTATGATCCTGCCTTTTCTTTTTTGAAAGGAAAAACTAAAAACAGTAATTATGCAATGCCTGACAAGGTTTGTTTGCGATTTTTCTTTGCATACAATTCGAATATAATGTCCAAACGACAATCGAAACAATGACTAGTTTTTTAAAATTATAAATCTACGTTACCGACAGAGAATAAAGTAACTGTGCGAAATGTGTAAAAAACATAACAAAAGTATAACTTGAAAAACAAAAACAGTACAGGATTTAAAGAAGAAGTAAAGTTTGCAGTACTAAAATATATTTTTTATTGATATCTGATCCGTGTTAAAATACAATTTCAAAAGTGAGATTCATTCAACATTTGTTTTTCGATCACACCCGCCAGTGATTTGCATTAAATACAAGTCCATCGTAGAACAACATGCTTTCAAGGCATTCTTCTCCAACTTATTCCAAATCGAGCTCATAAAAAGTGCATAACACAACACAGCTGTTAAAAGTAACTGTCCGATGTTAATTGCAACGATCATCCCGATGGACGTTGATGTATAATCCAACCCCATTGACCATAAAAGAGGAATTACCAAAATGCAACTGATTATTATGTACCACAGTCTGTGCCTTGATAAATTACGTTGGGCTGATTCGCAGATGAATAGAGCTTCTTTAAGGGCATCCTTCACGTCAATTATCTTCGCGGTATCTTTGCCTAAAAGAAATCGAATATGATTTCGTCAATATGATAAAACGTCCATACAATATTAAATTCAATTAATGTGTCCATTTCAATCGTTACCTCTCACTAATTTAAACGATGCCATGATTGCTTCGTGATCAGAGTAACTGAAATTGCTATCTGGAATGCGTGATGGTAAGGGATGTTCAAAGTTCATCGCCTCCATCTTGAAAATTAAAAAAAATGAATCAATATTTGTACTAATGTTTGTATGTGCTTTTTGCAAATACAAAATTGAACAAACCTTCATATTATTTGACCCCAGATAAAGAATATGATCAATCCTTTTACCCTCGGGGCATTTTCTGGCCGAGATACTTTCAGTGTAGCTATTTTTGGCACATTCGTTTGTCCCGACCATGTTTAGATTAGCGGAACAGGCGTCAGTCAGTCCAGCAACCCCGCAGATGATTCGATAAGCAAGGTCGTGAGGTTCTGTGTTCAAATCTCCGCTCAAAATAATGGCGTCCGCTCCACCCTTAGTCATGCGGATAAATTGAGCAGTGTCAAAAGCCTGTAGTACGCGGTGAGCAGTGTACTCGTTATTATCTTGGTTGTATTCTGCGTGTAACTGCAAAATGAAAAAAAGTGAATTACAAGTCATGATTTTTTACTTTGCTAATGCACAACTTGTTTTTTAATTTTTAAACATCCCTGAGTGAGTACATACATGAGCAATATAAACGTGAAGATTGATGTCTTTAACTCGAACGATGCATAATCCAACTCCTTTTCCACCGAACCAATCTCCGTGAGTAATTTTATGTACATATCCGTTCAAAGACCATTTGTGAAACATAACATCCTTAATTGGATAACGTGACAGAATACATATTCCAGACCCAACAACGCCACTGAAAAAATAAATCGTATTACAATCTGAAAATGAATGAACAGCTCTAAAAAACTTGTATGAATTTACTTCTTTCTGAAGTTCTATTTTGTTTATACAGTTTTGTAAATTTGAAAAGCTGAAAAATTTGTTTTTGATTAAAAAAAAAACGTATTACTAGTGAAAGCTGATTGAAAAAATTACCTAAAAAAGTAATGAGAAAAGGGTAACTTTTTCTGAGCCTTTGTAGCAATGTTCCTGAAATCATTAATAGACCAAACTTCCTGCAAACATACTATGTCGTAAGACCCGTCAACCAAAGCCTCTGCAATCGCGTTCATCCGAGCTAATCGATCTTTAGATACGTATGGAATGCCCCTGGAAATAATCAATTCACATTTACATTTACATTCAAATTTTTTCTACATTTGATTTGTTCATTTCATTTTCCACGTTTTATTTTATTTACAAAATTGAAAACTCATTCAAAATTGCAATAAATTAAATTTTTAGAACTTATTTATAAGCTGTGTAATTTTGAGGTTATGTTTAAAAATTTTTTCTAGATACATTGTTTGTTATTTGTTATCGGTGATAAGGTTTCTTTGAAACAAATTTTTAATTTTTAACTTGTCAACATATTGAAGATCTATTATGATAAAAACTATACGTCAAGAGACACAACTTACCAACAATTCAACGTCAAAACGTTCAAGTACAAATCACTATCCATGTTGGCTAATTAAATGCAACTATAATACTTTGTTCATGAAATAATCTCTCGATCATTAACGATCTTATTGTTTCGGTATAAAAAATATAAAACAGCCTCTACCATTGCTTCTTATCAACAACAAAGCCTTCAAAACAACTGTCATTTTTCTTAATTCACGGAGCATCATATTTCACAATAAAAATCCCTCCACGAATCTAGTTCTTTGTTACTCATTTTTTCTTGTAATGTCACTTCTTCAATTACAAAAAGTAAACTCTAAATGAAAGAAACAAAAATCTTAAATAAACAATAAGATTGTGTTTTTGACAGATCAGCAATCTGTGTTTGTCGTCTGCTAATGTGAGCTTGTCAGGACGTTACTGTAGTCAAATTGACATCTGTCGCCGGTGCTGCCACGAAACCATGCCAGGCAAAGCATGCAGGGAGAGAGAACCTTGCAGTATGCCAGTGTGACAGTGAATTTTTGATTTGTAAATTAATCGTCAGGGAACGAACAATGGCACCGCACAGAAACCAGGAAGGCCTCCTGGCCAGGATCAATTTCCCGCTTTATACCCTACAAATGTTAACTAGTCGACACGTCTTGGTTGGAGGTGGTGGAGGATCAGCAAAAACTGGTGTTGCCAATGGATTTGTAAGTTGATTAATTCCTTTTTCAAAACCTTCCATTCCAGTACAACTTTTCAACTACTTCTTCGACCTTCAATGACCTTGGATTATTTTCTTTTATTTCCCTTTCCAATCAGATCAAGTTTTTGTATCCAGTTAGAAGAAATTGCATAGTTTCTGTTTGTTTACATCTGTCAATTGTGAGGGAGGTTAAAAATGTTGTTCTTTATTTTCCTTCAACAATTTGAAAACCACACTGACGTTGCAAAATGTGATCTGATTTCACTGGTTTTTGTTTGATTCTTTTGACATTCAACAAATGGATGTAATTGAACTGTTACGTTATTAGTTAATTGGTTATTAATGATGTTTTAGGAAATATATGAGCTGTTTCACAATGGGACCAAATTTGTGGCCGAGGAAGTCACAAGGCATGAGACCGGGCCGAGCGTTGTGATGAACTGTGCCACGTATAACTCAGGGAAAAAGTTATGGGTTGTTGCAGGTCAAGAGAGCCACTGCCAATTGTACTCAGTGACCTCCAAAGTGTCTTATGTTAAAAACGGAGATGTCACCTCCAATAAGGATAATGTCAGACAACGAAGAGCCAGCAAACAATTGGATAATCAAAAAGTTGAGAAGGTCGAGGAAAATAGGAAGAAATTGAATCTTGTTATCAAGCCTACTGCCAGTGTTCAGACGGATTTCTTGTAAGTTTTTTTCTGATAGAAAGAACTAACAAATCAAAAGAAAACATCAAACATAAACAAATAAAACATAACTTTAAACGTAAACACAACACAAACAATCACAACAAAGTATATAACATGAAATACCTTTACAATTTAAAAAACTGAAACCAGTTAAAAACAAATCAGAAACAAAGAATAGACATAAAATCCATTACAATATTGAACTACAAAATCGTTGTGTTAAATTGCATAATCGAATTGATTTCAGTGAAAGCGAGCCGTTGCAACGAGTAGTGCGGATAAATTCGAAAGGTACATTGATGGCAACAGGGGGTTTGGACGGACTGGTGCGCCTGTGGAAATTTCCCTCGTTAGAGCTCATGTGCGAATTAAAAGGTCACAGCAAAGAGATCGATGACATTGACTTCGACTCAAATGACAGACTTTGCACGATAGCAAAGGACGGCAAGGCCAAAATTTGGAGCACAACAACTATGAAGGAATCAAACGAACTCACATGGCAAACTCCAAGCAACAACAAGTATCTGTACAAGAGGTGTCGATTTCGCAAAAGTGCTAATGAGGATCACTTGTTTATGTTATCAAACGCTGTTGTTGGCAAGCAACCGAGTTTCCTTCAGCTTTGGGACACAAAGCAGAATGTTATTGTGAAAAGTGTAGCCTTTAAGGAGACGTTGTCAGCGCTGGCCGTTTCTGATGACGCGAAATTCGTCGCTGTGGGAACAATGTTCTCTGGCAGCGTCGATATTTTCGTCGCCTTCAATTTGGGCAGAGCACTCCACGTTCCTGGGGTTCATAGTATGTTCGTCACTGGTCTAGAGTTCCTGCCGACCAAACTCGACGGTCCGGCAATCACTAGCAATGTGGAAACTGCTGTTGTCAGCATCTCCGTTGATAATAAAATTTGTGTTCACAGTGTCCCGTTCAGAAGTAAGTCTTTTTGCGTTGTACAATTTTGTTAGTTGCAAGATTTCAGATGACATTTGTAACTTGAACTTGTTGTTTTTTTTTTGTTGCAGAAACATTGCCAATGTGGATAGTGATAGTTTGCATCATTCTGAGCGTTTGCGCAGCATTTATTTTATGCAGTTATTTAGATATTTGACGTGGACGAAGCGCTGACATATGACTGCCTTCTTTACTTAGACCACGGGATGAATAAAATAATGGTCCGTCAACTTTTGATGAGGGGGAAATCGGAGAACTTTTTTGAAATCTCAAAATTTGTAATAGAAATATATTGTTGATACATATTAGGTTGAAATCAAACCTGGTATTATTCTGAAATCAAATTGATAATAATTTTTCGAACATTAATTTTGGGATTGAAAAACTTCACATTTCCGATTCACCTCGAATTCGTAGGAAGGCCATTTTGACTTTTACAATTCGCTGTAAATATTAGGAAAGATATTTTTACATTACCTCAACAAGAAACTGATTTTTTTCGTGACAGAGTACGGATTCAATTATAGTTAGGTGGTTGTTAGTTATTAAAAAAAGTTGTAAATTATTGTCGAACTTCTATACGAATGTGAATTTTTGTTTGTGTTGTGAGGTGTATTCAAAAAGTAAAAGAATTTCAGTTTTTTATAATGCGAAATTTTTTAATTTTCTATTGTAAAATCTTTTTTTCATTTTGAATGCACGAATGTTGATAAAAGTGACAGGTCAAATACTTACATAAGCACTGATCAGTTTTGGCGCCGTAAACCAAATTGACTTGATTTGTTACATAGCAAATAATATTAATTTAATCGCACGTTACAATTATGCTAATTACTGATGGTTTGTGTTTTTTTTAGTTTAGTTTATAAAATAATTCACATAAAAGTTTCAACCGAATTTTCGCTCAACTTGATTTTTTGTAATTTTATTCAAGTTATCTGTTAACTTTTGTATGTAGTTAATTTATTGCATTTGATTCAATGGAAAATAAGAATTAAAGAGAGAAAGTAAAAACAAATTCGAATTATATTTCATCAGAAGGATGGTAATCGAAATAACTCAAACGAAATGATAAATTTTAAAAATATTTTTTTTTAATTAGTAACTCAAACCCCACTATGTTTATACAATGTCATTTTTTTGTTTATTTTTTTCATTTTTAAATAAATTTCGTGTTGCTTAATATAAAAACATCTGAAAATTCATTTCCTTAATTAACGCCCATTTTACATATTATAATTTCATATTCGATGTAAATATTAACAGTAAAATCAATAGTCTATACAATAGTATTTATTTTCTATAGTAAATAAAAAGTATTTACAAATTTCTTGGACAGTTGGCAAGTAAACGTGGATGTTTGACCTACCGCAGGGTCGACCGATGTTTCACTCTGCAAAATTAGTGCTTCGGATGGTACAAAAAAACCGATTGTACTCTGAAATTAGTCCGGAATTAACTCAATGATTTCTACATAACAGCTTCGGGCTGGTCGCAGACTACTGTTTAGTACAAATTCTACAACTCGTAGCGTGTTTCAAACGTTTCGCTCCATTACACAAGTTCAAAAACCTACATAAAAATTCTATCTCAAAAATGATAACCAACCATCCACCAGGAATGCGAGCAATACAAAACAATCTTTGCTATTGCACATTCAAAAATTTGCCTTGCACCAATTTTTAAACGCCAGTTTTGCCCATCTCTTTGCAACTCAACATTTCTTTACATAAACTTTCACATCTTCAAAAAACACGAAGACTCGGAATTGTTTTTACACTTGAAATTTCCTATTTAAAAAACCGTGCAAATGAAGACAAGAGGGTTGATTTGTAATTATCAATTATTTATAAACGTGCGAAATCTGTAAAATTTAACTCTCAAGTCCAGGCACTAGACTATGAAACGTTTGGATGTCATGGAAGTGTCTGCCGCAGCTCTGGTTGTTGGCCAGATGGTCGATCTTCGACCTCTCCGGTCGGTGGTGGTCCTCCAACGAGGGGAAAGTTTCCAGCACCTTGTTGGTGGTCGAAGTGTTGGCAATCCGGTTGTAGTCCTCCATGGCGGTTGAGATTCGTTCCTCAACCGAGCTGTAGAGGAGTCTGTCCGTGTCGTCGCCGAAAAGTCGGTTGGCCAAGATCGTGGTCTCCTCCAGGTCTATGTGCTCGTGCGCCTTCAGCAAAGCAAGGTCGATGGCGGCTCTGGAGCTCGACTCGTCGATGTTGTAGAGACTCTCGCTGGCACCGCTGATGTCAAGATCGTCGGCGTTGTACTCAGGGAAACTTCGCTCGTTGTGGTACAATAAGTTAGTCGATGATTCAGACGTCCCCACGATGTTATCGATATGAGACAGCATGCGCGAAGTTGGTGGCAAAATGTAAATATCGCTGAATACGTCATGCAGCTCCATGTTATCGTGTTTCAGACGTTTTGTGCTCATTTCGTTTGTACTATCATCTTCATTCAATCTGTAACGTTAATTAACGGCTTTAATTTTCGGTTCTGTGTTTACAATTATTCATTTTTTATCGCAAATAAAAAAATCAAGTTTTAAATGTGTCGAGAAAAAAAAACCTGAAGAAAAAGATAATAACAAACGACCTTGGACAAATTATTCGAGTACAAACAGTGGGAGGAATTGTTTCGACGTTTTTTTTTTCGATTGTGAAAGATGGGAAAACGTTTAGAATTTTGTGGTACCGAAAAATATACTATCTATCTATTAGAAAGGTGATAGAAAGGTTCTTTATGTAAGAATTAGAAACTTTTTTCATCTCGATTTCACTTTAACAGGGATTTGTATTTTTAGGGTTCCAAAAATTAAAAAAAAATTACATAATTGTTCATATATTAACAACAATATAAATTTTATTAAAAACTCAACAAGTTTCTTTTTATTTACAATTTAAATTTCGGAAACAGCTCGATAACATGAATAACAAATTTGATACAAAATTGAAATAAAGTCTGGCTGTTTTGATACGACAGAGGTGCGACTTTAAAAACAAGTGAAATGAGGGAAAATTCGAACCTTTTGTTCGATGTGGTGTCGTCAATCGTGCCGTTTATGTTGCTCGCGTCATCGTTCACTTTGACGCCATCGTGTAAGAAGTTGACGGACAGTGCGTAATTGCGGGATTTCTCGTCACGATTTTCCCGCTGCAGCCTTCTGACGGCATTGTTGATAAGAACCGATCGGCACAAACTCGCTTCTGGATCCTCAATACGGCGAAGTTTTCCTGCTGAGATTTTCAGAAACCGACGACGCTCCTCGCGAGCGCGATATTTTGCCGAGATCATTGATGGTCTATCTCTTCGAATGAGCAGTTCTTCTTCCAACCTCATTATAAAATCTATAACAGATAACAAATTATCGCCTTGTTAATGCGCATTTTCTTATTTCAATTGCTTTTTAATACTAACAATTCGTACGTCAATTTTGTCTTGAATTTCACTTTCTGAGCAAATGTCTAAATTTACTTTTTGATTAAACCAACAATTTGATTACATTTTTAATTTTGAGATAAACTTTTTTCCGATACTTCTTTGTCGAAAAATTCTAAAAAAAAGTCACATCTATTTTCAGTATTACACGAAACAATCTAGCCAGTCTAAAAAAACTAGTTTGATGCTCCAAGGTCTATTTGTAATAAACTGAACAGTTTTTTTTTTGTTAATTTAGCCAAAAATGCCGTACAAAATGTGTGATGGATTCTATGCTCATTCTTTCCTCAGACTTTGGCTTGTGCAACCTGAGTTTATAAGCGCGACAGGATTTCTCAAAACGTGACTCTCAATTTCACATTGGAGATATCGAGAATTCACTTTTAATTTATTTTTAATTCCATTCGTTGATTATTTTGTTCGTATTGGGAATCACTTAATTAATCAATGATTGTTGTTTCGATTCGGAAAGTGAGAGGCGAAGGAGAAACAGAATTTGAAATTTCAAAAGAATCGAAAAAAGGGTGACGAGAGAGAGAGAGAGAGAGAGAGAGGACAGCGGATTATGAAAATTGTTTGCCGATTGTGTTCTGGAGTGTATAATGTCTTTCTTTATGCCACGGTCAAAAAAACGACCAACACTTTTTGACGAACCGGTTTCGCGTCTGTGTCGGCATAATAGACCGACGGTTGTCGCACTTATTTCGTTTTTATTAGCCGTTTCTGTTTTTGTTATTAATTACTACCCATTTTTATGACTTTTTCACGATAACTTTATCTTTTGGCGAGACTGGCGTTAGGTCAAACTGCAAACAAAAATCAAAAAATAATAACAAAAACCAAATGATAAACCTGATAATGAACAGAAAATGTAAAGTTGCTCCGAAAACCAAAAACGTGTTTTTAATTTGTTATTTCATTTTGTCCGCAATTGAATATATTGTTTTTTTCGAAGAAACAAAAATTCGTGACGAAAAAAATTAAAATGTCGCGATAAGATAACGCGCACTCTATAAATAAGATTAAGCTAACCGAATGTTGTGCATCGAATTTCAAAATTTAATTTTCATTTCATAATTCGTTTCATAAAAGTAAACTAACCGTCGGAACGGAAGGATAAAAAAAATTGCTGAACATTCACTTAGCTGGTTGGCTGTCTATGTTAAATTCAGCCCATAATGAACAACAGTTATCCATCTATGTGAGAGTGGCCGATGTAACTGTGATTTACAATAGAATCGGGAACGAGAAAAAAAAATTACCGAACGAAATTTCCCCACAAATAAGAAAGCAAACAATTGAAAACAAACAAATGAACAAATAAATAAACATGAATAATTAAGCAAACAAACTTTTCATTAATTCGTGTCGGATCGAAAATTCAATAGCTGGAAACGAAATCAGTCTTATATAATTTATTGATTGATCAAACTAGAGGTCTGTTACAAGGTTTTGCAAATTGCCAATGCAGTTTTAATGAGAAAAACGGGTAATTGATATTTTCAGTTACGATATGTAAAATCTGCAAAGGACAGAGAATGAGATTGGAAAGGAAGAGAAGAGAGGAAGGCAAGGAGTTGGAAACCGCGTTTGTTTAACAAAGAGAACAGGCAGCAAGCAAGTTAGTCGAGTAACCAAGGCAATATGCTAAAACAAATTGCGCTGTCAACTTTCTCGGCCAGAAACAATGACAGAGGGGCAATGAAAGTACCGCCGCATTCGTGTGTAATACCTGAGGACATATTCCAGTATAGAAAACGATGAGTCCTTATCGCTGATTAAAAACTGTTGACATTTAAGTCAGCTTTAGTCACTCCTCGCTTTTTTTTCATCAGCAACCAAAAAAAACAACTTATTCCATTTCACACAATTTACACTTTTCAGATCCAACGAGCGCGGAACGTCAACAAATAGTAAATAAACAAAGAATGTAAACAATGCAAGATAAACAATGAATTTTTGAAACGTTTGATTTTGGAATAAAATGTATTGCAGAGCTGAGCCGAAGAGAGAGTAGACTGAAGTAGCGCACAACAGGTCAGAAGTGTTTTAAAAACTCAAGTGGGATTAAAAAGGAAAGGTACAGTGTTCTCGGGCGACCATTTTTCGCCCAATTGTGCGTACGAATGCGTGACGTCACAAAAATTGTAATCTCGTATGTTGTACTTACCTCAAAGAAGCAAATGGTCAGGCTGCGGGGTGGGGGGGAATCAGACAGAGAGAGACAGAGAGAGGAGGCCGAGAATGCAGTAGTTCTCAATCGGCGCGGTCTCGGGGCCGTTTGATTTGGCCCGTGGCTGCTGGTTGAGAAAGCGAGAGAACGCCTGCGCGCCTGTACGTCGCTCCTTTGTTCAACTAGTCATTAACCATGGGAATATGGGACCGACTCATGTGTCTCTATCTATCCAGCAGCTGACGTTGTAACTTGCTCTTGGTCACGCGCGTGCAATCGCCCGCGCCTCTCCTCATAAACAACGCCAACTATCGTTCATTTATCAAATCATACGATCAACTATATGTATCCCCCGTCTCGTTTTTTTTTCTTCTTCTTATCAGCCTCCCTTTGCACTATTATCAATGCGTCACTCCGATTTTTTAACAACTGTCAACCCGTTTCTCTCTCTCTTATAACTCGTTCACACCTGTCCTTTGTTTTCCTTTTAATTCCACCAAAGGCACTGTTGTCTTTTGTTTATGTTTATTTAAGAATGGATGATTTCTTTCCTTTTTTCCTTTGTTTTGTTTTTTAGGGATGTAAACAAAATAGAAAAGTCACAAAGTGAACCCACACTGTAATTGCGTATCGTCGAACCGAACTAACTGTATTTTCACTTCGGGCTCTAATGTAACAGTTAGGGGGGAGGGGGTGGGGGGCACCAACATCCAGCCGAGAGATCCGTTTTTAAATGCCGATTTCACTTTGTTTTGAGGAAAGCGGAGTAACTGTAACCGCGATTTATTTTTGCTTCGTGTGTGCGAGCGCTGAAAGATGGCGAGTTGTGATGTACAAATTGTTATGTTTCTGATGTCCGCTTGTAGTCCACCTTGGAGGAGTCTGCGGCCGTTGCGACGCACTATTTTGTACGCACACGTCAGGTCGGCGGACAACAACAGACTGCGGATCTCTCAGTGACAGACGACGGAGCTTTGCCGAGGCGGAATGACGTCACGCGCGAGCCACAAAAACGACTGACGAGTGTGTGTTGAGGGAGAGAGAGAGAGAAGGAAAGAGAGATGGTGTGCGCGGCGCAACTCTCTCAAAATACAATCGGTTCATCGGTTGTGTGCGATCACTGCGCGTGTACGTGCGCAAAGCCATGTGCCCTTCTCCTTATACGCCGTCGCAGCTTGTTTGTTATTATGTCGCACGTGTCTTTGTTGCACTAATGGATCGGACCGATGCACCGAGAGGCCGAACGATTAAAGCCTTGCAATTTCCTTCGTTTCTTCCTTCTTGAAATTTTTGCTTGATTTTGTTTATTAAGAAGGACTCGGATTGTTTTTTTGTTTTCATTTTTGTTCTGAAAAAGTTTGCATGGTTTTGGGATCAATACAGTAATAAAGGTCAATAAAGGTCGATAAAGGCCATAAAGGTGATCATTGAAAATTAGCAGGTGAATGTAAACAAAGCAATGTTTATGTTTCAAACCCTTTCTTTTATTTTGGTTCATCTATTTGCCCTGCAAAGTTTAATGTTTTTTCATCAGGTATAAAAGAACAAAGGTCGATGAAGGTCATTGAGGTTGAGGGAAATGTAAATAAACAATACATGCAAAGGATATTTTGTGTTGGACTCTTTTATTTGTTTGTGTTCATTTTTTATCCATGATCTTTAAACAATGATGAAGAAAATAAAAACAAAGGTCGACAAAGGTCATTGAGGTTGTAAATAGTGTAAACTAACAAAGAAATGTTCATAATAAATTGAATAAAGTTTTCAGGGTGTGAAGGGTTTTCTTCCGAAAACACTTCACATCAGTTTATGTAGTCATTCAAAATAAAGGGTTGTATGTAAATAAACAAAGAAATAAATAAACAAACAGTAATGTTTATGTTTTGATTATTTCGAAAAGAAAAGATAAAACTGTTGATAAAGAGAAGCCTGACGAGAACTGATGAGACTTGGAATATTATACTATTATTGATTTTTAATTCCCAAACCCTGATCGATAAACAAAATAAAAGCAAGGTTATTATTATAGTTCTCGTCCCTGTAGGGAAGAAGAGATTGATCAGATTATGTTTCGATTCAGCCGTTTTCTTTTTAGATTCGAAACATTTTTAGCCGCAGCTGAGAATTACGTCAAAGGGTTTGGAAATGAGCACCTTTCAAAGTGAGAGGAAAAAAATGTTAATGGAGCAGCTTATGGTTACTTCCTTGAAGGCACGAGTTCGATTCCAGTACAAGTTTCAAGATGATTTTGTGTTTTTTTTCGTTTTTTTTAATCCGTTGCAAATCGCTATGGAAATTCTTCATTTTCATTTATTTAAAATTGTTTCAACATTTAATTTGATATCTAAACAATTTAATATTTGTTAATATTTAACAAATAATGAAAATTCAAATAAATATAGGCGCTGGGGGAAAATCAATCAATCAGAAAAAAGAAAATAATATAGAAAATATTAAATTTGCAGATTACATTTAAAAAAAAACTTTTTTATTTTTGAAAAAGAAATACAAAAACAATAAAATATAATACGAAATTAAAATGTGTAATATTTATGTCTAAAAATTGTCATTTCAATGTTGATTAACAGTTTGAAAACGTCAGACAATTTTGCCATTGCAAAACTGCAGAATTTTGCATAACCAATTGAACGTACCAATTACTTTTAAATGACTTCCGTGATCGCAGCGATTCACGTAGAGAGATAAAGTCAGAAACTAGTCGTCCTCTTTATTTGATGCATCAAATTAGAAGAAGACAGTCGTCCACGTTCTAAGACCAGTCGGTTTTCTCTCTCAAACGGTGGAGTTGCGCTCACGCCCTTAAAATTTTGATAACGCACCTGTCGATGTCGTTTGGCGTCGTCGGTTGTCGGTAGAAGCGGTGTAGCATGATAAATATAATTTTTTTCCTTTTTATACACAACTCCGTCGATATGAAGTCCCAGACGTTTCGATACCCGGACGGTTTTCGTCTCAGCGACAGCAACAGGACCCATAAATAGATAAGGCCCAGGTGTCACAGTCCCGAGGGACAAGGGAGCGACTTTTTCTTCTTACTTCCCCGATGATCGACTGATTAATAAACACACAAGTCACAGTCACCGATTCTGTGATTTTTATATTTAGATTTCTGTGATCTTTCGTGTCGTTTTGTTTTTTTGTCATCGTACTTTTTTCCCCGATAGTGTGTTCAGTATTATAGTTTTTAAATGATGGTTGCCAGTCTTCGAATTTATCACGCGAGAAACATCTCCGATACAGTATTCCAATTTTGTATGAGTCTCTGACAGATCGTCGTAGTCAAGATTTTACAACGATTAGTAGCACAGATTTATCAATAACTTTATCATCTTTACATATTCAGGTAAGAGCTGTTTATCAGAAAAAAGTCTGAGGTACTGTCACGATAACTATTGTCTTCACCTAGTTTCGTTTTTAGATTACAAATATGTTCTTTGCATTCAAAACTCAAATCCACGTTTATGCAAAAAATATTGCTTTATTTTGAAATCACAAGTTGGATTTTGAAAGAAGTTTTTCTTATCTGATTTTTATGGTTTTTCAGAATGTATGCTTTACAAATACAAACCGCCTGCCAGGGGGAAGGTACGACTGAAACTAACGAAGTGACTGTACCATGTCCTGAACCTGGACAACCTCCTGCACAAGATTATAGCATGTTAAATATTACTAATGCTGTTCAGGTAAACATTCCAATTTATATTTACTTTGCGAATCAAATTTTGCACTTATAAATTTCTTTTTAATTTATTTCGTAACTTATTTTTAAAATTTTCTTTAGTACGGTGCACTTGATCGCGTAAGAGAGCTCGTGGAGGGTGGCATTGATGTTAACCAGCCTGATATTGATAACGTTACGATTTTACATTGGGCTGCAATAAATAACCGTAAGAAAATAGTCAAATATTTAATTGCTAAGGGAGCTACAATAGATGCTGTCGGTGGAGAACTTAACGCTACGCCTTTACATTGGGCTACAAGGTACAAAACAATTGATTATTCCCTAACTAAAAATGCTAATTAGTATATATAAACTTTAAATTATTGTTCCTTTCTATTTAATGATACGAAATAAGAAAGTTCTAAGGTTCCTTTAAAGGATAGTTGGAATTGATTTTATACCAATTTTTGGCTTTCAGACAAGGACATCTAGCCACGGTTGTGATATTAATGAGGGCAGGAGCAGATCCAACCTTGCGAGATGGCGAGGGTGCTTCTTGTATACATTTAGCAGCGCAATTTGGCCACACTGCTATCGTAGCTTATTTAGTCGCAAGAGGAGTCAATCCTAATATGCCAGACAGAAGTGCCATGACTCCGTTGATGTGGAGTGCTTACAAAATAAATAGGTACTATTTGCACTAACCAAAATTACCTTCACCTTCTGGCTAATTCATTTCGAAAGCGTGTAATCAAATGTTCAAATTTGTTCTTTTACAGTTTAGATCCAACTCGTTTACTGCTCACGTTAGGAGCATCGCATTCCTTGACGGAACATTTACATGGCAATACGGCACTGCACTGGGCGATAATAGCAAAAAACAATGTAGCAATACTGACCCTCGTTAGACAAGGCGCATCCTTGGACATACCAAATTTCGAGAACGAAACTCCAATGACTTTGTTGGCTCCGCACATAGGAGCTGCTTGGCTGGGACAAAAAGTTACAGAAGAGATTAAAGAACGACAGGACCGATCGAAAACATGGTGTAGAGACAAAGTACGAAATGTTTCTTCAACTTGATAATTTCTCTTTTTTAAACAGTTATAAACTGAGATAGAAATCCAACTTTGATTTGTCTTTTTTGCAGAAGTTACGATGGTACTGTATGGCCGGCACTCCGTTCGTAATATTTTATACCGTTGGGATGGTCTTTGAATGCGGTTTTGATTACTTGTTAAAATTGTTAGCGCTCGTTGCACTTTATCTGGCTGTCTATGCCGCGAATCATTTTGTATTTGACGAAAGACTTTGTCGCATTTTGCCGATTTCAGTTTATTTGGCAACTAAGGTAAACGAACAGATTCAAATATTGATCGAGTTAAAATAGCGTTTTTAATGATTTTAAATTGTGAATTTGTGATATTTTTAGTTGTGGATTTACATAACATGGATATTCTGGCTGGGCGTTCACGCGTCTTGGTACCTATGGATATTATTAGTTGGCGGTTCTGTTCCTCTTTGGATATGCTTCTTCCAGTGCTGGAAAGGAGATCCTGGAGTTATAACTGCTACACACGAAGAAAAGTTAAATGTAAAATCACATTTTGTAAACCAAATTTGATTCAAATCGTTGAATTTTCGTATTTAAAAGAAATACTATTGAACCTTGCTTGGTTTCATTTCAGGCAATAATAGAGTTGGCAGAATCCGGTGGTTTTGAACCACAAAAATTTTGTTATACATGTTTAGTCAAGAGGCCGATGCGTTCAAAGCACTGTGCCACTTGTGATGTATGCGTGGCAAGATTTGATCATCATTGTCCTTGGATAAATAACTGTGTTGGTAAGTGTCACCTCTTTTTACCAAACATCGCATATGCTGAGTCATTTAATGATTGAAATACAATTACAAATTAATTTTTGTGTTTTCTAAGGTGCACAAAACCATAAATACTTTCTCGGATTTTTGGTTTCCATGCTTGCTCTCTGCATTGTAGTGATATCAGCAAGCGTACAATACTGGCAGGCCGAATGTTGGAAGAACGTAATTTCTGATAATCGAGCAGATAATTATTTAATCGCATCAGCCACTTGTGACCCTTGGGTTCTGTGGGTGACTGCTAATACAGCGTTGCACTCTTTTTGGGTTGCTATTCTTTTGGCGTGCCAGTGTTACCAGGTACGAAATTAAAAATGTGCAAATTTAGCAGAAATTGAACTTAATTAAATTCTGATTTTGACTGTCAATTCTTTTTTTCGTCAGATTATGATCCTTGGAATGACAACGAACGAACGAATAAACGCAAGCCGTTACAGACACTTTGATGGCGGGAACCCGTTTCATCGTGGCGCCTTACAAAACGCGGCTGATTTCTGCGGCTGCAGTATCTGTGGGTTCAAAGCAAAGCCCAGTTCTGATTGGTTACATAGCTTCGACATTAAAAAAAGCATTGAAAAGTTGCCTTTGCTCACAACAAAGGACAACTTTCAGTATGTCTAAGTAGCTGTGATGTTTCATTTTCTAAATATTATATCAAGATATCGAACAAAGATAAAATAAACCGTGAAATAACAGATTTTGTTTTTCGTCGTTTACACTGCAATTGACATGCGATTCTTGAAGTTTATAATCCTGTTCAAGTTGTTGCACTATTGGTATTGAATAAGACTTGCACGAATCAAAATTTTTGTCTCGTTGAAAACAAAAATTGTCGTAACGAAATGTCTTGATGGGTTTTAATGTGCGAGAACTAATCAGAAATATCTGGCGAAACATCATCAATAGCAATTCAAACGTAGCAACTCGCTAGAATGTCATTAGCAACACCACATTCACTTGATCAGCCAATTTTTATCTGTCAACTTGAAATGTTAATACGAGCTATTGGTTATTGCAGATCCACAGAAAAGCAACAATTGATTATTCAGAATGAGTTGTGAGTCCTATTTTAATGGATTCGACAAGGCCGAGTCAACAGGATGTTTCGCATTATTTTTATCGGTGTGTATGTAATTCAAATATTTTAGTCAGTTCCAAGTTGTTCCTTGTAGAAAGTTTATTAGTACTTCTAGTTTTTGTCATACGTTTACTTGTGCTCTGTACTTTTTATTGTACTGAATTTTTTAAATACTTTATTGTCAAATAGATTTTTTCAATTATACGAGTTTTCAAATAAACAAGCATTCTTTTTTGTTCCATACCAAACAAGAACACTTCCATGCTATCAACTGAAATATTTTTATTCCAACACTCTCGTAACATTGTACGCTTGCTAGAATATTTCTGGTAATCATAGTTCAGTGCAAACTTTCTGCATAACAATTTGTTTATAACAATTTTCATACTACAATTTGTACGTATAGTAGAAACTAACACTTTTTGATTACATTAAACTTTTCAAAACTTCATTAATGAACAGAATGGTTACAACAATTTGGAAACAGTTCGAATTTGTTTCAAAATTCAAAATTAGAAAATTTGAACAGCGCGAAATTTGAAAATCAATAAATTGACATTACAAATGCCCAGTCGGTAACATTTGAAGAAAATTGCGCGCGCATTCAGGAGCGATTCTTCAGTCAAAGTCGGATAATAACAGAAACAAAAATTAGCGAACGAATTTGTCAAACAGAAACTGAATAATCAGTTTGAAGATTTTGTTTTCATATCACACCTAATCAAGTCAACCATGTTTCGGTTAAACATCCTACGAAACTCGAGCATTGTTGCAAGTAAGTCACAAATTATTAAGGTTATGTTTTTTCAATATTTAATTATGTAATGTGATGTAACTTGATGTTTTTGCATTAATGACAATATATGTTGTGATTTTGACATCACGATTGAGTGTCAAATTTTAATGCACGATGCCAACTTTTTACAGTCCTTTTATATTCAAACGATCACTACGATTGACAGTTTGCTATATTTTGAATGTTGTACTCCTCAATTTTGATGCTGTCTTATGTGTTTGATGTTTGGTTTATTTATAAATAAAATTCTTTTTTAGAAAATCTGTTTGTACCAAAGCAAAGCTCTATGACTTGCTTAAGAAGTTCTCTCAGTAGTACAGGAATGAATTGTCCATTTGGAAAAACTAACTTGGATAATGGAAGTTCTCAAAAATCATTATTACAGGTAAATCATAACAAAAATCAAAACAATAATCAACAAAATATTCTGACCGCAGTTTTTTTACTATGTCAAAATGTTGAATGTACAAATTACTCAAGCTTTGATTTTGTTTTTCTCAAGGTTGCCAAATCAATTTCACCTGCCATGATCCAAAGTCGCAGTTCATCTGGGGGCGATCACGTTCGTTTATGGCAAATGGAAAGAATAGCGTCAGCAGCTCTTATTCCGTTGTTCCCAGGAATATTTTTGATGGATAGCAAAATTATGGAGACTGCCTTGTCTGCGATCGTAGTAATGCACACTTACTGGTAACTTTTGTTTTACAAAATTTAGATTTCAAATACTAAGAGAGTAATTTGAAATGAATAAAAATCATGTGTTGATTTTCCAGGGGGATTGAAGCAATCATAGTAGATTACCTTAGACCTGCGGTAGTTGGTCCCACAGCTCCAAAAGTGGCCAAATTGTTACTTTTCTGGGTTTCTGCTGTAATGCTTTCGGGACTCTTGGTTCTGATCTACAGTGGAGACGGAATAGCAAATGCAGTGAAAAAAGGTTGGGCTATTGGACAGGAACCTAACGGGCAATAATTTCTGGGTTTGAATTAAGAAGTACAGTAACTAAATTCCAAAGTGAATTTAAGAACCGACGACGTTTGTCTTTATTCAACATAGTTCTGATAATGTATTGTTAATTTTGAATAAATTATGGATTTATAATCGTCTATTTACTTTTCTTCTTAACATAAAATTTGCAACAGTTCAACTCTGAATTTTAGTGGAAGGTTTATGTAAATTTATATTAAAAAATACGTATCCACGACTTCTAAATAACTATAAGGCTACGAATTTCTAAAAAAAACTATTTGAAACAATACAAATACTTTCAAAAACTGTTTCGGGAACATCATTGTATGTAAACACAACCTGAATTTCTTCAGGTTTCTTAGATTTTGGAAAAGCTAAAAATAGAAACATCATATTTTTATTTTCCTACATTTAATATCAATCTTTTACAAAAACATGTTCTCAAAACTCTAAGAAATGAAAGTTGAAACATAAATTTCTACCAAATTTGTAATATAAAACGAACTGTGTTGTTGCAAGTACGAAGAAAATTAATGTTCATAAGTTCAAGCTTTGATTATAAACATGCTCTATATTATATTTAAATATTTCATTCAATCAATAAAGTTGGCACTTTTTTTACATCAATTATATCAGTGCATTTATTTATAAAATCGATGTTGAGTTTATTATACATATCTTGTATAAAAAGAAACAAAAACCAGCTGACCAATCTCATGACTGGCGCTAAGCATCTCATAAATAGATGCCAAACAACAATGTTCCGATTAAAAAATCGAGGCGAAACAAATAATCCAACTTTTGGCAAACCGTGAAACAATTTGTTCGATGTTCCAGGCGGTTTGATAACAAAAAATTTACAAAAACCAACCACTCTCGCATTCAGATCCAAATCTTCCACTACTGGATCTCCAAAAAAAAGATTTTTGGTCCCAAATGTAATGATTGTCTGTTATTTCATGTGCTTAAATTGTGTTATTTACAGAAAATTATAAATATTTCATTCAATTTGAACCATCGGGCAGCCAAAAATTTGTTGCGGTTTTCGTGGTTTCACAAGTGTTTACAAGTTTACAAATAAAAAAAGGACTTAAGTTTAAACTTCTGGAAAAGGAACTTCTCATCCCTGAACGAGGAACAACGTTGTAACAAGGGCTTCTCAGTGATGTTTTGCTTGGCTGATTCCACAGTGCAAGTCTCACTTTTGCCCTTTTTTCAAAACTTTAACCCAGGCACTTGGCGAAAAGGCACTTTGTTCACGTGTCGGGCTTCTCCTTCATGGCGTCGTCCGAACAGTTTCTATAGTTTGAGAAAAAACCAAAACGAAAATTACTTTTCAAGAAAGAAAAAGAAGGAAATTGATGAATGAGACTTAAAATGACCACTGAAATGAGTTACGAACATATTTATTAGATCTGTTCCATAGTTTCAGATACAGCTTGAAATTTCGATATGATTTGCAAAGCTTATCTTAAAATACTAGGCATCGTGTTAAGAATAAGTATTGTTATATACAATTTTTGAAATTGTTCAGTTGTAAAAAAGTTCTGTCTATAAATATCACATGTTTGAAAGATCGATCAAAACTTATTTCACTGTTAAAACGTTGTTAAATTTTTCACAGTCTTTTGTAAGGCAGTTTTTGTTAGACACTAACAGTACGAAGTTTAGGCGGTGATTTTGTTGACATAAATATCTCATTTAATTTTATAGAACATACAGATGAAATGAAACTAGATTCATTATCGAGAATGGTACAAGAAAAATACAGATTGATGAAACAGCGCAGTGACGGTTACAAGTTTATACATCTCGTAACATGCATGTTATAGATTCACAAACAACCTATTCAATTTGACAACTATTTTTGTTAAAAAAACAAATCAAAATTTCATTTCAACTTTTGTGGGTGAAATTTCACTTGTGCCTCCTCGTTACTCCGAAATAAATAAATAAATAAAACAAATCTCGCTGATCGCGTTGAAAGAACAATAATAATTGTACGAATGTGATTTTTAAAATTTCTAGCTAGAGGACCACTTGTATCTAACTTGTAAAAAATAATGAGCGAAGAAAGAACAAACAAAAGATATTAAATAAAAACTGTGAAGCTTGAAGAAATTTCAAACGATACTGGAATTTCGCATAAGTACAATGACGTGTAAATCATATCTATTTATGAAATTCAATAGCAGTAAAATGGCAAAAAAAAAAACAATTACAACAAATCGAAAGGCCCTCCTTCCGAATCGATCGGATTTAGATTAATTAAGTGATTTATAAATTATGTTCTCGGCCTATAATACTAGTTGAAGTCACTTTTCGATGATTGACACTTAAACATCCAAATATTTACACACAAGTGTATCAACGTTTTCTGCACGAAATTGTTGTATACAAAACTGTGCAGCAACAAAGCGTAGAAATCGCACAAAAACCTAAACCAAAAAAGGTGGAAAAAAATGTTGAAACATTTTTCATTATTTTCTTGTACAATAATGACCGTCGTTGCTGCACAGTTTCGAGGCAAAATATAAACTACAAAGCAAGCCGTTACAAAAGTTACTCGACACACAATAACATCTCGCAGTGAAAAAAGGGATTCTTTAATGTTTTTTTATGTACAACAAGTTTTCTGCGATTGACGCCGATGCCAACAACCAGATCGAGATTCTGTCGACACAACGAGGCGTGGTGATGCAAAAACAAACGTTCACAGACAACGAGAAAGCTTGTGGTTATCATTTGAGCCATGATAAATAAGAAAAGGCGAGGGATGCGTTTGATTAATTTTTAAATTAGTCTTGATTCTGTTTTTAATCTCGTGTTCGAATTAGCGTGAGACTACAACCTTCGTAATGAGGCCACGCTGATGGTACTGCATTTGGCTTTTCTGGTTGGTTGTACCGACATTGGTGCAACTAGAACGTTGTCGCGAGACGGGGAACCTGAACCACCGTTTCCCAGCTCCTGCAAAGACACACACGAATCACATCGCAATCAAAACAAAAGTCATACAAATTTTGGCAATTAAATAAATAAAAAAATGCAGAAAAAGAAACCCCAAATAGAACAAGAGTAGAAGGAACGAAAATCCAAGGTTTGAAAGAAGCAAAAGAAAATAAAGCCAGAGTTCCTTTGCCAAAGACTATATTTTGTATAAAATCAAAGAGAAAAAAACAAATGATTATGATAATCGAAAAACAAAGTACAATAATCAATCGTTATGTTGACCGATTTGTATGCCTAAGTTCGTCGACTTAGATAGAAAAAAAGAAAATATAAATTTGCACACATCACATAACAACGCCGTGTGTGTCAAGCTCCTCAACTTTAGAAAAAAAGCAGGAAAAAAAAAGAAAAAAAGAAAAAAAAGTGTCAAACTTCGGATCTTTATAAGAACTCATTTTTGGACGCATAAAAGTAGTCTTCATTCTATGAAGGAACGGATAAATTCGAGATCTTGGTTCTTGAAATCAAGACGCGTTCAATAAAATATCACAAAACGTATAAGTGAGGAGAAGAAATTATTTCAGAACAGAGTATAGAATTAAGAAAAAAAGAAAAATACAAAAAAATTAGAAGGATAAGAATTGAGCGCACAATTATTTTCTTTTGAAGAAATTATAAGCGAGCTGGTCCAAGTCCAACATTGTTTTGAGCGTAATTTCCAGTGACGTGCAGAGTTCTAATACAAAATAGCAAAAAAAAACTTCGTGGTCGCGTTAACAAGATGGTCGAAAAACGCTAAGACTGATTAAAACGACTTTGGTGCTATAAAAAGGAAAGTTTAAAAAATTCAGAAGTTAGGAAAAACAGAGAAAATGAAAAATTAAAGTTCAACGTGCTCCTTTCTAACGATTAGTTACTAAGTGAGCGCGTGCAATAATTACAAAAAGAGCAACAAAGTAATTTTGAAGAATTTAAGTAAGAGATAAGAAGGCTTTGATGAAAAAGTCGTGAATCAGCAACTAACGTTGATATTCTGGCAACTGGCTAGTCTCATTTGAGCCAATTGGCTCGCGGGCGTGAGGCTCTGCGTTGAACCAAACGGCGACATCATCGTCGACATTGCTCGCTTCAGCTTGCTCGGAGTTTTGTTAAAACTGAACGCCCGACCAACTTTCATTCTTGTACGTGACGCGAACCTGCAAAAACAACGAAAAGTTTATTATTTCACCTGCCATCAAACTCCCAATTCTGATTGCTTTTTCTCTATGCGACAAATGTATTTTCTTTCCTCCATAAAACTTTTTGCTTTTCAATGGAGAAAAGGAAAAGTAGTTGACAAAAACTACATTTTTGCTTGGACAATGCAGTGTGACAATGAGATTCATGCCATAAGCCCAACGCTGCTGATATGATTAATCAATTAATACAATAAATCATCAATAATTAACTGAAAATTTGCAAAAACAAAAAAGTCATGCTAAATGTGCATGTGTTACTTTAACTTTAAAATCAAATAACAAAGTTGAACAACATTTTTAGTGTCGACCCAGTTTTTGACTGTTTTATATTTGATCTTTGAATTTATTGTTTCAACAAGATTTCAAACATTTAAATCTGATAACTTCGTTATCAGAAGGTATGATTATGTAGGATGAAATTTGTTAACAAATGAAAATTAACTGATTTTGGATTAAAAAAGCTGCCAATAGAAGCTAATAGAAAAAAATTGTTTTGATAATCAGCCTGATGCAAAAACTAACGGTAGTGGGATATTTAACGTGGTTTCACACATGCTATTGAGTAGGAACACATACGGGTCCATATACTCCAGGTAAAAATTATGAAATAGACTCCTGCAACCAAACGGATCGTTGGACCATTATTAACTTGTCCACGTGCAAAAGATGGGGGCAGACAAAACAAGTGAAAAAAACAAGTTCTCCCTCTCGTCTCTTATGACTAGTTTTGTTAATGACATCAATAGCAGCTCAATCTTTCCAATTATCTAGATGTAACTTATGAAATTTTCTTTTCCTTAGCTTACAAGCCATGTTTTGAAATCACAATTTTTCATGATTGAAACTTTTCAAGACATAGTTTGTCTGTCATTTAACAAACATCGAACAAAATAAACCCAATTACAAAATAACCGTTTTGGTTTGTTACTCACTTAAATGCTTTGCTCAATGTTCCCAATGTGACGTCACTACTGTCGATCTCGAGTTGCTGTGGGTCGAGACTCATAAGAAATGAATCCTGAGAAACAAAGAAACCAAAAGATAGAATTAATATTTGTTCAAAAAACAGTTTTACAGAATTGCTTCTTCTTTTGTTTTCTCATACTTACCGCGTCAGGTTTGCAGACATTAATAGCCATTTGTCTACACAAGGTACGCAGGTAATTAGTCTTGTTCACGTCCTCGTCTGTAATGGTAAATAGATAGAGCTTCTCTTTTAATTCTTGACTACTTCGGACAATCAGCGCAAACATATTGTGGCTATCTGTAACACAACAACAAACAAATCAATTAATCAAACATCCCAAACAAAGACCGAAACTAACTTATGAAAAAGTGAAACGAAACGAACCTTCAGTTTCTGGAACATCGACAACTTTTTTGACCGCGCTTAGTGACAGCATCTTGATGTGTTTGTAGGGCTTGCCCTGGTTCAATTTGACCGAGTGCAAGCCGTTAGTCATGTTAGGACTTTTGAGCGAGTTGAAGGCCTTGGACCTCTTTTTACAAATCTCTAGAGTATCGGTGAAAAGGAAAAGAACAAGATGATCACCACGACCGCTCAGGCCGTCGTACATCTCGGTGACGTCACACTTGAGGATGAAGGAACGGTGCGAGGACACTAGATGAGGCGGGCAGTTGTCAATCTCGTTGAAAATATCGAACATTACAACCTGGCCCTCGGTCTTCCGTTTGTCCTCGTTGATGTGTGTCATCACTTCCTTAATACTGCTAATTGACAGTTCTAAGGCACCATGGTCTGGATTATTTTTATTAGTATGCTTAAGAATATCTGAAACGACCAAGAATCAAGTATTACAGATTCGAATCTTGTTTCGAACGATATAATTTTCATGTTTGTAAATGGATGTTGTTTCTAAATTACCATTTAACAATAACAAAATACTGGGTAGTCTCTGCACAGGTTTGATAAGCAACTCTTTGAGGCTCTGTCGACCGCACTCTGGTTTAGACAAACCGAGCTTGAGAAACGCGTGAAATCTGGGCTTTTTCTGGTCGCACAAATCCAACATCTCCTTTGTTTTTTCAAAGAAGTTGATGTACGATGGGTAAGCCTTGATAAGATCCTGCGCGTACTTGAGGAAGATTTTGCCAATGCTCGTCTCCTCAGTCCAGTTCACCGCTGCGTACCGTAACTCGTCCAGCATGTTCTTGTGAACTTCGTAGATGGGAGGAAAGTTGCCAAAGATGATCTTGATCTCCAAACTGCTTAACAGTTCTTTCGGCTTGTCCACGTCTTCTTCCAAGGGTTGTTTGTAAACCTGAAATTCACAATTTTTCAATCATTACACATTTGTTTAATGTTTGTAGATAAGTAATATTGAAATGATATTGGGATAGTTACCGTCATGATTGTTTTTAGGATGTTGACGTAATTCGTTTCGGTTTGTACCAGTTCTAAAAACACCTGGTGCCGTCGAGACAAAGTCTTCCTTGAAGAATCGGCGTTGACAGCTTCCACTTCTGGAATGTCTATTAGTTACCAATAAAAAAAAGGATTTATTGTCTCCCCTCTCATTTATTTCTTTCAAATTGATTTTCAAGACTTTAATTGAGTTTATAACTAAAATTTTAAAGTTCAGTTTGCCAATTTTCACATGAGAGAGTAGACGTACTTCAAACATCTCAACTACGAATGAATGAACTGAATGATTTCTTTACTTTCTCATGATTTCAACCGACAAGATGATTTCAGCGATTATTTTTAAATCTTGTTCAACAGTTAGTTGTTATTAAAATGAAAATGAGTGCATTTCTAACTGTTCAATTACCATCTAATAACTGTTTGCTATCCGGACTTGCGGTACAGTCCAAAAAACTGCCGCTGACACTAAGGTGACCAGCATCACTAACGCTGGACCGACGTTTGTTCTGAGCCGGCGAGTCATTTTGTACCAAACTCGTAAGAGTTTCGGCAAGACGTTTACGTTTTCTTCTGGTTGAAGTTGAACCTGGTGTTAATGCCTGTGAACTATCACGTCGTGCACTTGGTGGAGGCGAGGTAACAGTTTCCAAATACTGCAAATTAGATTTTTTAATTAGTATTTCCCTCGGAAATTTACAAAAAGTTACACAATACATAAAGAACTCTGAAAACCACATTTCATTTTTATAGAATTTCTAGTTATTTATATTTTTGGTAACAAGACGCCGATTTAGCGTGCTTGGGAAATGATTATTAACATTCCATTAAACTTCTAATGTCAGACGAGCAATAATAACTTTTTCCAGGTGTAATAATGTTTCCTTTTTTGCTTTTCAACGTTTCGCTTTCAACATAACAAAATTCACCTTTTAAAATTAATAACAATCTATATAGAAATTCATTAAAACTTTCATTATTTGAATTTTTGATCATACATCATTTAAAGATTGTTTATAAATTTTGTTTGTGATTATTCTAGAACGAACACGAAAATTTGAACTAGAAAAAGAGATGAAAGAATGTTTGAAAGAATGTCAAAAACATAATTGAAAAAAAAAGAGAATAAAATAAATAGACATACAACTGGGGCTTGAACAGCTCGATAAATTTTGCCCATCGCGACGGGTTTATCGAACTAGAGTTGCCTTGTGAACAGTAGTCTAATTGCGTCGGAGCAGATCACATTATTCACATGCCGTCCAAGGTCTCACTACTGATCGTCCATATTTCGACATTCTCAACTAAGTTATTCTTTTTCAAAAAAAACGCCATCTACTTTAAACATAACGACGTGGAAATAACAATACAATTAACGCTTCTCAATTTCGTCCACTAACTCTCAAGTTTTTATAAACCGTTACAAAAATAAACGTTACTCAATAAACCGAAATTTAATCTATCCAAACACCACATTTCATTTTTCCTGTCTTTTTTCTTTTTATTGTTTTCATTTCATGTTAGAGCAGCTTTGATAATTCTGTATGCTCGAGAGAAAGAAAGTCAACGACACTGTAATGATAGTGTCGTTTTTATCTTTAGATCCGAATTCCGCGGGATGGCAACGACCTTGATAGCAAAAAAAAAAATCAAATCCGCGCGGCGTGAGAAGAGTTTTAAAAATAATCCAACACAGAGCCTATCAATCATTGTTGGGTTTCAGGGTTCTTTAAATAGGCCTACATCTCGTCGACTCACATCTTCGAATAAGTACTCCTTCTCGTCCGCTGCACCTTCGTTCTGCACGGACGTCCAGAACCATTCGGCTTTGACGATATACGCTCCTCCTGACGCCAAATCCGGTTGCGAATTCACGTTCGATGTGTCAACTACCTGCAAAACACATTTTCCTTCAATTAATATTTACAGTTCATTTCATTTTTCTCACCTTGACAAAAAGTTAGTCATGTGGTAGGTCTAATTTTGAATTTGAACATTTCCAATTACTATTAATTAAAACTTGAATAGATTCTTTTTCAAAATTAGATTGTACTCAACAGATACAAATTGGATTTTTTTTTCGAGGTAGAAAAATTCAATTTGCAAACAATTTAGTTGACGGTTCGACACATGACAAAGCAAAACGAGATTGTAACATAAAACGAAGTCACTGATACGAACTGATGATCGATTATTGTACAATTTTTCGCTCATTTTTTTAGTTGCGATTACTTATGTAACTTTATCGGCAAAGTGCATAATCGCAGATAACGTTTATTAATTTTCCTTTTTTTTCTTGACAAAATGTCATGGCAATGAAAGCACATTAAGATAATGACAAACTTGTCAATATGTCAAATTAAAAATTCAAAAATTTTCAAACAGAAAGTTCAATTTTTGACAAAAAAAAACGAAATTAAAATGAAAAAAAAAAGAACGAATGAATAAACAAAGACAAAAAGTGCGAAATTTATCTTTTTTCTGTCGAAAAATCACCGAGGATCCATAACTAAGCTCCAAATAGGTAATAAATATATTCTGCACGACAAAACAGACGAAATTTATTATCGTAAAAGACGGTCCATAAACAATGTACTAAGACAAGTTAAAAAAAAGTATCTCACAATGCCAATAATAACAGAAAGTTAAATAACAAAGCTAGCCCGGCCAAAAAAACGACAATTTCCGTGTCGTTCACCCATCCATGACCTATGCAAAATGAAATGAGACATCGGACAGAAAATACCGAAAACAATCGCAAAAACCGATTTTAACAAAAAAAAAAAATATTTTTTTATAACATTTGCCAGAATTGTATCTTGACTCCTTCATATTTTTACATTTCAACAATTATAAAGACTCCAGAAATTAGATACCGATTTTAAGACAAATTTGCAAAAAGAAAATCATTTGCCACAACTGCATTTGAGCAACTCAAAAAAATCAAAAAAGTTTTGCGAGTCAAGATACAAAGGCGCCACCTACACACTCACGAGGACATTTTTCGTAGCTCAAAAATCAGACGGGGACAAAGACTAACAACCGACAGGACATGACTTGAGAAAAAAACAAAAAAAAAACGAATAAAAAAATATCAAGTACCAATCGTGGTATCTGGTCCAGCGTGATTTCCGGAACGGGCTGATTGGAGAATTTCGCGATCTTAGCGGGAACAGCAAGAGAAGAGGACGAAGAGGACAGGGAGTCGGACATGTACAAGGGCGTGTAGGACTGTTCGTGAGAGCTGCTGGTAGAGTTGGTTCTCCACCTGGGCGAGGTCATCAAGCCCTTGAGCGAGGTCGGCAGCGAGATATCACTGAGTTTGGAAAAGAACGAGCCCTTGAGTTTGAAGGACCTCAAGAAGCGTCGCTTATTGGAGGCGCCATCTGGCGTCCACTCGGGTACCAGTCCGCCGATGCTGTGTCGCTTCGAGAGCTTGGATTTGCGGCCGGGTTTGACAAGTTCGGTGACGCTGTAGCGTCGCAACGGGGACTCGTTCATATCGAAGACCGAGCCAAATTCGGAGCCTTGGATCGAGCAAGCGACGCTGAGGCGGTCCGTCTCAAGCTCGACGATCGACATGAGACTGTCCGAGGCGGAGTTGAGAAACGAGAAGGACAGGTTGATGCCCGAGTCGGCACAGTCGCTGAAGTAGGTGCTCTCGAAGCTGAGTGTGCGCGGCAGATCCTCGCTCAAGCTTAGGCTGCGGCCACGCGAGCCCATCAGCGCTGACTCACTCGGAATCAAACTGAGCGAGGGCCACCGCACCGGCAACAGAGACGGCTCGTTCACAAACAACGGCATCGACAGGCTCTTGATCATCCGGTTGCTTAGCTTTCTCGAATCCATCACCTAAAGTTCATCAGTGCTTTCGCAAGTTAAATCTTTTGCTAACGAAGTAGATGGCGCCTTGCTTTATCGAAACGTTCAATTCACGAAAAAACTTATGAACACGTTATCATCATAAATACTGAGTTCAAAATGTTTTTGTATGTTTGTAAAGCATTGTTCAAACATCGGTTTAGTGGATAAAACTTTTTAAGACAGAAGAATGTTCGATCTTTAGTAATGTTGACGTATTGAATTAATTTTATTGTTTGAACTGTTTCAAAATGAAGTTCGTTGCAAAAAAATAAAGCATTCTATTAGTCTGTCGTAACAATTATCGGCTTTGAAGAAACGCAGCAAGATTTGGTTTTTATCAGGGCGATTACCCCACTGAATCATTCGTCTCGATAAAACACCGGCTGAAAATAAAGCGTTCGAGATTGTTTGTTGTTGTTCGAGTATTGGCAGTGGTCGCCACGCGCACAAGCTCATTTTCGCGAGCCAAAAAGTTTGTCGGAGCTGCGATAAACATTTTCGCAAAGAATGTTCATTGATGAATCAGCGACTCACCACGTGCGTGCAGTTGGGGTCGTCAAATTCTGTTGGCTCGCCACCTTGCTGCTGCAGCACCTCGTACATGTGTTTCTTCTCTTCCTCCGGGAACCCAAAGAAACAGACCCGCGTGCCATAAAAGGGCTTGAGCTTGTAAGCCGAGATCTGAAAGCAAAGAAACACTCCAAGTAAGCGTCATCGAAACAACAATAGGTTGCAGTTTCATTTGAGTTTCGCAAATTCCAAGCTGCTTACAAAATCCTCGCTGGTGCTGTAACAGTTGACGTCGTCTTTGGCTTCCCAGAGGGCAGTCACCCAGTTCACCGACATTACTGGAATCCTAAACGATACCGCATACCGATACTTATTACCGCTGCAACAATTCGCTATCAGATGTGTGACTTTGCTGCGAATCTCCTTTCTGATACTTCCTCCCATGTGGTGAATGATGTCGATCAGTTTGGTCTGCAATCATAAATGAAATAATTATGAACACCTGTGTTGAAATCTGCCGGAATCACTGATTCCCAATTGACGTCACGCTTGTGTGTACAGCAAAAAGCTGACTTGGCATCTGCATGCACGGTTACAAAACCGAATTTCTCATTCAACATTCTGTGTTACCTATATTGTACATTTTACAACGCACTGACAAACTAAATGATTCCCGCTTGACCTTCCAATGACACAATGTTGGTTGAGAATGTTCGATATTGTTTTAATTTTCACTCAGACGGGTTTGTAACTTGACAGAAACTGAATCTTACCAACTCTTCTTTCTTTCTGAACCCGGTAAATGCAACGACGTTACCCAACATGGCTTGGGTGTACATCGGTCGAGTAACACTTGGCAGCGTTTCTCTCTTTTCAGCCAATTGGAGAAGAGCTGTTGGGCCCAACAATCTGAAACAAATTATCATATTAATTTAGAGTTCAAATATGACTTTGAGGAGGGATTAATTAAGTTTAAAGTTTAAAATAGACATTGATGAGAAATGAATGTTTACATAGATTGAACATATTTGTTTGGTAGTTAGAATTGTAATGTGAATTCAATCTGATGAAGCGTTTCATTTAGAAATAAATTTTCGTATTCAATTGAGCGAGTCAATTGGCAAGATCAAAGAGCATGACGCGTACCTATGGGGGCTCTTGTGTAACGATTCATACTCGGGTCCGTCGAATCGCTTTAATACAAAATAAGTGCAATAAGTAGTGTCGTCGAGGTATTCCAGCCCGGTCTGAGACTTGAGAACGGGCACGCTGAATTGTTGCGCAGCTGTACCAAGCGAGGGGTCATCACTAGCTGCGCCAACGAGACATATCCTCTTTTTCCTTGGGATCTGCAGCACTAAAAAATAATCATCCGTTTAACAAATCCATTCCAAATGTTATCTCGTTATTACTCTTAAATAGTCTTCTAAATTATCATATTATTTCAATTTTTTACATTAAAAAACAATTCCTTCAATTATGTTCCTATTAATCTGTTGATTATTGATTATTAGAGTTGTTGCATGTGTTTCTTTTTTGACTTTTTGAGATCGTTTAGATGCATTAACTAGGAGGACAATTAAGAAAAATTTATTCTCGTTCCAATTAAAGTCGGTGTCGGGTTTCATCACTGGCGTTTTACAACTTTATCAACACTGAATCACACTATAAGAATCTTATCAAAGTCAGTCGCATTTTTGTTGATACGAATTAATCCCCCAGGTTTCTAATCCTGCCAACCGACTTTATTGTTCCCTTGAAGAGTCACGTTTTGTTTACCAACATTGAGCAACAACAAAAAACTCTACCGTGGTCAATTAAAGGTACTTGGAAACCAATTAAGCTGGTGTAAATAAAAATAGTATGAAAAAATCGTCACAAAAATTGACAACGACGAAAAGTAAACAAACATTTGGACAAATTTGTTGACAAAGTCCTTGCATCACCTGAATCATAAAATTCGACCATAACCTTCAAAAATGTTGGAACGGGTTGAGGATAATAATTTTCCAGCAAGTTTGGATGCAACAGATGGTACGATGCGTCGGTGTTGGAATCAAAGCACACAAGTTATCGTTCTTATCGCTCTTATCAGTGTCAGTTTCCCGCCGATTTCAGCGGCACTTTGTTTTCTATTTGCTCTCGTTTACTATTTTTCACTAACTGAGACTCTGACTTGACTTTTCAGCACTTTACATTATGGGATTGTTTGATCAACGCCATCTTTGATTTTCTACTTTATTGTTTGGCACGAAAATTCAACTTTGACACACATTATGTTCTATTTGCATCAATTTTAAAATTCAGAAGATATTTGTTAGTAAAAATGTTCTTTTCTTTTCTGTGGCTTTTCTTCGTTGCTTTTAGTTATATAAGAGAGGATTTTTTGGTGAGTTGGAAAATTTCAACAAACACAAAGACTGTGAAATGGACTCAGACGTGTAAAAATAAATATCAAACGTGAATTGCAATGTTGACAGAGACGGCGATATAAACAAACTAAACTAACAAAAGGAAGAAAGAGACGGCAAGTGATTTAAATTTTTTCACCATTTTTTTCATGTCTCCTCCCGTCGAAAGAAAAAAAGAAAAGAAAAACATGACATTTGTTATTGATTTTATTGTTTCCTTATTACACCGTTTTTATTCTGACAATTGAAAATATCGTTGGAGAAGAAGTTTCAAATAAACGTTCATTTTCAATTCGTCATTTTCAACGTATAATTTTAAATTGGCCACAAATGTTTCTTGAAATGGAAAATTTATGTTTGATAAATGACCAAAAGGTTACAATTTATTAGGCCGCATCATTTTTATATAAACAATGTCTATTTTCGTTTTGCTTTCATTGTTAAAAAGTTTTCGAGCAAACATTTTTGGTCTCGATTTGACAAACGAGGGAAAAAACAACGTTGCTCATTCTTGTTCGCCAACATATTTTTCACTGGCCTTGTCGCACATTCATCAGAAAATTTTATTAGCTTCTGGAAATGAAAAATGTGCCGATCAGTTTTCCTTCGCTTCAAGAAAACATGAAACTTTTAAGTTCAAAATGAGTTAGTTTATTTCAACAAAACCACAGCGAAGCTTTAAAGAAGTCGGACCAGAAAATTAATCTGACTTATTGCAAATTGTCTGGCACACAAAAAGGATCTTTTTCCATGAGTTTTCGATTACAAATTGGGACGAAAAAAAGCATAACATGTTTTGCTCGGTCAAATCAAAATAATGACCAAAAATAATATAATAGGAGAAACGGAAAGTCTAATGAATATCCCAAGATAAGCGAGCGAGAAAACCCGAAATTTCGTAATGAAGAAACTGTGTTTCATAATGAAAAATCATCACTATCTTTCTTTTATAACAAATTTTTATTTTAGCTTTTCTGATAACGCAGATAAGCTCGTTTATAAAAGTTCAACATAGTTTCTACGAATCGTTTTAATTGAATTTTATGATGAACACAAATTCAAACTAAAATTTTCCATGAAAAAAAAAAGAAGAAAAATACTGTTTTGATTGAAAAATACACGAACAAAAATAGCACGAGGGGAGAATACGTTTTTTCCTCTCGTCTCAAAGGTACACGAAAGTCAAGCAGATTTTTCGAACGGATGTTTCAAACCGGGAGAGCGGCCGGAAGAAAATCGACGAGTGTCAAACATCTGCCAAAATTGCCCAACTTTGACACGGCCATAAAAGTGTCATAACCATACCCAACAGTGACGTAAGCAACAAAGTAAAAATAACGGTCAAAAAGTCACAAAAAATGCAACAAAAAAACTAAAAAATTTGAGAGGAGGAGAAAACGGTTCATAGAAGGATAGAAAGTTTAAAATCAAAGTTTGGCAGTTTTGACAGGGATTGGAACGTCAACTTACGATCATTGCGCGTTATGTCCTCGCTATTTATATCGCTGATACTGCCGTGAACGCCGCGTTCTTCCATTTTGGCCGTTCGTTACAACATCGAAGCAGCTCGAGGGATGTTCACCCGCGCACACAATCCGCGCCCATCGCTAATCCACGACCACTCGTGCGACGCAGTCGTCGCCAACGGCCAGGAACACTACTTTGCACTCGGAACCGTCTTCTCTGCGACACTGTCTCGGACGCAACGGTCCCACCACACTGCCAACCACAAACCGCTAACTTCACGCGAAACGCTCGTGATAACCGAGATGAACTTTTCGTTTTTCCCGGCAACTTGTTCCCGCCCGAGCCTTTGTTTTCGGATTTTAACTTCGTTTGCTTATTGACCTTTTGCAATTCGACTTGTTTTTGTCTGACCACTGCTTCTACGACCGACTGCGACGGTTCACACTTTCGCTCGTAATGCGATTAGTTCTCTATTGTTTGCACCCGAACTGTCACGTGGGCGGCCGGAAACACCCGAACGGAAAGATTTAAATTCAAATCCCAAGCAACGACGCTTTACAACCTCACCTTTACACGTCGCCTTGAAGGATTCTTCTTCATTGTTGACTTTTGTATTGTTTACTTTTCGTTTTTTTTCAGTTTTTTCATTAAATTTCGATCATTATCTACGTTTGTTTACTTTTTGTTCGTCCAAATTCATTTGTTTACTTTGATATTTGTTTGTTCGCTTTTTGTTTGTTCACGTTTATTTGTTACCTTTATTGTTTATGTACTTTTTGCTTGTTTAAATTTGTTCGTTTACATTCTGATGTGTACTTTGGTTAATTCCAATAAATTAAACTTTCCAACTTGCATTTGTTGTTGTTTTAAATTTGCACCTTAACGAGGAAGGGAGGGGGGATGATGTTGTTTCTATTTTGAGAGGTGAGATTTTCAAAGATCCTAAAGAGAGAAACACATGTCAATTCTGGAATGTACTTCCGTTGACAATTTTCAATGCCTGTGCTTTTTTCAGGATTTTAAAAATAGGCCCTCCTTTATTTTTTCCTTTCACTTTTCATGCTTTTCTTATGCTTTTCTTGTCGACTCGGCTGCTGACTAAAATCCGGAAACGAATGGTTCTTTTTTACTTATTCCATCAGGAAACTAAAAATACGAGTGCATCAATTGATTACCGCGATGGAATTTGTGTGACGTCATCGATATTATAAGAAGGTACGAAGACGACAGAGACTCTAAACGGTTTTAGGAAATGTGGGACTGATTATTTTTTTTAATTTACAGTTTTTTCGTTTGAATTATTTATGATTTTGATTAGATGTTGTGAGGAAAATGTTTAAATGCTGGGTTAAACTTGGGTTAAACGGTTGATTCCGAAAGGATGAAATCGCTTTCTAATTTTTCCAGAGTTGTGCAACTGTCGAAGCTCCCCGGTGCTACTTAAAAGAGGATGATCAATCAGTCTATGCTAATTAATACCATTGTTCGATGCCGGTTTTTCCAGGTAGGATTGACTTGCACCTTTTACCTGAGAAAATAAACGGTTTCCCAAACCATCTGACTTTTAAAGTCATCATCTTTACAGATCATATGATACTATATAAATCTTTTTCTTGAATTGGCTTTAAAAGACGTCAAACTTTTTGGTTTTCAAACATTAAAAATCTTTCCTATATGTGTCAGGTTTTTAAATTATACGTTTTAGTCTTTAGTGATTGTTCTGTTTATAGAATTTCAAAAAGCGTTGAAATTATTTAAAACTGTGTTCTTAAACATTTTCGTTTTGTAATTAACTTTGTAAATAAACAAGTAACAAAAAAAGGATTACGAACAGTTTTTGAAATTTCCCGCACTGTATGTTTGTTTTCGTATTTTCGTTTTTTCAATGTTTATTATGGTTTATAACGCAAATGTATTGAAATAATAAGAGTTTTTGATCTAAAATCACAAATTTATATAACACCGAAACAATTGTTTGATGGTTACCAAGAAAGTGTCAAATTTCATTTTTCGACCATATGACGTCATAAGAAAAAGGGCGCCAGTTTTTCGCGAACCGCCCCAGAGGAAGGACGTCCGACGCCACCTTCCTTTCTAAATCCAAAATTTTGATCTAAACGAGAACATAACGAACTAATATTCGATAAATATATCTTAACTAGAGTATTTGCAACAATTAAGACTCAAAAAACTCACAATTGTGTCGATAATTATCATAAAAACAATCGGCAAAATTGCGCGCACATCAGAGGGTAGGATTCAGTAAACAAAACGTATTGTCTTTAACATTTCCGTTTTCCTTAGTGTTTCTGGATCCGATTTCATTGAAATTTGATACCTTTACACATTAATTAATGATTCGACATAGATGATTAAGTTTTTTGATTGAGGTGTTTCAATTTTTTCTCGTAAAACATTGCCACAATCTTTGTCCCGCGTAAAAATTGTAATACGACACCGACACGGCTTAACTTGTTTTCATCTTCTTAATTTCTGGAAATCATATTTTGAATCAATAATTAACCAACAATAAAACGAACTCTATTAATATTTTTGAAGTTTTCGCAAAAATAATCATGCGATAATAATTGTAAAACGTTCGCGGAGTCAAACGACCTTGCAAATAAGGCGGGAAGACCAAGATGGCGCCCACTCTTAGCGTTTTGCGCGGCGGCCTAAGTCGATTACATCCGGTTTTTTTTGTAAAATCTCAGAAAGCTATTTAAAATGACAAAAATAATCCTATTCGAGGGTCGTTACTGAGTATAATAATGTGCTTATTTTCCTAAATAATTAAATAATAGCTCGTCAAAATAGAAAATTGTCAAGCTGTTTTCGTTTTCGCGATTCGATTGTAACATGATACCGACCGTTAATCCTCGCGACATATTTCTTAAAAATCTTCGTTTTAAATAAAAATGTGTATGAATACGATGTTTTTATAATTCATTACACAAACAATTACATTCTAAACAATCAAAAACAACGAAAGTTTTCATAACTCACCGCCATATTGGACGGCGACAAGGGGTGTTGTTTTGAATTCGTAATGTATTTAATATCGCCGGTTGTTTTTCGGTACTTATATCGGATTTTTTCACGGAATCGTATTGAATCGATATGCGAGTGCCAGTTCTTTGGGTGTTTTTGCTTTTTGCAGTGTAATTAGAAGTGATTGTGTGAAAAATCGTTTGAGAGTGTTCTTGTGAATTCGCACAAAAAGTTCGCGCCATGTGATGTGACTATACCTACTTCGTTCCTTCCGATTCGGCTTTCCCGTGGTTCCTGTGGTGCCTTTTAGTGATTTATAGTGCTTTTTACGGAGTAATTGAAATAAGTGTTTATGTGAAAAATTGTGTCAAGTGGTTCCTGTGAGTTCGCGCCATGTGATGTGACTTCGGCTTCTACCCGTAAGTTATTAATATATATTCATTTTTAATAAACAAGGAAAACAACAATTTGTTCGTAAAAATTAGCTTGTAATGAAAAAATAAACAAAAATAATCTCTTTTATCCAAATTAAGCGTATAATAGAAAACTTTTTTAATTTTTCTTGTTCGGAAATAATAAAAGAAAGTGTTCAAAAGGAATATTTTGATAAACTTCCGTTTTCTTACTTTTGCAGAACCGTCGGACTATCTTCATCGCGAGAAATCAACTGTAAGTCATTTTCTCATTTGTAAACAATCCAAATTTTCATCTTACGAAACACAACAGGGTTTTTCGTCAAAATCGCTAATCTGTATAATTCGACTGATTATGATCTTCCGTACCAAAAAAATTTCCATCAGGAAATCAATTTTGAAATTTGCTTTGCAAAAGATCCAATAATTGTTTAAATCATTTGTCAGCCGTTGGAAATGTGCGTTCAATGTCACGACGTTGAACCTGAGGCAGATTAAGGGAATTCGTTAGTCATCATTACATGACTTCACCGCTCTCTATTCCGCCAATTACGTGTTACTTTTTTCAGTTCGCTAAATTGTTCACAATGTTGCCTTCCCCTGATAAACCGCTGGGGAGGTGGTTGGCCTTCCCGACTATACATATTCATATCAAGCAATTAATGCCACTCATTGCAAATATTCTTGTCACGTGCGCACCACGACTGACAGCCTAACACAATTAGAAATAAAAACATAACAAAAAATGGCTAACCGGAGCAGCCAGACCTTAAATACCACGCGTGACTTATCGTTTTGATGAACAACCAAATATTTTGCCAATTATTCAGTCAGTTTTCCAGTTCATTTTGTAATAACATTCATTTTACATTCTACCTCTCGTTAATTATTGCATCAGTAGAAAAAAACTTATCAGGATAATTTGCAAGGATTGCGAAGAAAAGCACTGTTGATATCTTTTGATTCTTTAATAACGCCAAATAATATGCTCAATATGAATATCATAAAAAATACATTATAAGAAGATAATTACATTTGAATAGGTGCGCTATGCGCGCACAATGAGCTTCGTTTTATTTTCGTTCGTACTATTGTTGTTTGTTTGTGTTGAGATTTAACTTTTTTACAATTTTCTTGTCGGTTGTTGAATTTAGTTTGAATATTAGAATCGATAAATACGCATGATGAATGATCGGCCTGGAATTTTGAATGCGCAAAGATGGTGTGTCGCAAAAGTATTTTTGCATCGTCAATCAGGCACCATTGGCGTGTGTGCTACAGGGGTACACGACTATTTTAATTATATTTATCTCGAACTGCATCACCACAAGTGCATTATGTTTCTCGTGATTGAACACTAATTACACTATCAACATTGAAAAATCCAAACAATCGAACTGCCAGTTCATCAAGGCCGGATTACCGATCGAACGCCAAATCACAATAATCTTTTACAAACCCAAGTCTAACAACCGTTTAATCTTTCTTTCTTTCATTTGTCTTCCCTATTGTTTTGGTCAGCTGACTGTTTCTACTTTTCCTTTGACTTTTTTCGGAGCTTTCGGTTTTTGATCTTGCATATTGTCAGTTGGTCGGGATTAACACAAGTTTGACATTGATAAGTTTACGTCGACTTGACAGATTTGTTGCTGTTAAGCACACGTAATAAAGCACCTGTTACAAGAAAACAATTTCGCAGTGATAAAATTGTTTCGCATTCGAACAAAATGAAACATTCGACAGGAACATTTTGGCGCAAGATAATAATAAATAATCGGCAAAACTTGCTAAGTTATGATGTTAAACTTGTAACAATGAGTTACATAATGAGACGTTTTTACAACTGCGTCAATCAAAGTAATTTGCCAATGAAAAGTGTTTCGATCAGTTTCTACTTCTTGTCGTGACAATTTTTTGAATCTCTCTTCCGTTTTGTGATTGGAAACAATGGTTGTATGATGGGAGAGAAAACTTTGCACGTCAATTCCACCATGAAATTATTTATTGTCATCGATGAATGGCAAACAAGTTTGATTTCTAACTGATTTACAATCACGCGTGAAGTCGCGTAATGTTTGGTTAATGTTTTATTTACAATTTGGGGTTTTCCACTAAATTCTGAAATTCATAATTTTCCTCTATTATAAAAATGTATAAAAACGCGTACAATCTTTAAATTTTCAACTACATAACAATTACTATTTCTGTTATTTCAAATCAATATCAATATTTTAGAGAAGATAGTATCATTATAATTAATTTAATTTGTTCGTAATTATTCTATTAAGCAAAAATATATATCACTATTAAAGAAACAAAAAAATATCACATTTTGATGATTAGCCATTGCCAACAATTTGGTTTTAACGTTACATTTGTGTCTAAGGCTAAGAAGCACGATTTAAGTACATCCTATCGTACAAAAGCAACAAGAAAAATCATATTTTCATTTTAGACCGTTGATTATATTTTTAACTTCGAAAAGAATCAGTGGAAATCCCGATTTCTCGAGTTCTGTACAAAATGAATGATTTTCCCTAAAACAATCATAAAGCTATTACGATGACTCAACACTCGTTAAAATTTCAATTCACGAAAAAACGCCTCAAGTGTAATAAAAATAAATTTTCGCTAGCTTTTCTTATTTGGTTTCACGTGTCTTTCCTCCGTTCAACGATAAATGCAATGTTCATCGCTAATAAATTTTATTAAAGAAGATCAAAAGTAAAAAGTTGTACGTTAAATCAACAGAATTGTTCCTACAGTTTTTCTCATTTAAATTACGGAATAAATATATTGCTAAGCATTTATACAAAAAGAAAATAAACAGTTCAAGTTTAAAAATCGATAATAAGCTGAGCTAACAATTTCATTGTTCCTCTCTCGTACGCGTTGTCACGTATGCGCAACATGCGAATAAATAAACGCTCGTCGTATATTAACCACAACACGTGTGCACCGCAAACTAAAATATGCCGTCTGATAAATAATAACTAGAGATTCATCAGCTACACATCGCACGCTTATTCGCTAAATATACAAACAGCAATTCATTTCAGCAAGAGACGGAGTAACACATTTTTCCTCTAGCAAAAAAAAAATAAACAAACAAAACAAGAACAAAAATCATACAAAAGTTTCTGATATAAAAAGTGACCGCTCTAAGTTATAAGAATAAATAAAACCTTCGTCTGAACTAAGAGTCACTTGCACTAGTTAATCTATCGTGATGTTTGTTTTTTATCATTTGCCTTCTATTATTATAAATTGTTATCTATAAAAAATCGTTCCTTAATACAAAATATTCAAAACAACGAAACATCCTCTCTTTGTGCAACTGTCAATGTAACCGCACGGATTCGGTAAAACGCGTTTCGAGGACTTGTGCTCAGTATTGATTACAGCTTCTTTTTCTCTCTGTCTCAACTATTTTACAAAACAACCTAGATTGGCTAGGATTAAGAGATTCCCGTCGACGGATCTGCGCTTGACGATCACTTGCAACGCTGATTCTTTTCCTCGTCGTCGCTGTAATCATCGCTCAGGTAATGACTGTTCTGCAGCACTTCGTAACGTCCGGCTTTTTTTGGCGGAGGACTGAAAGTCAAAGTTTTTGCGTTTTAGTTAGATGCACGTTTTCATCTTTCCTTTCTTCTTTTGAAATTAAGAGACTACTTATCAGAATGTCGTGCGAATTAAAATAAAAAAGGTGGAAAGAAAAGTAGATACTAACGGTTCAAAAAATGGAACTATACGGTTTAGGCGAAGTTAGTAGGGGGAGAGGATGATTACGGATGTTTAATCAATTGATGCGAATGTGAAGCAGTACCTGCTAGGATCCTCCTCGTCGTTGCTGCTGTTACTACTGTTCGGACTCGCGTCCCTTTTCGGGCTGCCCGGAGGTGAAAGAGCTTGCATCAGTCGTCCCTTGCTCTCGTTCCAGATTGTCGACTAGAAGAGAAAAACTTAAAAAATTAACACCTAAAACTACTCAATCTTTCTTTACATTTACTTCGTCAAAGCTTGTAACTGACTTGAAACCCAATCTTCAATTTTATTCTTCTTTTCTTACAAAACTTCGTCCTAAAAAGTTCTTGCCAATTTTGCATTCAACACAAATGAGACTAGCGGTTAAATCAATATTTTATTATTCCAAACTAATCGCAACAAATGGTCTACAAATGACATTGTAAAAGCAATAGAAAAAAAATCTCGACTTGATTAAAATTCTTGAACCTCCTGCAGGATCGTGTCGCCCTTTTTCATTGGGTAAAAAATGTAAGCGTAGTAGATTGTGCTCAAAAAAATGACAAGTAAAATGCAAGTGCTTGCAAAATTGATACGGACCAGTCTGCCATCTCTTCCGAACAAAAGAAGAAACGCGTCGATGAAATCCCGCGACTTTTCTTCCCACTTGCTCAGCATGTCGTTGCGCTTCTCGCCAAAGTTTTCCATCACGCGCTTCCCCTTGTCTTTCAGGTCATCGAATTTGTTCTGCAGACGGAATTTCTTTTCCTGCAATCAAATAGCAAAATTCCATAAACAAAAAATCAACTAACAGATTAAAAACCGTTTCTCAATCCTGTTTAAATATTGTTCGAAGTAGAAAACTTACGTTTAAAAAAGAAACATTGAGTTCTTTAGCACTATATCCTCGGGCCAAATTTCTTCTCACATAAATATCATAATCTTTGACTATTCGAGCGACAATGTCGGACGTGGAGACACCCTCGGTTCGTTGTGTCGCGACGAACATTCCCTTTTCCTTGAGCGCGGCGTAGACGTCCGCACCATCGTCGGTCATGTACGGTATGTCGTCGTGTGCAACAAAATCGATCTACAAATACGAACCCATTGATTAAACATGAGCTTCAAACTGCCACTTCATCGTTCTTGATTAACCGCGAGGCAATTGAATCTTTTTGCATCTCAATCTATTCTATCTAATTCAATCAGCTCTACAACTTCGTTTCTTAAACTCAACCTTTCGTCATCTGCTGACATTTGCAACTTTTTCTCAACTTCATTTATTTCTTTTTTTAGAAAATCCAGCAACTTTCTAATTAGAATTTCAGCAATTTGTAGACATGTAGATTCAACAGAAACACTACTCTTTACCTTGTGCTTTTCGAGGAACTCATCGTCGGTCTCCCAAGGGGCATCCCTAACAATTTCATCAACATAACGACAATGTCTAACAGCGTCGTACCTTTCCGAGTCGGTCATTACGGTCCTTCCCTTTTTCGTGTGCGTGAGTTCATCGTTGCAAACTGGAAACGAATCCGGATTTTAATCACCGATGATAATCAGAAAAAAAATCAATAACCACTAATAAAAGTGCTAATTGTTAGCTACGAATTTTCCTTAAACGATTAATGCAAATTTGTGTTCATCAATATTTATTAGCCAGTAGGTTTTTAGTTCTGATGGGTCTTAAGGAAATTGAAATTTACCACCAACGATGAGATAGACGTTAGGAAAAATGTTTTTCGCTTGCATCAGTTGCCTGGCGTGGCCCTGGTGGAAAAGATCGTAAATCCCGTCGGCGTAAACCCTTACCCTTCTGGGAGCTGCGAAGAACAGAAACATAAAACGTTATTAAATAATGAAAAACGTCTCAAATTACTTTTTTCATTGCATTTTCATTTACTATATTGAATTTCAATTCAATATAATCTATTTATATTTGTTTATTGTTTATTTCTTTCATTTTCGTAAATTGGTTTGACTTCAAACATCTGGAAATATTTGAACGTAAAAAACGATTGTAGAATTGATAGACATGCGAAAGTGATAAATTGGTTCGAACCAGTTTCGTCATATCGAAACATTTTTACAACCGTCAACTCATTCATCAACGATTCGTAATGACAAAAGAATGCAAACTTATCGATGGACAAATTAGCTGCGTAACGCGCTTAAAATTTAACATTTTTTTGTTTCAAACGAAAAAAAGCTACCTTTTCCGCTTTTCGCGAGTTTCAACGAGATCTTCTGGTTATAGTCGCATTCTTCTCGTTCAACCACCGCCTCGTGGTCATCGCTGAATGGCGCCTCCCGGCAGATCGACTGAAACACATCACACATATAATTAGCTGTAATGCAAAAATAGACGTCGGCTTGTCTTGAGAGAATTTAGGTTTTTGGGCTCTCTTTGATAATGACATTGTATTTATAGCTTCGCAACAGACATCCTTTTGTTTGTCTGGTTTGATTGCGTCCAAATTATACGTAACAATCATTCAGTCATTCAAATTCAAATTCCACATTTGATCGATTTATCGATCCCAATCAACCACAATTGAAAACACAAAAATTCACTATTGATTTTCAATTGTTCCCTCATTTGTTGTTTGTAAACAAAATGTCACGCGATCAAGTTTGAAAGATTATCGAATCCCGCTTAGAAACAAAGGAGGAAACTAAAATAGACAAAAGTACAACTTTTTGTTTTATCGTACACTTACAGGCGAAGGAATTTTTGTAGAAACGTCACTTTTAGCCTCGACTTTGATGCTCTTTTCATTATCCCTAGCCATTTTTGACACAAAAGTTGTTCACAAAGAAAAAAAGTAATTTGTTTAAACACTACTTTGTAAGTTGAAGTTTTCGAGTTTCTGGTTAACTGACCAAGCCGACGCGCAATTCGTGCATCCTACACGGCGTTTCGCGACGGTCTAAACGCAGAAATCATACGACGCCGATCGGCGACACGTCGGTACCCTTGACTTGCGTCATATCAAACTGTTATCAACGTGGAATCAGTTTCGCGGCCGTACTTTCCACTGTCCGAGCCTGACTGTTTTTCATGAGATGTCAGGCTTGGGAATGTGCCACGTACTGACTCAGATTTGACGTTTTTTAAACACGCCCGGACTATTGTGGTTAATGACCGACGATTGCCATTTCACCGAGTGGGGAGACCAGTCCTTTGCCAACACTCCTTTTAAACCAACCATTCCTTTTTTGTTCTACACTTTTTTATTTATTCAAATAATTTCTATTCAATTTCATCCGATCAAAAGTACGAGATTATTGTTCTCAGTAACTCATTTTGAACGAGGAATTCTTTGTTTTCTCAATTTCACACGTTTTTGCACACCTGTCATGGCTAATCAAACAGTCAAAAATTGATACAATCTTCTTAAAATACGAAATTTCACCTTCGTTCGAAAGTTTGCTCAGTTTTTGTTCGCTCGATTAAATCAATTATTCAACGGATAAGTTTCAATGCTGTTTTTGATACGATTTTCAATATTAAATGTGAAGGATGGAAACAAAAGTTGTTATTTGATTGAAAGTTGAGTTTGATGCTGAATAATGTCAGTGTTTTTCCTTTCTCCGTTGATTTGATAGAAAATTTTCCGGCTGAGTTTGTGGATTCTAAAATAGCAAAGACAATAGCGAAGTCTGGACCGGGCAGTTATCGCGCGTGGCTTGGATCAGCTCGATTCCCCTCGGATTATAAAAAAACGCGACAGCCAAGATTGCCAGTCGTACGACCAGACAAATAAGATTGCGCAAATGATTCGCGATTGAGCGACCTATGAGATGTGAACTCAAACTCTCGCGTGACACTGCTACGTGCGACCAATCACGCTTTGACGTTCCATTTTTTTCGTGGACCTTTAGAGTTTGATTTTTGAACATTTCGCTCACTCTTATTTTTATCTTCTCAAACTCCGTATTTCGTTCACCAACTGATAAGCTTCAATTCACTAATAACTAACTTGTCAACAACTTTTTTCAACTTGGTAATTTTGAATTTTCACCTTCAAAACCCGAGAAATGTATTAAAAACTTGTGCGGACTAACTAAACAAACTTTCGCGAGAGCAAAATTTAAGAAAAGTAGTTCGAAAATTGGATATTTGTGCGGACGAAAAAAATGAATTTAAGTTTATAAATGAAGTCATTCGAACAAGATAAGATTTGAACTCTGAACCTTTGATCAAAGCGAAAAAAAAGAAGCAATTAAGACACAAAAGTACCATGAATACTGGCGACTCCTCTCTGGACGACGATGCGTCGTTAACACCATTGTTGTTGTGTGAGTTTGATTTGTCATTAAGCATGACTTCGACCTCGTGACCGTCCTCTCTGACCCGCTTTCTTCCAGACGTCTTAGACATCGTCGCCTATTTCCATCCAGTATCCTAAAACTGACAAACGAAATTGCAAATAAACAAATGAGATACGTGACGTAAAATGTTTTCAGCCATTAGAAAGTTACGTTCAAACACTTTCGTGCTTAGCTGTAATTATTTTTTAATCGCCCCTTCCCCTCTTTTCAAACTCCCGTCTAATTAATCTACTCAAATTAACAGATAAGATTTGTATCGACTTTTTGCTACTGTTTTTAGTCTTTTTTAATCAATTTAGTTACCTTCATTGATCTCGTAATTGACACGTTTAAAAAATTTACGAAAAAGTTAATATCAAAAATAATAACGATGCAAAAAGAATGATACAAAATCAGGATTCATTGATATCTTGGTAATTTGGAATGAAAGAATAAAATTGGTACGAAAAATTGAATGCACGCAATTTACTCGAACGAAAATCAAATATTTATAAAAACAATTCAAGTTCTCGTTTGCTCATCACAAATCGATCCGATTGATTGGGTTTCGCGGTATCGAACAGAAATCAGACAGAACAGAAATCAACTTGACAGGGACAAAGAGAGAAAAAAAAAGTAGCGACTCGAGTTTGGTCGTTAATTTTGTTTTGATCGAATTAAAGGAACGAAATTGACGAGATACAAGTCCAATAGGAAGTTTTGTAATTGAAATGTATCGATCAGGCGCGGAGTTATGATTGTGTACGCCTTTGCTCCGGTTTCAAAATGCAACGGTCTTCTTTTAAGTGTGTCGCACACGTACCTCGCTATATTTATCGCAGCTTGCAAATTGTACCGATACCAAATATCTCGCACCTTTTATTATACACCTTTTTCTCGATCTCTTTTTCGTTCCTTTGTCTGCTCGAATAGTCACCAACTACGTTCCGTCTCTTTTTTCAAACTCTTGTTTGACAGATCAAATGTTTTCTCTCAACTTCATTTGTTTAATTTCCCATTCGAATTTTTGTTTCTACTTCCGAAAACGGTGTTCTATGTTCCGTCTTCCTTTATTTGATTTGAATCTCAAAACGGAAAATGCAATTTTGGGTTCGCGAAAAAAACAATTTTTGACAGTAACCTAAAAATCAAAACAAGGAGCATTTCCGTTAGAGAACAAACGTAGGTGAATGAGACGGTTATTGTTTTTCGTTCCTAATTCCCATAACTGACCTTTCCCAATGGACTTTCTTCCGCAAGAAGAGTGTCGTGATGAAAAAACTGCGGGTGGAATGTCACGCAACTTGGGTTTGTTTTGGCTTGACCAGAGACTGTTTTGACGGATTGTCACGTGACGCGAACAACACGACTTCGCGAGTTTACGAGCAGCAGACGCGGAGGACGGAGATGAAACGACGACCGTTGTGTTTTCGAGGGCGCGAGAATGTCAAAAATGTTTACAGTCGAGATACGCGGAGCTAACGAGGTTATTTCCTGGCCTGAGAGCTCGCCCAACGGCCTACTTGGACCCGACCAATCACATTGTCCGACTCGTCGGAATTGACCAATCGAAAAAGATCTCATTCTACAGCTGCAAACTCGACTTTAGATTTTGCGTCAGCTTTTTTGCAATGTTTTAATTGCGTTTAATTTGTTATTTATTTTTGTGTCTAACAATATAAGGTGTTGTTTTCATTTTTGACGTCTTAAAATGTCGTATCTTTTAATTATTTTTCTTTATATTTCATTTGAAATCAAAATTTTTTGCGAAAATTTGATATATTTTACGTTTTGAGTGGATTTTTGGAGCAATTTGGTAAACAATCTTACCATTTTTATTGTTGATTAATGTTTTACATTTTGAATTGAAAATGTTTGTTTACTTTCTCCGCGGTTGAATTTGTTTGACACTTGTTAATCTGATGATCTTCAGTTTTCTAAAGTATAATTGTTTTCATTTTTATTTCTTAGACTTAACAGTCTTTTAAAAATACTTATATAATGTCAAATTTATTTGTAGTGAAACTGAAATAAGTAGCTATAAATTTTTTGTTGAACAGACAATAATAAGACATCAGGCTGAAAATCAATGCTCTCTTATAATCTTTCAATGTTTGCAATTTCTTGACCCAATTTTTCCGCGTTTTTCTAAAGACTACAAAAATGAAGCAAGAAATGAACAAAACTATTAAAATATAAAATCATTATTATTAAAGTTAGTTCATAAAATCTCTGAAACCTGATAATGTTTTGATCAAAAAATTTTAACGATCGAAACGATTTTTTATCTTACAACAAATGTTACGTAAAACATTTCAATTCACCCCGACGAGTTTGAAGTATCGTTTCATTATCAATAATTATATTATTTTGTCTATTCCAAATTATGTATTTTATCTCAAAATGAAAGACTAGCGTTTGATAACGTTCATAATCATAATCCCTCGCGTGTGAACAATTTCTTCATGAATGACAAAACAATGACACTTTTATCACACTTAGAGTTTAAACTACGCAACATGTGAAAAATAGCTACGCTTTAATTAAGAGGAAAACCACTGCTGATTCATCTCAATATTATTCTCATGCAACATTCCGTGAAATCATCATCTTTATCTCGGAGAATCCAAAAATAAACAACAATCAAACTCTTCATCTGATTCCATCTCGCATTATTATAGTTTATTGTTGTTGTTTTGAACCAATTCAACTCCGAACAATTAACAACAAATTAGCAACAAGATAAATTTGCAAAAACAAACAGTCATAATATTATTATCACCGTTGAACAAACAAACAATGTTTTTTCAAAAATCCTAACCTCACTTTTTTGATCTGAATTCGAGGAATTTGGAAAAACGATTTTGAAAATAGGAGAGAGTGTAACATGTGGAATTGGTTTACCTTCAATGTGTCAAACGTGGCGCGCTTAGAAACCGATGAAAAATCACGCACGGTAAAGTTCAAAAGTGATGTTTTGCTCCGGGAACTTATCAGCGTCGCGATAATGTGGCGAGATGTTCGGGTTCACGAACCAACGCGGGTTTCAGAGCTGCTGACAAGGTTGAGTGCACTGTCAGTGCTACAGCACTTTAACGGTATGCATCAGATGAGATGCCGGCTTTGCGCCAAAGTAGGGGCGCCCGCAAGGTGACGTAACATCGGGTGATTCTCCAACGTCACGCGCTGAACCGGCCACGCATGCTTTCCAGGGACGGCCATATCAAACATAACTTTTCGATGCAAAATTTGTCTTTTTCATTTTTGCAAATAGTGAAATTTGCAAAATTTTATACAGAAAATGAGACACAGAATTAAATTCAGTCTATGCGTAAAGATTCTAATTATTTTTGAGTCGCAAAAACCTTTTCTTCAAATATATAAACATAATTGGGTATTTTTTGTCAAACTAATAAATTATCTTATAGATTTTATTTGAATCCAAGATTTGTTATAAGTTTTCAAACATTTAAAAATGTTATAAACAAATTCGTAACTTTTTATAAAGCTTAGCTCGGTGGATAAATTTGCAGATTCTACCTTGAGAGATGTTGGTTCGATTCCTGGTCAGGAACGTTTTTTTGTTCCAAACTTAAATCTATTGAGAGTTTGCAATCAAAATTAATTATATTTTATTAATAAAATTCGAAAAAGTTGCTTAAGAAAAAGTTGAAACGTGATGAAAAGTAAATGTTGAAAACGAATTGATTCAAGTCTTTTATGTAACAATGCCTTGCCCGCCGTTGATAAAATTTAACTCTATACGATTGTTATGCACTAGGTTTCTATAGTAACCACCCTCAGACCGACAACTTGGAAATTACGTCGCTCTGTGTTTGGTGAACGGTGGAATTTAATACCATATCAGTGAGAGATCAATTTTGAATTTGATTTAGGTGTTAAAAAAATCAAATTGTTGAATAAAATGAATGAAAAAGAGGATAGTGCGTGGGTTTTTGATTCCTTGGTCGGGTTTCTGCAAGGTCCAATATGGTCAGCTCCTTTGGTCACTTTTATCGAAGAGAAATCACTGAGTAAGTAAATATTCAAATAACAAAATAATATTTCAATCAGTAAATTACAATTAATTATTAAACAAAAGTTATTTAACCGTTTTTATTATTTTCAACTTTAAATGGTCTATGTTGAATAAAATTAAAATGTCAAATTTGCAGTTTTCGAATCAGGATCTCACGATATTCCAGAGTATTATCAGGCTTACCAAGAATACAAAAATCTTGTGGATCTTTTACTTGGTTGTTTCATGGAAGATATTGGAATAAGTCCAGAACAGTTTGAACATGCCTGTACAATGAATAAACATACGAAAATCCCTGTTAAATTTCATCACGTATGTAAACTCAAATTTTCTACCAAAACAATTTTTACCATAATGCTAAATAATGTTCTTTGTTTGCTTTATCTAGTCTCTATTCGAGCAAATCTGGGCTGCAAACGAGTACGAAATTTTCAAAAACATGATGATACAAAAAAATTTGGAACTGCAATTACAAGCTCTGAGTATGATTGAACAAAAGTACGGTTTAACGCCAGCTTCTTTTGCTAGCGACAATGCCAGCGTACCTGACGAAGAACAACTTGTAATGGAGGAATTACTAAAGTAAATACTTGTTAAATCTACAAAATTAAATCAAATACAAACATTTTCAATTCTCAATTCTTACAATTTACAAATTCTATTTCAAATATTCTTTTTTTAGTAACGTAGCCGAGGAAGAAAGTTCAAAAACAGAAGAAGAACAACAACAAGAAATCCCAAAAATGAACTCCGACGAGATTTTACGCGAAGAGCAAAGATTAAAAGTCGAGTACGACAATCAACACGCAAAGTTCGAAAGTGCGCTAAGACAACCACCCGAAACCGTTCCAGTTCTTGCAAAACCTCTCGAGGCGTTAAAAAGTCTCAATAAAAGTTCGACCGATCTACATTTTAAATCGTCCCTTGAATCTATTCCTGAAAAGGAAACATCGCCAATAGAAGATGAGGATACAATGATCGGGGACACAATTTCCACCGAAGATAAACTAAGTAGACAAAAGTATCTGAAAGAACAGCGCGACAAACTCGTAGCGTTGAAGAAAAAGGCGCGAAGTCACAGGTTGGAACTCAACGCAGGTCGTCCAAGTTCGGCAAAAGTTGCTGCGGAGGCTTCAATCAGTGGCAAGCGAGACCTTAACGCTTCCTCTGATTCGATTTTGCAAGTCCGAAGGGCCCTTGCGGCGCGTCTCAAAGCCGAAGTTGTTGAAAAGTGATGACTTGTTTTCCTCCTCCAATCACAAATTAATAACTCCAAGTTTTTCATTGTAAAGAATCGCACTGTAAAATAACTGTTATGACATTTTCAAATCTAAAAATACATACTATAGGACAATTTTTGTTTTCGCTGTCGCATTGGATGAATAACTGAGTAATTCTAATTTCACGTTTTTATTTACTTAAATATTCTTCTCATTTCTACAGCACACTTGACTCACGTTAACATTCATCCGGCGTTTGAAAGTTCGCGTCACTTGTGAACATCGACAAGCTTGCAGATTCGTAGCACAAAATGCTCTCGTATCGCAAAGTGCCACATCGACGTCTGTGTCAAAAAATAACCACCTTCTATCATTTATTTCCTTATTTGTTTTTGTTTATTTTGTTTCGTCAGGGTATACCTCGGTATATTAATAATAAAACGCATTGTTTCGGCATTATTGTAAAATTCATACAAAAATGTTCGTGTGCATACACCACCTGCACCTCACGCGCACCTGCGACTATCTTTACAAATATTACATAGCGGTGAAAAAAGTGCGACTTTTTGTGCTACCAATCATTCAAACGATGCTTCTTATTTTTCTTTTGTATCTTCAAAACACGCACTCGTAAACATCCACCTCTGCGTCGCTCGTTATCACTTTTCCATTCTCACGAATCAATTGTAAACTAACACCTTTCGTCAATTTATTTTATAGCCCACACATCTATCGCACCTCGTCTTCTTCTTTTTTTTTTATTTATAATATTTATATTTTATATTTATATAACTTTTTTTTTCATATACCTTTTGTTTTACATTACGAGATTCACGTATCAGCTGTTTTCTTTCCTATTTTGTCTTTCATGTTCGTTCATTCCTTTTTTCTTAAAGTTTCGAAATTTTCCTTGTTAATTTTTGTTTGTTTAATAGAAAAAAGTTGCCGGACAAAGAGAAGCTTGATGGTGTTTGCGTAAATACGTCTGAAGTGAAATGCGCGATATCGATACTTTTTATTTTACAATGAAAAATGCAAGAGCCATTTTTTAAATTCAATTTTCACATCTTTTATTGTTATCCTTTATTTTACTGACTTTTGCATCATAAATTTTCTCTATGAAAATTTAAATTAGCATTTATACAGAATGTTTTAGGCATTTTGTTATTTTTTCGTATAGGCAGTGGCATTTTGAATTTCAGACCGAATCAGTTTTGTTTTTGGTATACAAATTTGCGAACAATTTACAGCTTATTGAACGAATTATATTTCAAGATTAATCTAAAACACTCTGTACAAAGAACGTGTCGTACACTCAAATTCTAAACACATCACTGCACTTTTACAATTTGATTCATTTCAACCTCACTTTTTCAGACTCTCTTTCGCATAAATTTTCTTTACTTTTTTTTGTTGCATCCAATATAACGCATTAAGTCTTACATTAAACACTTTTCAGTTACGTTCTTTTTTTTTCATTTATTATGTAGTTGTGATTACAGCGAAACATGCTATTCCGATAATTAATTTTTTGTCGAATCAATAAAAGTGCGTCAAATCAATGATGAATTTTGTTGTAATTCGGTCCAACGTGTTTTTTTCTTTCATTTATTGTAAACATTTCGCTACAAAATCATTGTAAATTACAACTTAAGAATTAAAATTCACATTTAGTTTCTAAAATCAAAATCACTCGATGAAATAAAACTAATAACTCTCCAATTTTTAATTTAATTTAAATAATAAATAAGAAAGATCGAGTTTGACAATTGGTAAAATGTTTTTTACTTCGTGAAATCTTGTTGGAGTAGATATTTGAAAATGTGCAGGATAGAAGTGTACATTTTCAAACACTATGGAAAAAGTGGATTAACGTGACATTCAAAAACTTTAATTCAAACCATTGAATTGACGCAAAACAACTCTTAATTTTATTGATATAACACTTTCGAATGTCAGTCCAAGTTATATTTACAAAATGTTGGTCAGCTCCGTGTGATGAACCGTACAAAACTGACTCAAATCCCACAAACGTTTGTCAGCGGAGAAACTGAGAAAGGAAAAATCTTACGAACAACTGGCACGAATAAAATTAGAAAAAAAAACACCTGTCATACAAAACTCACAGTTACAGATTGTGACGGTACTTGATAATTGCCAACTTTTATGCGATTTACACGTTCAGAAGTAAGCACAGATGGCGCCCCGTCGCCCTCTTATTTTCTTATGCCATTTTTTATTGTTTTCTTTTGTGTATAAAAAAATAAAAATCGATCAAATAAATAAGACTAAACCTGTACTCTCCATTAAAAAAAAAAGAACAAGGCGAATTCTCGCACAACCTCTCTTTTTCTCGCCTCGTCAATCGAATCTTACAAGTTAGTTTTTAATTATAAAGAATCTGTGTGAAACGTTTAAAAACGTGGACAACGATACGCCGGCATACAAAAATACATGTCCTCTTTATTTAATTAGCGATCGCGTCTCAATGTGAAAGCTGATTCAAAAGCGCGATTTCGATACAGGTGATAATGATAAACAAAGAGAAACAAAAGAAAAAGCAGAAATAAGTCAGTAACACTGTAAAAACAAGAAGAAAACATAAGACACAAAAAAAAGAGTAACAAAGGCCGGTAACTATTTTAACCGCGACGGTTACGACACGAGAACAATAATTGAACGTTTGTACAATTTGTTATTTATTAACTACTTACATTAACAACTTGGAAAGCTCATGTTTCAAGTACCATTGGTAAGTTTAGTCAAAAACTTACTCGCGCTTCCAATATTGAATAGTTTATCTGTCTGACATATGTTTTATTAACCATATGCGGTGTAATTATATATTCATACAAGCCTGAATGTGTTCCATTCTTTGATATTTACAAGGATTGCCTTTTTTACAGTGCTACTGAACGGGGATTATAACAAAATGATTCTCGTTATAAAAATCAATCGATCGTGTTTGTAAGTCGCGCGTCCCGCTGATTTGTGTTTCGATTCGATTAGTCAAGAGGGTGCGACACGTTCACGTTGTGCGGGGGGTCATTGTCTGAAACCAGAATAAACTGTACTCAATGATTTGTTACTGCATCTTTTACACAACATCATTACAGTAGCAAAAAGCTGGATTAACTTGTTGTGACAAATTCATTCTTAAAAAAGAACAGAGAAAACATTGCTTTACAAATGAATGACTGTGACACACGCCGGCAAATCGGGGGAGACTCTCACGTGTCCAATCGGGTTGGTTTTCTTTTTCTCAATTAAAACAACTCGTGTCGCCGACGACTTTCATTCTTTTTTTCTCGATTGTTGTCTTTGCCATTACTAATAATTGTTACTTTTGTGTTCTGTCCGATCGAATTGTGTCATTGCGGTCCCTTCGGTACTTTAAATTCAGTAGCTCATCGCGTAACTGTTCCTTGGTTCTGTACACACTCGTTTCTTTTAGCACTCGCACAAGCGTTAACTAACGTCCATCGTATACACTAATCGACAAATCAAAGTATTTGAATTACATCGCGTCCGTTCTTGTCCTTGACCCGTTACGCACCAGCTCGATTTTGCTTTTTATTTCGCGCCGACAGTACAACGACGGAGATTATTAACGGTCACAGCACTCTTACGATAGACTTCTTGTTGTTTGCCTACTATGACATCCTCTGTCGCTTTGGCGATGGTGACAATTCCGACTCCTCGTCCTCCTCATCGCTGTCACCCTCGTAGTCTACTAAACCCTGCAACATCAATATTTGCATTTCCACATTAACAATCCAACTCGCAATTTCAAAACAAAATCCAACATTCAAGAAACTTACTTTTTTAAAAATAGTTGTCCCTGTTTTTTCAACACTACTAACAGCTGTACTAGGATGAATGTCTGTGGACAAGCTGGAGTCATTGATGATTGGTGTGCTGTTGTTGACCTGCGGTGTAGACACTGCCGAGTTATTACTGGCGGTGTTGTTGTTTAGGACAGTTTGTTGCTGCTGTTGCTGCTGCTGTTGTTGCTGCTGTTGCTCTTGTTGCTGACTCTTTGAGTCAACAGGAACCGGATTTGGCGACGAGTTGGGTGTTGGCTGTTTCTTGGCCGACGTGGGTGAGACGAGGTCCGCCGCTGCCGCCGGTACCACCGCCTCGCCCTCGTCAAAATCTTCCTCTTCGTTGAACCACATCTCCTCCTCTTCGTCAAGCTGCCTTTGATCTCTTCTGTACCGGTTACTTCTTAATATTGATGGTACACTGAAACCCACAAAACCCATTCAATACTCCACTCTACAATACAATTTTCACCATACACAGTTCCTTTCTCAAGTCGCACCTGTCGAGAGTAGCTCTGTCTCTGTCTTTAAGTTTGTCCTGGTGCTGTTCGTACCTCACTTTCAGGGCCTTGAACGTCTGCACGTAGTCAGCTGCTTCGAGTTCTTTGGAGAAATTTTCTACTACATGTGAACACAAAGATTTGATATCCTCCTGAAAAACCAAACAAACAATTGTAACATTCAAACTTAAACATTTAATTAAAATTCAAAGGACGTTTTGTTGTTACCAGTTTTATGAATTCAAACATCTCAAGTATAGCCGAGTCGAGTAGATTGTATCTGCCGTTATTCCTGACAAACGCGTCAAAAACTGGAGCAAACAGGTTGCCCTTGATGATGTATCTATTATAAAACTCATCCTTCAGCGCAATAATCTTGCGCATAAACCTCAAAGCGCAAAGAACGAGGAAGGTGTGGCGGCTCTTCATCAGCACGAGTATTCGTCTTAACAAGTCCTTCGTGAAGATACACGTCTTGATGTGGTAGGTGTGGTGCTCCACACAGAACGACAACAATTCAAGTATCAAACCGAGCAGCTGGACGGTCCTGTTGTCCTCCCTGGCCGGTTTATCCCCAATAGTATTCGTGAGCAAAGGAGCAATCAGCGTGCCAATGCTATACTTGTAAAAGTACTTCAAAAAGTCCGACTTCTCGCTCTTGTTCACCGCGGCAAGCATGTTCTCAGGATCCAAAAGCAGACGCAAAACACCGATTAGCTGCACAGCGCCACCTAGTTCCGGATCGGTATCGTTTACGAGCTGCGTGACGATGACGTTGATTAACATCTGCTCCTGTTCGGTTGTGTTGATCTGCTGGAGTGTGTAGTCGCGAATCACCGATGGCGAGTACTCAACAATATACGTGAGGATGTCAATGCTAGCTGTCTTTGTCTGGGGGTCGTTCATGGAAAGTGTGATTTCAAGGGCGGACAAGATGCCCAAGCTGGTGAGCGTCTTGTAGAAAGCTTCCTTGCCCTGGGGCTGGAGGTTCTGCGAGAAGTTACAGAACTCCTTGAGGAAGAGCACGAGGTCCCGACGCTGCTCGTCCGGAGTGTGCTCGTCGGTGAGCTGACGGAACAGCTCGGTCAGGAACTTGTCGTCGTCCTGGATCAGACTCACGATCTCGACTTTGTTGAAGAAGATGAAGCTGCTAAGGGTGTTGAGGATGTTATCCTCAAAGACACTCGGCGTGGGCAGCACCACGTCTTGAATGTACTGCACGCGGAACGTCTGGTGGATCTTCGCCAGCAGCTCTGCGTTCGTTATTGGGATCGCCTGCTTGAACCGACACAACTGACGGAGGAACTCCCTGTGTCGTTTGGGTTGTGCTAGACTTGGCTCGTACTCCAAACAACCGACCACGTCAAAAATCGTGTCCTCGCTGAACATCACCTCGAAGAGGGCGTTCTTGTTCAGCAGAAAGATGTTCTTGAAGATGTCGTATAAGTGGTGCAATCCTGAGGAAAATTAACAAATTAGCAAATTCGGTTTTGAAAGTTAAAAGTTCTTGAACATGTTTGTGTTGGGAAAAAGTAATACCTTCGATATTTTCGAGATCCTCGCAGGCATGAAAGAGGTTGAGCAGTTTGCGGATGTAGCCTTCAGATTCGAGGGCCTGAGCGAGCTTTTCTTTTCGTGCTGGCGAAGATAGACAGTTGCCGATCAGGTCGTTGATCTCCTCAAGCCGACTAAGCTCGCAAGGTGGCAGCTCGATCGGCGGCGCCGATTCTGACATTTCGTCAAAACGCTCATCTTCCGACTCCTCAACTATGTCTTGAGTTATGTCCACTGACGGATCTTTCCCCTGCACTTGGCATATTCGCTCCCATATCTCCTCGCAACCGGCCTTCTCTTGGAAACTTAACGCTAAATCGTAGTTGTCGGCTTCTGACCATACAATTAGTGTGTCCTGAAAAAAAACATCGAATTTCATTGTTAATCATCCGTTTTTCTATCGATGAATAACAATTTTTTCAATTGGGTCTCCAAATTTGTTGTTTTTTATTTCCAAACTTGATTATTTTGAAATTTTTTATCAGGTGGTAGGAACTTGAAAAAAGTGACGATTTTTCGTACCTTGATTATTATTTTAATTAACACCAACCTAATTATTCAATCGCTTCATTAATTCATTGATAGTTTATCTACTAAACGATACACAATTTCTTGAACACAAAAATGTAATTTTCGTTTTCATTGTTTGTTAGTTTTGTTCATTGACAGTTTTTTGTTTTGGTTTTGGTAGTTCAGATTAGAAATTTCGGCGAATTTCTTTCAATTTGTTTAGAAATCAATCGTATAGTGAGAAAGAAAACAAAAACACAGCAGCTTGATTTTGCACCAATCGTGACCTGTTTTATCATCTGAGAGTAAAAACCACGGTACATCTCCGAGTTGCAAAGATTCATCGCATGCTGAATTAACAGATAAAACCAATCATAAAACACAAATAGAAACATTCCTTCCGCCATCCCAATCACTTCTCCAGTCTCAAAAACTGAACTTAAACATTTCAGAGCCAATAGTTCAACTTCTTCTCTTGCTTATTCGTTTCAACCAAACGTGAACCAACGCATCCGCCTCCATGCTCTGTCAAATCATTTGTTTATGACTCTCAATCTCAAAACAATTTTCAACACCTATTCAATCTTGTCTCGTTCAAAATCGTCATTGTTTACAATTCATTGTGTACAATTTGCATCTAAGCAAACAAATGAACAAAAAACAATCTAAAACAAAACACGAACGAAAGTACAAGAATCGAATGATTTTGCAATTGTAAACAAACCATTGTTTTCAAATCCTTGCTACAGATTTGTAAACAAACAAACAATGAGGGTAACTAAATAGAAAACAAATGAAAGAATTAGGATCAAATGGTTTTGCAACTGTAAACAAACCGTTGTTTGCAAATCCTTATTTCAAATTTGCAAACAAACAAACGAGCAAATAAAGGTTTGAAAAAAGGCAAAGTTGGACAAATTTGAAAAAGGGAAACAAACAAAAGAGTAAGAATATTGCAAAAAAGAGACCTGCTGCTTCTGATAGGCAGTATCCTGTTGTATTCTGCTCTCGAGCAGGACAGAGCCATCGCTTTCAGCACGCACAAGCAGAGAGATGCCCTTGAGTCTGTCGACGTAAGACGAGGAGACATGGCCGGTGCCGCGGTCATCCCACTGTCTCTCGGAGTTGAGCGCGTACAGCTTGACCCTCCGGCGTGTGTCCGTCATGGTGTTGTCTGAATCCAAATTCGACGTTGTAAAGCAGTAGCACTTTGGATACACGGAGCAATTGTTTGTGTCGCAGCTCAGCTGCTCGGCGGCATGTTTTCGCACGATCTAACAAGATTCGGGCGTCGCGCGCCGATCCGGCAGGGACATTTGCCGAGGGGGCTTTTTCTATTCTAACCTCAATATAAGACTCCGCCGAGTGAGACAGACAGAGAGGGAGCGAGGAGACAAGGAGGCCGCACGAGCGAGAGAGAGCGAACGAAAGCGAAGGCAGGTGCGGTGGCGGCAACCAAGTGGCGACTTTGTATTTCTGACGAGGACGATTGCAACGAGCGGCAACGGGCGCAGGCCGACGTGGGGACGTCGGTTGCCGAGCGAGCGGCGAGTTTCACGGGCCGAAAAGATCGCGCGAGCGAACGTGTTGGCGGCCGAGAAGTCGGGCGGCCCGAGCTCACGCTGTCCACGGCGTCTTGTATCGGGCACGGCCACGCGCAGCGGCTTACTGCATCCTTCGCGAGAACCGACCGGATCGCGTCAAGCGGGCGCGCTAAAATTGACGTAGACACTCATCCACAACACTACACTCCGCCATGTTAGATCACAACAACGCGCCACGGGGTCCACCGCGCTACCAACACGGAACCGCCCGCCAAATTTGAATCCTTAACGCCGCCAATCAACGGTGCGAGGGCGTTGCTAACCCGGAGTATGGTGGCGCCAGACACCATAAGTGCACAGATTCCAAACTAAACGCCTCCCCTCCCTAATCCCATGGTACACTTCTCTTTGTGACAGTTTTTGAAATATTTTGACAGTTTTGATTGTAATTCGAATTGTAAGCAAATACTATAACGATTTGTTTTTATTTAATTTGAACAGAGACAAATTTTTCAGTGTTTACAAACATTGCAAAATGAAAACAAAACTTTGTTTATAAATGGAATTTTAATTTTTGAAATTTGACAATCGTTTCCACAAAGTTATCTACGGGTAACACCAAAAAACAACACAGTTTTAAGTTATTTATAACGTATAAATGCTATTTATTAATTTACTTTTTTTAAATCTACGAGTTATAAATTTATACAACTAATTATGCATAGTTAATGTTCATCTGATGACTTCAAAACGGAAAATTCAGATGGTGATTTTTATACAATGAAATTATTGTTCATTAACAATCCAACCAAATCAAACAATGTTTTCAATATTGTTTACAATCAAGGTACTCAATAGTTTTTAAATATCTGAACTGAAAATGAATAAGTAAAACTATATGAATGTGATTTATGATTAACAATCATGAAAGTAGAAAAAAATCTAATGCATTCAGAGTGTTTGAAGTTCGATGGGAATTTGGATCTTGTTATCAATCGCGAACTTCTTCAGCGCCTGGTACTTGGTGTGCCAAATGGCGATTTCCTCGCGCATGGTTTTGTTGTGCTCCGACATCGCCTCCATGTCTCTGTACTCCTGCGACTTTTCTGTCTCCAACTCGTCCTTCTGTTCGATGCGTTTTATTCGACAGCTTGCTGCGTATCCTCGATTTTTCAATGTCCTTCGACGTTGTTTCATCCGGACAATTTCTTCTCGAGAGAGTCCTCTGAGTTTCAGTTGACGATTCAGGTCGCGTACTGAAATTGTTACTAGTTCATCATCGCTTATGTCCAGACAGGGTCCTGGAGAAAGCGGATCCTACAAAATATTCAATAAACAATTTACAAATGTAAACCTTGTTGTTTACAATTTCAAAACAAAAATAAACAGCAAACAAACTTGACAAACAATGTTTGAAAAGTGACTTTTTTGAAACAATGTTTTGAAATATTTTTTGAATGTGAATTTTGTATCTGTTTTATTTAAACGGTCCATTATTGTTCTTACATTGATATTGTAATAGTATCCATGATTTTTCAAAGGTGGCTCATGCTGAAATTGGAACAGAAATACAATTTTGAAAATGACAACAACCGTTAGATCGTACCTTTTTGACGTCAAATAGGTATTAGATATGTAAATAAATAATCAGCTGTTTCTGTCATCAAACTATAGCGATTGAAAACAAAAACAAAAGTAGAACAAAAATAAAATAAAAAATTAATAATAATAAACAAACAATTGGCATTCGAATTGTTGTAAGGTTAGTTTCTGTATAAATATTCTCTGGAAGTTTCTAAGAAAGCTGCCCGCTGCGTCAAGTTGAAATCATATGGTTGGTTTTGGTTCGCGAGCGCTGACGACACGCAGAGCGATATTTTGTAAATAAACTTACCATCTTGATTGCACGTTTTCCGTCCATCTTCAGCCTTTTTTTCGAACCGCGACAAAATTATCAGCGACAACGAGACAACGCGTCTTCCTCGCTTTTACTTGGCGTTTCACGTTTTTGTTGTTGATAAAATGCTTAGTCATTGTTAGTTTCATCAGTATCGTTTTGTGTGCGGTCTCTTAACGACGGTCGATGTTCACTCTTGTCGGAAAACTTCGAGATACTAACTTTTCCAAAAACATTGTCAATTTATTTACAATCGCAAAACAAATTACCACTAAAAATGATTATTAACTAATTAAAATGAATGAAATAAAAAACACGATTTTCAACAGAAAAACCCTCTCTTAAATTATCCTTATTTTATTATTTAGACAACTCCATACTGTATTGCTTTTTCCTAATTTTCCATAAAGTACATACATACAGTTTTTATTTTGTTATAAACTGAAGCTACAGTAGATGTAAAATGTATCCGTCAGGACGCTTTCGAGTTATCACATTTGAGATCTGCCTTAGAAATATGAAACAGAAGTGTTACTTTGCTTATCGTTAAAACTATCAGTAAAAATGTTTTAACAATAAAACTTAAACTCGTAAAAGAGTACTGTTGTAAAAAAAAAACGAAATAAGAAAGTGCAAAGTAAAAAAGTAGTTGAGAATAAACTGAAAACAAATAGACAAATAAGTTTATTAGGAGTTTGACTCAGACCAACTATATAATATACACAATAACAATCAGCAGCGCAGTTCTTATTAGTCAAAAATCACTCGCGAGAACAATTATGCTTTCGAATGTTCGGTCGAAGATATGTACAATAGAAAACGGAGCTTTTGCTTGCAGACTCAAAATCAAAAAATGCGATTCGTGGACTCTCTTGTGTTTTGCTTAGATTTTATTTTTTGTTTCTTTTTTCTTCTTCGAGGAGATAAAAAAGGACGAAGGATTCTCGGGGCTTTCACACATGAGCTCTTATGTACACAATGATAATGCGACGCACTCATTCATCAGTTTTCTCCCTATAAGAAACATTGAAGTTAGTTCAATCAAATGTTGCAACGTCCCATCTATCATTCAGTCGCAGCTTGTGTCGAAAACTTTTGTAACCTTCGTCGTCTCAACGCCTCGTTTTCGTCTGAGGTTTCTGCACTTTGCGACGTCGACGGCATCGCCGTCGCTTCCGCTTTGCTTGTACTCGCTCCCGGTGACCTTGTTGACCTTGACGTCTGTTCTTCCGTTGATGGTTCTGTCGAACCCGATGGTTCTTTTGGTTCCCTCGATTCTTGACTTGTTGCTGAGGTTGAAGCAGTTGGGATGCTGAAATTAATAATAAAATATTATAGATTCTAGCAATATCATAGGATGATTCTTTTGATTAAAAAGAAAATTACTTGGCAGTAGCAGCAGCGATCTGATACTGGTTCATCATAGCATTAGCAGCGTCCAACAAAAGTTGCACCCTCTGAAGTGTTTGTATCCTAGCCTCGACGGCCTGTCGGAGGTTTCCTTCCATGGTTCGAACTTCTTCCTCAGTCAAGGCCGTTAAGTTTGGAGGAGGCGTTGGAACGGGTGGCAGAGGTACAAAAGTGGAAACTGGAGAGGCAAAAGGAGGAGCAAACATTGGCACAGTTCCCGATCCGAGATGCTGGAATGTAGCAAACGGGATGTTAGAAGTTGTGTTGTTGTTGTTATTGTTATTATTGTTGTTGGTCGTATTAGTATCGTTATTGTTGTTGGAGTTGGCCGCTTGGTTTGGTACTTGTGGCATTAAAATGTGCGGGTGTTGGAATCCGGCCCAGATCGGGATCTGGTGGGCTTGTTCTGAAATGAAATTTCATAATTGTTAAAATAAAAAACTATTCAATTCATTTTCTCGATTTTTATGTTGTTTTGTTACGAACCATTCTGGTTAACTCCAGCAGCTGCAGCACCGCCTAAGGGAGCAGCAGGAGCAGCTCCTGGTTGTGCATTTTGGTTGTTTCGTTCTCGTGGGTTCGGAACTCGGGGTCGCAAAATATTAAGTCTGCAAGTTGGACACGTTTGTTGACGTTGAAACCAGGACCGCAGACATGCAGTGTGGAATATGTGATTGCAGGGTAACTTTTTGCTTGCTGACATCATCTCTTCCCTAAATCAAATTCAAATAATTGGTAAAAAATACTAATAAATAATACTAAATACTTAATAATCATTTAAAAAAGAGCATAATAATAGAGAAAAACATGGAAATTACCTGCAAATGATGCAAACGTTATCAGCTGCTGCTAATTCTTCCGGTGTTGCGTCTGGGTACAAGGTGTTCATGTTTCTGATTGCTCTCCTTGACATTATAATATCGTGCAATGCCTTTTTGAAGTTCCTCATTGTGTAATACATCGGCCGGAATGCGAATAATGGTAACGTGTATATCCGTACCATTATTGTTACAAATCCCATGTACAACAGGACCTAAAAAATTGCAAAAATATTTTTTATAGTTTAATTTTAATTCTTTTACGTTTGTAAAAGAAAGAAGATTGGTTTTGGTCTAATTTAGTTTACCTTCAAAAAGCCAATGATCAATTCAGTATAGAGCAGATAAACTGGTTTGTTATCCCATGGATTTTCACTCTCCAGGTCGATTTTGTGCAGGATGTATTTGACGCCAATGTTGAGAACAACTGTGAGCAAGACCGCGTACTCGAAACCGAATACCAGTTGAACGGAAGCACCTTTTACCAGCGTGGAATTGTATGCGTAATGCAACATTGTTAAGTTCACTACAAATAGTATCACTAAAAGTGTACACACTCTAACGTGGAATAGCCACGTTATCACTGGACTTCTTTCCATCTGAAAGAAACAAAAACATGTCATTAGATGTTAATTATTCAATGCCTCTTAAAGTTTCTTGTTTTTATTCAAAAATTGTTTTCTTACAAAGTCAACTCTGTCTTCCGCCAGCCAGTGAAAAGATTTCAAAAACAGAAGTAGTGTAAACAGCGCTATGAACTTCGGACTGAAGTCGTCTCGGAAAACAGTGAATGCCAAGCACGTTTCCGTCACGGCATACCAAACTTTTTCCACTAAATGCTGCAGAAAATAAGAACAGAAAAGTGCCATCATTAAACGTCAATGAAAATCGTAATCTCAACTTTTTATCTTACAATTGTCTTGAAAATCAATAATCTATTGATCAATGTTTTGTCTCTTTTTGTTCTCATTTTTCGTTATTCAAGCAAACCAAAATGTTACGTCAGATTGAAAATGATAGGCGAATAGTAACCCACGTCAATTATTCTAAACATATTCATTGAATCGTGCGCTTTTTCCAACCAATCAAACGTCAACATTTGGTCGTTTGGCTTACCTCAAGTTCAGCGGCCCTCAAGTTGCCAAAGAAAATTTTCCTCAAAAATGTATTCATAATAAAAACAATCAGCAGTCCTTGCACATAAATAACCTGCAATGCAAAACAGAGGTTTTGTAATTAAAATCATACGGTTAAACGTGTCAATTGCGTTGATGAGGAGCAACAAAACGTTACATCTTTTTTTTCCATGGTTTTGAGAGGTTTTTGGAGGTGTTTTTCACGGAGAACCGAGATTGTCAAGGGATTTGAATAAAAGGATGAGAAAAACGCTGGAAAAATGAAATTTGAAGTAAAAACTTACAGCCATACTGGGATTGGACTTGGTTATATAGACGACCGACGGATAAAACTGTTTTTTCTGATAATAAGCGTTGCCGATAACGGCGCAGGTGAGCGCCAGGCTGAACAGCATGATCCCCGCCGTCCTCATCGCGACCTGGACAGCCCTCGGGCCGAAAACTGCGTGTTTACTTTCGGATTCGATTCGCGTAAAATTTTACGTTTTGACAACTCGCGACATACGACCACACACACGTACACACATACACACTCCAGAGTGGCGCTGCGGTTGCTGCGGAAAAATTCTCAACTAATCTTAGGCAGATACGTGTCTCTATAAAAGTAAATAAACAAAGAAAACATGTTACAATACTTATAAATCTCACGTCAATCAATTCTAAGAACCGAACTATTAAACTTATATCAAATTTTAATTTAATAAAACGAAATAATGAGCTGTTTTTTCTTGTCCACTTTTCGTTTACTTTTTAAGGTACAGGCGGAGCGATCTGATTGGCCAGGCGAAAAAGCCCGCGAGTTTCGCGGGGATTTAAAAAATTACTTTGTTCTCATCTCGTGAATTTGAGAAATTTGCACTTTCGTTTCGAATTTTTTATCATCATAAGATTATTTTCATCGTTTTTTATAATCAATCTCTGTTTCTATAAAATTAAAAAAAGTAAACAAACGTTTGTTTTGATTTTGATGATCGATTGTTTGTTTTGTCGATTGTCTTTTGTTCCTTTTGTTGTAGAATACATAGCTATAAAAGGGATGTATATAAAAATGTGTTCACGTTCACGTGACAGTTTGACATCTATTTTGGGAGACAGTTTTGGGTGCCAAAGTGACGTTTTGGCTGTATGCAAGTGTGCGTGAGATGATGATCATAAACATACTCCGCGCGTCACACATTTTGCGCCTTTTACGATTGCATTGAGCTTCCACGCGGAAATGAAGTAGTTGAGTTTCGTGTCTCGAACATGGACCAGAGTGAACAAATTCAACAAGTGCGACTGATCCCAACTGTTCAACAGGACCAATTGTTGATGAAGCGATGGCACGTCATTTGTTTCTTTCAAATCATCGGTAAACAAGTATACATCATCCGTGACAGCATCATTATAAATAAACAATTAACAATAAACAATTAAAAATAAACATAAACAAAAACAAGTTACATAACTTTGATTGATTGTTCAAAAATAAATAAATAAACTGCTATATTTTAGATGACAAGATCAAAGACTTTTTGGAATTTGACAAGTGCAATATCTTGGCGGATAATTACCTCATTGCAATGGTGTTCATCTATTTTTTGCGAGCGTCTCTGAAACCAACGGAGTATACAGCTTTCAACTTTTTCGTCGCTTTGTAAGTACAGTTTTACGATCAAAATACCACAAAACGTTCCATTTCACTCGGAATAGAAAAAATATTTTATTTCATCAATGATTATACAAATTACAATAGACAAGAAGCTCCGAATGACTGATTTTTGTTATCAAATTTCGAGTATGTATTGAATGAAGGTATCTGGCAAACATTATGGAGGAGGACGACGACTGCAATTACGACGACATACACCTATGGGCGATTGCAAATTCGAACGAACCGAAAGAAGTGAACATTTTGAAAACCCGCGACAACTTGTTCGAGCGAATGAACTATCGTTGTGCAGTATCACAAAGCTGCTGCGAACTTGTGATGAAGGCTGCGCAGCCAGAGCACAGCATCTGGCAGAGAAAACGGCACGTCAACCATTCTGGAGTCATTAGCGATTATTACAGGTCGATATTTAAACAAGTACAATAAATTATAAACAAAGAATCGCAATTTCGTCGTTTCTCAATATTTACATTTTTCTTTTAGACAAAAAAACACCTGTCCAACGTGTCGAAAGAAAAAGCAGGACAAAATGTCAAAACAGGAGAGCAATTCGTATGTAAAAACGTAGCAATCTGTTTGCAGTTGTATTATAAAAATTTGTAAATTTCTTTCGTTTCAGCGTACCTGAAGTTAAGAGAGTTAAGAAAAAAAAGAAAAAAAGAGTCACTAGCAATGTAAGCGATAAAGACTGAAGTCATCCCAAGTTATATTGTACAATTTTGTTAATGTTTTGTTAATAAGGTTCACTCTAAGTTTTGTTTGGTAATCGAAACAGTTGTTTATACAAAAATATAAAAGAAAGTTGCAAATAAAAAGTACAAAAATATCCGTTCAAAAGTTAATTTAAAAAATAAAATAATCATAATTTAACTGACAAATCCACGTTTGATCTGTCAGGTATCATTTACACAAACATTTACATCCGCAAGCAGATACATTTACAGAAGCCGAATTGCAAAATTGGGCCCAGTTGGCTCTCACTTCTGGTGGTAGCGCGATCGCGCCAACGGACTCTGCCTCGGCGTCACCATTGGCACAGCCTTCATCGGAGTCCTCTTAATCTCCACGGCCGGTCGACGCACAATCTTAGCGCTGCGTGGCGTTCGAACCATCAGCGGTTTTTTGATATGCGGCGTCTTACAATTGTCCAGATCCTCGTTCTCCTTTTGCTCGACGATCATCATTGGTTTCGGACTTTTGTTATCACTGTCCCTCCTATTCTTCGGACTGTGAACCTTTCGTTTGTGCCTAGGCGGCGCCACCGGCGGCGAACTCGTCATATTCAATTTGTTTGCAAACCTCCTCGAGGTCGAGGGTTCATCAAAAAGCTTCGCCTTGGCCAGCACCATGCCGGCATTTTGTGTCCGCAACTTCGCCACTGAAGCTCGTCCAGTCTGAGGGGGAACGGGGGTACATCCTCCGCCACTCGAGAAATACTTTCCACCGTCTCTCCAGCTCTCTGCCGTTTCGTTACTTCGTTTGGCCGACCTTTTCAGCTCGCTCATCTTATGGTTGAAGTACTTTGTGGTGTCCGGGGTCCGGTAGAGGGCGCTGTTGTTGCCCTTGGGAGTTTCCACGGTGAAATGACCGTTGAACGAGTCGTCCAACAGGGGTATCTGCGTGTGTTCAACCGTCCGGCTTATCAGACATTGCAGGTGCTCCTGAAGGTTCTCCAGACGGGCGTTCGTTTCTTCGCTGCAAGACGACACTTGGGACTCGAAAAAACTGTGGTTCTTCGGAGTTGTTGGTCCGAGAGATTCGGCTTCTGTCCAAGTTTTGCTCAGCCTGGACCTGCTGAAATTAAACCTGGATTAATTTTTTAAGATTAACTTTTCAATTCAAATAAATTGTTTGTTACTTTGGATTCTTACCTTGATTGTTTATCTTGCGACCGTCTTCTAATGGTACCAATTTTCCTAGCGCTCGGCGACCGGAAGACTTTCTGGTCCGCTGACTTACGGATCTTCAACTCCCTGCTCATCTTCTTAGCGAGCTGGTCGGTGCTCAGAGTGCTTTCAATACTCGCCTCTGTGAGAGTTTTTTCGTACTCGCTCTGCACACTGTCGACCGAGACCAAAGGCTCCTTAATGACACAATGATCAAACTCCTGCGAGATCCGCGTTTCTATCGCAGAAACTCGGTTTTTGATGTCCTCGTATTCGCTCTTACGAACCCGAACGTACTCTGTGTCGTCCTCGTTCAGGTGTCGGTACCTCGGCAGGGCAGAATCGATACTCTTAGTTCGCTTGATTTTGAGGTCGTGAAGCCGCTCTGGCGACTCGAGTGCTTTGTGTTTCGGGCTGTTTCGGGCTCGGTCCGTCCAGAGAGTACTGAGAGAACGCCGTTTTGAGCTCACTCGATGACGCTTGGTTTTGATTTGGTTGTCGATCGGTTCCTTGTTCGTTGGAATGTCCGCGTTGTCGTCCGATAAATTCACGTCCGCGTTCAAAAACACGTCGTCGTAAATTTGCGGCATTTTCAGTTGTCGCAGCTCGTCGGTTTCTTGTAACAACGAACTCAGCGATGGACAATCCGTACGCTTAATAACGGACTGCCGGGGACTAGTGCAGGAGTTGCTCGCCGAGCTCCATCTTCGTTCTATGTACGAGTTCTCGTTTAGTTTACAATTTTCGTTGTCGGGTTTCATTGATTTCTGTAAAGATGAAAACAAGTATTTTTTAAAAAAACCCACATTTTTTACAACCAGTTTTGTCTGTTACTGTTTTGTTGTTTCTAAACAGTTTTGTTTCTTACGTTTTTTCCTTTGTGGACTAATTTGTCTAAACTCAGTCGCATCTTTTTATTTTTATCGAGCTTCTCGTTGACTCTCCTGAAAATAAGTGAACATTTTAATGAAATTATAATTCTGAGCTGCGGCATATTTTATGCTAAGTCTCAGTTATTTTTACTTACATCTCTGAATTTGTTCGTGCGGCATGCTTGTGGGTTCTTAATTTAGAAAATGGACTCTTGTCTCTGATGCTGAAAAGAAATGACGATATTTTATTACATTCATACAATTTCGGATAATTATTTGGTTCAACTTCTTTCTTGTTATTTAAAACTTTTATTGAGTTACCTTTTTTTGATTTGGAAAATTTCAGTCGTCGATTCAGCTTTTCTTTTCTTTGCTGACTTCGCGCTTGGTGAATACAAGCACGGATCTGAAGTATCCAAACGATTCGCAAGTTCAGATTCCGTTGGCGAGGTACCTTTGCCAACTATTTTTTTCAACCCGCTGAACATTCCTGAAAGAATTCAAATATTTAGTTTGGTTTCATTTCTAATAAAATAGCTCTTTTTGTTACACAAATTAAATAATCATTTATCAAACGGTCCTTTGTTAATTTTTGACTAACACAAACTTTTTCTTCTTATTGAAAATGTTAATAAAAATATTTTGGTAGATTAGTAAAATGTTAGTAGGGAGAGACATACTTAGGTTCAGATTCGAGGCACTTAGGTGTGGCTTACGTGTGAGACTTCCACTTCGTTGTTTCTTTTTTTTGAACTTCGAATTCAAATGTGGTTCTGATGCATGCATCTCGATGTCTGTGCTTCCTGCGCATTCTGACGAACAACTTTCTGCTATGTTTTCCGGCAGTATTCCTATCTTGTGAGCATTTTCAATCAAAGTCTAAACACAAAAACAAACAACAAATTAACATACTATTTATTTACAACTTAACAACTTACTTTTTTCAATGTTAACTCAATTAAGAAAAACAATAACTGAAACAAGTACCTTGACAATAGAAAGATGAGCATCCAGTCTTGTTTTCATAGCCAACATCGAAGTTTCCTGCAACGGCATAATATTCGGACCAAAAACTTTGGACAGATTGTCAACGCTCATCTTGTTCTGTCGTTCGTATCTCGAGACGTTTTTTAAAAACTTCATCAAATACACCAGCGTATTAAGGTGGTGAACAGGCAACAACAAACACGCCATCAAAAGCGCCTTTTCTCTGTCAGACTTGAGTATTTCGCACCTAACGAACAAGTCATGGAAGCAGTACGGGATCAGCGGTTCCGGTAACTGCCTGAAGAATGTTTTCAAACTGTTGGCAACGTCGATCGGGTTGTAGTTGTCACTCAAAATTGACGCTCCACTGTTCACTTTGTTTATCAATTCTCGCTGTCTCACTTGCGACCCGGCCTTTCTGAACAGTCCCTCCTGATGGACGTTTGCGCTCAACAACTCTATTGCCTCGCTGACAAAAGTTGGCACGTAAACAACTACGCCTTCCTCGAGATTCACAACCTCCAGAGTCAGATTTGACAGCGGCGTGTTGAACGTCCGAGTTGGTCCTCGGTTTGTGCTCGATACATCCTAACACCAAAATCAAAACAAAACAATTATTGTTTTGACTTTTTTTTTGTTTTTGAAATTGAGTTGACAAAATGATTGTTTACCTTGGGATTTGACGTTTGGCTTTTTTTCGGTCGGTATTTGATGCCGAGGGCGCGCAACTCCGAACAGACGCTCTGAAGAACCTTGTCTTTGTGCAGCACATCGTAGATAAACATGTTGAACTGTTGTCTCCCGCCCAACCGGCGGAAGAAGAATAACAACAAGTTGACGTTGAATTTGAGTTGTTTTCACCTCAGATGGGAAGTTTGGGTTGATCCTTCCATTTTCCGATCGTTTTGGAGGCTCTTTTTAGAGGTTAAAACCGGCAATTCATTTGGCTTGTTTACTACGCGAACGCGCGTTATAACAGTCGCTGATGAATTTGAAAAAGTTTGTGGGGGCGCTGCGGTCGGGTGTCAGTTTCGCAACAAACTTTAGAAAACAGAATACTGAGTTTTTTTGATAAACAAAACATAAACAAAACAACAATAATAAACAAACTAAACAATGAAAATGATAACAAAACAACTACACGAAATATAACAAAGTAAACAAAACAGAATGAACGAAGAAACAACAAAAGATGAAGATTAATTACAAAAATCTTTATTTTATAATTATAAAATACACAATTAAATTTGAACTAAGGATAAAAATAAACAATGTACCTAAAAGGTAGAGCCAAACCGAAAAAGAGCCGAAGCAATCAATTTGTTCACAATCTTTGAAACGTTTGAAGAAACTTTTATTACAAAACTGCACAGCGGTGTCTTTATACATAAATATGCGTGTTTGCATTTCGCGATTCGAATTCAGATGAGATGATAGGACAACCACCACATGAGCAACGGCTGGATACCCGCGACGTAAAGTATGAAATTCAGCCGAGTCTTGTTGCCGGAGGCTGTGTAGGAGTTGTGCTCAGGTTGAACTCGCAGCTTCAACGAGCGGATCAAGAAAAACGCCAGCGACATGCTGTAGTAGATTAAAATCGAGTAGTAACCAAGTCTGCCGAGGACCAGGGACAGCAAAACCGCCAGGTTTATGCCCACGTACTTGTAGCCACTGTAGGCCAGCATGTCGAGGGTTCGTAAACTCGTCTCCAGGTTCATCACGTACAGGATCACTGAATTCACGAGCAGCTCGATGATTCCCCAGGCGAGCGCTGAACTCGCTTGGATTCCTAGTTGCTCGGGCGTGAATCGCCCTTGGGTTCCTAATGCCAGACCAGCTACTACGACGTATGTTAAAAATGCCATCGTTGGGATGTAGAGATCTGGTGCGTTTTTCTCGTAACGTGGCTGCAACGGTCCGTCCTGTTCATATTTCACCGACCAATCCTACAATCAAAACAAGAAAGTTCGTTTTTAAAAATGAGATGATTTTTTGGCAATTTTCACAGAGGCGGATCCAGAAGGGTTTCATTTTCTTGTTTACATAATTTGTTCGCAATGTTTACGGTCGTCGTTTGTTTATTTCAGTTTTGTTTGTAATCAAACACCCTGACACTTCTAAATCCGCGACTGACCAATCATAATCCCCGAAAAAACTCACTTTATTATTGAAAGGAAAGAACAGCATGGCTAATTTAGCAAAAACGTAATCTGTGTCGACTGCAAAATAATATCTCAAAGCAGTGACTGGTACGTAACTCTCAATTTTTTGCTTGCCTATGCCGACTATCGAATGGCCATATTGCATGGCCATGTTAGTGACCATTGGCTCTGCGAGCAGTTGCGTCGCAAACTGAGGACTAGGATAAACCTCGGGACGGCTATTATTTGGTACAAAAGGCTGCGCCATCGGCTGCGTCGCCCCAGGATTGAACCCGTACGCCGGTGGAGCCGGTTGCTGTGGCTGATCGGGCATATTAAAACCGTATTCTGGTGCCATACCATTATTTCCACTCATCTGAAATCATTTTTAACATTTTTATCATATTCAAAACAAACAAACTTTTTTGTATCGTTTTTTTTGGCTGTAATAACAATAACATTATTACTCACTGGCTGATTATACATATAAGAATTCTGTGGCATTTGCGGGGCCGGTCCAGAGAGCCCGGTCGAGGGATCCAACAGCCTCTTAGGTTTCCCTTCAAAATAAACCAACGTTTATTTTCCAACAAATTAACAAATAAAGAATCAACAAATATTTAAGACAGCTGAGACAACAAGAAATCACATGTTTGAACAAGTGTGTTTTGATAACAAACATCAACATCAGATTCACTGTTGTCAGACATCATATCAATATGGTCCTGAACCTAACCTCAAAATTGTAACTACATCAACATTTTTTTGCAACCAATCGTTGTTTTTGTTTTGAAAAAAGTGGTCTTATTGAGAATATGTTTTTGTTCACAGATTTGGTGAGCTGGGTTGGTGATCGTCAAGAGTGAGTAGTAGTAATAAGTTTCTAATTAAAAATAACAATACACTCACCCCTCCTTGCACTTGAGTGGTTGTAATTCATGTTTTCGTCCTGTTTAACCCGCGACTATCGTCTGTTGACTTTGATCTTCAGTCGATCATGCGTGTAATAATTGTTGAAACTCGTTACGTGCATCAATGCAGCAATTCGGTGCGAGAATTACGTTTGAAACCACACGTCGCCATGTCTTGAGTCTTGATGTGTCGTTTTTCAGTGTCTCCGTCATGCTACACGTTGACTTTATCGGTCGGGCTTGTCATTTTCTACCTGTCAAAACTTTGTTTATGTTTCATCATCGTGGAATCGTGATCATGTTATTAGCCGTTTCGGGTAAGTTAAAATTGTTTAAAAAATATCTTTTATTTTGTATTTTAAACTTTTTATTGACTATATTTATTAATGACTTTTTTAACCGCTCGCGCTACTGGTTCGCGCTCAGCAAACAAAAACTTCGAAGACGATAAATTCGGCATCGTTTCAATCGCGTTGATTCAATTTTTAACATTAATAACACTGTCATGATATTATCAATAACAGGTTAATTCGTCTTTCCCTTTATTATCACAATTCTCTATAAACTTGATCCATTTTTCATCACTTTGAGCGAAAAGCGAACAGAATGGTAACCGCCGAACAAAATAACGTAGAACAAAAAAACTAGGACGGAAAAACCGAAAAAAATAACTTACAGACAAAATAACCGAAAGAATAAATGAGTTCTGAACAAATTATTTATTTTATATTATTTACTTTTCGTAACTCGTGCATCAAAAACGGCCATCAACTTCTCCCTGATTTGTCGGGAGAGAAACACTGTTTTATTCTCAAGACGCGGTTCATTCGGGAGTAATACAATGTTTTTTTCCCGGCAAATCGGGGAGGTTATAGCCGTCTTTGATGAAAATATTATGAACAAATACGTATGCCACATGAAAGGAAAAACAAGCGTTCAACACTTTAGTTCTGGAGCAGCACGAAACAGTATCGGTGTGAGCATAACCAATGAAATCGCTGGGTATGCATGTATGGTGGGTCACGTGACTATTTCGCGGAAGCGTATTCGCTCTGACCATATCGCTGTCTCGCTTTTTACTATTTTTGTCTTCATTTCTCTTGAAAAAGAAGGCGCACTGTCCAGCAAAGAGTTAACCTCGGGAGACGTGACTAGCACCCGCGGAATAAACACTTGTTTCTCTCCCTTGTAGCGTAATATACTATTATTCCACAATTGTCAAATCACCCTTACAGCGCGTAAGTTTTTTTCGATTTTTTTACCGGCGGTTCTTCACCCGCAGCTAGCTTGTCCAAAAGAGTTTCGGTCGTGCTTCGCTCTTTCCGGATTTTTTGCAAAAATTTGCGTATGTATGAAACGGAAGAACTGTGTTCCACCCACATCACCCCAAGCATGATTGCACAAACCCGATAGTTATTGAATCCTCAGTTGATTAGTCCTTAAGTTTTTTTATCCTAAAGTTATTTTGTCCCGGTTATTTTGTGCGGGTTATTCTGTCAAAACCTTGTAACTGCACAAGTCATTTTGGCTTGGGACTCGAAAAATGTTTTTCACCTGTAAACTAGAAAGTGGGAGGATCTTCCTCTATCAGAAAACTTTCTCTTGAGGTCAGCGATTGAAATTAGGAAAAAGTTCGAAGAATAGACAAGTACTGTCAACTATTTTTGTTTTCATGACTTCCAGCTAACGTAACTCATTGATTCATAGTATAGAAATGAACATTCATTGATCATAATAATATTTATTGTTTAAAATAAGGTTTCGATGTATTATTTGTCATGTGAAAAATAACAAAGAAAACGCATTGATTGTGTCGAAGAATTCTTTTTTTCGTGCGAGATTTCAGGAGCAGTTGAAACATTGAAAGGATTTATGGAAGATGAAAAAGAGAAGTAGGACAAAAATAAAGATGAGAAGGGGGTAGGACCTGGAGCAAAAGCAAAAAGGGATTCCAGGGGGCACCCGGGTTTGAACCGGGGACCTCTCGATCTGCAGTCGAATGCTCTACCACTGAGCTATACCCCCCCTTAAAGCAGCTTTTTATACGAGGCAGTCTAATTCTGCGTACGCGTAGTAAAGGATTTATCAATCAAAATAACGTGCAAGTCGAGCCCTCTAATTGCTCCTTTTATTTCTACGGCTTTAAATCGATTTTTGACATGCTCCAAATAAACACAACTTCCTACTACAGGATTTTCTGTCGATTTTCTTTTATTTTTTCAATCGTTATTCTTCTGAAACACCAATTAAATTTGTTGCAGAAAAATTTGTTGCTGAATAGTCGAATTTGTTGAAAAATCTTATTTGTTATGTATGTGTTTGAGTTGTTTTTGAAATGTTTATTTTGTATGACACTTGAAATGTCTTTTTTTGGCGTGCAAAAATAAGAATTAACCCCCGCAAACCTACACTCCGTTGGTCCGAGTTATTTTTCTGACAGAGAGACTAATTAAATGGTAATAGTTAAAAACGACTGCGCTGGAGAGAAGATGCAAAAAAAACCAAGTTGCGAGACCAACGGAAGGAAACCTTATTTGTAATTGAGATTATTTTTGCACAGTTTGTTTTGCACATTTGGGTACAGCTTTTGAAACAAATTCATTATACGTGTACTTAGACGAATTTTTATAAACTAATGAAATTCAAAAAAAGATTTTGCAAAACTTGCAGTAATTGTAAAAGTAAAAATGAGTTATGATCGTAGCGGCAAAAATTGGTTCCACTGAACGAACCATCCAAACCGATTATTGAACTTTAAAACAATTGTTTGAGGTATTTTGTTTAACCAATCATTGAACGAGTCCCTTGACCTTGACTCATTTCCCCAAAAAACCGCAACATTAAGAATAGTTCGTCCTTAGATCAATGTTATGTTTAAAAATCCTGGGTTTTAAAATACAAATGAGATTTAAAGGGCTGGTTTGTTTACAAAAATGTCAAGGTCAGAGGACGATTTAGCAATTGTTTATGAGTAACCAAAACACCCCAAACAATTCTTTGACCTTGAAACACCCCCTCTTATTCAGTTAAACAAAACCAACTGTCCTGCGATTCTTTTGACCTTGACTCTTTTTTGTAAACAAACCACCATCGAACCTCGTAAAAATTACCGTAATATCGAATCTGTCTCTTAATCAACCCTTGGAAAAACCTTCAAACGAACAAATTTTTCTCTCAACTTGAGCGTTGACATGTTTGCAAACTTTCATTCAAAAAGTTAAAAAAATGAGACAGGAAAAAAGTGCGACTCTTGTGATCGATGTTGCGTGCACCGCGCGATATCTTGCAGGTTGGCGGCGCATGCGCAGAGCGATGATTTTGCAAAGTTATAAATAGACATAAATGAGAGAGCAGAGGCGGTCCTTTAAACCGAACAATTGGCGGCACTGGGTGTAGGATCAGTGGTAGGCCGAGCGCGGCCGAGCAGGAGCAGCCTTGTCTCTCCGTCGATCCGTCGTTCGACACTGCGTCTGGGCCGCAGTCTCAGGTGGACCATCGTCGTCAGCGATGTCGTCTGCACGTCCGCGCGATGACAACCGCGATGATCGCTCGCTACTCGCGACCGCACCAAGCCAGCCAAGGTTCTTATCTTGTTCACTCTGCCACTTTTGTTTTGCGTCGCTTACAAAATAACCAATCGGGCATTGATTTTTCACTTGAAAAAAAAAGACGTTCAATGAGAATATCAAACGGCACTCGAGCCTATTCGACAGGTGTTACGAGTCAATCTCATGTTTCTTTATTGATTTCGGTCGAAAAACCAACGAACGATGATAACAAGTTATGAATAGGATATGTCAACGTTAGTTCTTTCGCGTCAATATTCAGAATGCGTTTTGTTGTCTCGTGTCATCTTATTGTTTTGTTTGAAAAAAAACTAGTTTGTTGTTGTTTTCGCAGGTTTGTTTATTTTGTTACTTGTTTTTGATTGTTGGTTTTGTTTTTAATTTCAATACGGTTTGTTGTTTGCTTGCGGTTTTTTTTAGTGAATGTGAAGGTGACGAAATTTGATAAAAAATTGGAATTGTGTTTTGTGTCAGGTCAGTTTCGTGTAAACCTCATTAAATGCGAGCACTCAAGTTCAATCGATGAGGATAAAAATAATGAACGTGATGACCCAAACTGGTGACAATCAATCAGCTTTCATGAATACTTTGACGGATGACTGCGACCAAAGGGAGAAGAAGAAAAAAAAGGAATGGAAACAGAAACACGACTGGAGCTTCCAGCTTATCAACTCGCGAACTTAAAACCATCGGCAAAAAACGATAACCAACTTGATACTGTCAGAGCTTTGCACCAGGTTTGTGCAAATTTTAGAAACAAATTTTTAAAACTTAAAATTTTCAAATTTTGCTCGTTTATCTTTGTTTACTCTACGTTTGTTTATTTGTTCAATTTCATTGCTCAGTTTTTGTTTATTTTTATTAATGTAAAAATAAATTTGTGGAAAAATTTGGCAACCAAAGATATAATCGCTCAGTTAGAATATCAAAATTGGATCGATTAAATTGCTCCGAATCAGATAATCTAATGGTACTTAACAAAGTAGGTAACCCTTTGATTTCTATCACATACTTAATGTATCAGATCCGAGATAACGGCTTGAAAAATATGGTCTCGTAGTCTAATTATAAAGGGCGTATAAATTTCGGTTTGTCACGTTTTCACATTTCTCCTTCGTTCTTTCTTTTGCAGACTGTAATTTCTCTGCGTACAAAATTAGGATCGACGGAGAACAAACTTCGTCGATTGCGCGAAACCGTTGGCGGATTTTCAAATCGAGAATACGTTCAGCTGGTGCAGAGGCTCTCGTTGGAGAACCACGTTCTGAGAAGGAAAATTATTGATGATCATCGTAAACGTACTTTAAAACAAACAAAATCGTAAGTGTCATTCTAACAAACTGTTTTAACATCAATTTCTGAAGAAAAAAAAAATAATTCCTTTTGTTCGTGACAAATTCAGGTCCAAAATGGAACCAGAACCTGAAAAGCATCCTCCCGAAAAGGTACCGGAAGAGGAAGAAAAAAAAGAAGAAAAAATGCCAGACAAAAAGCCCGTTTTCGAAGTGACTCGAAGTTGTGCAAGCGACGACGAAGATTTTGACAAAGATGAAAAAGTAAGCCCTCAACCGGCAAGTGAAAAAAGCCCGGAACGTTTAGAATTAGCGGACGAGCTAAGTCAAAAATCGGTCTCTGAAGGAAACTCCGCTTTGAGTGACGCGGAAAAAGCCGGAGAGAGCCGAAAACCAAGTGCGAGAGAATCAGAAGACGAGTCTGAGGAGCTCGACGATATCGAGCTCATCTTCACGACTGAGGAGACGTGTCAAAACGTGGGTCTGCAGGAGGACAACTTGGTATCGATCGAGGAAACGTGCTGGCCAAAGGCCGGGCGCAAATTGCAAAAACACGAGCTGGCAAAGAGTTTGGATAATCAGACGGTCGAGGTGCCGCCACTTTTGAAGGGCGCTAAGACGATAGACTTGGCTCAGGAACTCGTTTGTAATGGTGCTGATAAACTCAACACCTCCGTCGACGAGGCGGTTTCGTCGCAGAGTTCGAGTATTGATAGGGAGGAGAGTATCGATAGGTTTGACGAGAGTAGCAGCACGAGGCTGAATAAAGTGTGGTCGCAGTGCTCTGTCCTTGTTGAAACTGATATTAGCAAGTGCGGCGTTCTTGAGGAAGAACCTTCTGGCGATCAGACCGCGAAAAATAGTGCTCGCAGAAATACACTTGCTGCGCCCTTTATGATGGCTTATAGGTGATTAAAAAAATCAAACTAATTGATTGGACCTCTTATTGAAATGACTGTGTTTACAAATTGTTTTCAATACTTTTGCGAATTTTTGTAATCAAAAAAGTTGTAATTCGATGTTCTTAATTTTTCACTGGGAGGTTCAATATTGGGATGTTGAACACCGATTATAAAGTTGTAAACAATTGTTTCCAGACCTATTATTCATCGAGAAGCACTAGCGTTAAACAGTCGACGAAAAAGCAGCGGAGCGATGACCTCGAACAACACTCCGCTGAGACCCGTGGTCGACTACCGCACTTGTGGCGCTCGGCGCGAGTCCGGAGCTCAGACCGACATCTCGGCACTGCCAGCTCAGTGGCGATCCGAGAGCTACCTCGCGCACAAGGTCGCTCACACGTTCACAACGCTGCCGAGCAAATTCGCCTTCCCGACGGGTCTCCCAGGTCCGGGCAAACTGCGACTATCAGAAAAAACACGAGAGGCTAGAAGGGTCATGCTCTCCGACATCAGCTTCACCAGCATGGTCCCCGAGCTCTCTCGCAGCGCCGACCATCTTTGTCAAGAGCCTCACACTCAGGTCTGTCCCGACACTCGAGTTGGAGACTGAAAACACAATAGCACATATTAACGCTCGGCGTATCGACCGCCGGATTAATCAAAACTTTTTGTTCCGACGATTTTACACTCGCTCGAATTAATTAGAACAACAGATTTGTAGATGTGCACGTACAGTGAAAGTAGCCGGCCAAAAGTTTCGTATCGTACATGGGTTAACACAGTTCTCGGATAATTGCTTCGCTCCCTCCGACTAATTGCTCAGGCTTCGTTTTATGTTCTGCAAATTTGCTTAACTAGACTAAACGCGAAATCGTCCATCTAAAAACAAGTATTTTCAGCAAAAAAAAGAAGCAACTGTTGTTACAATTTGTTTTTCCATTTTTTTAATTTCACTGTTCAAATTTCGTAGGCATGTTACAACAATAACAACAGCAACACCTGTTCAAGAAGTGGAATCAAAACGCCTGAGAACCGACGTGAGTCGGTGGGTTCACCGAGCGGTTACTGGACGGGTCGTTACAACGCTGGCCCGGGGCTTCCAAGTCCCTGCGAGTGTCGTCATTCAAGCGACCTTTACGGCACGCGATACCAGGGCTCGCTGAGTTCAATCCCGTCTCCAGGGCTGGAGGTCTGTTTCGGTGGGCCGCTCAGAAGACACTCGTGGCGCGCCGCCACCAACCCGTCGACCACCTCTTTCGACGCCCTAAGAATTCCCAGCATCGCGACGGCTGCAATAGCGACGCCCACGGACGCCATCGGCAGATGCAACTGGTCTTGCTCAATGCCCTCTTCTCCGACGCACGTTCATCCGCCTATTCCAACCAGACCTGCCAACGCTACGCGGTTCATCAAACATTTTCCTAAACGTACTCGATCCAAAGTGACTTTTCAAGGTGAAGAAACATTCATGGATTTTGTTTTTCAGTTGTTTGAATTAGGAGAAAGAGAATGAACGATTGTTGTTTGTGATTCAGAATGTCCAATGAGCCGGGGCAGTTTACCCAACTTGCGTTCCGAATTGATAGGAGAGAATAGTGGCGACTCAACTGAGTCTCTGATCGATGAAGCGGAAGATTATTTGCGTAGAAGTATAGACTCAATGTTGACGATGTCAGTCGAGCAGAATTGGAGCGACAAACAAATTGGCAGACGAAGGAGAACGAGAAGGTACTCAGAGCCGGATTTGTTCAAGGAATGGAATCCCCCGCAGGATGCCAGGCCGTACTTGCCGAAGGTCGCATATTTTTAACTCCCTATTGTTTTTGCAAGTTAAATGAGATTGGAATTATTCTAATGAAATTCGTACTTTTGTTTGTTTCATTGAGGGGAATTTATTATGAAATGACTCGAATCTATAACTTTCAATGAAACGTGATGATTTGTTTTAAACAATTTATTTTCATAAAATTTTTGCATTTGAAAACAACATTAAGAGTTTCCTACTAATTTTCTATCATTTTTCATAGGAAAGTCTCCTTAAAAATCATTTTTTTTAGGTTCCGAGAGATCTAAAACTAGATCATCTGGTAAAGGTCATTTCACCGGAAGGCAAAGTGCTGCAGGGTAGAGTGAGGTACGTGGGCTCAGTGCCCGGATACGAAGACACTTACGTTGGCGTTGAATTACTCAAAGACAATGGCTTTTCCAACGGCACTTTTAATGGCATAAGATATTTTTATTGGTGAGAAATTGATTGCTTATATATGTACAAAATTGGACATGGCTTTTGCAATTGACGGACGTTGTTTGAAACAACTGTGTACGTTTCAGCGAGCCGGATCGTGCCGTTTTTGTGCCATTTAAAAAAGTGGTGCTAGCTTGGTGCACAACTTGACCTGAATCGTTTCACGCGGGTCAACCACAGATCTCTTCGGTTCGTTCAGTTGCTTCCAGGTCTACTATCAGGTACGCTCCGAATATTCTTGTTTCGCAAACTACCATTTAAGACACGGCAACGTTCAGTTTTGGATTCAACCGCGGTTTCTTCAGGTAATCTTTAAAATCTTTTTTGACGGTTTTTTTTGGAAGTTTGAATGTGAAAAAGAGTATTTTTGTTGTTCAATCATGATTGAACAGATGCAAGACGAATCGTATGGTTCATTCTTACCGTCCTATCAATAACTCTTGTGCTTCAACCAGTATAATATAAGTCAATGTACACGGTCAAGAAACAAATTTTGTGTCGCTAATTGTAAAGCCGCGTTGTTGCTACGGTGTTCGTTAGAGAACAGGGTCCCGTAGGAAACAAATGGATACGTTAATAATCATCAACCATAGATATATTATACAAATGAGTCATTTTAATATAAATCGTGATTTTGGATAGGTATGGAAAAATATGAACATTTTAATCCAAATCAGATATTTTATTCATTGTTATTTGTTCTTTTCAGTTGAATTGTTGGTAAATTATTGGAAAGATTGAATTTAATATGTTGTCAAATGTGAGAAAATTGAAGTTTAAAAAAATAGAGGTAAGTTGAAAGATTGGATTTAAAAGGAAAAATTGAATCGAATTTCTCTGTACGTATCCGAATTCTGAACACTTTACATGTTATGCAAAATGTCAATGTAAAATGAACTACATAAACGTGTTTGTTATAACTGAATAATCACAATCATCAGGTGAAAGAGGAAGAAACAAGAAGAAAAGAGGTGGAGATGCCATGAGATGAATTTTATTTTTGAAAACAAGCTTACATAAGTGACTAAACGCACTGATAACTGAATTTAGAAGTAGATGTGGATAGAGAGGAGATCTTATTTTGATTGAATCGCCGCGCGAATATGCAATTTTATTTACCGAATCGTTCAGTATTATGCGATGATACTCAAAATTTTAATTTTAATTCTCATGTGTTTACTGAAGAGGCTACTTGTGATCAATTCAAAGAAAATAAAGAAAAAAATGTTCAATCAAAAAAAAACAAGAAAAACAGAAGCATAAGCAATTGTGATTAGTGTTTACAATTAAAGAGAAATAGTGTTGGAGAACTGGCAACCTGCTTCTCTAAGATCTAAGTGTCTACAAACTTTCGACAATGTGCAATCGCAAAAAATCAATGCAGCTTTATTTTTTATTTAATTTTATAAAACTTAGTTATTAAGAGACAAATTTTACGCATTTGTATTAAGTACTTTGATTGTGCAATCGTTAATTTAAAGAAAAGAATTATTCTAGATAGTACTTAATTTCTTCTACTCAGCATTATCCTTCGGCTATTTACATAAGCGGAGAGTGCTAATGAATAATGGTTCAAATGCAAAATATAGTCTGCACCCGCCAAAATAGTATTATTGAATACCTCTTGAATTGTATTTCTTTTGTTATTCAAACTTCTGCGACGTTCAAAAAACTAATTACTAATTAGATTTAAAGCAAAATCCCTTCAATGAAAATTCAATCACGCCGAATTGTGAGCTGTATTTACCTCCTCAAAAACCTATGTTTCAATCTCTCGATCAAGTTAAAAAACCGCTACTTTCATACAGCTCTGAAAAATTATTACAATTTCAAGTAATTTATTGCACCGAAAATACACCTTGCTGTTTCGTGTTTCTTTGACTAGAAAATGTAAACGATACATGTGTATAAAATACAAATGTATTTCAGAAGTACACGAAGGATTATAATTTTGCGTATTGTTTATTAATATGCAGGTTATAACTGAATGTTATACAGAGGCAATTTTTTAAATGTATTAACAAAGTTTTGTCATGCTTTGAAAGTTGGCCATAATTACCTACGGTGTTGGATCTGTAAGTAGTACACTTTGTATAGAAAAAAAAATGAAAAAAAAAACTATTTTTTTAATTCAAACTCATGACACTTTCGTTGTGAAACAGAAAACAAGTTTAAACTTATATTTGAACGTGTAATTTTTGTGTATTCAATTTTTTTATACATTATTTTTTATACGTTATTTTCATACAAATGTTAATTTATACAAGAAAACAAGAGTGTCGTAACAAATTGTGTACATGAAATCAATGTTTTGCACATACGTCGAGTATGTCAATTATTACTTTGCGAGAGAGAACAAATCAACTTGTACCTGCATTATAATTTGTGAATTATCAAATAAAATAGCGTCATGTTCTTCTGCAACCTGCAGTTTCATTTATCCCCTCCCTCAAAATGAGAAACCATTCGAATCAGAATTACGAAAAGTGATTGACATAATTTATTATTAACAAGCTATATACAAAAAAGTGTTCTATCTTTGTAGCTTACAAAACAAGGCATTTCGTTTATAAATTGTAGTCTCACTTCGGTCGATTTGGTAGCTGGTCTGAGGCGTGCTGCATTATTACTTTCTGCAAAGATGAAAACAAATAATCTTACTTTTCAGAAACAAGATTTACGCCAACTTTTTTATGTGAAAGAACTAGTTAAAATAGACAGACAAATGTAAACATCGGAAATGATTTATGTCTCAGTGAAATATGGGAATTAGAAAAAATAAATTACCTTCAACATAGGCAAAGCATTCGTGACTTGTAATCCAAGACTTCTGGCGAGCACTATTGGCGCGGCGGTTCCCTTGTACAATCTATGAAGTGCATCGATGGCCAACATTGTTGGCAAATTGTGCCTCTGACGTTGAGTCTCGTATTTGCTAAGGTACGTGCTGTCGCCCAGTTGGGCACCGTTGTTTGCAGCCTCTGCTAGAACTTGTACCAAAACTGTGACATCGCCAAATCCTAAATTCACACCTTGTCCTGCTAGGGGATGCACTCGATGAGCTGCATCTCTAAAAAATAAATAACAAAAGTTAAATATTCACTTTTCGAAATTGTAAAAACAAACTATGATTGGAAAAGAAAATATTACCCGATGAGAGCTACTCCAGGTTTGACATAATTGACCGAGTGGCCGAAAGCCAACGGAAAGGCGGCACGCGAATTCTCAACGATCGATTTTATTGACGGCTGTAATTGTCTGGAAACGCCGTTTTGCAAATTCAATGACCCGAGCAATTGCTGCAAAGCTCGCATCCCACTTTCTACTATTCCATCTTTTGGATACACCTTCCACAGGGCATCGTTTAAACAATCCACAAATTCTTCTTCCGAGATTTTCAGCAAACGTTTAGCTTCCTCTGAATTTATTGACCATACTAACGAACTTAGAGTGTCTGTCAACTTTTATCAAAAACATCAGTTATTATTGAATCGTCCGTTTTTCCTTTTATTTCTATGGTTTTTGATGGTTTTTGATTAGAAAACTTACAGGTAGTAAAGCCACTGGACCAGTAGGGAGAAATCTTTGCCAGGCAACAACATTTTCTGTCGGCTGTAGAAACAATGATGTATAAATATTTCAATAAATCTAACAATTTCAATTGTGAAAAATTAATTATGGTTTAAATGTAGAGTTATATATTTACCTCGGATAGTTGTACAGTAGCAACAACCCCCATCTGATCATAATCCCATTTCACATACTGAACCCCCATTTTTTCTCTGACCTGAGATCTTGCACCATCAGCACCGATCTGTAATAACGTAAACAGTAATTAATGTGGCATGCTTTGAAAATTCACGTGAAAAATGGTAGACGAGTATTTATGGCACGATGATTTGTGTGCGAATGAGAAAAAGAAGATGATCATTGGAGGGTTCACAATTCCAGATTGGATAAGTTGAAACGAGATTTGATTGTAAAGTTTGTACCGAAATAACTTCAGTGTAACTCTAGAGGTTGCCGAGTGATTATTCCTGCGATCAAAAAGTTTTACAAGTGCCATAAGCCACCGTTTGTTAACTCGTTTTCAAACTATTAATAATTTTATGGGTCTCGGTTGCTTGTAGTGACAATACGATAGTAAGTTACTAATTCAATTTTCTCTCAGACAACAAACTTTTTTATTCTATAATGAAATTTTTGTTGTTTGACTTGTAAATTGATTATCGATATAATACGTGGTTAAATTGTGTTTATCTATGAAATTTATAGTTTTAGGCTGACGGATGCGATAAATAAATGATATTGAATAGCTACAAAAGGTGATAAAAATTGCATCGAAAATTTGTCAGTCTAAATTTAATCTGCAACTGTAAATTTAAGTGAAAGCATGTGTGTGAATGATGATCCGATATTCTCAAAGGGGGAAAGAACAATTTTAGATCTATCAAGATTTAATTTCTGCAATGCGCATTCACGAAAACGGCCTTTTGGGTGAACAAACAATGTGAACTTCTTTATTTTTGTCCCGATTTTATTGCAATTTCTCATTCTTTTTATTTGTCTGTCATTTTTTTAGTTGAAGCAAATAAACGAATGTTATAAATAAAAAAAAATGTCAGTTCTAAATAGAACTCAGCTTTTGAGCAAAATATCAAACCATTTTTCGCGACAACAGTCAAAGAAAGATCCTGAAAATAACGAGGTAAGAAATTTGTTTCAATTTGAAATGTGAAATTTGTTTGCAAAAAAACTGAGTTTCATTTGGTTGCGAAGTTGCAAGGAATGAGAAAAGAGGATTTGATCGACGATGAAGAAGAAGACATCTGGATGGACACGTGCGACAGTACAAGCATCTTCGGAATTTCACCCCAGTCATCATGTAAAAAAAAGTTAGAACCACACGAGCTACTTTGGAATAAACAAGAAATAACAGAATCGCTGTGTCAGCTGCCAGCAGGCGAGGCTGCTCTGACGCTATTATCAACACTTAGTGGCGAGAAGCTTAAGCAAACAATTCGCGATGTTGAACATCTACATCTCGATCGATTTCAATCCACGAGCTTACTTTCATCCCCGAACCTCACAAATGGGTCATTAAAAAACTCCCATTCAAATTATCATAAAGAATCCCATCTTTTTTTTCGTTATTTTCACTCAATTTCAATTTCAGATTGCGAAAGAAATCGATCCCACGACCAAACGACTCGTTTACAGAGGCTTCAGAACTTTTGCAAAAGTATCCGAACACTTGTTTGTTAATTGCCTGTTGGCTGGGCAAATTTGAAATCGTTGAAGTTTTATTGCAAAAAGGAGCACAGGTTTCTAGCAAAGATCGTGATGGAAGGTTTTCAAAATTTTTTTCACAGTTCGTACCAACTCAAATTGTTTAAAAATTGTTTCAAAAATGTTATTACATCATTGTAGAACATCTCTTCATCTATCATCATCTCGAAAAGGCCAAGTTAAAATCATTCACAAACTGCTAAACTCCGGAGCAGAACCAAACGAATGGGACGGAACTAAAAAACTGACTCCCCTTCATTGTGCAGCAGCTTCAGCAGATATCGATGCAATACAATGTCTCATTTCGTTTGGTGCCGAAGTCAACGCAGGACTTTCTGAAAAAAGTCCACTCCACTATGCAGTTCTCGTTGATTCCTGCGACTGTGCAGAAATTCTGCTCAAATCTGGCGCCTCGCCAAATAATCCTCAAGTAATAGCTTACACGCAATTATCCAATTCACAATTCAGTCCATTCAATGTTTTTCTGATCTACAAACCTGAAATCAATAGTCAAATTAATTTGTCTACTGTTTTACGAATTTTAGGTTTATACAGAAACTCCCCTGCACGTATCAGCAAGTTTGGGGTCTGTGAAATGCACAAAACTCCTTCTCAGTTACAAGGCTGATGTTCGAGTTCAGATGGGTACTATGAGATCGACACCACTGCATCTGGCAGCCGAGGAAGGAAACGTCGAATGTGTGGAACTTTTGGTACAGGCTGGGGCCCTTTAAACGCCGTTAATAGTCGGGGACAAAGTGCGTTACACCTGGCAGCTTTGTCTCAATCTACTGACACTTTAAAAACGCTCATTAGCCACCAGGCTGATGTTAACATTGTTGATAATGATGGTAGGAGTGCCTTACATTCTGCTGTTGCTAAAGCTACACTGAACAGCGAGTCTGCTGTAAGAGTTTTGGTACAGGTGAACAAACCCCATTTAAAAAATCAATCGTTAAAAATCATTATATCAGAGATAGATTTAAAACAGTAAATTATTCATTTCAAATTTCAGGCTTCGAAACAGTTGGTTAACAACCCAGACAAATTCGGGTACACGCCTCTCCACATAGCTGCCCTGAACGAAAATTCTTCAATTGTCCTACTTCTACTAAGCAAAGGAGCGGATGTAACAGCGCGAACTCGAGGAAACATCACAGCTTTGAGTTTCATAGCTCGTAGAACACCAGACGTGTTACCAAAAATCGTCTCCAGGTTGGACCAAGCAATAACTCTGCACGAACACGAACTAGGTGACTTGGACTGCGAGATCAAACTCGATTTCAAACCCCTGTTGTCTGGAAACGGAAGGTGGGAGACAGAACTGATGCTCTGCCTCGAAGAAGTCGGTCAGAGACACATCCTTAAACACCCCCTTTGCGAAAGTTTCCTCCACCTGAAATGGTTGAAGATCCGCAAGTTTTTCCTAGTTAGTTTGGTGTTTCATTCGATCTTCATTGGCATTTTTACGAGTTACATCGCTGTGAGGTTTCTGTGGCAGATGCCCGACCAGAGCGATATTTTATTCTGGCCTGTGGTTGTGTTTATAAGCGTTCTGGCCTGTAAGGAACTTTTCCAACTGGCACACGGGATCAGGACGTACGCGAAGGGGTGGGAAAACATTTTGCAGTGGAGTGTGATTGTCTCCACTGCGACTGTTAGTCTAAGCCAACCAGACGACGAGAGTTGGCAACACCACGTTGCAGCCTTGGCTATCCTACTTGCTTGGGTTGAACTTATGATGGTCGTTGGCAGGTTTCCAATGTTTGGAATTTACGTTCAGATGTTCACTCAAGTTGCCATCAATTTCTTTAAGTTTCTTGGAGCTTACTTGTGTCTCATTGTTGGATTCTCTTTGGGATTCAGCGTTCTTCATAACAACTACAAATCCTTCGCTAATCCTCTCATTGGTTTATTGAAAACTATCATCATGATGTCAGGCGAGCTGGAATTCGAAGACGTTTATTTTGACGAAAAGTCGCCAGTTTTGTATGTGGGAACGTCTCATTTGATGCTGCTAACTTTTGTTATCCTTGTGACTATCATTTTGACGAATTTAATGGTCGGTCTGGCAGTTTCGGATATCCAGGAACTTCGTAGGTGTGCGGGTCTGGACAGGATGGTTAGGAGGACTCAACTTGTTGCTCATCTGGAAAGTTTGCTGTTTTCAAAGTTTTTGGATTATGCGCCAGCTAAGATTATCAAACCTTGTCGAAACGGAGCACTGTTGATGAGGTTTCCACATTACTGTACGATCAATATCAAACCTAATGATCCCAGGGAGAAGAAACTCCCGAAGGATCTGATCAAGTCGATTTATAAGTTGGTGATTGAAAAGAAGAACCGAAAGTATCCAAATTTGAACTCTTCTATCCGGTACAATTTTCAGTCACGCAGCTATAGTATTGGTAGGTCGATTAAACTTTCGTCTGACGAGCCTCAGAAACAGTTCCAAGATTTTGTTAGCCAGCTTGAAAGGTATTTGCAGAACCTTGTGAATAGGTTGGATAATTTGACGAACACTTTGGATATCGTCGCTCGCGAATTCAACATCGCTGTGCCTTCTTGAGGTGTATTATTTTGTAAGTTTTTGAAATTTTAATGACTATTATGTGTATTTTAAGGTTTAGTAGTTAAAAGGTATTTTACCAAAAGTTTTGCTGTGTACGTCTGTCCATTTTCTAGTTTGACTTTGGATACTGTAGAGTTGCCAACAGGTAGTTCGAGGTCGCTGACCTTAGCATTGTAAACAATGTTAACAGAAGGTTTCTCGGATAACACTTTGTTCACTGCGTGAAGTAGAAGATCGTTTTCCAAGATGAAAGCTAACTCGTCTGACAGATGGTCTTCATTGAAAGTTATCAGTGCATCGGAGCAAGCATCCCACACCTACTAAACACAAAATCAACGAGCTTTAGTATTATAAACAATTTTTAATAAATAAAAACAAAACTTTGTGGTACTGGTTTTTTAGATTTTTTATATTATTTTGAAATGTTTGCAAACATTTAAATTTTTTGAGTGTCAGGTAAAACAATTATTTTTCATGAAAGTTTACCTGCATTTTTTTCACTGGATTGAACCGGGCAGATTCTATGTGTTTCCAAGCACCGATGCTTGACATCAAAACATGTGTTTGTTGATTTAAAGCTACTACTCGATTCGAATACTTTTCCGGTAACTTGTAATCCTTTTTGCTTGATCCTTCAAGCAGTAATACTTTTTTTGACTCTAAAATTTGATTGCAAGCTGCAAAAAGACAGATTGTAAGGTAAGTAAACAAATGACAAATAACAAGTTCAAAGTTCACTTTAAAACAAATATAATAAGTTATATAGTTCAATAAAAAATAACTAAGCTTCGTGTTTGGCCTTCCACTGTTTACGATTATTCTTGATGACTGTTAATAACAAAATTAAATCTAACCTATTGTGCAAGCCATGGTTGCACCAACCATTCCTCCGCCGACAATAACAATGTCATAATTTTCACTGTCAGCGACATTGTGTGCGCTTCGAATAACACTAAAAATATTTGGAGTTAAGCTGTACTGTCGATGAAAACGACTCAAAACATTACGCGCTGAGCAGTACATTTTTTTGCAATCTGCAATTGTCTGCAATCAATCAAAAACAATTTGTTTTCTACAACTTCGTCTGCTTTAATTCGGGTGTTGGCCACCGTGTTATGACGTCAGTGCTCGACTTTGACTGGCGCGAAAATCAACAACTTTTCAAAATTGTAAACATTCGTGACTTTTTTCATTTAAAAAAAAACAAATGAACATCGTAACAATAAAAACAAACTTCATTATATAGTAAACGGTGATTGTTTACAAATTGCAAATTTGTGTTCAATTTCTGTTACGTTTGTTTGTTTTGTTTTGATTTATTGTTGAGAAATTTAATTGAAAAAACAATAAGAATAACAAATTAAAAGAAAGGACGGATTTTGTACTCCGGAACGGTTTTTTGAAGTGTGAAAGCGTGCGACCGGAAAAAGTGATTTCACTTTTTACGTCTGCTGAGCAATCCACAAATTAATGAATAATCGAGACGGCTCTTTACGTCATGTCATTTAAAGAGCGTACTCTAGTTGCGCGCGTCAAAAGTCTCTCTCACACTGAGCACTATTTTTGTTATGGCCGCTTCTTCCTTCAGGTAAAGCATTTGTTTTTAAATATCAATCACCTTTCTTTAAGTGTTATCAACCTCGTAGAACTCAAAATAATACAATAATTTTTAAACGCAAAAATCTATAGTGCTTCAGTTTGAACCATTTCGGAGTCCCGGTTTTGTGCACGAACATTTCGAGGTTATAATTGTTACCACCCGCGCACCAGTGATGACAAACATTAACTTTTTTATTAATTTTGTAGTCTCAAAATTATAAAAATTGTGTCTTTAAATTTCTAATTCAAAGTACAAAGTGTGATAAAAGTCGTCACTTCAGTGTCAGATGGATGATAAACCGAAATTGCAAATTTTAAAAAAATGTTGTGATACTGTGCTTTTTATTTGTTTATCAACGAGTGTATAATTTTATCGTCTGTTATTTTTGTAGCCATGTGGATGAATATGGCTTTGAGAGACCTCGCGATTTCAATTATGAATCCTACGAAGAATTTATGTCACAGTATTTAAAAGTACTGGCAAGAAGGGCGCAAAAATGGTCAGACATTGTTGGAGACGGCAAGTCCTTAGTCAAAAGTTCCACGGTGAAAAGATATGTCAGGAAAGGTATCCCTGGAGAACACAGAGGAACGGTAAAGCAAAACAAAACATGGGTTTTTTGTTCTATCTAAGAGATACATTTGTAAGGTGAATAACTTGATGATTGATTTAATTGAAGGTCTGGTTATCTGTAAGTGGAGCAGCAGACATACGAGAATCATCACCAGACCTTTATCAAAGGCTTTTAAATGGACCACACAATGCCGAGGTTGCAGAGATTATAAAAATGGATCTTCCAAGAACGTTTCCTGATAACATATTTTTTAACAATATTGAGAACCAGCAACATCAGTTGTTTAATATTCTCTTAGCTTTTGCACATCATAATAAAGTAGTGGGATACTGCCAGGTTCGATTTTATATCAAAATAATTGTTCAAATAGAATAATCCATTTTGAACATGGTATTTCAACAATGAATCAGGCATCAAAGTTGAATGTGATTCATAGAATGTTTCAACTAAACAGAAGATAAACTTTTTCAAGTGAAATATTTCATGTTCTATAATTCATTTTGATGTCTATTTAATGGCTAAAATATCGCGTTACAAATGGATTATTCAATTTTTAAAATCAATTTAATCAACAAACAATATAATTTCAGGGACTCAATTACATAGCTGGATTATTACTTTTGGTAACAAAAAACGAAGAGTATGCATTTTGGTTGTTGCAAATTTTAGTGGACAAAATTTTGCCCGATTATTACACTCCAAGGATGGAGGGTTTGTTGATAGATATCGACGTATTAGCAGAATTAGTAAAGTGAGTCAACTCCCACCCAACCATTCAAAGATAAAGAGAGAACTTCCCACTAAATGTTTTTTATTTCTAGAATCAAAATGCCCGATGTTTATGAGCACGTGACAAATTTAGGTCTCCCCTGGGCAGTGATAACGACCAAATGGTTCATCTGTTTGTTCGCAGAGGTTTTACCGATTGAGGTTTGTTGTTACAACAGTCATGAATGAGATTTCAAGTCGTTGATAAAACATTGTAACGTCAATGGGGTTTTATTGTTTAGACAACCTTGCGAATATGGGACTGCCTGTTTTACGAAGGGAACAAAATTGTGTTCAGAGTCGCGTTGACGCTTATCAAACGAAACAAAGAAAACTTACTGGCTTGTCACGAGTTTTCTGAATTAGCTGAATGTTTTAAGGGCATTACGAAGGATAGTATCGTTTTACAATGTCATGACTTTATGCAAGTAAGTGTGAACCATCATTTTGAACATTTTTATTTATGGCGTTTGTAATAGAACATTTGTTTTAGAGTATTTTCAAAGTTCCTGGATCATTATCAACGAGCACAATAACGAAATTGCGAGCTAAGGTAGCTGAGCAACACAAACGACAGAAAGAGAACAAAAAAAGTCGGTAGTATTAGGAGAAAAACGTGAGCAATAAGATAAAACACAGGATGACAAATTTCTAGTCAATAAAACTGCTGCATTGTTATTACAGGGACAATGTTGCTTTCCCTCCAAGTTTTACAACAAATCCGACCGATAATAATTGTCGAATTAGATTGTAACTTTTATGATTTTTCAAGAACAATTTCGTTTAGGATTAAGATAATGACGTTCACTAGCCAGAGTTACTGTTTACATAGTTCTTATATATCAAGAAGACTCACGTGTTTTTTAATGTAAAATTTACAATCTAATCGATCAGTTTTACTATGAAACAATTTGTTAGTATAAACAATGAAACTTCTCCGTCAATTACTTGTATATAAACTAATTGAAAACAAGTTACTATCCGAATGGAATTTATTGTTGTCGACACAGAATGTCTATTGTGGAATCTTCATCTTGTCAAAATTTATATTAAAGTTAAAATATTTATAATTGAATGGCAGCTATTTAAGAGTGTTACATTTTGATTGTTAAAACGTTCAGGACGAAAAAAAGGTGTTATTGAAAGGAAAAATTAGAAATCGCTGGCTCGATGAACTGTTTTGCGTTGTTGAATTGACAGTATTTCACTGTTGATTTCATGGTTTCATTTCATTTCGTGTGATTGTTCAGTTTCAATAAATCCAGGTGAAATTAGTTCCAGTAGATTTAGTTTTAGTACGTGTTCATGGACCGATGTTTCTTTTTCTAACGGAAATAGACTCGAATTTACAGTATTAAAACACACTTTGTAAAATCGACCGCTCAATTTCAACCTCGAACAAATGTTTAAGCACTTGAACAATTGACTAGCTTGTATTTAACTGAGATGGGGAATAAATGACGATTCAAAAATTGCAACATACTTTTCATTTATTCACATATTTCCCTACTAACTTAATATTTACAAATATGTTTCATTGCGGCAAAATTATTTCGTAGATCTTTATAATAAAACAATTTTTATAACTACACAAACTTAATCGATTCGTACTGAGTGAAGTTTAATTATTTACAGTTACACTTAAATTTGTTTAGAATTACTTTTCAAGCATATCTTTCGCCTCGTTGATTTTTGAAGCAATGTAAGGAGACCCTCCACGGTCCGGATGATTTGCAACCATGATCTTTTTAAACTGTTCTTTAATTTTGCTTTTACTTGCTGTTGGCGAAACTCCCAAGATCAAACTGGCTTCTCGTTTTGTCATTTTTTGATCGAATCCTCCTTTGTAATATTTGCTATTTGCCAAAGTCTGAAATGAAAATGAAATGGTTCATTTTCAGCTCATTCCGTTGAATTGTATAAACATTTTCATTGAAAATTTACCTGTGAATCTAATTTGGGCATATTTTTAAGGGACTCTGTCATTTTCTGTGACAAATTTGGCATTTTTCTGAGAAGGTATCTGCCACCGAACCCAACGGCTGCAAGCCCCAACCCTGCTGCTACCAATAACGAAGACTAAAACACAAACAACATTTTTTAATAAACGTTAACTATTGTTTTTATAACTAAACTTAAAACCTATCTAATTTTACTTTGAATAGGAATTTGATCCATATAAATGCGATTTTTCGTTTGTACAAAAAACGATTCCACATAGTCAAATTTATGTCAACATGAACAGCTGATTTGAAACATTTTTAAATCGTCTCAAATACGTACCGAGTCCATGTTTGACTGAATGAATAATTTTTCGACAAGATCGAATATATTACTATTTAATTTATTTCAAAATCAATCGAGTTTGCAAATTCGTTCATTCGTTATTGCTCATTATTACTTAACCTCAAAGGAGGTTATGTTTGTTTCGAATTTGCACTCTCAATTATGTTGTTAGCGATTTATCACGTCTCGGTTTGATGGAGAGTATGTTTCTTTGATTCTATTGATTATTTAAAGACATAAAACTCACCATTTTTTATACGATAACTGGACGTCAAAAATCGACAAACAATTTGCGCAATTCGGTGTAGTTATATTTTGATCAATTTTGATTAACGCGCGTGGAAAGTTCCAGGCTCCATCTAGCGGCAAGATGAGACGTTAAACGGAAGATGAATATAAGATAATGATCTGAATGATCTGAATTTTCATCTGAAAAAAAAGAATTCAACACTCAAATAATACTTTTATAATAACAAAATAGGAAAATAAATTGGAATCGTTCAACTTCGTACTTTTTCTAAGATGATTTTTCCAAGCAAAATATTTTTCTGACTTATTTTCTCTTTTAAAATAAAACGAAATCGAAGGATTCAAAGACAGAATTGCAATTCTTTTATAGAAATCGCAAAATGTATGCGAAATTTATTCTTTTGATATCGTAAGAATACGAAAAAAGAAAAAGACGGATTTTTGTTTATAAAAAAAGGAGAGTCGCGGAGAGAAATGGTGGGGTCTAGGGGTAGTACAAGCATGGGGGTGATGTGCGAACGCGCGCTTATATAAACGCTATTACCCTCTTCGGCAACGCACATTTGTCTTTACTGTCGTTCATCGACAACTGTCGCTGGCTACTGCAAAAAGAAACTTGTTACTTTCCTCGAACGGTAAAATTAACCAACTTACATCGATGTTATTTCTTCCTTCCATTTTTCTTATTTCTATTCTCTACTTTTTCCCCAGTTTTGATTGCTCCCTCAAGTTCTACTTTCGCAAATTATTCGCAATCAGTGTAACTTTTGGAATTAAATTTTTATTTTCTTTCGTATACTAAATTCTTAATTGAATGTTTACTTTATTTCGTACTATTTTTTAACTGCAAATGTTGTAATTTTAACTTTCGCAATTTCAACTTGCGCAGTTTCGAATTTTAATTGTTACTAAAAATTTAAGCTTTTCTGGATAGTTGTGCTTTTTAATGTTGCTTTTTTAATCACAAAATGGCAAAATTGCAGAAAACAAAGTTGAACAAGAATTGCATCACACGATTTGTTTCACGAAAAAGTGTGTTTTGTTATTTTTTTTTTTGCATTTTTTTGATGAAGTGATATGACATTTGAAAAGTTGAACGGTGACAGTATGTGTGAAAGCGTAGGTTTTATTAACGTACACGGCTGGGGTGTTGCAAATAACGACATTTGAAAAGCACCATTTAAGAGAACATAATTGCTCCTGAGGGAAGCGGAGAAAAAAAAAGTGCTCGCTTTTTGCTCGCAATCAGAAATAATTTGATTTTCGTCGTCCCGTGGCTGCAAAGTTTTGCGAATATTGCGCATTTCTTTGCCGCGCGTGTCAATCGCCATTGCATCGCTTTATAATAAACGTTAATATTCGTCCAATAAGATAATCATTTTAATTGACTTCCATAATCAATTTCATTAACGTGTCATTGATTTTACTTTGCACGGTTGATTTTCAATGCAACCCATTTTTTAGAATTCATTTGTCAATTATTTAATTCGCCCTCTGATTGAAAATAGAATTATGATGCGAATTATAAAACAATGCCGCGGTCGAACATTTTCTTTCTCGCTCTTTTAACGAGTACTTTTTTAAATCGCCCAACAATAATCTCATTTTACTGTCGAGCGTTTATTAAAGAAAAGGTGTTGAATTGTTTTGTTTTTTACTTTTAACATTTTTCATTTTTTGTCTACCAAGAAACAATAAACAAATTTTGAAAGGGTTTTCTATTGAAACATAAATTGTTGGCTCGTTTTTCCATCAAATAAATTGTTGCGAAATTGTTGGAAGGGTCTTTATTGTTCGCTATACAAATTTGTTTGATCCAATGTTATCAAATATTAACGTTTATATACGACGATAAATTTTTACCTACAAGTTCATAAAATATTTTTTGAACATCTTTATAGCCACTCCTAAAACAATATTGTTTTATGAAACGGGACAGAATGTCATTTTTATAATGCACAAAGATAATAAATACAGCATTTCGCGCTTCGCTGATACAACTCGGGTTTTATATGTTTGTACAGCCGAAAAAGTTTCGTCTCATTTAGACACTTATTCGTAACAACCTGTTGCCTCTCTCGGCACAGAACTGTTTACTCAATCGAACTTCTCTTTTTCATTTAGTTTTCTTACTAGACCTAAAAAAGAAATACAAAATTAAACAAAAACAAATTTCGAGCTGTGATTGAGTTCAAACAAATGATGAAAATTCTTTCTCTTATTTTCTCCGCTTTATGGAAATACTTGAAGTGTTGAGATTCCTCGAGCTGGTTTGTGGTTTTCTTTCTCAACAAACAAACTACATTCTTGTACTTTGAACAAAAATTGTTAATAATTTTCATAATACTTAAAAAAAACTGTTGAAATAGTTTTTGCTTTTACTTTTTTAATCTTTTCATGTCATCTGTTTTGATATGACTTGCGGTCCGATCCAATTAAAATAATATTTCATTTCAACCCTTCAACAGGTTTTTAAAAAATTGAAAAAAAAGTATTGACAAACGATTTAATAAAAAATGGGATAGAATAATTCGACGAACAGTTTGACGATAATGAAAGTACAGTGTCAACATAAAAATAAGTCTTCCGTATTGTCAATAAAGCGATGATGCGTTTAAATTTCAACCAACAAAACGACGACGAAAACAGAGTTGCAAAAAAACACGAGCCCTTAAGTGCTGTGAGAAATGAGACAATGAATAACAATCCGCCTTGTCTTTCCCAACCACCCACACCCCTTTTCCTCTCTCTTCCAGTTCTACAAGTTACAATCGATTGAAAAAATATCTAATTGATTGCAACGCGAGCTTTCGACGATTTTTCATCCCGTTTGTGAGTCAGACAAAATTACACTACCGCAAAACTGTACGACCAATTCATTTCATTTTCTATCAATCACCATTAAAATTAAACGCCAAACATATTTCCAATTTTTGCGAATTTATTTTTTCTATTTTTGGATACAACAAATTCAAAAATATCAAAAGGAACTATCTAGAAAAATAAGACGTGATTGCAATCGTTATTTTCTTTTTTGGTGTTAGAAAAAATGATACAAATTTTCGTTTTCCATTTGTGGTAAAAGCGAGGGTTAACAATTTGAAGGAAAATGGGTTTTTTCTTTCTGTTTCGTGTTAATGAAAACTCGCTGAATGAGGAGCAATCATATTTAGCAGTAATCTGATTTCGCGAATCACTTTTAGAATGAACAGCCACACTTTTTAACTTTAAAAATAGAATTATGTCGGTTTTTGAATAATCGGATATTACGAGGGGATGATTTTAATTTAAACAGCTCAATTGTATTACGAAAATTTGAATAATCACAGATTACAAATCAATTACCAAATGTATAACAATTTGAATAGTCAAATGTCATTTTATTCAATACAATTCCTCGATTTTTTTGCAAAAATGATTTATTTACCAATTCGTTCAAGGGTGGCAGTTAACTCACTCAAGGTTAAGACAAGTACAATTTGCTTTATTGACGAGAAGAGAAAAAAGTTATCCATCGTTGAACTTGGCAAAGAATGTTTAATCAAACCGAATGAAAATCGGGGTTGCAATTTTTCGCTGCAAACCAAAACTTATCTAAATCGAAGTCGAAAAATAAAAAGCGATGACCGAATCCATTTCATCCCATTAATTTGAGTTCTTTGAATTATCAACTCGATCAGTTTTGTGTCATTTTCATATTCCCGACCACCTGTTCGGCCTGCTCTATTGTCAGCTTTTTATGGTTGATTGCACACTCGTGACGTCAACGTACGTCTCAACCGCGTCACTTGCACTGCACGACAAAAATTAACCGTTTTTTACTGCTTTTTGGTGCATTGCTGTGATGAAAATATTTTTTGTTCGTCCTTTATTTTTGTTATCTAAAAATATGAATTTTCACTTAGAACATACTTGAATCGATCGAAATTTGATTACAAAATGATTTTGAGATGGAAATTTTTGGGTGTTGAAATATTCACGTGGCGAAGTATGAAAAATTCAAAACCAAAAATGGTAAAATAAGAGATTAGAGATGACGAGAAATTTATGCTTTGTGAATGAGAGCTGCAATCAAAGGACGTGAAATTTGCACAAGTTTAGCTTTGAAATGACTTCTCAACTGATTATCATCTGAAATTTGAAACGTAATTTTGCAGGCAGAAGACATTGAAAAAGTCGAGAGATGCAGATGGCCGTTCATTTTTCATGGTTATTGTTCGCGGTTCTTTATGTTTCCGCTTGTGCAGTTAATGCGACAGCTTTACCTTACATGTAAGTCAAAACTGAGAAAAACACTATTTTTTAAACAAATTAGGAATTTTATCCCCAATTATAGGACAACTTTTCACTTAACTGTAGACCGTAAGCTAACTCCAAATGGCAAATTATTTATGTAATAGAGGCACGAAAACGACTAGATTAATTTCCATCAGAATTATAATGTTTGTCAACAAATATTGACAGTGCAAAATGTAACGAAACTCGAAGTTTATCGAACAATCAAATTTGATGGAATTTCATCAATAAATTAATGAAATTTCAGTTCGCAGTGGAGCCAGTTGGACGACGATTATCTAGATCCAGCAACGTTGCAGTGGTTGGACCAAATTAAAAATGTTGTTAGGATGCACGACCTAGACAAGTAAACAAAATTCTGTCAAAATTAGAATTCTCAATTTTCAATTAATAATGAACTGATTAGAAAGTAAAACTTGAACTTAAGAAACATTCTAACAGGTTGTCTAACTAAGTTTGAAAATTAGTGAGCGTTTAAACATAACTGTGATTAGGGAGATGTGGATGAATGATGGATGATTAATGAATTTGCAGCGTGAAAAGGAGCATCGGAGGCGAGTCGACGGATTTGGGCTTCGATCGCGCCAGGGCCATGCACAAGCTCATGAATAAGTTGCACAGCATGGGACACAAGCGGGCGTTCCTCTGGGACTTGTCCTCGTTGACGAGAAGACGCGCAGCCGAGCAGCCATAATCCCGTACCTTTTGACCGTTCAATATCGAATTCATATAGAATCCTGTGTGTCAAACTTATTCATTTACCATACTCAAAATATTAATGTACATTTCAATGAGATACTCTGTCTGTTATTCTCTCGATCAAATGTTAAAGACCTAATAAACGATTAACAAATCTGACTTTAATTACCCCGTGGAATGAACAATAAGAATGTCTGACAATTTATTTCTCGTTCAAACAATTTGTCACACCGCAAGCAGTATTGTACAATTAATTGCACTCCACTATTGTTTGTATGCTAGTCGTAGTTTATAAATAAAGATGTAAACAATGCAAAAGGAACGAAGACTACAAATTTATTTATTATTTCTGTTGAAATATTTGTTCATCACGTTTATGATTATTTTTTTCGAGTTTTGGACATTTTTAACTTGTTTGAACATTTTTAGTTTTGTGAAAGAATGACAAAATTGAATTGTCAGGTTGAAACCTGGACTATCTTTCAGCGAGATGAGATCGTGTCAATTGAGAACAATCTGAACGATTGTCTGGAAAAAGTTGTTGGGAAGAAGATTAATGATTCGCATTCGGTAGTGGAGAAGGAAACAGGAAAATGAAAAGGAAACAGGCGCCAAAAATATTCGTCAGCATTGCGCGGCATTGCGTTAGTTGATTACTCGGCGTTGGCGTTAAATCTTAACTTTGTCATTCTCTTTTTTGAATTCAACGATCCGTTCAAGTTACATTGTTTCACTGGGTCCTACAAAAATCACTCGTCATTAGTCTTACCAACGTGGGTGGATCACAACGACCAAAATATAGCTCAGACCTTTCTGGTAAATTAAACAACAGAAAATGATCCTTTTTTCAAATAAATAATTAATGCCAGTAAGTCAAAAATTGCAAATTTATTGTTAATTTTTGAGACGTTTGTTTTTTGTTTCGATCTGTCTTTTTTTATAAAAGTGTGCGAAGGACATTATGAACTAGGCCAATGAAGGTATTTAAAATAAGGGCTTGTACAATAAGTCTAAATTCTAAAGATGAATTCTTGATGAAAATTATTGTATCACTTCAACCCAGTCGCCTGCGGGTTTTCTACCCTTCAGTTTCTGAGCTTGATTTTGTCTACAAATCTATGACTCTTCCTAAACTGTTATTAAAAATCAACTTTTGGACATGCAAGTAAAATTTTTCTTAAACAATAAAAATTATGAAATAATTGATATCTTTAGCAATAACTAGATATGTTATCGGAGTACCTGTCGACACATTGTGGGAGCCACAGGTGCGGATGTTGATTTTTGTAATTGAATAAAGTATTGATTTTCAGTAGTCGGTAATAATAACTAAAAAAACTTAAAAAATTCAAAAAGATTTTTCGAACTGCGAAATTGTTTGATAATGTCATAAAACGTTTATTATCAAGAGCTATTTGATGCCAGAGGGGAATAATTTTTTCCTTTGAAACCTTTGAATTTCCAATACAGACGCAATCATGAACCAATATTTCTGAAATTGTATGACTTTTAAATAACATATAAACATGTTTTGCCCAAAAACCCGCAGGGAACATTTTCGTCGCTTTTGCAACTGGAACGATATTTTTATAATGTTTTTATAAAAAAATCTTTCGAAACGAATGTTCAAGTACAAAAATTGATAACAAAAAAGCTACAATTAAACAGTGATTATGGACAGTAAATTGATATGTTAAATATTGTAGAATTAACCTTGTCTTCCTTGGGTAATTGAAACTCCATTGAAATTCACAAGAAAAGTTTGTTGTTAAGATGAATTTGATTATTTATGTTCATTGATAATTAGTTGAATAAAGAAAAATTGTCAATTCCAGATAAACTATCATAGTTGAAATAAAAAAATCAATACAAATTTTCCAAGTCAAAACTGTTTAATTACTTCTCGCTTATCAGAGCTATTATTCCATTTAAAAATCATTTACCTATCTTCTTAATGAGAGGGCAATAGTTATAAATACGACTAAACATTCACAAAAGAGCAACCTCACGACTATTCAATTTGGTAACAAATCAGTTTCGACTTGAAAGTCGAACCTCTTAAACCATCCTTAATCTTAACACACAAAATTCTAAATCATAAAAGTTGATAATTTGAATATGTCACCATCAAAAACTGCTGACAGAAGCAGCTTAAACAATTCAAGCTCAAAACAAACTTGCTGTGAAAAAAATGGTTCAACCGACCTTGAAAACAATCATAAAACCAAAGATTCAACACTTTACAATCCTGCTATCTTACAAGACGAATTAACACGTGAAACTGATCCGAGTAGCCAGTCAGAGAGTGTTCAAACCGAGTGCAAAAATTACAACCAGTATCACATCGAGCCGAGAATTTTTGTTCGATATTCACACGAACCTGATTCAGTACCAGTGGAGTTGATGCCCGATCAGGATTACGAGCCGGTGAGACATTAGTTTTAATATTTGAAATTCCCTCCTGGAAGTTATCTCCAGTCATCTTTCAGATGAAAGATAAACGTCAGAAAACGAGCGATCTAAAATGTAATATGGAACGTGATGTGCACCTGCGAAAAGTAAGGTTCAGATGGGAGACCATCGTTGAACGTACCTCAGCACTGGGCACGTAATAATTTGTGTTCAGTTGACATTAAATCATAAGCACTATTCTTTTTAATGGATCTCTAAATCACAAAAAAATTACTTGCGACGTAAATTCAACAGGTGAAGCGCGATGTCAACATGGGCGACAACATGGCACAGGGTTTCAGCGATAACAGCACCACCGTTCAAGTAAACCAGTTGCCGTCACAAAATCGTAAGAATCGTAACAGAAGATTGGTGCTTTATGGGACGTTGATTATTCTGAGTCTTTTCGTTGGGTGTGTATTACTCGCATATAGAGTATTTGGTGCTCCGAAAAATCATTCCAATTCTGCAAAAATCAGTGCCGATGATCCTACCCTAAAACAAGTTGTGATTGTAAGTATTATCTATTTGTAAATAAACAATTCAATTAATTGCAAGAAATTCATTTTCATAGACAAATTTTTGAAATAAATTTTTAATGTTTCAGCTGTTCCGACATGGCGAAAGAACTCCAACTGAGACGTACAAAAATGATCCCCACATCGATTACGATTGGCAGGGTGATGGATGGGGGGTACTTAGAAAAGTAAGACAACATTTTTACGTTAAAATTATACTTTCTAAAATTCGTAATTTTGATGGGAATAAAAATTGAATGGTGTTATTTGCAGTCGGGTATGAAAAGGATGTACGAACTGGGTCAGTGGATAAGAAACAATTATGGCTGGTTAAACAATGGCAAGTTTAGTCACAATAATACGTATGCTGAAAGCAGTCCTGTGGACCGGTGTATTGAATCCACCCAGGCTCTCCTGAGTGGACTCTATCCTGTCGATGCGAAAGATGCTTTTGTTGAGAATTTATTATGGAGACCGATTCCTGTTCATTCAATCCCTTCGAAACTTAATAAAGTACAAATTACATCTTGTAAAATCGAACTACAGAATTGTTACGACTTTTTATATTAAAATTAATTTTTCAACTGGTTTTCAGGTAATTATTGGAACGTACACGTGCCCGAAATTGAAGGGGTTGTTAGCTCAAGCTTACAAGGAAACTATGACTGAAGAAAAGGCGAAATATTTGGATGAAATTTCTCAAGTTGCTGGAGAAAGGATGGAAAACATAACGAGTGTTGAATTTTTGTACAATACGCTTGAGATTGAGGTGCTAAGTTCAACTTTTTTCATTTTTCAACGTTTTTCTTTATTTTTGAAGTCAAATTTCATTTCAAATTTTATGTGTGAGATGAAATTGTTCTTTAATAAAGATTTTTTTATTAAAATTTGCAGGTAGCCGAAGGCTTGAAACTTCCTGCCGATATGGAGAAATATTATAAAGATCCACGAATGCTTCAGATGGCTCGCGATTCATATGCGATATTTACACATTTTGTAGAACAGAAGAAATTGTTGGGAGGTAGAATCTTGAACTGATCAAAATCATTTGGAAACTTAAATTTTTTTAAATTTTGTTTCAAACTGATTGATTTTTGTTTTCCTTTCAGGACCACTTCTAAACAGCGTCATCGAAAAGATGGAAAAATTTGACGAAGGAAAATCCAGCTACAAAATCTACCTCTATGGCGTGCACGATATTACTTTGGTCAACTTACTAAGAACGATGGGAATCGATAAATACAACGGCAACTTACTTAAACCAGATTTAGGCGCAACGCTAATTTTTGAATTAAGAAAAAACGCAACTGAAAATGCCACTGTCAAAGTAAAGACAAAATCGAATAATAAAATTGTCAAAATTAGATAAAAAGAAGCAAATATTAAATACATTTTTGTTTTAGGTATCTTATATGGACAATTCTTCAACCAAACTCGCAGTTCCCTTAGTGGTTCCAGACTGCAGTGCAAGTGTTTGTAAAGGCGAGCTGGAAAATCTGTCACTGCAAAATTTGCGGAAGAATTACGAGAAAGTGCTTCCGAAAGATCGAGATCGCGAATGTCAAGTTTAAGTTTTGAATCAAACACGCTCAATATTAAGTTGGCGGTGCCAATGATTTTATCAAAGAGATTCCAATACTATAATACTTAACGAACCGTACAAATGATTTTAAGAACTTTAAGAGTGTTAATAGTTTCGAGTATAAAAAATCACTTTATTTTTACTGTTTTTTACAATTATTTACAAGCTTCGACTGACTCGTTCCTTAGTTTAAGAATGACTTGTGAAATGTACAGAAAGAAAATGGATCTGAGTGTTTTTTACGACTCATTGCGCCACAGTTTTATTGACTTGTCGTTCTCCAGCGCGGCCGAGGCGATGATGTTCCCGTCAGGGTGGCAGTCTGCGCATATAACTATGTCTGAAATTGAAAAACACATTTTATCATTCTGGTTTTTGTCAACGAGTGTCATTAAACTTTTTTTAATCTCAGTTACCTCTGTGTCCTGACAGTTTTTGCACCACTTTTTCAGTCTTTAAGTTCCAGATGTACAATTGGTGGTCTTCCGAACCTGACACTATGTGCTGAAAACAAATTTACAAAATCTATTAAAATCTGTTCGTTCAAAAATTAACATTAAGGTGATTGAAATTACCTGTCCACCGGGAATGATATTAGCAAAGATGCAATAATTTTCGTTCACATGACCGGTATAAGATTTCCGAACTTTTCTCTTTGAGTAGTCCCATAATTCCAAAGTGCTGTTCCAAGCAGCTGTTAGGATGTATTTTCCATTAGGTGTGAATTTTGCAAACGATACTGCGAACTCAGGTTTCGTGAATACGACTTTTTCACTCTCAGCATTTTTGGGATTCCACAGAATACTGAAACATTTGCAAAATCAAATGGATAATAAAATTCCGATGTAACACTTTTACAAAAATCAGTTTCAAATCGTCAATTTTTACCATGCACCGTCGTAGCTCGCTGAAACCACTTTTCCATGAACAGAATAATTAACAGAACTAACAATGTCATTGTGGCCGAACATTTCTACATTTGTTTTTGCGTACCTAACGTCCCATATCCTTATCGATTTGTCAAACTGTAATTTTCAACTCGGAATGAGATTTTTTGCAAAAATAAAAAAACGAGGCAAAAGGTTGGTTTGAAGTATATTAATTTGTACTTACGGATCCAGAAACGATATTGTAGTTTGTACTAGGATCGATATCACAACTAAAAACAATATCCTTGTGACCGACAAACGTTTGCAAACACTTGCCCTGAAAATACACGAATGAGACATGATTCTCAATGTGAATCAAGTTGAATATTACAATTGAAGTGAATGACAATTACAGTATCGATGTCCCACAGTTTTAAATACGAGTCATCCGAAGCTGAGACCAACAATTTGTTATCACTGGACCAGCTTATGTCTGAGATTCCTTGTCTGTGTCCTGTTATTGACCTCTCGAAAACTCCATTGTTTCTCCATAATTTAATCACGTTGTCAGCAGCTAAAATTCATTCATTTTAAAAATCTAACAAAAATTGTTGTTAACGATTTTGTTAGTTCAAAAAACTTACATGCACTAGCCAGCCATTCTCCGTCGAAACTGAATTTCACACATGAAATTGCTTTGGAATGTGCAGGAGGAAGTGAGTCGTACAAAACGTAATTTGGTTGCTGCAAAACAGAATTTTTGCAAAATTAATTTTCACGTTCATTTTCTTGTTGATCGTACACAAATGTTTACCTCGTACACAGAAGTTACCACAGATTCACGTGGTGCCATTCTTTATCTTAGCCTTTATGGAAAAAATCATTTAACAAAGTCAGACAGTTTGTTTACTTAAATACTATCAAGACGTTGTTGCTAGTTTGAGGAACACGATTATTGATAAACTGTTCTATATCAATACACTGTATAAAAAACTGCACTTTCACAAAAAACACAACATTCTCCACATTGTGTTTGGACTCGTTGCGATGGAGCACGCAGAGAGAGCACGTGTAAAAGTGAGCAGTGGAGGGGACTTTAAAAGTTGGAAATCAAGCTGACAACTGCTCGCTGCTAACTTCGTTGTAAATCCTTTTTTTGGGAGGTTTTTGCCTTTTCTCTTTTTTTCAAACGAATGAGCCTTATCCACATTTGGCTCTGAAAATGTACCAGTAGTAAACTTATTTGAACTTATAGATGAGGATTCTTACATTTTTTTTCTCCTGTCAATCTTATACATTGATTATTACACTATTCCATATAGTTTAACAATCGCCTAACAGTTAAAATTTATATAAATTAAACAATATCATTGTAGAAAGGTGGCAAACCTTAAATATCGAGATTTGCAAAATTTTTGCAATTTGGTTCGTTAGACGATCGACAGCGCTCGCTTTTATCAACAAGCCGGTCGCAATCTAACCTCGCGTGTTGTTTGCTAAATTTCGGAGCAGTTTGTCTGAGCCCTCAACTCATAACACATCATATTCTCGTTGCCTGTTTTTGTATATTGTTCGATTGTTTAAATTTTTTACCCACTGAAATGACGAAAAAGAAAAGTAAGGAAGTGAAAAGTGCGTTTTACTTTTTTATGCTGGATTATAAGACAAACGCCGAGAAAGCGGGCCGAAAATTTCCAAACGGACTCGCGGATGTCCAACAACAATGTGCTCCAGAATGGAATGTAAGATTGTTGTTTATTTTGTACGATTGTTGTAATTAAAAATGGTTTATCGGTTATCATTCTCAAAAATTTATTCTTTTGATTTGTTTGCTATTTTAGTCTATGTCCAAACATGCGAAAGCTCCCTACGAAAAATTAGCAAAAGAGGAAAAGTTCAAAGCCAGGGAGCAAGTCAAACAAACAGGCACTGGGGAATCTATCGACATGATAGAAAAATTGGAGCAAGAGAGACTAGAGTTTTTTGAAAACATGAAAGAATACATCACGAGAGTTCTCAGCAACGCATCCGCCACGAACAGTGAGTTGTGTTTTGAACAACAATGAAAAAACAATTGAAAATTTATGACATATAGTTATTGCGATGTTCTCTTTTAAATTTTCAGCATTGAAGACAAAGCAATTTTATGTGATACATGTGCATTACTTTTATCATAAGATGGCAGGATTGAACGAGGTGGATTATGAGCCGGCGGAAATTGCTGTGGTACGATTCAGTTTGAAAAATGGCATTGAAGCTGTGTTCCACAAGATAATGTACTGCAAACTTGAATTAGGGTACAGAAGATTTCATACAGAACACTCTCAAAAAACACACCAAATTCCTGACGAGTTTGAACTGGGAGAGAAAAATTATAAGAATGTTTACAATGAACTCATGCAGTTCATTGCTCCGGACGGGGATTTGAAAAATCTGCCTCCTCTGTATTGCTACAACAAAGAAAACATTGCTGCTGTGAAATCTTTCGTTAAAAGAATTGCGAATGCTTCTGGTAAAGTTCAGCTGTTGAACATTTAGTTTTTTAGTATAAGAATAAACAAGATTTTGTATAAACTAATCGAACGTAAACATTTTTACAGATATGCCGATGAACTTCATTTCCATTTACTCCCTGGAATGGTTTCTGTCCAAATTGTACATTCAAGTGACCGGGGAAGCTGACTTTTGCTATGCATTCGCAGAAAACGAGTTTTTAAAAGACAAGTTCGCTTACAATCCACATTTGGAATGTGATGTAAGATTTTTGTATTATTTATCATAGTAATAAGTAATGAACAAACTAATTAATTTTATTAACAAAAAATGATATGTTTCAGTTTCATGCGTTTGTAAGTCAAAACAGCCCGTTTTTCTGCAGTGTTTCGATAGCGAAGCGTTGGATTTTTGTGATTTGCGAATGGGTCTGCGAGAAATTAAACATTGAAATGGTTCCTGGGAAACATTGCCCACCTGATGGTACGGACTTGACTTCCAAGTTGAGAGAACTACAGATTGGACCGTGCAAATCCAAAGCTGCTGTAACCAATTCTATGACGAATGCAAGTTTCTGTTTAATCAACATGATTTTTGTCAGCTGGTGATTTATTTGTTCGGTTTTACTCAATTTTATATAATTTTATTTATAGGTATCGAGCAATTACAGAGAAAAAAAAACCGGTCGAAGTTACAACGACGAAAGACAACGACGTGAAGAGCCACAACAATTCACAATTGTCCAATACTCAACTGATCCAAAAGTAAATAAATTCTACTCTATTTAACATTTGAATAATTGTTAACTGTTAATTGCTAATTGTTGAAATAACTTATTCATTCAAATTCTTTAGTTCAGCCCTTCATCTTCCTCATCTTCTTCTTCCGCATCGACTTTGTCATCGCCACAAATTACAAGACCAAAAAACACTACCGGTAATTAATCATTTTTTTCTACGTCAGTTTTTACCTGAACTGACGAATTTGGATCTTTTTACGTTACATTCAATTTTTCAGATTACGCCAGCAAGTTCGCAACCAGTTCTTCGAGGACATTTGATCTCAACGACGACCAAAGTTTCCCTTCGATTGGTATTTATCAAATTTTCAATTCAATTTTACTTTCAGTTTTTCTAGCGTGATTTTTAAATCCGTTTCTTGTTTTTTATTAAACAGGTTCGACCAGACCGAACAACAGTATTAATAAACCTGATTATGATTCCAACTATCCATCATTAGGTAAACTTGTTCAAAAAAACTATTCGCTTTTTTTATTTTTCCATATGAAATTTCTGAAGTTATGAATTGGATTGTACGATCAACAGGTGGACGAGGCAAGGGATCAAGAGGAAGAGGAAGAGGCCGAAAGGCTTAATTTTGCAACCAGTCTGTGATCCCCAAAATATAAACTCCTAACTTTTACAATGTGGATTGACTAAAAATTGTAAAAGCATAATTATGCTGCGTATAATGACTTTATTGTGAAATTTTAATATTGCGATGAAATAAATGTTTGTGATTTTTTAAAATAAAAACCAACTGCATATTTTAACTGTCGGAGTAACTTTCTTGACCATGGCGTGAATCACTTTTTGACTCTGCAACCTTCTATGACTCAGCCTTGGTAATGAATTTGAAAAAATTACGAACCCCATTCATCCCACTTTATTTTGAACATCAGATAAACAAGATTAGATTCGCGTTTTGATTACATCGATTCGCACTTAACTGATCTGTTTTTTGCAACAATTTAATAAATTGTTCAAAGTCAATTTTTGTTTATAAATAATTGTTATTGAATAGTACTCTATGTAATTCAAACGATTCTATTAAAATGATAAAAAACGATAATGATAATTTGGGAAAGAAATAAACAAATGTAGGAATTCCAAAACTCATCAATGATAAGTTCGTTAAAGATACTTACGTCATTCTTATACGCCTTATTGTCTCAGTCTTGACTTCAAATGATAGCTCAGTCTTCGTCCGTCTTTCGCTAAGGCCAGACGCGTCACCGTAAAAGGTGTGGAACTTCATTTAAATTCGTAAACAAGATTTAACTTTTCAAGTTCACCATATCTCCAAGCCACGAAAGTGAAAGTTATTTTATAGCAATTTTGCAACAATATTTATTCATAAAGAACAAAACTTCAGTAAGTATCTGTGTTACCGTATGCGATTATTTTATTCAACAATTGCATTTGAATAAAATCATAATATTCATTTCTTGGGTCCATTAAAACGTGAATATAAAATATTGCATTATTTTTGTACAAGTTCTTCTTGCCATTCAAGTGAAGAACTGTTTTTTTATCACTCGTACGAAACGTGTTTGAATTAAACTAATCTGATATTTTTTGGATCGTAAAATTGCGTTACTCAATATAAGCATCATAATATCGGTGATTGTTACTCAAACATAACAACTCTATCTCGATTAAACTTCCATTTATTCGCCTAAAACAAGTTCTCGTTCGGTGTGAAAAATTTCAAATAAAATATCAAGAGTAATTAGTCTCCGATCAATTTTTATTCTTTTTATTGTTTATTTCTAACATCGTCAAGTTTTTCTTACAAATTTCACAGAAGTAGTACGATTCAAACAGTCCAAACTGTTGATAAGAAAAATAATTATCTTTAGACACTCACACTAAAATACACAATTAACAACAGCTGAAACCCAAAAAATAGCTTTTCAAAGATCAAAAATTTCATTTCTTTTTACGCATGAAATACTTTAATTTAGTACAATGTATTTTCTCGAATAAAAGAATCATTAGCAAGATCAATTAAGAAAGTGACCTATGGAGTTTAATTACATATTGAAAAACAAGGGTGTATAAAAGAAACAAGGCACTCCCGTGACCGTTGATATCGCGTTGCACTTTCTAACGTTTTTCTTAATTAAAATGCGTCAAACGTTTCGTTTTGTAAGTCCATAAATTTTTCACGTGATTATCTCTCTTGGTCTGAAAATGCTGTGACTAATTTATTTTGACTCACAAAACGCGAGTTGCAAAATTAAGACATACAAATTTAGAGAAAAGGCGAAAAAATGTGCTCGAGTTATCAGGGATGGTGTGTTGACCCGTCGACTTTGGGTGGGCGGTTGTGTAAATTAGGAAACTCCCGCCTGGCTGCTCGTTTTAATTAATCAATTGTCGCCTTATGAGTCACTTTCAGATATTATGCTTAATGGTCCTGGTTTCATCAACTTATATCTCACTTTTGTCTGAAAAATGTAAAGAAACTTTTAAAAAAGAGGAAGTCACTACTTTGATAGTAAAATTTCGTTGATAGAACGAAAAAAAGTGTTCAAAAATTCGTCTTGTTTCGTTTGTTCTATTACTCATGGTCTAATTAAACTCAAAGCACGATACGTTTTAGCCGCATAACTTGACTTTCGCATCGATTGATGGTCAATTTGTTCGGCTAAAAATACATCTCTTACGAAGGTATTTTAGTTTGAACTTTCATTTTTACATGAAATTTCACGTTTAATTTACTTTTCAATGTGACAAAAATTGAACAATTAATTCGATTGAAAAAATGGAATCAAGTTTTTAGCATGTTGCTCAAGTTCAAACGAGCGTATCGCAAAGGGAAAGATAGTTCTTATCTGTAATGCAATTTATCTTTTCTTTTTTAGGTTCTACGTACGATGCATTTGAACAAAACGTGACGCTGGGAATTAAAATAGCTTGCTGTTTATTATTTATTCGACTGGACGATTTTTGATAAAACAAGCTACAATGTGTGCTAATGATAAAAGTCAAGGTAATTGAACGTTTCCAATCATGAATCAACTCTGACTTGATATCGACAATTAATCATTTGGTACAATCATTGCTACAAAAAGTGATTTGACTTTTGCATGGTAAAGAAAAGAAGAAAAGAAAAATGCGCAAGTTAATTGGTATTCCGAGCATGGCTGATACCACGGAGCCTTGGTGGCGCGAAGTCGCCGGATGCGACCGATCTGATGCCTTTTTAGCCAGCAGCTTCATTTTTTATTTATATTTATTGTTATTGATCCAGTCGCGTGATAAAATTTGTAGTTGTCTCTTTTTATAAAAAAGATCTGGTTTTAGGTGAAGGACTTAGTCCAACTTCTAGATCGAGACCCATCAAAATCACTGCCGTTGGAGATGGCATGGTTGGAAAAACTTGTATGCTCATTACTTTCACAAAAAAGAAGTTCCCGATTGAGTACATTCCTACAGTGTAAGTTTTTTTCGCTTGACATTTTTTATGCAAGATTTTGAAATGTTCAGAGGTATTAAATAATGTGAAAATGAGATGACTTTAAAATGTTTTCAACTTTTGTAGATTTGATAATTATTCAGACGAAGTAAACTTGGACGGACAGGAATACACAATTACAATTTGGGACACAGCCGGCCAGGAAGATTATGAACGACTAAGACCGCTCTCATACCCAAACGTAATAACAACAACATTTTTGAAGTCAATATTTAACATTCTTCAAACGACTTGATGATTCATTTTGTGTTTGTTTAACTTTTGTTATGTAACGACAATCGAATTTGTAAACCAAAACCGACTGTTTAATCGTGTTTATTTTTTCTCTAGACGGACTGTTTCCTTTTGTGTTTCTCTATTGCCTCAAGGTGTTCGTTTGAAAATATCGCCAACATATGGTACCCTGAGGTACATCATCACTGCCCAAAAGTACCGATCATATTAGTTGGTAAGACATGATTTTTAACAATAAAAATTACCTGAACAGAAATCGTAATACTTTCAGCCGTTTTCAAAGTAATTTTGTATTGATAATTGACATTTTTTAGGAACAAAAGGCGACCTTCGCGAGGACGATAACGATAACGTGATTCCAACAAAGGATTGCCTCAAAATGGCTAGACATATTCACGCCGATAAGTACGTTGAATGTTCGGCATTGAAACAACAGAACTTGGACAGCGTGATTGCGGAAGCTATGCGATCGGTGCTCAAAAAGCCTAGCAAACACAAACTCCTATGCTGTTTTTTGTAATAAAGGTCGAGTTCAATACTCTAAAAAAATGGAAGTTGAAGTAAAAAACAAAGTTCAGGAAAGCCAAAGATGTTCAAAGGTGGCTCTTACTGTATCAGTTTACAATTCATCAACTCCTGGTAAACTTGACAGCGTTTAAAAAACGTGTTTCTATTTCGTGTACATATCCAAGCTCGATTCATTTTTGATATTTATGTAAGTCTTAATGCCTTTTTTTACTTATAATCTCATCTTGATAACTTGTACGTACTAATTTTGTCGCAAATAAAATGTACCAAAACAAAACGCCAGTTGAAAATTAGTTTGAGTTAATCCTTGGTCTTTTTATTCATTCTTAAATCCATCATGAAGTCTATGTACATAGTATGAAATTATGTAAAATATCAAAATCAGTTGACTTAAACATTAACAATCACATCGTCTTACGAACTAGACACAAATTAAAGTACGTGATATAGTTTTGTTTATAATGAACGAAAAACTTTTATGACGAAACTTTCTGCGCGATAATTTTGCCATAACCACCACGGCCACTGTCAAAGTCAGATCGATACTCGTCGCGAACTTGTCCACCTGTTTTGCCGCGTCCGTACTGTCTGCCCTCAATAAATCCAGCGTCCCAATCGGTTCTGATGATACGATCATCCAGACGTGTACCGTTGATGTACCTCATACAGTTTTCAGCATCCGCGCGTTGGTAATATTCGACGAAACAAAATCCACAGGGGGTTTTTTTGTACTTGTCCAGGCCCATGATGATCCGTCTGACGTCGCCGCATTTTGTAAACAACTCGTAGATCTGTTCTTCAGTCGTGTAAAACGATAAGTTTCCAACATAAAGTGTCGTCGACATGCGCAGGAGCCTATCTTGTTCAGCTCGCGATCCCTGAAACAGTCAAATTTTTTAGTTCAATTCGATCTTTTTGAGACGAAGAAAGATCTAGAAATGAAAATAAACAAACGTGAAACCTAACCTTAAAATGCTGGTCCCGGTAAGAACTTAGGTCTACGGATGGAGAGGTGCTGGAACTCAGTTTCGCGCTTGGCACCCGGTACTCTGGCGAGTCCACTTTCGATTGCATTTTGGATTTTTTTCTTGATTACAATGAAAGTGAATCTTTTTAATGTTTTTGTTGGAACATCCAACTTCGACTTTGACAAGACAAGACAGAATACCACAGAATACTGAAACAGTTGAATGTTGAATGGCGGAACCCGGAACGCTTCGACACGCCATCATTACGCAAAATAAGGCGCGAAATTAAAAAATCTATTGATGGGATAAATACATCATGCGTTTTTGTAGACACTCACTAAGCTAAATCAATAAATTTAAATGCAATGCATATAGATATTATGCTAAATGTTGTATTTGTTCTTCTTTTTTGTTTTAAAATTAGAAAATTGAAAAACAAATGACAGGGCTTGTTGGTACTCATTTCTATTGTTTTTATTTAGCAATCAATCATTGAAAAAACGTAAACCAAAAAAAAAACAAATCACGTTTTGGCAAATCTAAATTCAAGTACAAGTTGACATCCTTATGACAGAAATTATTCACGAAATTTTGGAACGCACCATTGGAAAAATTTTTGGTGAAGATATAACTTGTAAAGAACCAGTTTATCGGTGCGACGAATACCAGCCTGGAATTATAATTGAATTCGGTCGTCCTCTGACAAGAGTAATTTTCAATAAAATTGCATTTATTCTCATTTTGTATCATCCTAATAGCGCGGTTTCAATTTCAAATTTGTTTCGTCGTTTCTTTGTCATCGACTGTTCCGTTCCAACATTCCCTATTGCATCCAACGTCATGTGTCAAATCAGTATTTTTAGTTTGATGCATTTGCAATGATGTTTCTTCTTTAATCTTAATATTTTTCACAAAATTTCAAGCCCTAATTGGTTTCCCGAATGAGATTTTCATTTCATTCGTTCAAACATTTAGATCATCAATTTAAACAAAAATGAACTGCTTTAAGGTAAGTAAATTACGTTTTTGCCTTTCTGTTAACCTCGAAACGTTACTCCAATTTGACACATTGTTTATGTAATGTACAATCACCGAACTATTTTTCTCAAACGATGTATACACTAACTAAACTTGACACCTTTTTCAAAAAGCTCACGAAGAAAATCTTGCTCCCCTGTGGTCTTTGTGCGGTGCCACTAGTTGAGAAAAAAGAGCTACAATTACAACAAATGGACAGCAGTAAAAAATTGATCCGACCAACAGAACTACCCATTTATGTCGAAGAAGATTTCAAACCACCAGAGAAGACACGGTAAAGTTCAAGTAATTATTTTGTTTTCGTTTGTATTATTTCGACGTTTTATTACTGATGTAATTTCTAATGTTTTAATGTTGCAATTTGGAAAGCTAAATTTCATTATATCGAATTTCAGAGACGATGGACCACCTACTGCTTTGGAACAGGGTTTCGGTACGGTTCGGAGATCGATTACTGGAATGTTCGGCCAATTTTCAGGGTACACCGATGTTGTAACAAAAACTATTGATACTGGATTAGCGCATAGTCGAGGTCAGTATAGATATTCTAAGAACAAAATAATTTTAAATTTAAAATAGTACAAACATATTTTCGATCAATACAGTTTTGTTTACTTTTCTGAACATGTTGTAATCGTAATTTTAGTGACGCTAGATTATTTACAAGAGGAATCAAATACGATGCCAAAAGTGGGAGCAATTGGCATAGGTGGTATGGCTGGTTTCATCTTTGGACTCCGAGGGGGAAAGTTTAAACGATTTGTTTACGCCACAACAGGTGCGTTAACAATTGCAGCGATCTGTTACCCAAGACAGACTCAGGAAAGTTGGGATATAGCTAATCACTATGCTAACATAGCTTACAATTTCGTCTACGGCGGTAAGAATACTTGCAAACATTATTTTTTGAAAACTTCCAATTGCAAACTTTTACCAAAGTTAGTCATTCGATCATTCAGAAGAAAAAGAGCAAGAGAATTTGAAAGAAACTATGCAAATGTCAATTGTCATGAACAAGGCAGACGATTAGTCTGAGGAAATAAAAAAAGTAAAGGAACAAGAAAGTAAATATCTCCTAACTCATTTTTGTTCTTCATTTTGCAGTTTTTTTTTCATAATGGATTTTAATACTTTTTTATTGTTTTGTATAGTCAAACCTGGGGATGAAAAACAAGTAGATTTCAAACTTCTTAATATCTCGAACTTCAAAATGCCTTCATCGATGTCTGACATTTCTGAGATGGCAACAAGTGCTGGTGGCGCTGTGATGAAAACTTTTACTTCTCTAACCGGAACTTCTGAAGGACCAGTTAAACAAAATGAGGTAAAATTTCGTTATCAAAACTACGAAACAAAAATGGAATAGAAAAAGATTAGTTTTTAAACTAGCAATTTCCTTCTAGAGTAAACAACCGGCAGAAGATGGACAGAAATCTAAATAAGTGATGAATTTTCGTGCTCTTAGTAAATTACTAGCCCTCATGTGCTGTTTCCAGTGACGTTCAAATATTTGTTTGTACAGAAATAAATTACGATTATGTATATTAGGTTTCAGCAAAAAGCAAGAGTGAAATAAACCCGCCAACATTATATTTGCTAAACAAGTTTACTTTTTCTGCAGACCTCGCCAAAAATGAATTTCAAAAAACTAACAAAACAGGAAAAGGGAAAAGACAAGGTTCGTCTCACAACATGATTGGCATTTTATTGAATACGCCAGTTTATGTGTGTGTACGCGCGTGTGACTTTTTACACTTTAGAGGAATGCGCACACATACATTTACAGACACACTCGTTTATACGTACAGAACGCATGGCGTAAAACATTCCATCTTCTTATCATCAATAAATCTCCATTTTTTACAAATTTGTTTAATTCTCTCGTCGGTCAGAAAACTCCTTATTCCATAAACAACGTTAAACCTTCCGCGCTCTATTCATTTTCTAATCGCACAAATTCCCTGTCTTTGTCTTTCTCACAAACATATCAACATAACTAAACATAAATATATGCATATATATATTTTTTTTCATTATTATTTTTCATTCTTCTCTTTATGTATAATATATATATTTCTTTTTTGTTCGTTCACGCACGCACACACATACGCATACATGCACGAATACATATATGTGTGTGCGTATGTGTGAGTACATAATTTTTTTTATATATTGACTGGATCGGTGTGGCTATGGAACGGCACTACTTTGCGTCGTCTTAAAATCCTTTTATTTTATTTTTTTTCATTACAACATTAGATTATATATATTTTATGTATATATGTATATAATATGTGACAGTGTTGGTTGTAACATTTCGTTCAATTATTCTCAAACCATCTCGTAAAGTCTAATGTTCTGAACAACTTTTTTTTTCATTTCATTAAAAATAGTTGATTAAAGTTAAAGGTCAAAGAAAAGTGTGTTTAAAAATATGTATTTGGACGTGAAAAACGCAAAAGCATCAGAGTCAAATAAGTGACGTTGAGAATAATTGCAAAAATATTGCAATATATATCATCTTATATATACAATATACAATCAATTAGTCTACATGAGTAGGCGCTACGTGTTCATTAAGCAGCACCGACAATACTTGTTCACAAATATGACCTGAATTTGTTGTTGTTTGTTTTTTGTGTGACTGTGTTTGTGTGTGTTTTGTCAGAAGGAAAAGTTTGCCAGGTTCTGTCCGCCTGAAATGATCGTGTCAACTACAAAACGATTTTTGTTTTAAAAAAGAGTTGGAAAATCGTGTCAGTTCAGGATTTTGGTTTTCTTCTCTTTTTCGCAATGAAAGTTCTTTTTGTCCTCTTCTGTTTTGTAAAAAAAAGTGATAGGCCGTATATATTAACTATCTTAATTATATTTGTGATCAATTTATTGTGGCACTTGGTTGTTTTCTGTTGTGTTTCAAACAACGCAATGTACAATTTGTATACAACATTTGTTTTATTATTGAAATCTTCTGGTTACGTGTGATCTTAGGTTTCTTTATGATGTTGTTTCTGGTATCGCAAAAATGTTTTCATTTTATAATTAGGTTGCTTTATATCATGTTTTTTTTTGTTTTGTTTCATTAGCAATATATAACATGGGGTCTTGTATTTTTGATGTCTGTCAAAAAGCATAAATCAAAGATGGGAAAACCCAACACAAAATATTCTTAACAGTGAAAAAGCAATTAACGAATATTTTGTGCTGCGCCATGGTACAGGTAAGTGGTCGGATAAAATCATGGATAAATTCAGTTAATCCTAATGAAATATCAAAAATCGCGGCGCTTCATTGGCTCGCGGTTTAAAAATTATTTGTCCTCGTTTGGAAAATGAGCGGAACGGCAATTTATTTATGCAAGTAGACTAAATTTGTTTTTGAAAACCTCGAGGTTGCACACGTGTTAGGTGTCTTTTTTTTTATTCTTCATTTTTGTTTCTGCCAAATTCAGAGGTAGAGAAACGCGAGTTATCTCAAGGCTGCTTTTCTTATAGAGACGTGTAAAATTTGTGTATTTGGTCCAGAGACAGACAAGTTTTGTTTTGGTCACTCGATTATCTGAGCTTGTTCGCAAATCAAATGTTTCATAACGAATTTGTTTTACGCAATCGATATAAAAAACCATCTCAAATTTTGTTTTCCTTCATCGACAATCAATATATGAGAGGAGACTCGCGCTTTCGAGTGACCCAAGTTTTAAATTTTTATTTTCTTTTAGGATAAACATTTTCTACCCTGTGTGTTTAGGTTGTTCAAAGAGAGCAGACTTTCTATAATGTCAAGTTGCAGTCCTAATATCAACGTTTTTACATTATATTGATTGTGTAATGTCGTAACTCTAATCAGGTCTTAATGTAAATGGGCCAATTGATATGCGAACATCGAAATAAAACAGGAGAAGAAGGTTGATTCAATGACATCAACAGCTGATTGACATTAGCCAAGGATTAGCAGTGTCTCTTTCGCCACTGGCTTTTGGTTTCTACAATTAATAAGATTATCCATCGGTTATTATAAACGCATTGTTTCGTTATGTTGCTTTTGTTAAAACCCTTTATGATATTTGTTTTTTGTCAATAAACACCACTTAGTTCTTTTTTTATTATTTTGTTTTTTTTTCAAATTTGTTTGGTTAATCTTGTAAGAACGACGACACAGCTATCTAGACACCAAAACATCAAAATATAGTTTTTTGTTTGAAACGCGCGCAATCAATCCCTGCAGTCAGTCTGAATCTAATTGACAATGTACGAAAGTTCATTCTCAGATTGGAGGAGCATTTGTTGGATAAATGCGATTCTAATCACTGTTATCAACGAAAGTGGGTTCAATATCCTCGTAGTTGGTTCTGTCGAAAAAAAAGCAATTTGTAAAAAAAAGTAGAAACAAAGGAAGGACAAAACTAAGATACAATTTCGCTTCATAGCCTGGCTTCGAATGTTCATTTGAATCAATATTCAATGATCTATCTCTACGGTGCATGGAGGCAGTAGCACAATAATTGTTGTATTTTATTCTACGCGTATGAGTTGGTTTAACGCTCCTCGATTTTTGTTAACGTTGAGTCTGCTTGGAAGAGGAGCAACGACCCGCTGGTCCGCTCGATAACAATCTTTCGTCTCGCTAAAAAAGTGACTTCGTCATTTTTGTTGTTGTTACAATCAGTTTTTGTTCGAACAAAAGAAAGTTACTGAACGAATCAAGCAAAACTGAACGATCGACATGACGACCTCAGGAACATAATTACCGTAGCTTTGTATTTTATTGTTAATGTATGTTTTTTTTATTGTTTCATCTGTAGATTTCCAAGATCTACGCAAAATTCTAGTTAGACTGTTTCGCAACAAAAATATGTCTTCAAAGCGACTCGTCTCGAGATCGAGGAGTGGCGATTTTGTTTCTTCTTCTTCTTTTTATTTAGTATCACAAAGATATATGTCTAGGTTAATCTACGCTCAAAAAAGAGACACTGGCTTTTAGGTGTTGAAATCGGTAGCTTTCAATGCGTGCCAGTTGATTGGTAAGAGTTGTTAAAAGTGACTTGAGTCAGCGCTCGGTTCTTCTCAAAATGTGTCAAGTACCTTGGCGGGTTGTACCAAGAAAGAAATCTACAATCGAACTTTGTATTTTGATATGCTCGTGGAGATCTTAGATTAAACTCAAATGCAATCGCGAATCAATTAATTTCGACCGATGAATCTTCACGAAAACACAAGTTTGAACTTTTGATAAAGAAAGTACACAAACGAATGACATATTTCAATAGCAATGCAAACAGTTAAGAGCGAAAAGAATGCAAAAAGGGGAGAACTAATGTCAGCGGAATGAAGCCTTAAGCAGCCTAAAAAGCAGCATCTCTTCATTCTAGACAATTTCTAATTATTTATCAACTCGTGTCGAACAAACTTTTTATACTCATTAAAACCTCGTTCGTGTAATTCAGGTAGGTAAGTTCGTCCAAAACTACGCTAGCAAGCTGACAATAATCATACGAGACGTTTTTTTGACTTGGTCATATCATCTCTAAGTAGTCGACCTAGAACTAAAATATCTTGACTTATTTACCGACCAAACTCGAGCTTACTCAACTTGTCATAGAATCGCGCTCGCGTATGTGCGTGTTAGATGACCGATTAACTATCACTGAATCCGACAGCTTGAGTTGAACGTCTCAAGTATGGGTGATGCTTGAATCAGCATCGCCGCAGTCAAAAATGTATTCTTGCCCTTGATGTCAAATTTTATCATCTCATTTTATTGGTATAACATACTCAATGTCTACAACGACGTTGCACGATTAAATTAATAATGCGCCAGAGCTAAACATGCTCTTGCAAGAGAAAAAAAATGAAATAATCTGAATTCACTTTGCCATTGCTCAATTTTCGCAGTTACATCTTGTCCATTTTATCAAATGTGCCTTTGAACAAATACAAATACAAATACTCTTAAATACTGCTCGTACAAGGTTTGTTGCGACGTGTTAATTGTTTGTATGAATTTCTTTTAACATAAACAGTCGATAAGTATTTAAGAGCGTTCGCGATACGAAATGGTATCCGGCGTTCCACTTGAAAACTCTGAGGCATACGAAAAAACATTTCCCAGGCTTTTACAGTTCGTTGTCTCTATGTTGTTTTGTCTACGTGTAAGTGTGCATGTGTATGTTTCGAACATTCAGTCCTGACTTGACGACTCACGAAAGAATTTCTTTTCCACTAAATTCGTTTCTTTCTCTTTCTCTCAGATCACTTTTATTTACAGACTCGCATCGATAAGAGCCTCAGCTCTTCGCAAGCGTCTTCGTTATCTCGTTCAAAAAATAATAATAATATTCCTATCTTTAATCTTTTTTAATTATAATTATCATTATCATTAAACTCAGATCCTCGGTTTGTTACTCGTTTTATAATCCATTTGTTATCGTTTGTAATTTCCTTCATCATCATCATAATACACATATTTACATTTTTAACTATCTACATTATCTACAACATCGACAAACGGTTAGTTGCGGTTTTTTTGTTGTTGTTCTTTAAGTGTTTGCAGCCTGCTCCCGAGCTTTTTCACGGTAATTCTCATCGCTCGATCCTCATGCGGTCTGGTACTCAACTATCGTTATCAACAACAATTAACAATTATCGTGGGGTCAAATCATACAAACAGTGTTTCTTTTTGTTTTACGCATGATTCTTTTTAAAGCAAAAAAATATATAGTGATAGAGGTATACAAAGCCGTTCATTTGTTTATCTCTCTCGCACTCGCTCACTCAACTCTCTCTCTCTCTCTCTTTCTCTCAAAGTGTACGTGTACAAGTGTATAATAAAACGTCTCACAGATACAATACAAAACAAATAAATAATTTATAATTAAAAAAATGAGGGGGAGGGATCATATACGTTGACGACACAACAGTTTCATAAGAGTATGTGTTCTGTGTGTATGTGTTTCTTTTTTCTTGTGTTTTTGTGTCACTCCGTGTAATGATAATAATAATAAATCAATGAACGATCAATTTGTCGACCGAGCTAATGATAAGACGCGATTCGCAGGCGCCGTTTGATCGCTGCGGGGGCGTGATTGCATGGTTATCGTTGTCCAGCTGCGAGGTGCGCCGGCACAGCCTGTGTTTTTATTTTCAAGTCAATGCAGACGACGGCTGCGACGGCAATGCCGAATTCTATATGAATGCCCAACACTCGAGTGTCTTCACTACGAAGTCCTCGTGGGGTGCCAATTGCTCGTTGCCGTATGTGCTGCACGATTGCGTCCTCCCTTGATAAAGGTCGCTGTCTAACCACAATCCGAATTTACCACTGCAATTACACAACATTTCAATTAGTTCCATTTCCATCAATGTTTTTCTAACTTTAATTACAAACTTTAAACTTTTCAATTATTGTTGAAAAAAAAAAAACAGTATAAAAAGTTTTACAACTGGGGATCGAACCTCTGACCCAAAGGTGAGGGCTTACTTTCTTAACCACTGGACCAAATGTGTCTTTTAACCCAAAATCGTTTTTTATGCGTTTTAACCACCATTTTAAACATTTTTACATCCACTGAGTTGTGAGGGTGAATATTAGAAGCTTCTAGTTCAAAATATGTGAAGAAAATTGTTAAAGTTGATAAAGAAACTTACTCTCCCGCACCAATCGCCAGACTCTCATTATTGCCCTTGATGAAATAAAGATTATCGCCGGTCCAATTGAAGGCCTGGAACCTTGGTGTAAACCTGAACAGTAGGGATTCGCCGGTACCATAAAAGTGGTCGCTCACATGCAACGAACAGGAAGTCAAAGCTCCAAACACCTGGATAACAGCACAGAATGAATCATCAATATTGTTCATTCTTTATTCAACAGCCAAACAAGATTAACCTTTGATTCCATCTTTTTTTTAATTGATTTTACAATCCCACCAGTCGATTAATAATAAACAATGAAAATAATGAACAGTTAAAGGTGAACGAATGAATAAACAATTCAATTTCAACAAGGTCAAGCTTGTTTACATCGGAAACAAACTTGGATACTTACATTGCCCTGAGTGTCTTCAATAACAAGTAGGATAGGACTTTCGATCTTTGACATCTTCCTGTAGAGGCTGTTTAGACTGAAACCATGCTGGCTAGTGCTGAAAACGAGGGTCCAATGGTATCCTTCAGCTCGAGCAGGCAAGTGCCGGCACAAATGTTCGCGGTGATCTTCGCTGAGAATTTCCGTCGTCCCAATAAGGTCGGGTAACGCGATGTCCGCGTCCAAAGAGATGGCGCTGTTGGCATAAAGAGCTCTTCGAAGCTCATCGCTCATGGACAACACCTGCAAAAACACATTCAGTCTTATAATCATGACACAAACGACCATTTCGGTTCCAACACAGAGACAATGCAATGACTCGATATCTATCTCAGGCTGTTTTTCTACTTGACGCACCTTGCGACAGAAATAACAATGATTGTAATCAATTTGTTTATTACTGTCCAAGCCGCGTATGAAACGAGAGAAACAACAGTTTTGTTAGTGACATGTTTTTCATGTTGACGTTTTTGTTTTGTTGCTCGACATGTAAATCCCACCACCATGAAAATTCTCTCGTTGCATTTTGTAACATCCACTGGTGGAGTGTGCGAGATGAAAAATCGTGCAAGGTGTAACTTGACGTCTCAACACTGTGTCGAGTTACACTTTGATCAACTTTCGAAAACGAGATGACACTTACTTTGCGCCACAACAGTTTGATCATAATTTATTAATTTGTCAGTGTTTCAGTGTTTCTTTTATCGTACAATTTCTAGGGTAGACTCAAAATAATATTACCAAGCGCGAGCCGCGCAAACGCCTGCCTGCGAGGAGAAACAAAAAAAAATAAACAACAAAACTCAGGCGGAGCGCGCGCTATTAATAAACGTCTTTTGGTAAATGCTGAATTTTTGCCAATTCCGCCTTGTTGTCAATTATAGCCTTTCATTGTTGTCGACTATATTTAAAGGATGATTAATTTTAATTTTGTTCTTGTAATTAATACCTTTCAATTTTCACGATACACTGTTTTACATTACGAAATGGAGAGTGAAAACGAAAAAACAAACGTTGATTGAAAGTCCGAGTCTACGCATCAGAGTTGACCATGGGCTTGATAGATATACTTTCGCACAGAGCTCGCCGGATAAACAAAAAAAAACTAAAAATAAGAATCAATGAAATTGAAAATCATCTTTTGATGTTTCGTTTGGCTTCTCAGCCATTGTAATTTGTTAGTCTAATTTTTTCCTACGGCTTGTTATTAATCCCGATCTTGGCGACTTATTGAACAGACCGATGATCTGAATAATGGCTAGCGCGTGGTGCTCAGGTTTCAAATAAGCTGCGACGGAAATTACGCGACGGATTAAAGCGCTGCTCCGCGCTCAAATCCTTCTGGCTCTTGTTTATTAATATCATTTTCTTTTTCAATTGATGATTCAACGTTGTTTGTGTCGTTCGCAAAATATCTCGTCCGACCATTTTTCCTTTTTGATTCTTGAATTACAAACACCTATTTCTGTTTGACTAAAAACAAAAGCAAAGTAAAAAACGACACAGTTGTAACTGTAACAAAATCAGTTGTAACTTGAAACTGAAAATGCGTTTTTTGTACATCACAAACGTTGGCGAATTCAATTATTCAAAAATTTATGAAAAATAAACATATTTTTTGAAAAAAATGATACATCGAAAGAAAAACTCAAAGACACCGGATGAATAATTGAGTTGACGAGAAAAATCTTGAGATTTGTTTTTTTCAATTACATCCATTGTGGTTTGTTTGCGACTAAGCGTTATCGTTGGTACAGTCGCGACCTCGCGAAGTGCACAAAAGCTGCGTTATGCTCCCAAGTCATGGTGCATGAGAGTGGCCTTATCAGCTGATTTCTGACAGTTGTTTTTCGCTAAGATAATCTTTACGTTTTAGACGCAGGTTATCGCGAAAGCTCAAAAGTTATGTCAGCGACATGGAAAAAAAGTCGAATCATTGACTTTGACTCTGAGATACGAGCGCTAATCACAGCAGTTTTTCAATCGACGAGCATTTGAAAATCAATTGCTCTGACGAGTGTACAACTTTTTCATGTGATCAAACAGTTCGTAATGCGATTACCAGTGACTAATTCTTTCTTGCCTACATAATTTATTAATAGAAATGAGAAATCCCGAGTCGATTGAATATTGTAACGAGACATTTTTTTGTTCAATTTTTCGTCGATAAAAAAAAAGTGTGCGTACGAGGCACTAAAGGAATGCGCACTAATTTTAGATTCAAGGAAACCACATTGATCACGTAGGCTAAAAAAGGTCGCGAGTACAATTCTGGCAAATCAGGTTGATTAAACTTTTGTTTGAATTTTGATTTGTTAGTTGCATGTTATTTAGAAACAAAAATTGATTTGATATTTTTATAACCAGGGTTTGGTTTTATGTTTAAAAATGTTTTCGATTCTCACCGATAACATTCGCGACGAATGTTGAAACACATAGTTGAGAATATGACAGGTAGCAGTGGGAGACATTTTGAAAAAACGTGACGTCACTCGCGTTCCCAACGCGTGTAGTGCGGAGCGCGACTTGACACTGACTCGCGCGTCTTTTCGGCGTGCAGAGTTATTTGAAAGCGAGGGCAAAATAAAAGCAAACAGTCCCTTTCTTCCTTTCGCCACGGAGACCTCGTACGAAACCTTTAACGTGGGGCAGTTCAACAAACTGAGCTTTTTTAAGTACACTGGTTAAAAAGTAACAACCATTTTTACAACCATTATCACTAATGACGAATCTTTCATTTTTCCATTAACACCAAAAGAAAAAGTGCAATCAAAATCAATTCCAAAAGTTTTAAGCCGAATGTTTTAAACCATCAACTTTTTTAAAGATTTTATTACAATGCTAATTATTCACATTTGTGTCTTTTTTGTTCCACGTTTAAAATCATTCGAAAAGTTGCATAATGCGCTAAAGAAATGAATTACAAATAATGGAATTAAAAAGTGATTGGATTTGGAATGTTTATCATTTTATTAAGGTGCAGTTTTTTTATATTAAACGATAATGACGTTTTGCACTTGAGGAGCGAAAATTTATAACGCTTGGAAAGTTCGCAAAAGGGTACTTGGGTGCAATTTATAAATAATAGGATTTCAAGGAGACCAGGAAGCGTGTCCGCGTTATTGAGAAGCTGCTGCGAACTCGTTTGGGACGAAGCGGCGCCTTATTTTCGGATTGACAATTCATTTGCTCGTTTTGCCGCAATAAATATCGCTATTTTAAGCGTCTTATTTATTTTAGCTGTTACGTTCTGTTTCTTTTATTATTTCTTAACACCATCTTGTCAAAACATCAAACTGTACGACTGCAAGTGTAAAAAAAATGGCGATAAAGAGAAACAACTGAGACGACAATCTATCAACGGGGGAAGGAAAAAAGAACAGTCGAAAGTAACCGAGTCCGATAAGTTATCGTTGTTTTCATGTTGGTGGATACCATCTGTCCAGATTAGGTGCTAATAAGTGCGTGTTACACGCTTCAATAAATCTCGACCGACTGTTTATAATCAACAATGGGTCTTTCTCAGTCAATCACTTTTTGTCCTCTCAATTTCTCCATCTCAATTATAGAATTTATCTGATGCCTGCCAAAGAAGACAACAAAAATCAAGATTAGAATCACAAGACAATCAACTTGGCAATCAGTGTCAGCGCGGAGCCAATTAAATTTATTAATCATCATAAATAACAAATAAGTTTCTACTTTGAAAAAAAAAGAAGATATGCCTTCGTCCGCTGTTTAATATTCATAAATTGCAACTTGAGAAATACGAATTGTGAAACGAATTCGGCGACGCGAAATTAATGTCAATGATGTTTTGACTCAGTGTCATAATTTAAAGCAATTCTTTAATTTTGATGTTTTCGATGTTGTTTCGTCTAGACGGATGCACGGACTTTTTTTTATAGCGAAAACTCAAATCTAGAACATTCGAGACCAATGCGTTCATTGACTGGACACCTACATGGCGTTTAACAGATGCATTCGTCATGCGCAATCTGCAATCTACTTACGCCACTGATCACGCAACCATCAGCTGGCAGCGATTTTTTTTTAATGCAAAAAATAACAAAATCCGAAAAGATTTCATTTCGCACTTGACATGAGCGCGCCGGGATTATTGTCACGGACGAGCAAACAAATTTAATAATAACAAAAAGAAAAATAGCTGAAATTTTATTACACAATTGTCACTTCTTGAAATGTTCTAAGAATGTTGGCATGTCAGGAATTTTAAATTAAATTTAAACAGAATGAAAAAACCAATTAAAATGACGTTTCGATTAAAAAACAAACATTTGGAAGAAATGACAGGAGAATATTGAACTCTGCTAATTTCAAGTTAAGATTAGAGTTCCGGACTATCGGCGATAAGTAAGAAATTAATTGACGAGCAATTTTACAACTGCGTATTTTATATCGTGGTTATCGAAAAAACGAAATTCGGTTACACATGGACCGGGGATTACAACATTCGTTATATTTTGATGTTTACGAATCACACAGTCACCTCAATAGACAACGCACAAAAACCTAATAAATCAAAGAGCAGCTTTATATATGTTTACAATTTGAATGGTAATTTTTTAAACGTCATTTGAATTGCAGATTTCAATCTGTTTATGAGTCGCAGATTTGAAGAATTGATGGTGCAAATACCACGGCGGTGTTGTTGACAAACCGAATGTAAAAATTGAAACTTAATTTATGAAGGTTCAATTTCTCTAACTGAAAAAAAAACAGACCATGAAAAATATTTATCCGAAAAAACTATTATTGATCCATGCTGTTGATTGATTCATTTTTTGTATTCTCCAACTATTTCCAAAACAAAAATCGAACTTTGTACCAATTACCGTTCTATTTATAATCAAAAGTCATCATCTCAACGTTTATTGAATTCTTCACTAATTAAAAGTGATATAAAATGGTTATACCCACTCAACTCGACCTAATACATTAAAAAACAATTTAAAAAAAACACCAAAATACAATTCTTTTCCTACTAGTTTTACCTTTGTCTTTTGTTTGAGATATTTGGTGATCCTGAATATCGGATTGGGCACTTTCGCTTTCGGCATTTTGACTAGATTCATGTTGTAACTCTTTAACTCTCGTCACTCTTTCGTCTCTTACGTAAACTACCGATCACAGATTCTATAGAAAAGTACAAAACAATAATTGTCTAGTTGAAACTTTGTGGGCACGCGGTTGCTCCGAAGTGCGACCCCGAACTTTACGTGGGGAACAACTTGTCGGTGTGCATGTTGAATTTGAAATTTTTTTCAAGTTTTTCTTTTTCGAGCCCAAAATAAGTCACGCGATGCGACTTGTGTGATGAACTAGACGCTACTGAAGAGCCGGGCATGGGGCCGTCGGTTCATATACGCCGGCAGCGTCTGCCAATCGCGCGCACGTGCTATTTTGCGAGTTTCGCGAACTCGACTCGCGATCACCTACACAACACGTTGACAAAGGTTAGGAACTGGAACGAAAACTAACTTCCAATACAAAACAAAAAACAGCACTTCAACAATTCAAAACCATAACTGTTCAACGGAAGTTCATTTTTAACCCGTTACCAGTTGAACCCTGAATGGGTTAAAAACTTAATTTCAATACAATACAAAGGAACGCCAAATAATTGATTGTGTAAGTGAAATTAAATATTTAACATTAGAAAATAAAAATGAAACGAAGATTCTTGTTTAAAATGTGTAAATGTTAAGATTGATAAAACTAGATAATAGGTTTGATATCCGTTTTGACATGGCGGAAATCGTTTGGCAAATTGTTCAATTTTGTGAAATTACAAAAAAATGTGTCAAAATTGAGACATCCGTCGTTAAAGTCCTATCCTGAATGTGATCGGAGACAATTTGTTCAAGTTCAATTTTCAAAACACATCTAAGACGATTTACTATTAACAAAGTCGTGATTATTTTGACGCGTAAAAGGTGTAAATCGGGATGAATAATTCATCGGTGTCGAATGTTGACACAGTTGTCGTTACACGAACGGGAACACGAATCTCCGATCTGAATGAATCACATTCTTTTCATATTGCGTTACAAATCAGATTCAAAATTAAATATTCAATCGGCAGCAAGTGAATCAGAACTTAACATCCAGAACTTTTTTTTTCAACCGAAGACGCTGTTTCCAGATATAAATCCGCATAACTAAACTTTTTTCTCCTCCCCTCCCCTTGTCCCCTATTCAAATCAATCAAACTCATCAAACGTATTTCAAAACAAACTCCAACCCGCGCGATAAATTGGCGCGAAAAAAAAATGTTTGTTCTTGCGATATCAAGTTGTTGTTTTGTTGTATAGATTGTTTGTTTGTTTGGGATCTGAAACGGCGATACTGTTGCCGCAATGATAAGACGAAACAAATGCATGCACACTACTGTGCTGCACAGGTGCATTCGAGGTGCATTGTACGAAGAAAATGACGGTGAGCTGCGATGCGAGTCGCTTTTTTATCGCCTTCCATCTCATTATTTATTTTAACTTTTTTGTTATCATTTTTATCTGCAAAAGCTGATCTATCAAGATTACCAGTCGAGCGGTTTAATTTGAACCCTTCCTTGGTAACAATTTTGCAAGAGTTAATAATTCAATTTTGAAAATTCGAAAAAAAACCAGAATTTGAGATAAAAGTTTAAAAGGAAGCAAAAGGCGATCGCAGCGACGATGACGAGCATCTATGAGTTCTGACTGAGACTTGGACGATGACAAAGTTGATGGTTGAACAAGTTGATACCAGCGATGTAGTACACAAAGATGATGATGAAACGAGGGTGCTAGAGAATGACCATTGCCAGGGGAAACAACAAACAAACTGGCCTAAGGATGGCGAGTCTTTGACAATACGCTTGAACAAATTCTGATGGTTATTAACAATCAATGGGCAATGTGGTTACAGTCAAAAAATGGACAGAACGAGGACAAAATGCGTGTCTTCGGTATTTGGGCGAAATACCTCAGGGTCCTGGATCTGCTCCGAGTCGGCGGATGCGCTCGAGGTCTTCAGGATGCTGTACAGCTTTACGTACGGGGCCTTGATCAGCTGTGACCACCAAGCCAATCAGAGTTTATTGCCAAACTTATAAACCACCCTCGATACTCATTTCTCAATTTGTTAATAAACATTTTTGCTTTTCGTCTCGAACATTGTTTTTAATCTCTAAATCACTAGCGGATTTCAGATCCGACTTTGCGAAATTCGCTCCAATTTGTTACGTTCTTGAAAAGAAAATTGAAGACAAAGAGGAACAAACCAATTGGATAACGTTAACTTACCTCCCAAGACTGCTGAGTGAGTTCGGAAATTTCGTCATTCTCATGGCCGGCGGACTTATCCTCGGTCGAATCGCCGGCCTCGATGGAATCGCGCGGCGTCAGCTCCGGTGATAGATCGGTGTCGGTGTCCGACAAGATATATCCTCGCTGAATCCAATAATTTTCATCCAGCTCGCCGTACAGCGCCGGCACCCACGCGTGAATAAACCTATACAAATCGTCCACTCTGCAAAAAAAAACATCACAAATAATCATCAATGTTTCGACCTACACTTAATCTTAACGCAAAAAATACAAGTAAAAAATGTTAAATATCAGTTCTAAATAATAGACAATCGAGAAAAATTTACATTCGACACATTTTGTTTTCACAGAGTTTCTATCGGAGACCGGTTTTCTCTGCGAGGTGCAAACCGACTGATACAATTTATTAGCTAAACCGACACAACAGCCTGAGGATATAAAAAATGTCTTCGCTGATTAGTCTATAATCGTGTCAATGTATTGACACTCGACGGCAAAAAATATTCGTTCCCGTGACAATATCAAGATGAAATTGTTGTTACGATGAATTGTCGTTTTTTATCGCCATCTGATAAGATTGCTTTTTGATTTTACATCTCTTTCCTGCAATACAAATCGATTTGAAAAAGAACGAAAAAAGAATAGAAATCGAGTAGTGATAAACAGAGGACTATAAAAGTAAAATGCAAGTTTAGAATTCAAACACTCAGTATTATCAGCGCCGTGGCTGCAGCGCCCTCTACCTGTTCGTGTGGCGCGAAATTTGAAAGTGACAAGTGCGTAATAAAAATAGTTGCAGCGACATTATCCGCGATCGGTAAGACTCGCGTTACGCTGCATAAGCATAAATCAAACTGGCATAATTAGACAACGTAAGAGCATTACCTGCGGTTCAGGAACGGCAACACGTGATCTGTGACGCGTCTCACGCGATCCGGATACGCATAATCGATGAGCCAGGCCATACCGAAAATCGGGTCAAACTGATCAGAACAAAATTCCCCCCAGAAGTCCGCTAATCTTGAATGTTCGAAACAAGTTTGCGTTTGCTTTTTTTATCACAGCTTAAAATTTGAATGTATAAATAAAATTATAAAGACAAAAAAGTCTCGCGGAGACTGTGTTGAATATCAAACGAAACTTGACGTGACCAAAAAGTCCCGTTGGTTCACATCTGGAGCGGATCGAAAAGAACGGAAAAACACTGGTTTCGCGAAAGCCACGGCTTATAAACTGACTGTCGAACGGTTACGGCGCATATCTGCAAATCGCTTCGGTTGTCGACAGATAAAGTTGTCTCGGTTAGCCATCTCAAAACGTTTTGGAACAAACGAGAAAGAAAAAGAGTTTTCGCAGTTGGAGAAAACTTGCGCGTTTGATTTATTGTTTATGCGCGGCGCTGTTGCGAGTTGGGATCGAGAGAGATCGACTGGGTCGCGAGCAGCCAACGCTCGCCCGACTTAACGGCTGGCTCGCGATTAATCACGTGACTAGCAACAATCAGCGACCGCAACACGTGCGTGACAAAACGCTCGCTTCAACAATTCAATCGGCCGCACATTTTCCCTGCCTACATTGTTTCTGCTCGATTGTAAACATTTTTGTTCGACAATTTTGACGTTCGAGAATACTTTCTGTTATTTTCGATTTGTTTTTCAGTCGAGGAATGCAAACGATAATTATAAGCTCTGAATAAAAAGAAAACCCGATGGTTTTCACATGCTAATGACTGTATACATCTCGAACAGTTGTGCTCAGGAACAATAGCATTACGATTTCGTTATCAGGCAGCGATAAAAAGTTATGTAGATTCAAGATACACAAGCGTTTTCAATACCGTTTGACGAAAATATTTGTTCACGTTGGTTTTTTGTTTGTAAAGAGCGGCTGTTTGTCGTCGTTCCAATTTTGCGTGTTGAAAAACAAACAGGTAGAAAAAAAGGAACGTGTACAGCAACTGCAATATCAATTTGATAAGCGAATTTTCAGCTGCTAACCTGTTGCGTGGTATGCTAAACCAGTATTCAGGTCGAATTTTCTTCTTTCCGTAGCTCATGATGGGGGTCGACCAGGGAATCTTCTTGTCCTTGGGTCTTCCAGTTCTGAGTCGCAGGTACAAAGGTGGGTCCTCGCAAGGACGTGCAGGTCGCGGGATCAATTCTGTTTGAACAAGACAAAACCATGTAATTAACTTGTCAAAACAAAAACTCGTTTTGCGAAATTCGAAAGAGACATAGCAACACTTTTTTTATCACCAATTTATATCTCTCATTACTTTGTCTTTAACTAACAATATTACAATTCAAATTTGGCTCAATACACACAAGCAACAATGAATTTCAAATTCGCAAAACGTTCCAACTTGGCTTCTTTGACATTCAATAGTAGTTTTGATTTTTGTATCATCATCGGGCACTACTGCGATAGAATCAGAAAGAGGGTACAACTCGGGTTCAACTTTCAACAGCCAACAAAGGGTGGTTGACGAAGAAACCGTTTTCCAAACCAAAAAGACAAGTTACAAAGAATAAAAGGAAAGGTCTTCTGTTTTTTTTTAATGTTCATGTTCTAATTGACTTTAATCAGCAAACCAAAAGTGATACGAACTAAAAATAGAAGCATGATAATCGCAAGCAAACGAAACAAGAGAAGTAAAACAATCAACGAATTTTATCTAAGGGTACACAAAACGTAAACGTTAAAAAAGCATCAAGCCGACGAGAAACAAATCCATGAGCATGAGTTATACAAGTGAACCTACCGAATTCATCGAATGCAAAATTAAATGCTTGGACTGGTGGGGCAACGGAAACAGATGATTTCATAATTAGTATGACTGTTATTCAAGGCTGGCTGAGTTACGTTAAACCAACTTGACGAAACCACCAACTTCGTGAAATACAAATTCAATTCGTTTCGTCAACATACAAGTGCCGACAAAACTTCTCTTCAAACTTGTAAAGTGCATTTTCGCGGCTCTCAACCACCCAACCTTGTAAATGCTAGACCCCTTAGAGACTCCCACTTATCAAACGGGTTCGAAATTAAGTCACCAATGCAAATGATTATTTACAAATGATTGTTACTTCAATAACTATTTCAACTAAACTTTCCAGCTAAACTTTCGCAGCTACTTTTATTCAGCTACTTGTTACTGTTTTTGATTTCACAATCGGGTTGGCTGAGATTGTTTTATAATTGTTTTTTTTTTATTTTTCTAGTCAGCTAGTTTGAAAGGACAACTTACTGTCGATACTGGCAAAGAGGTCTGGCATGTCGTCCATGGAAACCATGCTGCGGTAATCGAGGCGTTGCGGTGTCGAAGTTTTGTTACCCCGGGCGCTGTCGACGCTGCTGCTGCCTGACGACGTGAGCGGCTGCTGCCTGATGAAGGTGCCCACAGACGAGCGTCTGCAAGAAAAACGAACAGCTCGTTAGTCCGTCCGACCAAAACCAGCCATCAAACACAGATTCTACTTCCAACTTGCGAAAACAATTAGTTCATTCAATTATAATACACTCGGGGCTTCTTTTTTTACTTTCCTTCCCTTTTTTCTTTCTTAGTTCTTTTTTTTCATTTTTTTCCTAGTCTGATGTAATTGGAAGGATGTATCTAAGGAAACACCTAATGGGAAACTTGAAACATGCTCGGTTCTTTCAATTAAACTTCCAACTATTGTATTTTTTACTTATTTTTGATTGTCTTTTTGTTTTGTTTGTTGTTTGCTACACGGTTTAATTAGTTTTCAATCAACCGAGAATGTTTTGTTCCAAGTTACAAACTGGATAGACAGTTAGCGAGAAAGATTTTCTACTTGAGACACTATAGTGTTGTCGGTTCTGTAATATAAGCATAGAAGGACGAGTGACAACAAACAGAGATCCGCTGTTGGATGCGGAGCTGAAAATAACAGTTATAGACGAGGACAGAAGTGCAGCAAGATCTCGGTATCAATTGAGAATCCCTCTTATCTATAAGAGCGATTCGAATTGGCCAGGAAGCGAGGGTAGGGCTGGATCAATGAGAAACCATTCATTCAGACTGTAATTTCATTGAGATGTGCCTCTGTAAGCGGGGTTCGAGCAGTAAAACAGAGATTCTCTTCTGTTTTGTCTATCTCTTTCTGTTGGGGTTTAATTCAAGCATTATGCGGGTCAAGAAAAAGCACAGTCATATCTCTTGATGGTTGTTTTTTTGGCTTCGACACGAGAGGAGGTGAGTTGAATAATAACAACAACAATAAACTTCTACGTTGACTCCGAGCCAGGTGGAGAGAGACAGTTAGACATGACATTCAAGAAACATGACAGCGGGACGAGACTCACCCGATAAGACTGGCGGGTCCTGGTGAGAACTGAGGAAATCCGCTGTCCTGTGAGAAAGAGGAGACGGTGAGCGGGGGTGTGCCCCCTGCTCGACCGCCGCTCTCTTCGCTGGGGGTTTTAGCGAACAGGCCCGAGCTAAAGTCGCTCACTAAGTTGATCGGCGAGCTTCAGTCAGCCATCACACAATTTTTGTTAGTCGAAAGTTGGGAATGTTAGTTGGCACATCAGACACAAGTCAATCAAAAAACAAATCAAACAAAATCATTGACAAATGTCTGATTAGACGAGGGTTAAAAGTTAGTCATAAGATAGCGCTTAGAATTAGGTTTCGTTTTTTTTTAGACCCTTTGGTCTTTACCTGGAGAAAACTTTGCTGAACACAGACGAATGGTGACTGTCAGCACTGTTGGGAAGACTGGCGACTTTATCGCTGCTCGACTTGCTGCTGTCGTCCTGCTCCTTTTCGCCTGTTAAACCTTCCATCCAAGTCAGAGGGTACGAAAGTCGTTTCAGCATCTAAGATAAAAAGAGAGGAAGAAAGAAAACACGATTAAACCAGCTGGTCGATAATCAAACTGAACAAGTTGACAAAAGCGGTGCTACGCGAATAAACGAGTTCACAATGAGTCACAAGTCGTATCCAAGTACTCACGTAATGGTCAATAAATTTTGTTACAATCATATGAACTCTAAACTTTCTGTATAACTAGAGAGAGAAATAAAAAAAGGTAGATTGAAGGAAACGCTTTCAAACTGGGAGAGAAAGAAAATTATTTTTTGCTCACCTTGTTCTTGCGGGTTTCCTGTTTGTCGTCGTCCTTGTGTTCGTCCTCCTTCTCGACCTCCTCGGCGCTGCTGTCCAAGCTGAACGAGACAGAACTGGCCTTTTTCCTGCCGTTGATAGCGGCGTCGGCGTCGAGAGTGCTGCCGGTCACGTTGACAGGGGCAATCGTCACCGGCGGAACCCAGTCTGACGACAGCACAATGTCCGCGTCAGAATATACTTTTTTTGAGGGTAAGGGTTGCACTACCGGCACTACTGAGTTCGGGTCACGGATATCGATACCTGAATCGTGACACGACAGTTTGACTAGAGATCCTTCCTCATCTTCAGGAATAGTGTTATTTTTCGCTTGCTCGCCCTTGAACAAAGACGTCCAGATTAAAATCCACAAATCGAAATAAAAGGGAAACAATTCGCAAATGAAAAATTGATAATGTACCTTATCAGAGTTGAACGAATCTTGCTGCTCGTCATCCACTGAGATTGAGGATCGATCTTTGCTAGGAACTGCCCAGTGGTGATCGAGCATCGAACGTCTGCGCTCCTCGAGAGTTCTGCTGGTCATACCAACTTCGATCTCGGCGCCTTCCTGCTCCTTCTCCTTCTCCTTCTCTTGAGTCGGAGAGATTTCGTCCTGAAAAAACGAGTCAAAAACATTGAAACAAACCGACAGACTGCAAATATACATCAACGAAAACAAAAACGAAAAAACCAAATAAATTACAGTCTGCAAATTAGTAGGCGTGACAAGTTCTCTGTCAAAAGCTTTGGGGAACGCATCGCCCTCTCTCTCGGGGAAGCTGCAGACGCTTTCGGAGTCCTCGGCCACCAGCTCGGGGAAGCTCTCCTCCTTGGTCGGCGACGGGCACTTGCGTTCGGCCTTCTTCATGTAATAAATTTCCGGCTTTTTGTCCGGGTTGCCCGAGGTTGTGTGACTCACTCGCATGTGCGCAATGTCGTAGTAAATCGCCGCGTTTACTATGAACTCCATCGGGGCGATCACTCCGTAAGATTCCGCTCCGTGCTCAATCACAAGCGGGTCCGACACGTTGGGGTCGAACATCACGGCGTTAGGCGTTACCAGCAACACTCCACCAACCACTCCCTGCACAAACGACATTTTTTTATTATTAGTTTTTATAGTTTTTTTTTGTTCCTTCAGCACTAAAAGAACCAGATGGCAAACGTGTCCAATTTAAAAATACAAATTGCAATTACTCTTACGGTTTTGAACAAATGCTATGACTTTTTTTATAGACTGCAATTCTCATGCATTTATCATTTTATAACGAAGTTATTATACTGTCTAAAAATCTGTTATAAAAATTCGTTAGAAAAAAATCAAAATGTATAGTTTTTTAATCGTAGTAATTACTTTTTTTTCAGTTTTATTCGATTCAAAAATGTATCAGTGCGTTACAGTCTTGTCTGTGGAATGTTGATTGGAAAGATTAATTATAAATACAATTTATTTAAGATTTAGGTTTGACATATAAATATTCGTTTTTCAAATACTGTAATATTGAACTTTGATCTAACCAATTTTTATTCTACTGTGTTTACACTAAATATTTTCAGTTTTTCAAGATAGTGACGTTATTTTGCCACATTGTTTCGACACGTTTGTAATTATTTTAATTGTTTTTTTCATAACGAATCTAACTACGATGTGCAAATCAAGAAATAACTCGTTGTTTTGATAAAAATTGCGCAAAATAGAAAACAAACTTTTTTGTGACTTGACGTTTTAATGCAATTTACAACTTGATCACAAAAACACTCTAAACATGAATATTTTAATTAAAAATCGTTATTTTTGGTTTCATAATTCTTTTTATATACTTTCTATAACGATTTAGGTTGATCTTATGACAGTCTTGCTATTTTTAACGAAACAAAATAACCATTAATCATATTTTTTCCGAAACTTTCTTATTTTTTAGAACTAACCTGTCCATCTGTAATGTGACGAACGTTGATTTTGAGAAACCTTTCCCTGTAAGTCTGCAGCTCATCTGCGCCCGTGCTGCAATTTCCCTGAGGTGTTTTCACTCGTTCCAAATGTCCCGGCTTGGGTGACACCGGTCGTAAGTTATCGAGCAACTCTGCAACCAAAAAACCACAATTAAAATCCAAAACAATCCACGATCCCCTCGCGGGAAAAAAAAGTTGTAAATTACTTTGTACTAATAACATCATTACTGAAACGAAATTACGTTTTCGCTTCAACCGTCACTAGCCGACTGTCACGTTCGACGGCGTTAAGCCGTTTCAATTAATGCGATGCAAATGAATTGTAATTATAAATTAAAATCGACTCAGTGTGTCTTCAGTTGTGGAGTTTTGATAACGAGCGTCGACCTGCGTTATAGAAACCCGGCTTTCGTTACTTTTCATAACTGTTATCGATCATGCTTCATTAACGCGACGGAACAAAAAAAATTTTTTGTTCCAACAAACTCACGTCGCATCGACAAGTTCATTGGCTGTAATTGGAATCAATTTTTTACAATGGGCTTGAATTGTTTACAATTGATAGCGCCTTGTTGGACGTTCGATTTTGACAAGTTGCAAAATGCACGATCAACATTTCTAACAGTTGTCGGATACATTATTCAATTATTACAACCAATGACTCATTCGCATTTCATTTCTGGTTTTTCCCCGACATTCAAAATTCAAATTTCCTACAACAATTTAGCAAACAGAATTCAAAAAAATGGATTTCCCAAAGACCTTTTTCCTCCGACGGCAAATCGTCCTGGGAATCATGTTCTTGGCTAGAATCGAGATTGGATGACTCCGCGGAGCCGCCAGCGGCGTCCGTTCTTTTGGCAGGAACCCATATCTGTTGACCGGGGTAGATGAACGTGCTACCCAATCGATTCAACTTGCTCAGCTCCGAAGGCGTTGTGTCAAACTTGGCCGCTACTGACGTAAGCGTGTCTCTGTCTTGAACCTAAAACAAACAGTTCATTAAATTCGAGCGAGAAATTGTAATTCAATTTTCGTCCCATCTTTTTACACCTCGTAACAAGAGCAGAGAGCCTCTTGGAAGATCTATTGTATAACAACTCGGAGTTGACATTTGTGCGCGGCCATAAAAAGCATTTAGTCAGCTGTGTTTACACGGAAAATTCCTTTCGATTGTTCCGCGACAATGCCAGCTAATTACTTGTCGGATAACGACTTATCGCCCAGAAAGCAGATGCAAATGAACCGAAACCCTCTGATCTCTGATCAATAAAACAAATTCTTCCCTGTTACGACGATTATGAACCCTCTAATGAGCATCGGTTTGATTAAATCCGCGGATCAATAAAGCTCAATGTTCTTTTTTTTTTTCAAGTTTATGCATCGGACAACTCCAGGCTGTTGATTTTCTTGAGGTCACACGTGACGATCGATTGATTGTCTCGTTAATACAACCGTTTGAATTCGCTTTGAATTCGCCTTACCATGTAGGCGATGGTGTTGACAGGCTGGCACATGCGGGCCTGTTTCTTCTCCTGCGCCAAGTCCTTGTTTTCGCCATCGGAATCTGAAAATAGAAAAACAACTGGTTTTGAAAAACAATTCACTTTGCGACGAGCTTTTTGTTAATTTTTTTGTTGTCTTGATTTGTTTTTTTTTTCCATGTAAATCAAGTGTCGCAAGTGAAACAACTGCGACCAATCGAGCATCGATAACGCGCTTACGCAATGGTAAACAAGAATATCTAATAATAATATAATCAATAAGCATAATCGAAGCGCGAGCTAATTTGATATTGTGTGTCTATCGTCTAATGACCTGTGTAACATTTTTTTTCGTCGTTTCTTTTCTTTCGCTTCTTCTCAATTAACAAACACTTCCTGACGTTATTGTCAACGAGTGCACAAAACACAATAGGCTCAATTTTATAAACCGAATGCTTTGTCTTCTGTTTTATCTCTCTCGGTTACGTAAACTCTAACTGTATTTTTCTATTTGCGATCATCATCAGGGAGGATAGAGGTATATCTTTCACATTTTCATTAGGTTAGCACTCGGCGTGTTATGTAAACAGTGCAGTTATTCATTGTGTGATCCGTTCCGTAATTCACAGCAGGGTACAGTTATGCAAAGATAAAACTCAATTCTCAATTCATATCCTTTGTTCTCTTTCAATTTTCAGTTACATTCAAAATTAACTCATTTTAATTTCAATAACATCCAACTTGCTGCACTCCAACTTAGACAAACAATTGACTTGAAAATGTGCTCATCAAAACAAACTTGTAAAATGGCAATAAATGCGTTGCACTCCTTTTTTCTCTCTCTTGTTTTTCATCAATTAAAAGGACAAGTTGAAAATAATTAACAATAATGAAAAATAATACAGAACAAAAGGCTAATTGGAAATAAACAATTCAAAACGGACAGGAAGAAAAATTAGTCTTTCAGGGTTTTGTTCCTCTTTCACGATGAAAATGAGAAGATGGAAAGACAAAAGAGAAACAAAGAGGGAACAAATTGGAGAGAGAGGAAAAAAAGAAAATGAAAAGAATTACCATGAGAAATGTAACGAAACTGAAATCTGGGATCGCCGCGAACGACATAGTAAGCGAAATAATTCCTGGGGACTCTTTCAAAAAGGTGCACGTTGTTTGGGGTGTACTCGAGTTTGTCAACAATCTCCCACTCGGAATAGTCGATATCATCCTCGTGCATGGTTATTTTCGTCAAATCAAGGGAAGCCCGAAATCAGTAGCGACTTATCGCTCCGAGACGCACACTTTTAATCCTGTTTGTATCAGATTCGAAAATCACTGAGTCAACCCCACTTCCCCCCACCTCACTTCTAATGCAATTTAAATGGTCTGATAACAGCGTGAAATCTCTGTAATAAGTAATCATTAATTTGTAACCTTCACCATTTGATGACATCACAAACTTTTCAATAAGATTATTAATCAGTCACTCCAAATCATCAAAGATTCACATTTTAATTTCAACCAGATTTAATTTCAACTTATCTATGACTTTCCATGAAAAAGATTTTTAAAAAAAACTCATTTGCAATAATTAAACAAAGAATTAACATCTTCCAGGAAATTTAATGAAAAATTCAAATTTCAATACACCAAAGAACACGTTTCAGCTTTTTAGTTGCCAAAAAAAAATGGCGACGGATTTTTGCGTCTCATTAATTTTTGCTTGTCCGGCAAATTAGATTTTCAGAATGCGCAGCACAGCGAGGTTTTGATAAAACAAACAAAAAGGTTTTTGTCTGTCCACCGCTGACGGTATTTTCAATTTTAAAATGCGCCGACACGCACAAAATCGTGATAATAATATTTACAACGAAAAATGCTCGCATACTAATTTCGAGTCCCAATGTATTCCCGATTTGCGAATTCTTTTATCGCCTCGTTTCGGCCGTTAAAAGCAAAAAATCATTTTTCTTCTTATCAATTTGAAAGAATGATTTTTTTTTCAACATTCAATAAATAAACATCGAGATAACGTTTGTTCGTACGCATGCGTGCAAAAAAAACCGCGCTATTATCGCGCAGTTCACGTGACGTCAGTGACAAGACAGTGGCTCCGATTCTACATCTTTTGCGACAGATTTCAACTTGAACAACGTTTCCAACAACTGTCAACAGGCTGATTATTCAAAACCAAACATAAGCAACATGTCAGACAAAAAGGATGAAATGTTTTTGGCAACTTGTACGACTGTCACATCGAATCAAACGCGGAGCGACTGGCCCCGGTGCGCTAACCCGTTCGTCAGCGCTGCCAACTGTCCGCGAATCGCGATATCGCACTTTGGCATAATTTTTCTTAGTCATCATATTTACTTTGAATCACAAACGAGTTCATTTAATTCATTACGAATTTTTTCCCCCATTTCAAATTGATCAATGTTTGCTCTGTTTTCCTACCGATTTCTGTATCATTAAAGATATTAAAGTCGAACGTAAGAGAGTTAATATTAGCAACCTGAATTAACTGACGAGGCAATAAATAATGCCTAATTCGCTGACAATCGTAATCAAATTAAGATAAGATAAGGCGGACAAAAAATTTGTGTGAAACTCAAGTTGAATTCGGTGATAAATAAACCATTCAGACGTGGAAATGCGGTTTGTAGAGAGAAGAAGAAGAAAAAAAAAGAAACACGCAGATATATTTCTTGATTTTGAACTTAACTATAATGGATGAGAAACAAAAGCGAGAGAGAAAAAAGGAGGAAAAAAGTGAAAAACCTTGACGTGTATGGGGATGAATGGATCGGAGGAGAGAATTGAAAGTCAAGAGGCAACGAGTGAACAAACAAGTAGAAAATAGGGACGCCGATATTGTTCCTTGTCACGCGATGTAACATCAAATGCACGAGTGTATCAATGTTAACGACAACTAGGGGCGATTAAAGTTTGTTTCGACCCTCACTAATAAATGATAATAACGAAATGAAAGAAATTGTATCTGTGACCCAGTTTGGAACCGTTGGCTTTTGTCTTTCTGCCTCATCGATTTTTCGCTCCACGCAACAAATCAAAACATTAACAAAACAACAAACCAAACAAACTAACAAACGAACAAAACAAGAAAAACAAAAGTATAAACCACAGCTGAAAACAAGCAGCCGCTACGATTTGCGAATCTGGGTTATTGGTACTCGCGCCTGACCTTGGCACGTCCTAGCTACACGAAAATCGCAAAATCCCTTTGGGTTGTATTTATCGCGCCTTTTTTTTTTCGTTCACACGTGGCTTTCGTCGGATCATGTTGTTTCATTCAAAAACTTTATGGCTTCATTCAAGTGAGATTTGACAGGACAGTCTTATCATTTATTATGACTGGATTTCAATTATCGGATCGATGTGTCTTATTCCGAATTGCGATGAATTTTTCAGAACCAGTTAAAACAGTTGAAACGTCTACAAATAACCGATTCGGTCATAACTTTTTAACGACAATCAAATAAAACCGAAAAAAAAAGACAGAAAAATGTTTAAAAATGATTTTAAACGTTGTTTAAGAACGTTGTCTTTAATTTTTGCACAAACATTGCTGTGAAACAATGAAGAAGAAACAGAAAAAGATAATTTTTTATTTAAAGACAAGTCGAAATCACGTGCGCAAAAGCGACTAGTCCCGTGATAACAAACACGAGTGTCAATATCTCGGAATCGATAAGACCTTTCCTGACGATTGTCAATATCGAAGAGTTACTCTTCCGAAGTCTGATGCGATGTTTTTTTTTTTTTTTCACGTTCGTTAGATTCAAATAACGATAACTGAACGGTAGGAACGAGAGAGAAAGAGGTATTTAACAAAAATAGGATGGTTGGATCTGGGTTAATGAGATCGCGATAAAAATATGTTATCATATATACAATATGCACATGACGGTTTGATTCAACTGGACTGACCTTTCGTAAGTTTGTCGACCGACTCAAAGCGACCCTCGACCTTATTACGGAGCGAATCCAAGTCAAACGGAGCGGTGAATCCATGATCCACACTGCGGCTTTTGCTCCTGCAAACAGAATGCACATGTTTTAGCACCCCAAGCTTATCGTAATTTCATTCTCTTCGCTCCAAACAAGGAAGCACTTATTTGATCCTAAACTTATTATTTTTCTTCAGTTTTTCTTACTATTTTTTTCTTTTTTTTTAATGTACTTTAGAACCAATAAAACAAAACAATAAATCAGTTTAAAATTGAAACTAAAATGTAAAAAAAGTTAATTGAAAGGAATTGTTTTTAGATTCTAAAAACAAAGTGAGTTTGTTTTTTTGATGAATAGAAACAAGTGATTCGAAAGGAAAATAGGAGTTGAAAAATGATAAACCGAAAAAAAAACAGTGTTGATTCAAGTGAGTTGTTTGTTAAAGTGAGCTTTAGGTGTCAATTGAACAAATGATTTATGATCAATCAATATTTGTGTTTCTAAAAAAACATGCTCTAAAACAAGATAACAGGTGCAAACGAGCAAGCGATGCAAATACTCTGCTTTGAAATTGATTGATTAAGCAATACCTTCCATACTTACCCAAAAGTTGTGTGACTTTTATTTTTAATCAGACTCGTTCGCTGAACGTAATTGACAGGTTTAATAACGTTAATGGAAAATTGACAAAGGATTGAAATTTCGCAAAACGATTCCAATTGTGCGTAATAAAAGCCATTGCTTGCAGTTGACCTACGTGGCTGATGCCAGTTTAACTTTATCAAAGAGCTTAAGTTGAGCTTGTATGTCTCGAATTGGATTCTGTTTTTTTTTTATTTTTGAATTCATTTTTTTACTCGACAATTTTTAATTAAATTTGCTCAATTTGAAACTTAATTATCCGTGTCATTTTTCAACGAGAGAAAAAAAATGACAAAAATGAGAGATACTAACCTGACGTAAGGATATAAATTTTCAGTGGATCTTGTTTGAGTTACATCTTGGGACATCCGGCGGGACCTAGATTACAAACGAAAAAGAACGAGAAAAAAATGGTGAGAAAACTCATGCTAGCTTACATGCTGAAATTACAGAACCATAAAATTAAAAGTAACTCAAATGTTTGCGGTTGTCAAAAAAAAAGTGCAAAGTGAAGCGAGACTAAATAAAAATAAGACTTGCAAAAGGTATACACAAGGCTTGATCCTGGCTTTTTGTATCCATTTGAAATTTACATTCGCTATAAAGTGGCACATAACATATCATGCAAGTCAAATATTGATGTGAAAGCATGCCAAGTGCATTCGTCGATGCGAAAATAAACTGATTCGTAAATTATTACTCCAAAACACTTGTCAGACTTGATAAATGTTCAATTAAAGTTGCTATCAATGTACAAAAAAAGAACGTGTGAAAAGAGCAACGAAAAACCATGTACAAAAATAACTGAAAAATTATTACAGTGCAAGAAAAAAAAAGGTACAAAAAGTTGTTAACAAAATTGGCAACGTTTCATTTTTGCTGGCATCCGCAACTTGTTCCAGCTAAAGCGAATCCAATCTTACGTTGCTACAACGTTTTGTGCAGCTCATGAAAATGATTAATATTTCATAAACCACTTTTCGTTTGGTCGCTTAATTGTGCGGATATCAAAATTTATCACCCAAGCGAATTCGAGATCAATATTAGTCCCCTTCAATTAATACTAAAACTGCCCCATAAAATTATAATTTCTCAATTAAAATTATCACTAGTTCTTTTTCTAATTTCAACGAATGGAAACAAAAAAATCTTCCACCTAGTTGTCTAATAAGAAACGTACACCCAAACCGTTTATCATTTTCTTTTTCATAACAAAAATAACCGATAAGAGAAGGAGACATTCGGAGGAAAAATGCTCAGAATACGAGAACCGCGCTCAAATACAATATGCACGTGACGCGAACAAAACGAGTTGATTTCTCTTCTATCGATCTTCAAACAAAGAACACATTTCGTTATTACTTTTTGTTCGAGAAAATTTAATTAAAAGTGTGCAGCAACGAAAAAAAAAGGAAAAAGGTTGCCTTTCCAGTTCACTTTATTTAACCAAATTGAACAATTCCGACCCCTTTTATCTACAACTGTTGTAACTATTTGAAAACAGGTCGATTTGTGTTTTTGATTTTCATTGCAAATGGAATGTCTCGTAATTGAACCGAGAGGAACAAAAAAAGGGCGTCGACGAAGGCGAGGCTTTTGGAAAGGCACATGTCTGACGTACGTTCAAATATACATCCAATTTGTAATCATTTTTCCTCCTTAATATCCAGCGTCACGAGAAATGACTGACGTAGAAGCGTGATTTCCGCTTTTTCCCCCCTCCCAGTCCCAGGGAACTAAAGGGACATTTACGACATTGACACTTTTACCATAACCGGTTTCCTCTCGATGCTCGATAACAAACTTTTTTTTCATCTTGTTTGAATCACTATCGTTTATCATCTCGTGAATTCGAGCAACAGATATTCGGACCAGTTTACGAGCTTCTTTGTCCAAACTTGTTCCTCTTGCATATTAAAATATTTGTGCTTCATTGAAAATAAATGAATTCAACACAGGGTCCAAAACAAGAGCCAATGAGAATAAACAAAATTCATTAAATTCTTGAATCGAAATTCCTTCAATTTGTTAACTGTCAGAAAAAAGATGCCGGGATTAGCAAAAACGACAAATTAGCATCCTATTAAAAGACGATTTAAAATTAGACCCCCATTTGTCAAAATCCAGATGGATCAAGTCGTGAAAAGATCTGAGCTTTATTCAAAGACGTAGGTCAGGAAGATTAACGTCTGATGTCAAGTTTTGATTTTTATTTTTTCCCTCGACCCTGATTAAGTATCACCAATAACCCAAAAAAAACACGTGTTCCTATTGACACATCATCCGAATCGTTAGCGAGATAATTTCGCGTCTGAATGATCGTGAATTTATCGCCTCCCCTGCTTGTGAACTGGTTATTTATTCACTTGATAATCTTGTAGCCATTTGTTCTCGCGACGCTCAGCCGTTTAGTTCGAATGTTTATTTGCCGCGAATTTCGTTGTGAAAGTTGGTCGCATGTTTTGATTTTCCGGCATTGGAACGTGCAACTCGAACAGCAACTTTTGGCAAACGGTCTCGTGACCAAATTTAATCGGCGAGCAAGTGAGGCGCGCAAGAAAAACAACGGCATTCCTTAAATTGGACTCATCAAGATATTGTTTTTCTTTTTTCTTCGGCTCGTCGAATAACAAATTGAAAGTCGAGCTCCGAACTGACACGCTGAGAAACTGCGTTTCGGTTTTGAATTCTCAGGACGAATGAAGGTTAATGATAATCGAGAATGTTTTTCGAGCTATTTTCCAAGGGATCAATTGCGTTAGCAAAAAGATAAAATGATTTGTAACGTTGGTTGTAAATCAGTCGCGGGGCTGCGATTGTAATAATAATAATAGTGTGCTCGCAGAAAAGCGCTCGTGTCAAAAAATACGCGATGATGAATACGATTTCTAAGATGAGAATCGCGGATGTCCGTACGCGCGTCCAGGTTGATCACGCCACGTTGCATGTCCGTGGCAATACCTCGGCTCGTCTTTGTGTTTGTATTATTTCCGAGTTTCACAATTTCCTGTTATTTTTGTTGCGCGCGCTCGTGGGAGAAGATGTCTTTTAAATCGTTCTTTTAATCAGTAGCTTACAAAAATGATGAAAAAACATCACAATCGTTATTTCCAATCCAAAACATCCAATTAAAAACTAACATTTTCAAATAACAAAATAATAACTTGTATTCATTAAAAACAATTTCCTTTTTTTGTCTTTGTTTTAATTCAGATTCTGAAATTTGATTGACACTTGTTTCCAAAATTCGGTCCGATGAAAATTGAATTGAAATGTTCTTTTTTCTAATAGAGAAGTGAGATAAAATTGGCATACTTGTATGGAAATTCATATTAGATAGCAAATGGAATGTTTGCGACGTTTAAACAAGAAAACTAAGTCGACACACGATCTGAGAATATTCCACTATAGCAGACACCGCATCGTCTTACACGGATATCTCAAATAGACTTGTTTTGTTCCTCGTACACTCTATCCGAACCGCAAATTAAATTCATTTCCGGGTTCGATAATTTCAATTTCGCAACCGAGCCCCAACTTGCATCCTCATAAAAAATGCGACTTTCAAAAATTGCCAAATCTCATTGCAACATTTGTCATTTCAAAACGCAACCTCCGAATCTTTATTTATTTATTTATCCCTCGCAAGTTTCATCACCACAAAAAGTTTCATCGAACTTGTTTTCTTAATTTCTCGTTTAGTCAATACCTTGTACCCAAATCAGGAACGAATATATTCCACCAGGACGGTCGTTTTTGTCTATTAGCATAGAGGGCTTCAGTGCTGCCCTCTTCCGAATTAGTGGCGCCCCCTTTTCTGCGTTTGCGGTCGGTTTTGCTCGGTTTCACCATAGGATGCCACGATTTTCTTCGTGCCTTTTTCAGATCCTTCAGCTGGTCCAAATCAGGCAGGACATTGTTCTCCTCCGGAAGTTCATTGGAGACGTAGAAGACAGAGCTGTTCCTCCTCTTGTCGTCCTTGTTCTTCTTCTTCTCTTTGACTTGGACGTCTCGGTTTTCCTTGTTGTCCATGAGCACAACGCTGGCCCGACGAGCACGTTCAATGAGGTTGTCTCGTTTTGCCCTCAGGTCGTCGAGCACGCTGTGACGTCTCGCCCTTGTTCCTGGCTCCTTAAGGATCACAATTGGCTCGAGTTTGGCTCGGTCCTCGTCGACCAACGAGGCTATCGAGTTGGCCGAGTCCAACTTGACCGCCTCCCTTTCGTTGATTAACATCGCAGCTGTTTCCATCGTTCTGCACAGGTTTCACAGACTGTTCTTATGGATTTTGAACCATCGTCTCTGACGCCTAGGAAAATGTTGACTTTAGTTTTGAATGTAATTATTAGAGGGATTGAATTCGCTTCATCATCTTTTGTCCGGAGTGATTAGTGGATTTCAACTGACTACAGTGTTTGCAAATGAATAGACCAATCCTACCAATTAATCGTAATTGGTTTTGTTAGAACTTTAAGACGCATTTTTTGATCGCAGCCACAATATTAACATGCAAACGCTTCGACTTTTATTGCTCGCGATGTGTCGCTATAAAATCTATTTTTACTTTTAAAAAACTTCATTTTCAATGACAAAACTCGATTCTCTCGATTCTCTTGGTGTCCAAAATAATGAGCTATTATATTGCCGGAGCCTTCAAACGATGAATTTTTCTGAACTTAAAAATTTTTTTTTTTCTGTAACGTTGAACTCGTAGGATTGGACAAAAGACAGCTTTTACTTCCTTCCCTTTTTTTTCGTATTTTTTGTAGTTTCTCTGACGTCATTACACAATTTCGATCATTTGATCAAACATATTTAGAAATTCAGAACAAATATGATCAATGTTATTTTTGTGTTTTGTTTTCCATTATGTAACCGACTTTTCATTATTTTTTTGTCCAATTTTTAAGTACGAATGGTTTCGTTTTTTTCCAGTAACAGAGGAATGTGTATTTACGTTTAATAACAAACATTAAAAAGTAATAAATTGTTGAACAAATGACGGGACAGATTTCGAACAGTTGCATTTAATCGCTTGACAAAAGTCAAAAACGGTTTGTGAGATCTAAGGCTTTGGGTATCCTACTTTTTGGCGCCCTTTTTAGACCAAGTGGCCCTGGACTAATACCATCGTTTGTCCGGCAGTGTGTAAAGACGACCCTGATATCTGCCGATCGGATGCGATAAATTATTCATTGATAACCATCCATTGTTGAAATATATAAAAACAAGCTCTTTATATCCGGGTTGATCGACAAAGAAAAATTAAAAATTATTTCTGACTATCAATCTCACCAAAACAAAAAAAGACTTTTCTTTCAAAAGTTCCTCGACAAAAAAAGTATTAAAAAAGTTGATAAAAAGGCATTTAAACTTTGTATTAATAAAATTTGCATTAATATTTTAACTCGAACTGATTTAATATTGAAATGATATTACTTTTTTGCTTATAAATTACTCAAATATATTCACTACTATAAATTCGAAATATTTTCAATAAATTCAAATAGTTTCAATTCAAAATTAATTTGTAAACAATAAAGACAACAAAACGAGTTTTGCTTTCGACCAACTAACAAACCGTCATGACTTTTAGAAATTTATTGATTGATTGAATGATGAAACACCCTCTTCATTTGTCAACAAACTTGATTAGCTTGTCTTTTCCTTCTCGCGGTGCATGCATTCTGTTCACATTCGGTTTCGGATTTCTATTTTTCAGCTCGTAAAAAACCTAATTTAATCCTTTGATAAATGATTTATGAAAAGAGGATAATAATTCATTCGCCGCGTATCACCTCAGTTTTTTTTTGTTTTCCCACTCGCGAATTCTTAATCGTTTGATTCGCAGTAATAATTGTTTGTTTTGCCTCTAATTGAACACCGTTTCAATTCATTGCGATCCAATTTTCCATTCTAGTTTTTTCAAGCTAATTTTTCTCTCCCATTAAACTTGACTTTTCAAATCATATTTTCATTGAAAAAAAAAACACATTTTTTTCATAACAAAAAAACTTTCTAAATCTCAAATAAACTATCAAAAAATGACAAATTCTACAACAAACGAAGAAGTAAAAAAGTCGCAACGCAAAGTTCTTTATCAGACCGAAAAATTCCCATTCAAATTCCTCGCCTTTCCATTCTTTTACGGACTTTTACATTCTTCCATTACTAGTACATTCCAAAACCAGTCGAACGAAAAAAGAACAAAAAATCCAAAAAAAATCAATAACAAAAATTAGTCAAACATCTGTATGAACATTTCCAAGTTGTATCTCCGTCAAAAAGATGATAAAAGCATGTACTTGAACGGACGAGAAAAAAGGGACAACACACTTGGGAGTTATTTTATCGTCGCGTGTATCTGAAGCCAGTAGACCGGATCGGGTCCGACATCTCGCGTACACTTGGCGGTGAAAGCGCGCCTGGCAATCGACGCACTTTTTTTTTTACCGAAAAAATAAAACACTCTCTATATGTTATGTCTCTCGATATCAACGTATGGATTGCGATTCGAGCACTGGCCACTGAGAAGACACTGGTCACTTGACGCGTCGGATCGGCACGCACGCCTGTGCTTCTTGCACGCTTTCAAAAACGGCGCTGCTCTGCGCGGATCATCAGGTACACAACTACTAGCGGCGGCGCGCGGCTCTGCTTGTATTTATACAGAGATAGCACTCTCTCTCTCTCTCGCGCTTCAACAACGCATCGTCGGCTGAGCGCAATTTTCGTCCTATCCACAAACAGCGTTGCCAACTTTCCACCACCGGTCTGTCGGGTTTATCAAAAAACTGTTTTTTTTTTTGCAAAAAATCTCGTCGATTTTTCCGCTACTTGTCGCAGCTCCGACTTTTAATGACACAGTCAGGTTCGTTTATCAGCGAACGGATGACTAAGCGCGTCATAATCGTTTGGAGCGCTGCCAAAAATGACGAGATCGGTATTATAAAAGGTAAACAACTCTAAATTGCTAATCCGCGATTTGTTATTGATTTAAAATTATTATTTTTTGTTTTCGTAAGTTTGCGTTTAAAAATAACGATTCCAACCTGGAGGTAAAAATACGTCATGATCGAAAAGATATAAAAAAAAAGGAAACACAAATTTGTACTTTGGAAGCAAATTGTTTATGTTCTAAAAATAATCCGACAACAATGTGTTAGTTGCCAAAAAACGAGCCGAGTGAACACCTGTTGTTGAAGTTCACTTTTCGACCGGGGAATGAAAATTGATTGTTTTGTTGTATTTTGTTTCGATTTCTCCGATTCAATAACTTTCGCCGTTACAAAACAGTGATAAATATTGAATCGCATTTGGGTTGTAAATTTTGCAAGTTGGAAGACGCTATTTGATCTGCGTCAAAAGCACACGCGACCAATTGTGGCAATTAAAGAGTTGATATTTTTGTGCTTACCAACTGGCCTAATTGTCTCGCATGCAAATTGACAAATTGTTTGCAGTTTGCTTTCGTACGTCCGCATCTTGTTAAGGTGCGCGGACCTTGTTCGCTGTCATGTCAACTTCAATAGGAATCATCTGCGTGCACGCGCCAAATTTAGTCGATTTTTTCTTCTCCCCTTATTCGAATATTATTTGCTCTTTTCATAACTTCCAACTTCAACTTTTCAATCATCCATAAAAAATTCTAAGTTTCAATTTGGAATTTGGTTTTTTTTTAAATTTCAACTTCCAATTTTTCATTTTTTCAAACCGTTTAATCATTGTTAACACTTTTCTTTTCAGATTCTATGTTAGAATGATGTAAGAAATCTCAGACATCAAGTGCAAGGAAAGTCCTAATCGCGGAAACAATGAGGTGTCTTATCTGCGATTAAAATGCTCTGAATAGATCAAACAAATGTTGAAAATGTCACGATAAGAGATTCAACTGTAACAATGATGCTCAAAACAACAAATTTGAGTTCAAAATAAAATTCGAAAAAAAAACAAAAAGAAATAAATATTTAGGTTTGAAATTTTCAAGTTTAAAATCAAGTAAGGTTGAGATTGAAAATAATGTTGAATCGAGTTTAAAATTTAATTGAATTTCAGTGCAGTTTATTGGGTCTTGGGGAATGCGAGTGGAGTTTATAATAAATTCATATGATCATCAGCCATGAGTATAAATTTTGACCCTGTTCAATGTTTCAAACACTTCATAACGACGAGATTGCTCAAACTTCTACGTGATTGGTTACACGTATGTTGATGCATATTAAAAGTTTAAGCAACGTGACGCCGGAGTTTAAAGGAAACTTCAAACCATATTGAAATGTTTATGTTACAAATCAAATTTTAAGAGCCACCATCCAACGAGTACAGAAAAACAAAATCCAACGAAATAAAAGTCAGAAAAAAATCAAAAAAACTGAATGAAAATCTCAGACTTTTATCAATTTTATGATAACTGATAACTTTTTGAATGATAAAAAGAAAAAGATAACGAGAGAGACTTTTTTCCTTTCCAACTTGAGAAAAAAGGGAACAACAAAAATGAAGTGCAAATAATGGTTGATAAGAGAGAAAGAAAAAGAGAGATAGAACGAAAGAAAGAGGACGGAAAATCGGTAGAGGATCACTGGTGTGCATATTCGAAATGCAACTATCGCGTAATGGACAATCGCGTTAAAATTCTTTCCGCACTGCCTATGATCGGAATATCGAATTGAACGGATCCTGTGATTAGAATAATAAAGTGGCAGCGAGCATTTTATATGAACTTGTGGTTCAAGTGCTGTCGATTAAACGACACTATTTTGATTTTCAACAGTGTCTCCGACGCTGCAATGGAATGCTCAACGTCTTTTGTCCGATTTGTAACGTCTAACTAAGAAAAAAAAAGTTGATTCAGGAAACAACCCGAGCTGATTTTGTATTCGATTTCATCCGCATTATCATTTGCAATTTCAATTTTCCTTCCCATTTTTTGTTGGGTCTTGTAGTTCGATGACTTTCTTCAAGGCTGAATTATAAATAACTTCCTCATTAAGAGAAAAAGAGACAAAAAGAAGATGAAAAAACCTGGGCACGATGGACTTTCAAACTGAACAGAAAAAATTAACATAACATTTAAAAATTAGTAAAACCACTTTTGTTTAAAATCAATTGTTTGGAAAATTTAAATGTTGCCAATTGGAATTCCACAGAGTTGGACTGAAGAAACAACAATAAATAATAAATAACGAGTGAAAAGAACAAAGCACGAGGAAAAAACAAAAAAAAAAACAAACAGAAGAGGAACCGAGGTCGTTGCTTGCATGAAGATAATGTGGTAATGAAATATTAACGATACTTTTACCGCAAGATTGTGCAGCAATCAATTCGGTTCGAATAAAATATGAGAATATGAGAATATCATAACGCGGTCGCGATTAATCTTGAATTAATCATCGGATGGGAAACGGTCAAACAAACTTCTCCCAGCAAACGGCACAATTTTGTTCCTCAACAAATAACGTTGTTAATTTTTTGTAAACTACCACTGACAGGAGACGAGGAAAAAAAAACCAACTGAAATTAGTAATAATGATAAGTGCAAGCCAAAAAAAAAGGGCATCATTCGTCCGGGCAACCTTTAGCGAATAAGTAGAGCAGCCGACAAGGTCGCTTCTCACTATAGTCTCCATTAAACCAGACAGATTCTGCATAGCGTGCACATACAATGCCCGTACGATCTTCAGCCGCTCACTTTTAGTCGCTGCGTCCATTGAGCTTTCTTTCAGCATTACCAACAGCCTTGCAAAACCATGGCTCAAGTTTAATTAAAAATATTGTCCAAGATTATTTTGTCGATTAACATTGTTTACTACCTTGTTTGTCACTACGAAACTTGTAAACGTTTTATCCTTTATTAAAAAACTTTTTCTGTAAATAAAGCAGATACAAAAGGCTCGCTGGATAAAATGCAATGGCACGGAATTCCCTTTTATGTCGAGGAAGCAATAAGTTCATAAAAATCGTACCCTGACTTTGCTGTTCAAGTTAAAAAGCAGTTTTTTTGTTGTATTTTCAGTTTCATTGAAAGAAATTCGAAAATAAAAAATGTTGGCCAGAACCAAGAGAAGAAGTTGCAAAGCTAATTTTAAAAAGTAAACAAAACAACCAATAAAACTGTATCCTCGACTTTTAATTCCAACTTTATGTGATTTTTGTGTCTTCAATTTTAGCTCGATGGAATTTGGAAACCAAAGAAACGAAAAATGAATTCGTACAAGATGTTTTTGTTGCAAATGTTGAAATTTGACACTTTATTTTTTTATAAAACAAATTTCCATTTAAATGGAAATTGTAATATTGTTCGAGCAACGAAGCGGGTAAAAGTTGGTCGTTTAAGCGACGTGCAATTCTAAAATTGGCACTTTCATAGGAAAGAAAAAAAAAGTGACTGTAAGTACACGTGCGAGTGAGTGAACTCGTCGATTGTCGTCGGGGACTCGCGACCCAAACCGGCATAGCAGCGGTCGTTGCCGCGTGCCAGTTCAAATTCTCCCCGGTTCGCCATTCAGCTTCACCGTTCCAGTTTTTAATCAAGTTATTTCTGCTCGGTCAGCAGGGGTTCTCAACTTTTTTGCAAACATTTTTCAAAATCCAACCTCCCAAAATACCTAGACCACCTAAAAACTTCAAATTAAAAAATTCTCTTTTTCTGTCAATTACAACTTTCAGGGAACTAAATTTCTCAATCGAATTCGCTTTGATTTGGGTAACGGAAAATTCAGAGTCGATTGCGACTAGTACAAGTCTCTAAAAAAAAGTGCTGCTATACTACTTTCACAACTGCAGCCAAATCATTTTATTTACTCACGCCATTGTGTCACTTATTTAACTATCTTTCAATCGCTGATACTCACCTGAAACAAAGAATCAGAAAATTTTGCATTAGTTTCAGAAACAAAATTAGATGAGATGAAAAAAAGGATTTAGTTAATTAAAATGGACGCAATTGTTAACGAGTTGTAAGTCGGAAATTGGCGCGTTTTCTCTGCGCAAAGGGACGTCGTGACGTTGAGAGTACAGGCTGGCAAAAAGCATGCAAACGAAACCTGTTTTGCAACCTGCAAGAAGGCACTCATCATTCATCAGGTGGTGAGGCTATAAATAGAATCGCCTTTAACAACTCGACCATTCTCAACAAGCTTGATGTCACTTCACAATTGAAATTATCATATTTTCATAATGACTCTTTCAAATTGTTTTTCTCATCTCAATTACAATTTTATCTAATTCACATTTCTACACACATTAATTTCAGCCATTCAATTGACTATTTTGCAATCTTTTCACAATGTTGTCACAGTTTTTCTTTCTTTTTTCAAGTTCTTATCAAAAAAACAAAAACGATATTGACAAACTCATCTATATCAAACGTCTTCAAATTTAATTTCAGAAACTATTCAAAATTTCGCAAAGTTTTCAATCGAAATTCTTTCATTTTTGACTTGTTTGTCAGGAAAACTTCATCTAAATGAAATTTTTGATTTCAATTCACAGTGCAGTGTTTTTAATCGTTTAATTTTTGTCTTTTTTGAAGACTTGGGAAGAGAACTAAATCAGAATTTCGTTTTAAAAACTGTGTTTCAGTTTTCGAGATACAAAAGCAGTTGTATTTTGTAAAACAGTGTCTCGGATCAGCCATGATAACGATACCATTTAACAGTCGGCTATTATGCAACGCACATGGCAGTTGCGCGAGAAAATAGCCGGCCGATTCTATTCAGCGATCCTTTATCGAACGTTAAAACATGCCCGTCCATTCATTGCGCTCTAATCACAAAACAAACATGTCCAATAGGAACAACCAAGATCGGAGCAAGCTCGAGCGAATCGCTCGCGTCATTCGACAAATTGTCACGTTCGGCAAATTAAGCAGCTGCGCATTTGATTGTATTAATATAGTTGCGACGTAACACACCGGCAATTTCAAACGATGTTTTCTCAAGGAGGAATCCGTCGCGTTTCAAACAAAAAAAAAATGTTTTCATCTGCTGCTTGATCGCCACGGAAATGCGTAACGAGTTCCACTTCTGTTTCTCTCTTGGTTCTTCTTTTTTTCATTTTTGCAATTTTGATTACAGAGTTTGTGTACATTCGAACGGACACCCAATCAAACGAGGGCTTCTGATTAACGATTTCCATAGCGTGCAGTCCAACGCCTTTCTGCCAACGAAGGTTATTTAATTAAAGGGGCGGCGAGCGACTTTTTTTTCTGCCTACACGAGACGCACTTGAAAAAGTCTTAAAAACATCGGATGAAGAATTCATTTGCAGTTCAATGCCAGCTCGAACACTTGACCTAAATGACATACTCGCAATATCTTGTCTTAAATGTCGGCTCATCCGTCAAGAGTAATCAATGCATTTTCTATATAGTGCACCGACTCGTTAAACCATTTGGACAATTGTTTTTTTTTTCCAAAAAACAACAAATAAACGAAATGAAAACAAAAATTTTGTTTTCAACCGAAGAAAAACTTTGTTTTCAAAGGCGTGAAAAGTGTCGGAAAAACGAGCCTGTAATTTAGAATGTAGTTGGCCTATATTATGTGCGCTCCAATTGAAAAACACGCGATAGCTGCCAGTGACCTATATTTTTCATGGCCACACTCGTCCCGGTACCAATTCTCATACTCGTTATTATTTCTGATAGGTTCGAAACAAAAAAATGAACGAGAAAAAATTGGACAAAGAACGAGCTAACGAGCTTTCCCATAATTTTGTTGATTTTCGCTGTTATTTTTGTCGTCTCTGGGACGTTCGTTTGGTTGATAAAAGAAATAACTGAATCGTTTTAAAAGTTGGATTGCGCAACGTCGAGCATTGCGAATAAACCAATCGACGTTGGTTAAACTAATTGACTTTATAGGAATGAATATTTTTGTTTCTCTCGGGATGTATAAGATTGTTGGAACAAAGAGGAGGGCACAAAGAAAAAGACGTTGATCTTGGCGACGGTCAAACTGTGGTTTATTTTGACGATCAATCAACGTTTGTTATGGTTATTGGACAGAATTTTCTGACGCGTTAATGATAAACGAAAAAGACGACAGAAAGGCCGACTAAAGTTGATTGGTAATGCGCGAGAGACTATAAGTCTGACAGACAATTTAAGGATTTATAGTTCAAGGACCAAAGGAGTGGACCTACTTGTCTCGAGTGTACTATAGGCTCGTACGATATAGGCTCGAACTACTTTTTTTTATCATCATCGAAAACAGCTTTTCTTCAAACAAAAGTATTGCAATTCCTCAAATTAGTCATTGTTTAAATCTTCAATAATACAAACAATGAAAAACCCCAATCAATGTCTGAGATTATTTTCAAAGTTTTCGTTGAGGTTTTCCAATAATTCAAAAACTGATTAAAATTTAGTCGAGACTGGAAAACTCGTTTTTTTTTTGCAATTTGAAAATTCAAGTTACAAGTTTGGTCATCAAAATTTAGTCAATCTGGAAAAGTTTTTCCAACGTTAATAATTAAGCCGAAAGTTCAATTAACAAAATTGGTGCAATTTTGAAAATTACAGATTTCCCAAAGATTCCCAAACGAATCATTCTTCAAATCAACAATTAAACGAACAATGTCGACGAAAAAAACCAATTCGAAACCATTTCTTGGAATTTTTCAACAGCTTTTCAATAATTCCAAAGGATTACCAAACTGTACTAATAATTAACTAACAAAAGGTAACTCAAATTCAGTTCGTGGAACTAAGAATCTGTTTTTTGCAAATTACAAATTCCAAGTTCGTTCGTCTAAATTCTGTTCAAAAAAAGTTCATCCAACTTTAATAATCGAACCAAAAGTGGTAATCAATTAAAAATTTGAAATCGAATCAATTGTTGATAATAAACAACCAGTTACTGAAAACAAGTAGCGCCATCTGTGAACGATCGTGGCCGATTTTTGCAAAACCGATCGGTATGCGATATCGATCGTAGAAAAGGCGAGTGATGTGGTGGAGTCAGCGCAAAAATACTCACTGCCAAGACAGTCCGCCAGTGATGCCCTCGCGGAGTCTGTCTTTGAAACTTCGCTGCCTGGAGGGTGGTGCCCCGGAGGCGCCCGTCGTGCCGCTACCGCTGCCGGTGAACAGCTCCATCTCGAGACAGATCAGCCGCAACGAGACACGCGCGTCGTCATCGCACTCGACATCCACATGCTCGCATACACATCCCTTATTTTTTCACCACCAATATTTCATCTTCAACTAAAAAACTTTCAACTAAAAAAACCTCCTTTTCTAACTTCAATTAGAACAAAAAAAGTAATGAAAATAATCATCCAAACTCAAAATCGTTTGAATTGCAAAACAAAGATTCATGTGTTTCTAATCTGTTGAATTGAATGTGGTCATTTTTTTGGACTCGCGTGTAAAGAGCGCCGAGGCATTAATGGGGGCTTTTGAAAGTACAAGGTCAAGCACACACAGCTGTTACACAGTGTCTTGGTGGAAATTTGCCTGCGACGTATCGATCTCGCGATAGAGGGCGCGCGCGCAACCCTCTCGAAAAGCCTACCTCGTGTTGCACCGACCCAATTTGAAGCCGCTCTCACTCTCCTATCACCTTCTTTTTTTCGGTAACCGATAAGCGCCTTCCCAGTGCTAATGATCCGTTTGGAAAGATTGCGCCTGAAAACTAAGCCGTTCCGTGTTACTCGGAGCGGTGATATTTGAAATCAATCCCGAGCGACCTTAGTGCGAAGATGTATGTCTAAAACTGAGCCTCGATATCACCACCAGGTCACGGCAAACCGAACAATATAAACACTTGTTCATACACCTTCTGCCGTTTCCCAATGATTGCGTTTTTTTTTATCGACAGGAAACATTCGCATTGGACGCTTTATTTGTTATTATGAATATTCAAAACTTTGCTTGACACTATCAATTTTCGCGACTTCTCGCGGCAACTTGTTTGTTTATCAAGTTTCACTTTTGTTGACGAGAACAGCGCGATTGTCTTGCTAACTAGGCCGGCGTATCGGCCAAAGTACAATCTTGGAACCCAAATCAAACTTTTGGCACTCTTGGTTCACATTCATTTGCAAAAGTTATTAGAATTTAAAACATCTTCTTACAAACAACTTTGTTTACTAAATGAATCTTTCAGGTTTTTTGTTCTTTCAATTATTCTTTCCTTTTTAAAAACACTCTGTTTCTTTATCTGTAATTTCAGTCGATTTCGATAAAAAGTAATCGAAATTAAAAATATTAAAACAATTGATTAAACGAAACATTTGCTGAATATTTGTTGCAATAATTTTCAATCAATTTAAGTCTTTGAGATTCTTGATGTTTGCGTATGCTAATTCGAATCTTTTTTTATCTTGAACACGACATTTTATTAAGCAACATTAATTATATTACATGATTGAGTAAGCGTATATCATTAACGTTTAATACTGTGACATAAGAGGAAGCCTTTGTTTGAATTGTTTAATTACGAAAGACGTTTTTGCATGCACTCCGGCTAATACCCAAGTTCAAACTTGGAAGAAACACAAAAGTCATTTTCATAGCGATACTCTAATGAGAATGAATTTATTTATGAAAAGCACAAGAACGAGATCATCGTGTAATTTGCCATCTCAGTCAAGGAAAATCAAGACCGAGATTACGCAAACAATATCCGATGAAAAAAAATGAAGCTCCCGAGATGTTCTTTGAGTGCGTCTAACTCGAAGAAAAGTTTCGACTCGTCGGGTCTCTCATAATCCAATTGCCAACAGTCTGTACGAAAAATCAACATTGGACGAACTGCAATTTTCATTCAGTTGTACTTTTTTCTTACTTTATTTTTTTTCTCCAATTGTTTTCAAAAGAGTAATAGCCAGTGGGACAGAGAGAAAATCGAAAGTTATGAAATTGCAAAAAAACGTCGAAAATAAATAAATCAAAGCAGAACTCAACGTTCGGTCTAGAAACAAATGAGTAATCTGTTTTTGAATAATGATGAGACCATTGATTCGAGCTGGAGAACGATACGTTATTATAATTGTGTATTGCACGCTGTAACTAATGGAAACACTTAAATTAGAAATGGATTTATTGTCGACCGTTTACGCCCAAATGCAAAAGTAGTGCAGGTCAAGCTGTGGTCGGCCAATAACACTGGCAAAATATTCTAATTGATTTTCAATTTTCATTCGCAACTTTCAACGACATTTCCAACTTTAAATTACAGTTTGCAACATGAACAGCAACTCAAACCTACTTTTGTAAATAACAAAACTAAATAACAAATTAGTCCAAAAATGTGAGAGAGAAAAATAACGAACAAAAGAATGTCTAATAAGCGAAATTTGGTCGGTTGACACGTGACTGGGTATTGGATTGCATCGAATCCTCTTTTGCGATACGCCGGAACTTGGCGCTCAAGGTCGTGACGCGACCTCTGGTATTATGCTGTTAATTTAGCCGAAAGTATGCGATGTCTATTTGTATGATAGAAATATCGGACAGGTTGAATAGTTGCGGACAGTGGAAGATGCAAAACGAATGGATTGTTTCGAATAAAACTTGAGGAGTGATGTGACACAATGGTACCAAGCAATCAGTTTGATGTGTGGGACGAGCCAGGAGGAAGTGCATAGACGCGATTATCCGGTTGCGCGCGTCAATCATCGTGTCAGGATTGGCATGCCGGCGTCCTCTATAACCACCTATCGATCCCCCACCATCGCGCAAAAGTGGGCCGCGCGTTAATGAATTTCCTTATCAATTAACTCTATTCAAACATTTTGCATCCTTCTGAACGCACGCAACTCAGATTTTCGAAAGGACCAACGTGTCACTCAGATCGATATCCAGCAGCGAACGAGGTCACTGGGTCGTCGGTCAAATTATACCAACATTTTCGACACGGATACGTGTATTATTGTTCGAAAAAACAATCAATGTCCTTTGTACACCTCTCCTTCTTCTTTTTTTCGTCCCCTCTCGCTCTTTCTCTGTCTTTCTCAGTTTTGTTCTTTTCTGTCAGCTATTGACAATAAAGCCGGAAAAGTTATCAAAACATAAATCTTAAGGCTGCGGAACAGCTGTCCATAAAATGGAGTTTTTAATTAAAATATTTTAATTGCGACGCTTTAATGGTCTTGACAGAAACATTTTGTAACATTTTATGCGAAAGGAAAGTTTGACTTAACTAAATGTTGGATGCAAATGTGAAATTTGGTTTTTTGTTAAGAATTTTGGAGATTTAAAATCGTTTGAGTTGATTTGAGTTTTGTTGACTTTGTTTGCAGCAGGTTCAAGTTTGGAAAATTTATCGCCTGACGCTTATTCGTAAATAATTTAGTTGCGAGCGAGAACGAAAGTGATCAGGTTGGCAGAGTTCCAGAAACCGAATATAAGGGCTTACTTATACCATTATTCTCGTTAACCGCGTCTGTCGCGACTACACTCGACATTTTCACTGCTTTACTTCTGTAATTATTATTCTCACGAAATTCATTGTCGACCAAAGAAATGTTCCCATGAGAATTACTCTACCAACCACAAATAACGTTTATTTATCCACTCCTTTTTTAGTTCACTGTTTATAACTATTTATTTATTCATGTCATTGTTTATTATGACTTATATTAACTGTTTTTCTACTGTTCATAAATCTATTTTTTGATATCACCTTTTTTTACGGTTTATTATTTTTTATTGACGGTAAAAATATTGATAAACAAGTTGACGCGCAGTTATGAATTTGCACATTGAAAAATTGTTCGACCGCACATTTTACGCAAACATCAATCAACTGTGAAGCGAAAAAAAAAATTCGAAACTATTTTGAAAATAGAAAACATTCTCGATTCGTTATCTGGTTGGAGGAAACATTTCGCTTTTAATTTAAAACGTTGAATTACACGGCTCACTTGCATCGAATTAACATGAACAACGAGGAATGATTGTTTTTAATGTGAAACGTAATGGAGAATGAGTCTATCGCCAACTATACATACGGAACATGCATTATGTATAACAAGTTTATCGAACATTTTGTTCCAACGTGTCATAAATGTACATTTTGGAACAAAATACTGATCTCAATTTTCACTGAATCTTTTTTGAAAACAACTTCCCTGAAAAAAAAAAAAACAAAGTTCAATCCCAAACTTGGATTCTGTTTTTTTAATCCAAAATTGTGTTTCCAGATTAGAAACTGATAAGGAGATCATTTTTCAACTGGACGTGACATTTGAAACGAATTTTTACAAACAAAAATTGATATCTGAGAGAGAAAAACGTGAAAAATGGATTTTTTTGGGTCTTGCAATTCAAACGGAGGTTGGTTTTTTGATCACAAAAACTCGTGAGCAGGTCCTCACACTTATTGACGTTCACTCGACGGTTTTTGAGACGACAGGTGTTGACGAGTGTTCGCGGTACGATCGTCGCGAGGTAACTGACGTTTTCAGTGGCGGCGGAGAATCGTCGCGCAACCCTCATCAGTCCTCCCCAACAAACCAGATTTCTCCGCTTTATATAAATAATGATAGCGGATCGACGCCGACCAAATGTTTAGCTGTCATAAAAAAGAATGTAGGCGAAAAGTATAAAACGTTGCATCTTGTTAATAACTAACGACCGAGCTATAAAAGTCGAGCGGTTTTGACGGAACGTTTTGGTCTCGTCCAATTTCCCAGCCGAGTTTTGAGTCCGACTTCAAAATAATTCAACTTTTAATCGCTCGCGCAAACAACAAAATGTCTTTAGTTTGTTTGCGGTTGTATTTTCATGCAAATTAAATAACCAAAATCAATAATTCATTTCGACTTTGGGAATGAATTTTAATTCGGGAATTTTTCTCATTCCAAACACCTTTTGTGAATTTCAAATTCACAACCACATCATGCATGACTCTTGGAAAATTTTCATTCATTCAAATGGACTTTTTTCTTCCTTTTTTAATTTTATTCTCAAAGATAAGGAAATTTTCTAAAAGCTATTGGTTTTTAAAACCTTTAATTTTTCCGCTTGGAAAATGCAAATTTAAAAAGTAATTAAAACCGAGTTCGAAATGTCTGTTTTGATACTTGTCGAATGTTGTTTTCAACTTTTCTCAATCAAAACATCATAATTTTTTCAACTCGTTTTCGATCTAAATTTCTGCCAAATCACACTTTGGAAAAACAGTTTGAAAAATCGATCAAATTTCATTTCATTTTAGATTTTCAAACAGTTTGTAGTTAACATTTGAAATTTTCGAGACGTATAGAGACAGCAACTGAGTGAGATCAAATTTGCTCGACTTTTAAACTTTTTTTAAATTGTAAACAATTATAATTCCAAGGTATATGCTGAGCAATTTTAATTGACAATCGTCATTTGGTCGAGATGCACACGGCTGAGCCGTGATTTGCACAATAAAAAGATTGTCCCGTCATTAAGGTGAATTGGCCCGCTCAAATTGAACAATTGCGAGCTCGATCGTCAGCGACGCTGCTGCTCGGTTACATTTGCATCTTGTTTGATATCACGCGAACAAATAAAAATCGCTTGCTGAGTCGAGGCCTGCCCGCGACCGCGTTTATCTTATCTCCGCAGCGATGATTGCAAAGATCACTTTTCAAAATGCCCCTAAAAAAACACAGACAAAAAATCAAACAAGCAATGTAACAGAAGCGCGCCGGTCGATGCCCCAAGGTCACCTGCTGTTTCTTGACGAATCGTTGACATTGAGCGAACCAACTTATTTTCAGGAGATCCGAGCTCTTATCAGCTATTGTTGGTATCTGGAAAATCACCAAGTGCCTTGAACCGATTAGCAGTTTCAGTTGTATAGGTACGGATGAGGCAGAAAAAAAGAAGAAGAAGAGAGAAAAAAAGGGAAACACACTCACACTCCTTGGAGCTTAATTTTTGATCGATTTTATACTTTATATAGGTCATTCGATAGGCTCGTCCTTGATAGAGCGCGAGATGCTGCGAATCGAGCAAGGACTTTATCTCGATCTGCGCCAAATAATCAACGGTGTGCATTTAGCACGTGTCAAAAAACGCGATCTTTGTCAAAAGCCGCAAGGGTCCGGGCAACAGAATCGATACAACGTTTTCGCCACAAGGCCAATCGTCGAGAGCGATTTTCTATCCCCCGCTTTTTATTATTTTTTGTCTTCTTTTTTTTGTCAGCCAGCTCAAGGTTGGCTGGCAAACCTTTGTTTGTCCCTTCAATTACAAACCCATCTTTCTTATTAACCTTTATTGTTATTTGTGAGAAAAAGATTGCAGCTGCCAACATTGTTGCATCTCCTGTTTCTCTCCACAGTGATAATCCGGATGAAATTCGAGAACGCTGTTGTTTTAGCAGCTGCGTTATACGAAAACAAACGACCACAGAGTTGATAAAACGTCGTGAGTGGTTGAAAATGCAGTTTTGATGCTGCGTAAAAAAAGGGTGGCAAAAAATGGTGTTGTTTTTAATCGGGGCGGGTTTTTGTGCGCGCACGAGGAGGCTTCGCGTCCAATGTTTACTCGCGATCGATCGGACCCTCTCTCTTTTTGCGCTCAGCTGTGTCGGCGCTTTGATTAATTCGATGAAACTTACATGATGGCTCAGGTCTCAGCTAAGAGGTTAGGCACCAGCTAGCGAGGCCCAGCATCCAGCCGGTCGTGATTTTTTCTCCTCGTTGACGATGTCTGGTCGTTTTCCTGCCACTGCTTTTTCCCTCGGATCGATCGGACTCGATTGTTGTCGTTTTTCCTCTTGATTTTGAACTGTGGGGTTTGTGCACGAACGAGCGACGATTGAACGACACTTTTAAACGTAGATGGTTCACTAGGTTGAACAATTTTCATTTACGGTTCGCGCGAAAAGACAAGACTGTCATTGATTCGGTTTACGAAGACCCCTTGTGCGAATTTTCGCCAATTCAACGGCCCCGAGATCACTATACCGCTGGCGCCATCTGTCGCACGCATTCCCCGGCGCGCCAAAAATGGTACCCCCGTTTGTGCTTTCCACCCCTTGTTAGTGACTTGTTTTTATCTTTGAAATTAGATTTTTGAAATTTCTGTTTTAGTTTTAATAAACTGTTGTTTACTGTAACATTCGTTTTCGTGGGTTTCGTTTTGGTCGTGTTTGTTCACGTTTTGGGGGCACGTTTGAATTTCCCGCGTGTCTAGTTTGAAACTAGTAGTTTCTATCAGATTTTGTCACTAGAAATTATATCAACAATGTGACAGCGCCGAATTTATTATTGCAAGATTTGTTTACCTTGATTGAAGACGTTGTTTTGTTTACGTTTGATTTATTAAATGTTTAAAAAGTGCACTTGAACGACGTCAAATCAAAATTGTTCACAATTCTGCAAAACGACTTGTACTTTTGGAGTTTTCTTCAAAAATAGAACAAGAATAGTAAGGTAACCTCAAATACTTAATTTATTTATGGATACAAAGATTTTACTTGATAATTATTTATTAAAAGATGAGTTAAAATTTTTCAGGAAAATGGCAGATTTTATCCCAACACGAGCTTCAATGTTAAAACCAAATGCAGCCCAAGAAGTAATTGTCACAACTTATGAAGGAAGTAAAAATAAGGGAACGAAAAGTGCGGTCCCAAATAAAGAAATGGATTCAAAGTTGACAAAGTTTGACAAGAAGAAAGTTGAGACCAAAGAAGATCAGGAAAAAGAAATGAAGAAGCTGAGATTTGAAGTCATGAAGTTTGGAATGACTGGATTGTCTAAGGCCAAAGCTCGTCAGGCAAATTTAGAATTAGCAATAAAATTAGGAGCTAAACCACCGAAAAATAAACGACAGAATTATAAGAAACTTAAAGAGCGGAAACAAAAAGAGGAAGAGAAGAAAAAAGAACAGATTGCTTCAGGTTTCGATGGTAGTTTGCTGAACATGCGGAAAAATGGAAAGAAAAAGAGTGCTCCGAAGAGGGATAAAGGAATCTTGTCAAGTTTTGGCAAAGTTCAAAAACCGGGTAGAAAGTAAAGTGCCAGATTGTACTGTAAATATTGTAAATATTTGTGTAGCAATAAAGAGTTTTTATACGAACTGTCAATGTGTGTTAATTTTGGAAAATTATTTCAATAAAATAGTAAAATAATTAATAAGAAATATGAGTTCATAACAAGAAAATGTCATTACATTTTGTTGATAACATTTCAAACTTGACACAAGTGTGTCACAGTGCTGCCACCACATCGCTAAAGTTGCAACACGTTGTCTAGGTTATTCTTTTGCTTCGGTCTTTGAAAAGGAGGTTGTAAAGCTGCAACATGGGTAAGTTATTTCAACAGTTTTTCACTATTTTCCATCAAATATTTTACAAGAAAACAGTTTTAAACTGATTAAACAATTGCAATTCCTTTACTTTCATTTAAAATTCGTTATAAAACAACAAAAGCTATGAACTATAACTTTTGGTGTTAACACATGTAACTCGATTTTGTTTGTTTACACCTGACAAACTTAAATATTATCTACATGCAATAACAATATTGTTTTCTGCTTATTATAAATCAAAAAAGATGTAACTACAATTGTCGGAAATTTTAATCATGTTTATCTCTGACATAACCTCAAAACCGGAGTCTATATATAGAGTTCAACTTTTACAGGTAAACCCAGAGGTCTTCACACGGCTAGAAAGCACGTCAACCAAAGACGTGTGCAACGTTGGGCTGACAAGGATTACAAAAAAGCTCACTTGGGTACCAGATGGAAGGCCAATCCTTTCGGTGCTTCTCATGCCAAAGGAATCGTTTTGGAAAAAGTGTAAGTTGACGTTTTATTATGTATTTTTTTACTTTTCATTGCACCGTATCACTAATTCATAATAAATGTATTTTTCAACAGTGGTGTTGAAGCCAAACAACCTAATTCCGCTATCAGAAAGTGCGTTCGAGTACAACTGATCAAAAACGGAAAGAAAATCACTGCCTTCGTACCCCGGGATGGTTGCTTGAACAGCATTGAAGAGAACGACGAAGTTTTGGTCGCAGGATTTGGACGTAAAGGTCATGCCGTTGGTGACATTCCCGGAGTCCGTTTCAAGGTCGTCAAAGTTGCGAATGTTTCTTTGTTGGCACTTTACAAAGAAAAGAAAGAGCGACCAAGATCATAAAATCACACTATGTTAATTGTTTTACTTTAATAAAAAATTGAAATTAAACAGTAGTTGCTTCCTTGAAATTTTATTAACCTGTGTCCTTTATTGTTCTATTTAATTAACTGTTTTTTAGTTAAAGAAAAAAAGGATACATGAAAAGACTGTAGAGGGTTTGATAAATCAAAATAACAATTCAGAAACACATTTATTAGATATATCCTGTTTTTTGGGATACCCTATGTACACTTTTTCCACAGCACTCGGAGATAATATCCTTAGAACTTAAAACATAACAAATAAAGTGCTTATAGTTGCCGGCGTATACAAAACTTGATTGTCGCACCGATAAATTAACACAATATCGATCTAATTCTTGAATCGTCGTTTGTCACATTCAAACAAAACACGAGCCACATCTCTCCGCGAACAAAAAGTAAGGAACAAAACAAATGAAACTGATTTCAATGACTGTGATAAAACAAACTGTAAACTTCGGATATTTGCTTGGATCATTTGTGTTTCTTGTCTTGAATTATATATCAAATGTTACTCGAAAATAAAATTAGATTACCCGTAGAAAGTTTTTAACGGTTGATCGCGTCTTTGCAAAAGCTTACGCATCGCGCGGTTGAAAATTGATTTCATGGAAATCGTGTTCAACATTTGTTTCTCGCGCATTGTTTTCTTTCTTTTTACGATTTTTCAAAAATGTGAGTCATAAACTTAGTTAACTTGCGATCACTGTCTGGCTGCTCACAGAACGAACGCTGAGTCGCTCTTAGTGTTTTCCTGAGTGAGAGTTGAGACTGGTGGACAGACGACATTTACCATTCTGCATCGCCAGTCGCTTTTTGAAAAACGTAGTCCTTGCCATTTAAATTCATAATACCATCTTTTAAATAAAACTTCCATTTATTCCTGCTCCTCGTGATCTTTAAGAAAAAGTTTCATTTTTTGATTCAATATTTAAAATGATAAAAACTAAGTAGTAAACATTTGATTGATTATGAAAAATTACCTTGTCGTACTGGCAAACCACAACATTTTCCGTATCGAACAAATCGGTTGGATCGTCATCTTCAGACACATCATCGCCGGAATTCAAAGGCTCCTACAATTTAAAAAAAAAACGTTTGAATTGAGAAGTTCTTTTGAATTCGAAGCATTTACGTTTAGAAAGGATTTACCTCTTCTCTTGCAGTGGCTTCATCATTTTCCTCTTCTTCCCGGTCATCTAAATCTTCATCATCATCTTCATTATCATCCTCTTCCTCTTCGTCGTCATCCTCAGACGAATCGCCATGAGCACCGTCTAATTGTACTATATGCATTGCTTTAGACTAAAACGAAAATGCACATTTAGAAAAAAATGTTCAGTTTTAGTTGGTTTTGTCGAGATTAAAGTAGTTTAACTTACAATATCAATTTTTACACTCTTCATTAAATCTGTTTCGTCATCCGAAACATCACCTGCCTCGCCATCCAACTGACTGATATTGCTCTGTTGTTGCTGGAACAGATAACAATTTAAACTTCAACTTTTTTTAATTGAAAAACTGAAAGAAACAAGTAAAAATGAAAAAGTAAAAAACAATCATAATTCAAACTAGAAAATTATAAAAATGATAAATAAAAAGACAATGATAAGTATTGACTTAAATGGAGCGCCACAAGAAGAAGAGTGTCTTTAACGCCACGTTGGAAAGTGGTTTGTTCTCAACTACTTTCTCTTGAAATATAGACTAAACCAGCGAACGTAACTTACTCCGTTTTTGTACAAACAAAACATTGTTTCAAACAGTTAACTTTCTTTTCAATTACTATTTTTCGATTAAAAAAAAAATCATTGCAAAAATGCATTAGTTTTTCAATTAAAATCAGTCGTTTAAATTTCGCAGGTTTTAAAACAGAAATAAATAACCGTTGAAGCGAGGTTGTGTGACAATTACGTATAGAAAGCTCGTATACATTTTAGCATAACATTAAAATTATCACCTGCACTGGCGTAAGTCCAGCCTGACCCTGTAGAGCATTATTTACATGTTGTTGCAACAAATTGGTTGCAAATTCAGCGGGCAGAGTCATCGCTGCATTGATCACCGCAGCACTCAGAATTGTTTGCAATTGATTCCCTAAAACCAATGAAAATCTAATGAGATACATAAAACAAACATAATCAGATCAATAAAATTAAACGATTCACGTATATCTCAAAATTATAACTGTAACTATAATTTAGAATAATATGAAATGTAAACAACATTTCTAAACAGCATAATATTTCACAGAGTAAAAATTGGTGTTTACCAGAGAGAACAGAAACAGGAACGTGAATGGTTAAGACACGAGGCGAATTTTCACCCTGTGCTGGTAAAGTAATTTGGATGGGCACTTGTCTGTCAAGCACAGCTGAGGAAGTTGTGACGACTTGTTGCACAGGAGCTGCAGGTTGTGGCAACGCAATTCCCTTGTTGAGTAATTGCTGCTGTGCCAATTGTTGTGTCTGCAGTTGGTTCTGTGTTTGAACTTGGTTCTGCTGCTGTACCACGGTGCCTGTTTGTGGTTGCTGTGGAGTCGACTGGACAAAATGATTTGCTAAAAACCAAACAAACAACAATTCAAAATCATTTTCCACTTTCAGTTTCTATTTTTAATCATTCGATGTTCCGTTTTCAAACTTTTAACTGCTTTTCAAATTGGTAAGCTTTTCGTTTCGTTATTTTTCTATTTTCTTTCAGTTTTTAGTCATTGACGATTTCAGTTTCGAAATTTGAGTCGGTTTTTAAATTGTTAAACCTTTTGTTTTGTGCGCATTGATTTGTGGAGGCTGCGGTTCTGGAGGATCTGGATTCAGTTCGACAGCCTTGCTGGACATCAACTTGGACTCCCATATCTGCTTTAGTTCTTGTAAAACCTGCTCATCAACGCCTTCATCAGCGAACGATTCTCGAACACCGACAATAACGTCTTCAATCACCGTGTTATACAACTTCAACTGCAAAGAAAAAAAAACAAACCATCTAGTACATCTCGTAAAACATAATGTAATAAAATAAAAATTTCTACACAAAAGAAAACAAATTATGTTCAGTCGTTGCGTAATTTATTTCAATAACACCTGTGCTCAATCGGTCGAATAATCTAAGAGGCTGGAATTTTGTTCACCATTTTTTCCAACGACCATTAATAATTGACATTCAATGATAAGACATTTTTAAAAACACGAAATTCATGAACCGCAAACGAGCTTGAACAAACTTTTTTAAAATTCGTTATTTTGTTATTTCGCTGTTGACGTTGACTAATTTCGACGAAATTCAATTATGTAATTTACATTTAATTTGATTTTTTATCTCAACTTTCGACTAAATGAATTAATACAACAAATTCGTGAATGTTAAAACTTAAATAAAAAAACAAAGTTAGTATTTGAAATTGAAATAAAGTCAATGACAAATCGTTGATGAAACAGAGCAAAAAAAAGTAGATAACAAATGACAATTCTTTGCGAGGTTTCATTAGAAACCGATAGACTTTATCTGATAAGCCCGTCGTTCCACAGAACAAAATTAAGCGCGTCTTACATTCAAAACCAGAGAACAAATTCAAAAAAGAAAAGAGAAAGGAGACAAAATGAAACTCTATTTTTGAACCACCCGCACGGTTCCGTCGAGAACCTCGCTGCAATTCCAAACGTGGAGAAAAAACAAACAAACAAGCAAGAAGAATTATTCGAACCCCAACGAGGAAACCACGTTGGGTGTTTAAATCACGATTGATAAACAGAGAAATGTCATCGGTCTTGAAGAAATGGCGGAAACGATGCAGAAAGGTCGGCGGTCGGAGAGCCGTGACAGAAACATCGAAGGGGCATCGGTGGTTATCTCATAAGGCTTTGTCGGGTCGGATAAAATGCCTGTCGTATTACTCACCACGCTGGTCTGGCTGATGGCCATAATGCTGGGGCGATTCGTATTGTCAATCGCAAGACAAACAATACCAATGAACCCTTATTTGACCCAGCCCAGCAGAAGCCGACAAAAGCCGTGTCCGTGCTGGTCGACGAGCTCTTTTATACTTGCCGTTCGGCTACCATTTTACAGCGCAATAGTACCAAGATCGCCTAACTACCGGGGCGCTCTCGACCAATCACGAGAGTGCGACGTTGCCAAACCAACCGACATTTCTGTTCGATCCAGTTGTACTCTTTTATGATTTCAAATTGAAGTTGTTTTAAATTTTGAAGGATGCAAATTATTGCTACAAAATTTAAGCAAAAGGTTGAGTATCAATTCGTACTGATTAGATTTATTAGAATTTGGTGACTTTACTTTATTAATTTTAAAAGTAATTTTCATATTTCATGTCATTCTTTTGTTTAATTATTATTATTAATTATTGTTATTGTTATTATTATTAGGGAGTGTCTATTCGCACGACACCCGTGTACCCGTGTCGGGTTTTTACCCGTGTGAAACTTGGGGGGTTGGGGTTCACCCGTGTACCCGTGTAAGGGGTAGTTTATCCGTGTACCCGTGCGAATTTGTTTACCCGTGTGAGTTCGATTACCGTGTACCCGTGCAAGTTCATTTATCCGTTTACCCGTGCGCCCGTGCATGGTTTACCCGTTTACCCGCGCGTGCAAGCTCATTTACCCGTTTATCTGTTCAAATCAAATCATCCGTGGGCCCATTTGCCCGTGTCAGCGGATTCGACCGTTTACCCGTGCACGTTCATTTATCCGTTTACCCGTTTATCCGTTCAAATTAAATCGTACCCGTGCGAGTTTGTTTACCCGTTTATTCGTGCTGGGTAAACGGATAAATGAACGTGCACAGGTAAACGGGTAAACCATAAACGAACTCGCATGGATACACGAGTAAACGAGCTCGCACGGGTAAACGAGTAAACGGGTAAACAAAACTGCACGTGCCTAGTCGAACAAAAATTGTGTCTTGATACTCTTCAGAATTTTCAAGTTCAGTTATGAGAAAAATTTCGTTATTTACATGATTTAAGATTCTAATTTTACTAGAAGATTTTCTTTTGTATCTCTAATAGGGGTCTTGATGAAGGTCTCTGAATAAAATTCACTACAAAGAAACAACTTAAAATATTGCGGATTACATTTTGTGTATCAGTTTATTTGTAAATGTATATTGACCGTGAATTTATATGAATTTTAATGAACAAATTTCGAAATTCAACGAACAATGCAAAAAATTGAATTGCATCAAATGAGTTCTCGATGTAACATCAGGCAGAACAATATTTTTGAGTGGACGTCAGAATCAGAGCTTGAGCATCTTAATTTTCATTGCGACCCATTCTCGCTTGGTAGAAAGAAGTTTTTCGTAGATATTTCACTCCAAAATAAGAAGTAAAGCAATGACACAAAGGCCGATCAAAGCGACAATAACAACCACCGCGATCGCCCAACTGAAAAAGCAAAGAGAAATATTCAATTTTTATGAGCCTTGCAAAAATTTTGTTCAAATAACAATTTGTATCTAATATTCTATGTGCAGTTTCTGCTCACCCAGGCAACCCGGGAGAGTCCAGTGGATCCTTGCACTTATAGATTTCTAATTTCATCGAGGACGGGGTTGTAGAATCCTGAACTAACTTTACACAAAACCTGCCAGGTTTTACAGCATTATCATTTTCCACTTCTATCAGCTCTTGTCGTTGAGTTGTTATAACAAACTTTCCTTGATAATCCCATTTGTCGTATCCCTTAACACATTTGTCCGTCAATCCAAGATTTTTATTTTTCACTACAATAAACAAATAGAAACGAATGAAAACAAGAAATATAAAAAAGTAAGATGAAGTAATGTGAACGAGGAGAAACACTTTACAAGCTTCAAGTACCGCAAAACCCAAATCCATAATTAACATTGCGGTTGACGTTTGTTGACGGTTGGTCATATCAAAAGGAACTAATCCTGGAAATATTTTCTTTTTCTTTCTTGTCTCCGCATTAATGTAGTGAAAGGTATCACAAACTGGAACACAGTGCTGAGCATCGCAATATTCATAAGATTTGAGGTATCTCAAAGTTGCAGATTTGTCTGGATTGACTTCAAGACAATACTCATCTTCCGCGTCTTCAGTTACGTTGAATGAATATAAAAACTTTTTATCTTTTCGCGCTACCTGAAATAAGGAACGTGGAATTTTTTGTAAATCTAGATGACTTCAAAATAACTGAATAATACAATGTTTTCATTGTACTACTAACGTCTTTTTCAAAAAACTACAACCAATCACACAAAATGAGAATATTTTTTTTACATACTGTTGTCAAGGGATAGAAAACGTTGAAGTCTTCCTCTTGAACTATGTAGTCAGATGTCGTACCAACTGGAGGGTTTCTATAAACTATGACCGGATCTCCCCATTCGTGGTATTCGCCAAGAATTCCTTCTAGGAAATGTTTGAAACCATATTGATCGTTACCTTCTGCGTTTACACATTTTTGATTGTCGTTAAACATTTCATTTTCGTCGCAACATTTTTTTATATGAATAGGTCCTGCAGTGATACGTCCGGAGTTACGGGGTGTAATCTCTGCGCTTTGATTGGTCTCCGATGTTGTTTGATTTATATTCAAGAGTGCTTCAAAGGGATATAAGGCCAACGCGTCGTTGCATAGACACAGGACAAAAATGAAAATCCGCCAATGGACAAACATCTTGATAAGGCCCGGAAAACTTTATGTAAACATAAAAGTATTCTACCAAAGAGTTTGTTCTGAATGATGAAAACCGACTTCAAGACTTATTCTGGTATGGTAGTGCACGACTGGAAAAAATAATACATTTGACGGGCGAATAACAAAAGAATGATCATAAAATGTCATAGCTTGAATTAGAATTTTTTTCAAGTCGAAAAAATAGAATGTCAAATAATATTTATAAAAATACCAATAGACGATAACCGGTATTGAAACGAATTTGATTTTTTTGGAAGTAAAAAATGTATGTTCATTTATGAAAAAACTGGAATGTCAAATAATATTGAAAGTATCAATAAACTGCATCATCTGAGGTAAATTTTGTTTCTTTATTACATGAAGGGTATCAAACGTTTTACATTGGATTTGACATTGAACCCGAAAACGGGTTTAAATCCTCGTTGACCATATCCTAACTGACCATACCCTGGTTGTTGATATCCTGGTGAACCATATCCTGATTGACCATAACTTACTCCTGGTTGACCGTATCCTAATTGACCATATCCAGGTTGTTCATAACCTGGTTGAACATATCCTGATTGACCATAACTCCTTCCAGGTTGACCATAACCTGGTAGACTATATCCGGGTTGAACGTATCCTGATTGACCATAACTTTCTCCTGGTCGTCCATATCCTGATTGTCCATATCCTGGTTGACCATGACTTCCTCCTGATTGTACATATCCTGGATGACCATATCCTGGCTGTACATATCCTGGTTTACCTCCAGGTTGTCCGTAACCTGGTTTACTTCCAGGTCTTTCTCTTTCTGCCGGAGGCCGTTTTGGAGTACGTTTCAAATTCCTAATTGACTTAACGTTCGGAAACATTGGCGGTGTATAATCACCGCACTTAGGAAACTCATCTGGAATAGGCGGCAAATCCTTCTCTTCACCGATACGAATAACAAGTTCCATCCCAATTACCATGTGGAAATTGAAATGACAATGTAGTAACCAGAAGCCTAAACAGTAAAATATCCATTCAAATGAACAAACATTTTAAAAATCTTCAAAGATTATAAACAAAATAAACAAAATCAACTAAAAATGAAAAATCGTACCAGGATTAGTTGCGTGGAATCTAATAATGATGTATCCACTTCTAGGAACAGCAAGAGTGTCCTTAGCAGGAGGATGATTAAAATTTCGTTTCAGTGCTCCTTGTCTATCCAATTGTATGATGTAAGGCACGTTTAACGTTCCGTTTGGATTTTGTGGCGGCACATTCATCTGCATCACATAAAATTCTTGACCGTGCAGATGGAACGGATGCGAAAGAGCTGGTACTTGTGCTACGAAAAACCATACGATTCAAAATAACAATCAAATGGGATAAACAATTTTAGTCCAACTAAAAATGTACCTTCATCAAGAACAATCAACTCAATAACCGAGTTCAAAGGAAACTCCAAAAGGTGAACGCAAGAACAACCGTTTTTACAATGCTTTTTATCAGCAAAGTTGCAAATAAATGAATTGTCTTTAACGTCTTGAAACTGCGACAACAAAGGCGAAGTTGGTGGCGTGAAAGATATTTTGCTAATCAAAGATTGAACATATGTGTTGTCCGGAGCAACTGTGCAAAAGGAAAATGTTTATTTCGTCTTTCTCAACTTTGTAATTTTGTTATTGTTGTTTGTTTTCTGTTTCTAAACTATTTTTCAACCAGACCCAAATAATGTTCATAGATCCGGCTTCTGTACATGTCACTTGCATTCAATGTTTTGAAGAGGAAAGATAAGAATATTTTGTAATCCGGTAGTTTCCTAAGAATTTTATCTTCGACCTTTTCCACCGATCGAAGATTGTCTATGCACGTCATCTTTGGATTTCGGTTGTTACAAGCGTAGTCGAACGGATTTAGTTTCTGCAAAATTAAAGAATTTCAACTTTATAACCATTTGTTACATTATCGATAAAGTCCAACGATTAGAAAACCATTGACCAAATTGTAAGGTAAGGAGTTTCGCCAAGTCGGTCTGTCCAGTCTTTGGGGGCCTGTGAAACCCTGATAAGTAATCTGCGCGATTTGAAGAATCTGTTTAGTTGCATCGCCACATTCGCCCAATCCTTTCAGTTGAATCCAATATCGTCCTGGTTTCTGATTGGCTTGCAATACGAAATCGTATCTTTCTCCTACCAACAAAATTTATTTTCAAGCTCTTATTTTCCAAATATCCAATTCAGAAACTAAAATGAACTCAAATAAACAACCTGTAAAACTAGCAATTGTATCGAATTCCTTGGGTTGCACAGGCGCACCATCTGTGGCAATGACCTTCAATTTATGTCTTTCAATAGCAAAAGCACTGGGACAAACTGATGCAAAAGCGTTGATCAAACGAAACCGATGTCTCTTTCCAGGAGTCACGATGAAATTTTCAATAAACCGGAGATTGTTTGTGGTTATTCGCTGAAAACATTAGATTAATTTGATAAGAATCAATAATTTAAAAAGCAATGGTTCGATGAGATAAAAAGTAGACTACTGATTGGTAAGGTAAGCCTCTGCCATTGATGAGAAAAGTCTCTGGAGTTTGGCCGGTACCGTTGACTCGGCGTCCAGGGAAATGTTCCGCTGCGAGTTCGTGCATCCATTCGCTAATTACGATCACGTGGTCTGCACGATCTGTGTCGTAAAGATTTGAGTTCACATCCTCTTCTCGAGGTTCGCGAACTATGAGACTTCCATAAACTCCATTCATCTCTTGTATTCCAGAGTGGGAATGGTAGAATTGAGTTCCACTTTGTTCTGCCACAAACTGGTACCTGAATAAAAATCATCTTCCATTCAATTTTGCATTTCATTAATCATTTTCTCAATATTTTACTACATGGTTTTTACAACATGAATCAAGTTTGAATTACATTTTCGGAAATGGATTTTTGATTTTTGATTTCGTACCTGAATGTCATACCCTCTCCAATAGGGCACTGAGTGACCATAGGTACACCGTCATACCACTGGGTACCCCTTTGAAAGATTCCATGCCAGTGAATAGTCAGTTCCTCAGCCTGAATTTGGTTTGTTACATCAACCACGATTCTGTCATCCCTGCACACTTGAATCGAAGGTCCAGGGATGTGTCGATTAATAGCTAAGGTACTTCTTTCAAAACCATCTCCCAAAACACACTGACAGTCGTCGTTGAATAAAGTCGTTACGTTTGGTGTACACGAATCACAACCCCTGGATTAATTTAAATTTTCAATTTCGCAAAGTTTAATTCTAGTTCTGATGTTTTAATTTTGCAAAATTCAAGTACAAAACTTGAATGTTAGATTTGATAATTGAATTTTGCAAAAATTCAATTTTTTTCTACGCCTCAACTTACACAGAATTTGACATGAAATTTTCTACTATAAATCGGTAATAACAAACTTTGACTGGCTCGTTGACTTTACATTCTCGATAACATTGCGAAGCAGGAGTTAATGGAAATCGGTTGTTCACGTTTAAAAGTTCGTCCAAGTTATCTGTTACCTAAAAATTTGTTCAATTGTTCAATTCTTTGTTATTGTAACTTTTTATTGTTCTTGTGTTTGTTTAATTAATTGTTAAGTACCAAAACTTGACAGAACCCTTTGCGAACCAACAAGAGTACCAAAACTGCGACTCTGAACATTGCGAAAAAGCAACAAAAAATCTCAAAGCTAATTTCCATTCTTATAGTTTCGTCAGAGGTAATATTTCATAATAACAAATTAAAAACCTAAAAAAGCAATTTCGTCCATCATCATTATTCGAAACAGTTGACAGGTGTCAGTCACTTCATTTTGGCATTTCAATTTCGCAAAATCTGAATTGACAGAAGAAGTTATCGTCCATTAATCATAATCATTTTTATCAGCGAGTTATTTTCTTGCAGTTTCGAATAAAATCTTCTTTATTTAATTCGTCAATGGATTTGAACGATATTGAATTTTAGCGCGCTGATTGTCTCGGGCGATGTCGTCATTGTAGAGTTTAAACATTCCATAATTCACATCGTCGTTTGACAGTTGTCGAGGATTATGCAAATTACAATTGATTATAACAAGCAGAACGGTATAATCAAATCGATTTAGTCGAATTTTTGTACTTCAAAGTAGGATAGTTTCAATCGATGCCACACAATTCGAGCTGTAATTTCGCATTCCCTCGGCGTGGATGAGGTTAGAGCGCGAGCAGAAAAACAAAACAAAAAAAGGTGTGGGAATAACATCATCTGGTAATTTTAGAAATTAACTCAGATGGACGTGGTCGCCGACAGATAAACTTGGGCGTTCTGTTTTTCACTGTCATTTCAGTTCAAAACTTCTGGTAAGTTGTTTAAAACTATTTCAAAACAACTATATATTTCCAAACAAAAATATTAACATTAATTGTTTTTAAAGTGTTTTTTAATTGCGTCTTTAAACTTGTTCTAGAAAATGGAGCCGACTTCAGAAGACGCAAATTTGTCAAGTTTTCAAGGGGTGAGCATCAAATCGGTGGCAACGTCGTTTTTTACAAAATGTTTAACGATTGGGATAGTTTGGGGATGGGGATATATGAACTGGAGCTTCGCCTGGCTCATTCCCCCTGTGATACTTTCGGTATGGAAATCAGCCGGACAGGAACAAGGCAAACTCAAAAGATTGATGGCCCAGGCAACTGTCATGGCCAAGGAAAAAGAACTAATTACCAGCAGAATTGACGAGTTGCCTTCATGGGTTTATTTTCCTGACTTCGATCGTGCTGAATGGTTAAACAGAGTATGCAAATTTTAATAACTTCAAGAACTCGTTCAAAAGAAGACAAAAATGAACTTAATGATAGTTATTTTCAAGGTACATTTTCGTTTTAGATTTTAGCTAAACTCTGGCCCAATGTAAATCATTTTGCTCGTGAAATACTGAAAGAAACAATCGAACCTTCGATTGTGCAGTGTTTGGTAGATTACAAAATGAAAGGATTCAAGTTCGAACGAATGGTCCTTGGACGCAACGTAAGTCGGAACTATTTTAAACAGATCTGAAATGTAATTTTTAAAATGAAGGTTGAAAATGAAAATTCTTTCTTTTAGCCTCCGAAAATTTATGGTATCAAAGCATATGACATCAATACATCAAGAAATGAAATCATTATGGATGCTGATATCATGTGAGTTAAAATTGTCTTATCAAACAAAAGAGTTGTCGAAAGATCTCAATTATTTAATAATATTGATTATGAATTATTCTTCACAGATATGCTGGCGATTGCGACATCACATTTTTAGTTGGAAATATCAAAGCTGGCATTCGAGACTTTCAGGTTCTTTTTCATTTCATCTATTTCCTTGTATTTCAAAACTTCTATTATTTTTTAATTGAAAATAACGAAAATGTATTTTGCAGTTTCGTGGAATCATGCGAATAGTTATGAAACCTTTAATCCAATCCATCCCTCTTGTTGGAGGGGTACAGGTGTTTTTCTTAAACAACCCAGTCATCGATTATGATCTAGTTGGAGCAGCTGACGTGTTAGATTTACCTGGATTCAAGTAAAATTTAATTTCAATTCATTGAAATAACAAACGTTTGCTATATAAAAAGAGACTTCACCACTTTTCTTTGTTTCCCAGTGATCTTCTGAGAAAGATAATCGCTCAACAAATCTCTGCCAGAGTAGTGCTGCCAAATAAAATTAGCGTATCTCTAAGTCAGCATGTGCCAGCAGAAGTTTTGAAAATGCCTGAGCCAGAAGTTCGTAACCAGAACAAAGATAATTTTGAACTAAATTTAATTTATTTAAATTAATCCAACTCAATGTTACAGGGTATTTTGCGTGTTCACGTGATCGAGGCGAAACATCTGATGAAAAAAGACATAAGCGTTTTGGGAAAAGGCAAATCCGATCCGTACGCTGTGATAAACGTAGGTGCCCAGGAGTACCGAACCAAAACCATCGACAATACAGTAAACCCCCAGTGGGATTTCTGGTGCGAGGTAGATATTCAACCGACACAAAACCAACCAAACACAAATCGTTTAAGGATTATCAAACTCCAGGATAATACAATTATTATTCAATTGCATGACTTTGTTTACTTCAAATTATCGATTTACAATCGAGCTTTTTTGAGTTCCCAATTAACTCGTTTATAATGAGCTAATCACACAGGCAGGACCGACCCTCAAGCTGAAGCGTTACAATTTCAGATTAATGTTTTTTGGGGGGGTACAGTTTTGTTCATGTTTTCTCGAGGTTATTGCATTGCATGAAAAATTTTTGCATTTGTTACAAAAAGTTCTATTTGAGATATTGATTCAGCAGGCATCTTAACTTAACAAACTTTACACAACTCGACGGTTTACCAAACTAGAAAATACCTTACTGTACAGAGTCAACGATTTATGAGTGTATGCTATGTGTGATGTGTTTTGTCTGGGTTAGTTTGTTGTCCAGTCGGCGTTGGCTCAGCAGATGACTGTTTCGGTTTTGGACTTCGATGATACCAGTGAGGACGAGAATCTTGGCAGGTATGGCGGAAAATTAATGTTTCAATATCAAATTGATGGAAAGTTCATGTACAAAGCATCATCTAAAGGAACAATTTTCTTTCCAAATCTTTCTTTCCGAATCTTTCTTTCAAAATGTCCTATCAAAACTAGTTTTCATTAGGAGTAGAGTCATTTCAATGTTCATTGTAAACTTTTGATCATCTACATGTACTTTCTGCCTGGCATGTCGGTGTGGTTTTCGATTATCACGCAGAGTGTAAGTAAAAATCATTTGGTGTGTTGAGTTCACGAGGTTCAAAGTTAACGCTTTTCTAATACCTAATTTTCATTCAAAATTTCACTTAATTTGAAACAATTTCTCACGTAATAAAATAGGTCTACTTTATCAAGTCACTGAAAAATGTATTTCTTTCTTTGGGATTGTCAAAAAGTGAAATTAAAAAAAAAAGAACAAAATTTTTTAACTAAAGTAAACATTTGTTTCAAATCTGATACTGTGAGTGTTTCTTAAAATAGATTTGTTTTCTACACAAACAGGCTGTGATCAGTTCATCTGATTGCGAAGAGATTGTAATATCTGTGTGGGATTCGGACGCAAACGTTCCTGGTATACAATACGATGATTTTCTTGGAAGGTAGTAAAAAGAGTCCTGAGGAAGAAATACTGTTTGCACGATTATTTTGAAATTTGCATCCGACCGCAGAGATCTCTTTAGAGATCTCACTTTGGCATGTTTAATATCCTCCTGCTTTCATTGCAGTTGACTGCATGGTTTATCATAAAAGATTGTGTTTATGGTGTGGTATTAACGCAAATTTACAGCTCCCTGTACGTAAAATTATCAAATAAAACTGACCAGATAGGGATGGCAATCAAAATAAAATTCAAATGGGACAAATTGAAAAAAAAATGAAACTATTTTAAAAAATTGATATAACAAATTGTGAGATTGTAAAAGTCAGATAAATTGAGGATGATTCTATGATGTAGTTCATAGTGGACGAGGGCTATGGACCTCACTGCAAGTTGGTTGCTAATCTCTTCGACAAAGACAACACTGGTCTGGATGACCCTCTTGGAAGGTACTACTCGAAACAACTTTACAATTGATTCTTGTATCATTTATAGCACATAGAAACAAAATTAAAATCAGCGTCAGTGCACACAAACAAATCATTATATCAAATTAAGATTTCAGTTTGGCGCGAGGGCTCTACAATGAGACAAGTTTTTAATTTGAATTCTGATTTATTAGAATTTTGTTGGATTTATATGATTCCCCCAGAATGAGTAATTGATTTGAACTCTATTGTTATATTTAGCTAATTTCTCTCTTGCTTATCTTTTGTTCTTTTCTATTGCAAAATCTCAGGTTGCTGATTGAGTGTGACTACTTGATTTGCATGTTAATTAGTGTTTACTAAAATTTAACATGCTTTAAAGTTTGACAGTTTTTTTCACCTTTTTGTAAATACTTTTGCAGACTTTCCAGCTCGCTCATACTAATCACAACAATATTAACACGAAACTAAAAAATATCGTCATGATTCTAATTTCTTTCTTTTCTATTTAGAGCAACTATCGAGGTGAACAGGGCTAAAAAGAAAGGAACTGTCGATACGGTAATACTTTCGCAAATTCTTTATTTCGTTTAAATAAATTTGATAAACGAATCTCCTAAGCAAAAATATTAATTTTCAGTGGATCTCTTTGGAGTTTGCAAAACACGGGATGATTCATCTGCGACTCACCTGGTTGCAATTATCAAAAGACGTCAATGATTTATCTGCGGTAAATTATAACAAGCGACGGAAAATACCGAAACCAATTTTGTCATTTATTTTCATTTAATATTTGTAATTTGTTTTCAAAGGCCATCAAAGAAACTCAACAACTGCGAGTAACGTCCATGAGCACCGCATTGCTGACACTTTACATCGACTCGGCCAAAAATTTACCGGTAACTTTCATTCTCATTTGATAATTAAAATTGTTTGAATTGAGTGGACGGTTAATAAATCAGACGGCAATTTGAAAAATAAAACAAAACCAAATGTGATACAGCGCGTAAAAGGAAACAAGCAGCCGGACGTGTACCTTGAAGCCAATGTGGGCAATAAACAGCAACGAACCAGCACAATGAGATCCTGCGATCCGGTATGGGAGCAAGGTTTTACTTTTCTTATTGGTAATCCTGACACGGATACTCTGCACTTTAAAGTACGTACATAATAAATCATCTTTAGCATCTCCATATGAGAGAAAAAAGAACAAGACAAAGTTCCGATACTCACTGCGGTTCTCTTTTATTTGTAGATCAACGATGAGAAAACTTGTACGACTATTGGCACGATGACTTACAACCTTTCATCCTTGATGGAAAAAAATAATTTGGAAATTCAACAACAACCTTTCCAATTAGACAATGCAACTAGTGATAGTAAAGTTGTTATGTCGATGGTTTTGAGAGTAAGTTTTTTTGAACAAAAAAACGTAATAAGAACTTGAAATAGTTAATTATTTTTCAATTTGTAGATCTTGAAATATGAACAACCGCAATCGACAGAAGAAATAGACGAAGAGGAAGAAAACGACATCAGCGTTTTGAAACAACGAATTGAGCGACAAGAATCTGACCTTAGCAACTCAAGTGGAGGTGCGATTTTTGTTATTCTCTTTTCTTTCATTGTGAGACGAAAAAATATACAAACTGGATATAAAATGAAGTTTAAAATTATGATCGACTGTTAATTAATCATTAATTCTTACTTTTTTTAGTGAATCACTTTGATTCAAACGAAAACAAAGTACTTGTATATTTTTTCACAACTACGATTCTCTTGTAAAAACATTTGTAATAACTTTGACTTTCATTTCGACCATAAATTAAGGATCGATCGGTCTTTGCTTCGTTCACTCACTGGGCACCAACGTTGATTGAAAAAGTAACTCAAAAAATTAACTCTTGACGATTAATGTTACTTTATTTTATAATTTCTACTACGCCAGTTCAAATAAAAATTGGACGAAAATTTGAATCACGAATTTGTTTGCACGAATGAAACAAACAAAGAACAGAACAACTAAGATCAAAACCCAAATTGAAATTTGAAATGCGCACAAGGCACACTTTATAATTGCTTGATTTTAGTTCCGCCTAGTCCGCTTAAAAAGCAGCCATCGAAAGATTCCGTACACAGTACAGCGAGTAGTTCAGCTTCTGCTATTGGAATGCCAAATGTCACTGCCGATTCTGTGGAAGAGCCGATAGTTGCCACGGCGAATAAGCACGGCCTGGTTTATCGCAGTCCCAGTGTTACATCTTACGCAGGTGAAGCCAAACTTGGACGCATACAACTCACCGTTCGCTACAGCGTGCAGAGGCAGAAACTTGTCGTCACCGTTCACAAAATTGCGTAATTATTCTTTCATTCAAATCAAAACCAAAATATCTATCTTTTACTTCAATTTCAAAATTTGCATTGATTAAAAATTTCTTTCAGAAACTTGCCACTGCCAGACAAGGACCCAAACAACGTGCCAGATCCCTATGTGAAGCTGTACCTGCTACCAGACCGTAACAAAGAATCGAAAAGGAAAACTGCAGTGGTGAAGGACAATTGCAACCCAGTTTTTGACGAACAATTTGAGTACACGATTTCTCAGGGCGACCTCAATACACTGAATCTGGAGGTTTCAGTGTGTACTCAAAAGGCCTGGCATTCGACAGGCAGCAACATCATGGGCCAGGTTTTATTGAAACTGACCGACGTTGATGTCGAGGCCAACACCAGGTGGTTCGACTTGGTGCCAGAAATAAAAACATAGAAATGGACAAATCGACGAGTTCGGCGTTTGGCTTTTTATCTCTGTTTACGATGATTGAACATTTTTCGTTCGCAACTCTTTGCATTGTTTTAAGCCAACTCTGTCGATGGATGTCCGAAAATCGTGGTCTAACAGCATTTAACTGAGATTTTGTATTTTCTTGTTGATTATTTTGTCAGATAATGTATGCGTTTAATTATTTTCCTGTTATGTTCAAGTTAACAATGATATTGTAAAGAAAATCTGAAATTAACTAAGATCTTTATTTTCTTTGTCTCGATGAGTTTCTGAAATTATATACGCTCGAATATTTTGCTATTTCCTATTATATATACGTTATTTGATATTGTAAATAAGTTAACAGATATAAATATTAAAAAATTGGTACATATTGTACGAGTGATCTGCTGGTCAGCAACAAGTTTATAATCATATAATGTTCATCTAGATTTTTACTATATTGTACATCTATAAATCGAGTTACAATAGAAAGTGAAATTCGTTTATAACACCACATTATATATACTAATGCTAATTTTTTACAATTCATAATGATCAAAGTTTGCCAGATGTATTGCTAGAAAATTTTTCATGTTGAAATGTTACAATTATTGACCAAATAACATAATAAATTCTATTACTGAAAAATGGACGTATCTTGATTTACATTTCTGTAACTATGGACTGTTCTCTTACATTGACGTTTCAACCCTTGAACTTGGTTATTGCCAAGGTTACACAGATAAACAGCTGAAAATGTCAGAATTTCATGGAACATTATAAAATGTGAGATTGTTAGAAGTGTGAGATTGTTAATAATATTTGTTTATTTATTTAGAATGAAGTAAAAGTAACTTTTGGTGTTTGAAATTAAATAAAATGAACGACAGAGGTAGAACTAAACTTTTACCATTAATTCCAGGGTTCAACCCAGATAAAGTATGTAAAATGACAGTTTATCCTTTATTTTGAACGTCAATAAGATACAAAATTAAAGTTTAATTTTCCAATAGAATACCAGGCGAAGTTTTCATAAGCCACAACTTTTTGGTAAAATTCACGATGGGATTTATTATTTGGCCGATAAAAAATTATCCGATACAAAAAATCCACCGATCTATGCCACTGACGAGTGTGCTAAACTTGTGCCCACATGGCTTGTTTTTGACAGACAGGTTTTTGAAACTTAACATCACGTTTCAAAAAATAGAAAACATAAAACTTTATTTTCAATGACATTTTTGTTGAAACTTGTAGACATTGGTTTTTAAATCATATTTCGAGGAAGAATCTATGGGGAATCATGGATCTGTAGACAGACGACTAGTTAACATCTACTTTTTTTTGGAGGATGGAACTATTAAAATTTCCGAGCCGCCTACAACCAACAGTGGGCTGGAACAGGGTGCGTTCCCTAGATAGTTTAATAACAAATTAGTCTCTCGGGCTAAAAAGTTTGGCTAATTGAAAATTCGTGCAGGAGTTTTAGTAAGACGACAAAAAATTCCGATACCGAATAGTCGGCAGCCGCAATATTACACAGTCACCGACTTGAATATCGGAAAATCGCCGACAATTTTCGGACGAGTTTATACGATATTTGACTGCGATCAATTCACAAGACAGTTCTTAACTCGAATAGGAATTTATGTCCCCGAACCGGATTTAGAACCGACAGAAAAGGAAGATGAAACATCAAAAATCGTAAGTCAACAACATTCCAACTTTTCGAATGTTTCCAATTTTTCAGTTTTCTCAAACGAACATGTTTTTCAAGAAATGGACCAGGAAAGAAAACGCGCTAAGCAAATTCTTGAAGTTTGACAAACAAATTTTACGATTTTTCGGATACTGGGACGAGTCGGAAAATCCGAACGGGATAATTCGCGACGTGGAAATTTATTACTTTTTAGCTGACGATACGATTGAAATCAAAGAAGTTGTACCAAAAAAATTGCTGAAGGATTATGGAACGATGCACGTGAAAAAGACGAGAATTCCAAAAGTAAGGAAAGCATCAATCCAAACTAACAACAAAAAAGAGGTTTAGTTACAATAATTTGATGATTTTTTCAGTGTTTTAAGCATATCGATCCAATTGGGATGGATCAACCGAACACAATTTTAAACATTATGATAAAAGACCATCCAAAGGCGAAAAACTATTACGTTTTAGATCCCATTAGAAGGATGGAAACTGATTCAAATTATTATTCAGAAATCGACTTGTTCATCGGAGCTCGACTTAATGTTTTTGGAAGAGAAATTGTAATAACAGATTTGGATGGGTTTACAAAACACTATTACAAGTAAAAAAAATGATACAAACATGTTTTTGTTCTGCAAATCAATAAAAAATGACAAACAATATAGTAACAATTTTGTATGCAGAAATAAGTATGGATTGGAAAATTTCACTCCATTGGGAAAACCAGGAGAAGACGACAAAACAAAAAATTACTCAGAATGGTACATCCCGCCATACAATGGGTTTGGTAGTTACGAAGATTCCTTAAATAATTGCTTCAGAATTGTGCCGAGACCACTCAAGAAAGATTTCATCAAATTTTATCGATTTGGAGAGTAAGTTGTTAAAATACTTAAAATTTGTAATATCATCTTTATAAATCAGTACTTAAACGAGGAATAAATTGATTTTTAGCCTCGTCTTGAGATTTCGTGCAAAAATGGTATCGGACGTTGCTGAAAATGCGAACAGGGAATTCATCATCAGATACTTTTTTCAGGATGATACAATTTCTATTTACGAACTAGCAGATGGAAATTCAGGTAAAAATCATCGTTGGCCATTAGTAAAATCAACTTTGAAAACCATTCGTTTAACTTGCAGGATTTCAATCGAGTCTCTTTCAAAATAGGATGCAAGTTCTGTTACCAAACGAAGAAGTTTTGACGAACAAAAAGCCGAGAATCTACGACAAGGATTATTTTTACGTTGGATCTGTATTAAATCTGAATGGGTTCAAATTCGTTCTTGTTTCTGCTGATTTGTATTGCATACGCTACATGGAGTCGAATCCTAGCGAAGTATACAAAATACTCCGATCAGTTTATCATTAGAACCAATCAATTTATCGTTTAATTTCAAATTATTTGGTCCTACTAATTTTCAGTTTCCTCGATCTAACGCGAAATTAATAATGCAAAAAATCAGAGAAGCCCTGAAACCAGTTTACAAACAATTTATTCAAGAATATTTACCGAGTGGTGACGATCTCCGGTGGGATGTCAACAGTTTCAAGTGAGATGAAATAATGATATTATTAGACGTCAAAGACATCCAAATATTTCAATCAGAAATTGTTATTAAAACACTGTTGAATTTGACAGGCATGCCATGGACAAATATCTGGGAGACAAGTTAAGTCAACATGAAATTATTACTATTGGAAGAAGATACTCTTCGCCAAAGAAAAAAGAAGTTTGTACTCGCGAATATGTCAGGTCTGTTTCAAATACAAAATTAATTTACAAATCTAAAAATGATTATCAAAAACTTATAACGAATTTCACGATTTTTAGATCATTAGTCCACAATGAACTTCGACGATTTTCCTGGGACACGTTAGACAGACTTGAACAAAACATTCAGCATGTTGATAAGCATCGCAGAGGTTTTCTCACTCGAAAACAACTGTACACAATTTTGCGAGGAAGTCAAATCCCACTGAATGTAGAATTATTGAACTCCATGTTGGATCAGTAAGTTTAAAGGAAAGACAAAAAAATTGTTAACTGCAATGTTTAACAACAACTGTTACTTTTAGCATCAACAAAAATCACGAGGAAAAACTAGACTGTAATGATTTATTGCGATTCATGAACGTAAACATAGATCCTCTTGCGCCAGTGCTACCGGTGGACATGAAAGTAATTTTATAATTCTGTTTGAACAAAAAACTTTAATTTGCTTGTAAAGTGAGGCGATTATATAACTGAGTCTCTCATAATTTTATCACAACTAGACTTGATAGCTGAGTGATTATGAAATTCCATTGAAATGGAGATTCGTTTAAAAAAAGTAACAGATGCTTATTCATTCATGTTTTTTTCAGACAGCGTTATGGTGGGCTTCAGAAAAGGAGCCTGATTGCGGTACTGGCATTGATTGGCGTGCGTTTTTAAAGGACCTCGGCTTGAACGAAGAAGAATCCATAAAAGAATGTTCATCAAGAACTGAATAACTCAGCTTCACTTTTCAACAGTATTAATATTTACACCATTTTTTATCCACAAAAATTTAAAATCAATAAAAGTAATCAACCGCCAAAGTCAACCGAAACAAAATTCTAATCCTCGATGCTACTTCTCCTTCATTTATTTTCAAAGGCAAATACAAAGAAATGTAGTTTTTTTTTGGTACTGAAAACTGATGTTGTCTAATTGACGATTTATTCACTCTACGTTTTGATTTAGCCATCAACTTAACTTCTAAATTGTGTTTATTTTCTACAATAAACCAAGTTGTCCGCATTAGAAAAGCATGCACAATCAGTTATAATTTAAATGCAATTCAATCTACAGGATTTCGTTCAATAAATAATGACGCGCTGGTTCTCCAAGCGTCGTAAGTACAATCGTATCAAAGTCGCTGTCACAATTGATCGACGCGACTCTCATTTTTTTTTCATCTCCTCTTCTCACTGTTATCACTGGGATGAATGGAATCTTAATTGCACTCGTAAGTGGTGACAATCGTTCGACAGGTCTTGCATTTCACGTAACAGCAGCTAATGTACTTGCACTCGCATCTCTCGAGTTTTTCCTCGGCTTTGGTCGTGTGGCCACGTCCACAGCATAAATACTCGCAACCGTCGTAGCCCGAACTGCTGCCGTTGCAGAACCTATGAAAACAACCAATTAAAAACATGCGTGTCTTTTAGCAACATTGATTTTGTAAAATACCACTCTAATCGTTTGCTGCAATCTTCATTTTACAACTTGGCTTATTCAACATTTTGTTTCAATATTCTTTTGCACAATTTGGAGCAAAATTTCCTTTCAACAACAATTGTCCATGCTTTGTTGCAACAATGTTTTTGTAATATTTCGTTCCCAAAGGTTTGAGTCAAAATTTTATCGCAACCATTTTAGAACAAACTTTCGTTGTAAATTTTTCGAGCAAAAGTTTATTGCAAATGAAAACTGGATAATCGAGTGTAAACCGCAATTGTTGTTCGTGATTGTTCAATTTAGGTTTTGAAAAAAAAGGTACGTTCATGCGAGGGAATATGAGTTGAGTGATTGCGCATTGGGTTTCTCTTATTACTTGCTGACTAGGGACAACTGTCATCCATCAGTTTGAAAACAGGTTCTCTAGCGTAAAAAGAAATTGAGACACGCCTTATCACGATGCAGTCTCTCCCTCGTTCTCACTTGTAATTACTTTATGCCTACATAAATAAGACCGCGCATCCAGTTAGGCGAATTAAAATGTTGATGGCATCTCATGTCATCGTCTCTGTTATATATGAATTGTGCAATAACGTTTTATCATTTTTCTTGTACTTATTACACACAGCCTTTAAGAATGATAATTGACTCGTTAATTCCTTTCCCCTCCCGGCCATCCCGACCATTCATTCACGACTTATTTCAGTCTTCAAGAAACAAGACAACCTTTTTTTCAATTTCAGCTTAGTTTTTTTCAGCGAAAAATCTTTCCAACCTGAAATAATTTCTCGCTAAATTGTTCGCCACAAAACGGTTGGGGTTTGAGTTAACGTTTGTGTAGGTGAAAATGAGCACATTTTTGTGCACACATAGTGATTAAGCCGTCATCAATCTCGACGTGCAAGAGAGTAAAGTCTCGTTCCCACCCAAGTGGTCAAATCAAAAGCGGAATATCAATTATCGTAACTCTCGTTTATTTGACATAAACTGTTTGTCTGCAGCTTTTGATAGCTTGAATTGACTAGAATTTATTGTTGCAGCGGAAACATAATAGTAAATTATTTTACTTCGGTTCTTTTTTTTTTGAAAAAAAGATGTCAGATGGTTAGATACCTTCCGACAGTGCCCAGACTGCCTTTTTTGCTGTCCGCAACACAGTAATCCGGGCTCTTGGTTGTGTACAACAAATTATCATGGTTGTAAAGGGGAGGCAACTTGCTGCCCGATCTGGGCTTCACTTCAGCCGCCGTTGCGTACTTGCGGAAAAGTCTTGCTCCAGCCGCGGTGGGACCCGCGGACCCTAGTCCTCTCCAACATGTTCGAACGCTGCACGAACCGGAAACTCCGTGACATTTACATTCTAACATCAATGACTGTTCTACTGCCTGTAAAAATTACAATAATAATCTTCAATTAACAATTATTCGAATTTCAAAATTACAAATATTAAACATTCTCCAATTCTGCAGACTTAAACTAACTAATCAACATTTAATCGAATTCTAACTGAAATGTAAAAAACTTTTGATTTTGTTTGAGTTGAAAAGATACTTGAAAAAAGTTGTACCCTGCGACCAGCTCGGTTATTGTGCATATTAACAGCCTGCAAAAATTTGCCAAGTGAACCGGAAGCAGCAGAGGTGCCCTGGAGGAACCGCTTGGCCATGCGGGAGGCCGAGCGGACGTCGTCGCCGCAACCGCCCCATTTGAAGGAGTTACGAGAAGACAGTGTGCCGAACGAAATCGCAGCCGGAGTGAAAGAGGAAGAGGCCGTGAGTGCAGACGCGGCTGGTGGTTCTCGTCGAGGTGGCGTCGCGCAAGAACACGCCGCCAGACTTCCCAGCGCACAGCTCCGCGCTAGACGCCATACTGCTGCCGCTGCTGACATCGCGTACACGAAAGCCTGTTCTCGAGTACCTGGTTGACATTTTTTTTTCTTTTTCAATTTCGCTCTTCCAATTTCATTTTTGCAAATTTTTATTGCAAAGGTTTTTTGCATTGTTATTTTTACAAATTTTTATTGCAAAGGTTTTTTGCAATGTTATTTTTACAAAATGATTCTGCAAAGGTTTGTTGCAATGTTATTTTTGCAAATTTGTGTTGCAAAAGTTTGTTGCAATGTTATTTTTGCAAATTTGTATTGCAAAAGTTTGTTGCAATGTTATTTTTGCAAATTTTTAATGCAAAGATTCGTTGCAATGTTATTTTTGCAAAGTTGTATAGCAAAGGTTAGTTGCAATGTTATTTTTACAAAATTTGTCTGCAATATTATGTTCACAAAGATTCGTTGCAATGTTATAGTTACAAGAGTTTGCTATAGTGTTATTTTTACAAAACTTTGTTGCAAGTTTCTGTTGCAAAAGTTATTTTCACACAAGTTTGCTGCAACGTTATCTTTTCAATGGTTTGTAGAAACATCATTTTTGCAAATTTTGTATTGCAACGTAATTCTACAACAAAATGTTGCAACATTGAATTGAAACTTTTATTGCAACGTAAAAATTACAAACTTTGCATTGCAAAAATGTGAAGCAACGTTTTGCTGCAAGTTTTGTCTTGCAGTGTCATGTAGCGAATTTTTGTTGCAACTTTTTGTTGCAACTTTTTGTTGCAAATTTTCGTTGTAAAATTGTAAAACGTACCTGAAACAAGTTCATGGGAAAAGTCTGGAGCACGTTCGATGCTGCTGCAGTTCCATCTGCGATGACGAAAGGCCTGTTGGCAGACGATCGAAGTATCCTTGGCAGCTTGGACGAGGCTTGACATGACGTCGGGCGAGACACGACATGCCCGGGCTTGTTTTCTCTCCAAGAGGCCAGCATTGCGCGCATCGGTACATCCATCTCTCGTCCATTCTATTCCATCTCCGGCTCGACCCAGCCCACTCAACAAATCAATATTATTATTATAAACACAGACAAAAAGATCCAACATTTGTCACGCACATTTCTTAAATAAGGGACTCGCACGTCAACGACAGCCGTCGCGAATCGCTCGCACAGATACAGTGATTTACTACGGAGTCAACCATTCGATCCATTCGGATCAGTCGGATTATCCACGCACTTTCATTCCCTCAGTGTTATTTTTTTTCTCTCGTCCCGTCAAAGACAATGCTTTTCATTTTTATGTTCATTTGCCCCTCCGCCGGACGGATTCCGTCTCCTGTCAATAATGATCGCGTTTGATGGCTATTTTATGACCGTTCCAAAACATCTGCCGAGGCAATTTGTTTCATCCTTCTTTCTCCTGCTTTTTTTTCGCATTCTCATATTAATATAAATTTCATCATGAAAATCACACAGAGATTGCCCCGATACTTAAAAGTCGCCTATTATTCGAGCAGATTGTGCGTAAACGGAGAATATTATTCGCTCGTTCGAGGGCATTAAAATTTGCGAAACCAATAGAATTTATAAGAGTGGACGCGCTTGATTTATAGAGAGCACAATCCTCAACTTCCTCATCTCTCGTTGGCATTAAAATTTTTTAATTGCATCGCAATCGGGATGATGAATGAAACAAAATCGTTCGTCGCACAAATCATAAAATTATTATTGGCCGAGGGAATTATATTATATCTCGGGCGATAAATTTTCATTTGACACTTTTATTTCGCTGTTTGTTAATTGAGAGATTAAACGAAATTTCACTCCAAAGAATAAGATTTTCAAATTGCAAACGTTTTGGTTCCAACACTTTTTTCCAACGAACTTTTGCCATTTCATTTTTTTACAAACATTTATAACAATGTTACTTCACTTTTTTTATTACAAATTCACTTTACTTTTGAATTTCACTGCAAACTTTTCATAGCAACTGTTAATTGCAAATTTTTCAGATTAAAAAGTTTGTGTAACAAATTTTTGTTGCAAAGTTATTGTAATACATTTTGCGATGCGAAATTTTGGTTGTAAAGTTGTGATTGCAAAATTCTATTGCGATTTCGTAGAAGAAGAAAATGAAAAAGAAAATTGATTAAAAGAGAAGAAAAAGTGAAATTGAATCTGAATATGTAAAATGATTTTGGTGTAACTGTTAGAAGTGTATGGATAATAGCGACTGCAACGCCCACGCTCTTTATGCGCGCCCTGGCTATACACCTGAAACGATAATCACCAGTTAGCGCTTAAACCATTAGAGCGTCCGCCTTCTCTATGTCCATCACTCTCTCGCACCCTTCTATTATTTTCGAGAAATCCGCATTTTAATTGTTTCACTCTGGCTAAACAATCTCAACCGTTTGATGGGCTTCTCGCAAGTTTTTGCTCCTTTCCAGAACGTAGAAATAACGTTTTATAGGCGATAAAAAGCATCGTGGCGGATGCACGGACAAAAATAAGATTCCTTTTCATCATTTATGGGCGTTTGATTCCCGCAAATAACATACCGACGATTTATACAAACAGCAACATCACATCTTTCTCACATTTGCATAATCCACAAGTAATAATTCGATCTCGCCACATTTGAGTCCTGTTTACATCTATTATGCATACTCAAATCATGTTCGCCAATTTGTATTGAATTCTTTTTTCTCGTTTCCTTCTCATTTTTCTTCATTTACTTTTTTATCTTTCTGAACATTGATTTTTGATTCGATGCACTGACAGAAAACAAAATTTCATCTCATCAAACAAGTCAAACACGACCAATCTTAAAGTTTTTTTCCGCAAAACTTTGTCCCAATCTTGTTTTTGCAAAATTTCGTTGCAAAATATAAACAACTACTTGCAATTGCAAAAATATGTATCAAAATTTTGTTTAAAGTTTCTTCTCGAACGATTTTGCAAATTTACATCACGAAATTTAGTTGCGAGTTTTCATTACAAAATGTTGTTTAATCTTTGTGAAAAGACTTTACAAAAGTCGGAACTAAATTGAACCGATTCGGGGCCAATTTGCGTACTCAATAGAATATCCTCTTAGCATTAGAGTGAGCACGCAATCCGAAATAATTGTGTATAAATAGTCAGACTTGGTTGGTCCGATTAAAATTGAAAAGAAAACTGGTGTTTTTATTTTCTCTTCGAGTGGATAGAAAGGCGATCGACGAGTAAACGGTGTGTATAAATCATATCGTTATAATCTTATTATTCGTGTTCTGCACATCCACACCCCCTTTTTGTCAGAAGAATTTGAGCTTGGTCGGGCACTGTTATTTTGATTTCAAGCTGCACGCAAAATCACCATCAGCGTGCCATTCATCATCCACGCTACCCCTCATTTCTCGACCCACACCTTTCAACCCCTCGACACCCAAGCGAGTCTTTGCACAAATTACAGGAAATCGCCTCGCATTCTACTTTACCTTTCCCAAAGATACGTCCATCATTGCGCTTCATTATTTTCAAAAAATCCTCGAATCCTTTCTCATTTTTTTCACCCCATTTCACTTTTACACATCTTTCTTAGTTTGTTTATTTGTTTGTTTGTTGTTTGTTTTTAAAAAAAAATGGTCAAGTCTGTCCGGACGGTATTTCAAACAAGTTTGCGATAATTGGTCTAATTAAAACCAATCAACCTGCGACTTAATGACGTGCCTTTAAATGATGAATGTATTTCTAATTACACGGCTCGAAAAAACTATACAATCTTGCATTTAAAATGATTATACGTGTCGGCTAGAGTTGGAATGATAAATGGCCGGTGCGGCGAAACATCGCACATCAGTTTACAAGTCGAAATGTTTGCGCGATTCAATTTACAAACTCGTCCATCTATGCAATTAAGTGTATTCAATTCGAATTTTACTTGCTAGTTTGTTTTTCTGTCGAGACTTGTCTCTTTTGAATTTCTCAACTTACAGCCACTTGATGCACGTGGATTCGACAACTAGGATCACAAGAAGGAGAAAACGCATGAGCCTGATTCGCATCGTAATTGGTATCACATATTCCAGAATTTTGTTTCTTGGTTGTCGGTTTACTTTTAGACGAGTTTTTTGACACCCGCGAACTTGAACTGCACAGCACGTCGCATGGTAATTGGCGAGGAGATTGTCTATCGAGTGCTGGAAGCTTACAGGTGTCGAGACGGGCGAAGCAATTTGTTAAATAGTGGCGCGGAGCGAAAACTGCGCGTGGATGCGCCCTCGATCGAGTCGGCGCGTGGACAAACCAAAACTCACAAGAAGAACGCTACTCATTCAAAACCTGATGATGGACCAAATCAAAAGAGCGAGTCAAGAGGGGGTGGGAAGGGGGGCGTGTTGCACAAGTGGGGAAACACGTCCCCTTCCAACACGCACGTTCAGCTTCTTCAAGCTGTGCATCTGATTTGACCATTTTTTTTTCATTATTAATTAATCTCTGATTAATCTCGAACTAAAATCTTGGAAAGTAAACAAAATTTAACATGAAAGTACAACTCAACATTATTTTTACAAAATTTTTCTTCAGCTAACATTTTGCATCACAAAATTTTGATACAAAATTTTGATTTGTAAAATTGCAGCACGCAAAGTTGTATGGCAGAACTAGATTGCAAATTTGAAAGGAAAAATTTTTAAATCACCAAGACATATTTCTTAAAAAGTGGAAAGAACTACCTACGAGTACGACCCGGAACAAAAACGGTACCTAATCATAACTCGCATTTTTAGCATTTCTAGAAATAACTCTATCGGAACCCCTTTGATCGTGGCGCCTCTGTTATTAACTTAATTAACATTTGGAAATTAGGATCAACAAAAAAGGTCGAGGTTATCATAAAAAATTTATTGCTTCTTTTCACAACTCCCTTGATACTTAATTGTCAAACAAAAATTTCGCAGGATTTTTATCTTGAAATTTTGGAAATTGTCCATGATTTCTGGGTTCATTTTCGTTTGAGTTTTCTCTGTAGTGACTTTCTTTCCGACTGACGTGACCGTGTCGAGCGAACAGTGTTTACATTCGATGCCTATGATGCACTTTGAATGTGAAACCATTCCACGTCTGTTATCTCCGAACTAATCAATTGGTGTTAACATCAGAAGAATAATGGACGTCCTCGTTGATGACTGTCTGTTACACATCTTTCAATTTGTTGATTTGAAAGATTGGATCGTTTTAAGCTCAGGTAAACTACACAAAACTGAAATCTTCAAGTTTTAATTTGTTTTTAACCTTTTTGCAAATTCAACCTTCAAATTTTGTATTTGATGCTTCAAATTTCAACTTTTTCAATGTTGTATTCAACTTTTTGTCAATTTCAAAATTTACATTTTGGTTTCAATTGTTGAATTGTTGAATTAACAGTTTCAACAAGATGGAAACGCATAATCAGTGAGATGTGGCGAAGGTCCATAACGATGAAATTCGAAATACTGCCAGAGGACGCACCGACGATGAATCGAGAGGAGCTGATGAAAATTGCCAGGTTCTTCGCGCCGTTAATCCACAAGCTAGAATTAAATCTGGAAAGTTCGAATACTGTGATAAGTTTTGGCGAGGCCTACAAGTACGTTTTGGTCGACCAGCCTCAGCGACAATCGTTCACCAACTGTCTTCTTCAAGTCCTGTCCGAGTGTGCTTTCAACATTAAATTGTTGTACCTTAGAACGGTCGATGTTGACTGGACGCTTATAACAAAATTGCTGGTTCACAACAAGGGCTTGAAAAGCTTCAGAACTTTTATGCTTTTAGAAGAAGTGACCGATTATCTGCCTGATCATTTGGAGTCTATTAAATGGTTTCATAGCAACGATCTTACTGAAAAGTATGGAGGGGTTAGTGATAAACAATTTCTTAATCTTGAATTTAAAAATGATTTCAGTTTTTTCGAAGTTTTTTTAACTAAATCATCATTTAGTTGAATCATTTAAGTATTTGACTTAATGTTTAACTTAAGTGTTTGAGTTTCTTACTTTTAAATAAAAAAATAAACTGATTTTGTTACAGTTCATGAGACGAGAGAGTAAACTAAAACACCTTCACGTGTTTCCCAAAACCAGTACAGTAGCAGATCTGACTTTACAATCAGTATCAAAAAATGCGACGAAGCTTGAAAGTCTCTGTTTACAAACGGATTTCGAAGAGCAGGACAAACCTCTCGTGTCATTGCCCTGCTTGTACAATTTCGTTTACTTAAAGAAACTACACTTGAGTGGCCGGCAAATTAACTTATCTGAAGACGAGGTTTTTAAAATAGTGTCAAATTGCGTTGAACTTGACCAAGTGAAATTTTGTAAGTCCAAAAACAACAATTCAAAAAATAAAAACTTGAAAATTTAAGAAAGTTTTGAAATTGAAAATGACATTTCTTTTTAGGTTTCCTGAACTCTTCAAACAAAGCAATCAACCACCTGACAAAACTGCCAAAACTGAAAAAACTCAAACTCTACCGCCTACGAAACGTGACTCAACTCAAACCCGTGAGTACAATGGCACTTTTAGAAACTCTGAGTTTTCGTGCGGGTCCTGGATATAAGTTCGAGTACCCGAGCTTAGTAGCGACCTTGACCAAAATGCCAGTTCTCTCAAAGCTGATTTTTCCTCGCGAATTGTACCTCCCAATCCGAGTGCTCTGCGAGATAATCAGCCTGATCGCTCATCGGCCTCAGCAGGTCATCGTGGAGCCCACCGAGGACTACCTTGCTGAACAGCTCCAAATCATTTTCAACAACCGATTTTACATGCCGCTTTGTGAACAGTCCAATTCCGACTCGGTTATGTTGATTCTCGATCCGGAAGTCATGAATTTATTGGCCTACGATTTGTCAAACAATTCGTTAAAATTAAGAGGCGTAGTTCACACTATAAAAAAAATTGAACGACCAACTAGTGAAGAAACTCTGGAAGTTTTCGAAGATTATTCCAGCGAGGAAGAAGAAAGTGAACCTGAAGAATAACAAATCCCAAAATTCTATTCAAAGTAGTATTGAAAATGGAAAAATTGTGTTTAGTTGAAAAACATTGTGAATCGAAAGGATAATTTTCGAACGAGAATAATTTAATATATTTCATCACATCAGGCGCGCAAAATAGCTAACGATTTTTATATAGCGAGGCATCGTCGCGCGCGGGTGTCTTTGACGTTTAGAAAAGCGTCACTAATGTCAGCGTTGGACTGTGTGCGTCCGTGTGTTTCGATCCGAGATATACAAAACAGTTGTATCACTATGCCTCGCCGTACACAAAACGATTTAATTACGCAACTCGGTGCTAATCTCTCGGGATCGATTTTGTCGCTGGGACACATTAAAGCGAGATCAACCGTCTTTACACCGATTTCGGAATTGATCTAAATCTCATTTGCATAAGTGGGATATGATTACAGGAGCGACGTTAAGTGTCGCAAAACACGTCACAAGTTTTCGCGCATTCGTTCCGCAGATAACTGTGATGTGCGTGCAAATTTCATTGTTATTCAAATTTATGTATCAACCCGCCCATATTATATTTCCGTACTTGCGCAATATAATATAAATTATTAATTTACAAACAAACATTTTCTTACTTTCAAATTTAAATTACATTCTTTTGTACAAAATTCAATATCTCGTCTTTTTTTGCATTTTCAATGCTGTCAATTTCATGACTCTCCCAAGGCATCCAAGTTCCTCCATAATGTTCAGGGTAGGACAAAGGATCGATCCCTGGAAAATTTTGTTTCACCAGATCTCGTCGGTAGTTGTCAATTTCCATTTTCATATCACTAACAATCTGAAAACCAAACATTATTTGTTAATAATCTTTGAAAATTGTTGAAAAAAATGACGAATGAAATTTAAACTAACCTTAGGATATTGACTAGAAACATCTTGACTTTCACAAGGATCCTTAACAATATCAAAAAGACAACTGGAGAAACAAGTAGGAAACTTGACAGCTTTTTTGCAAGTCACTTCGCTCTGACTTCTCAAACCGTCTATCATTTTTTTGTTCACTTTTGATCCGACACTTTTGGAAATCGCCTTGTGTGCTTCCGATCGAAGAATCTCGTCCAAATTGTATTTTGGATTTTCGGCGTCCCGACCAGTGTCTCCATAGTAATTTCCATACTTCTCCTTAGCTCCTAAGTAATTGTAGACGAATAAAATTTAACGAACCAAAAGAAAAGAAACGGTGAATTCGTTAAGCGCGACTAAACCTTTGATATATTTGAACCGATTAGTGAGCGCAGCTTCTGAACCAGCAACCTCGTCGATATTAAGCAAAAGGAAATCGCGCGCGTCAGTTCGGCTATTGAGCAAATTGTGCCACTGATCTTTGCCGTCGATATCTAACAGGTCGTTTAAATTCCCACCGGCTGCTGAATACAGTGTTGGCAGCCAATCAGTCACGTGGATCATCTGATTAACGACTCTCCCAGTCTGTTTTATTAATGACGAATACAAACATGCGACACCTCTGATGCCCCCTTCAAACAGAGTGAATTTTAACTACAACAAAATTCAAACGTCAAACATTCCCTCCAACCTGAAATTCTAACTTAAATTATTTTAAACAAATAAACAAATTCAGTTAAAAAAACGTACTCCTCTTAAAGGATAATTCGAGCCAAAATTTTGCATCAGTCCCTCCGTCTGAGCGCCATTATCGCTCATGAAAAGTACAACTGAATTGGCCAGCATGCCGGACTTTTTGAGCGACGCCATAATTTGTCCAACTGAATCATCCAAGTCACTAACCATGGCTAAAGACGTGAAAATTAAAATAAGCTCGGACAAATTGACCAAATCAACTCTAACAATTATACCAACAGGCAAATCTGCGCCTGTTACGGTCTCGGATGTAGCCAAAGCGACGATCAGTTTGAGTTTCATTGCGGACTTCCATGGTTTCAATTCCATCCGAACTGTGTGGAGCCAGGTGGTTGACTTGCAGAAAAAGTGGCCGAGACTGGTCGTGGGTTTCAATTATTTTGACCGATTCCTTAGTCACCAGGTCTGTAAAATAGTCGTCCACTTTTGGTGCTGGATTTAGAATTCTGTCCTCGTCTCTGTGGAGGTCCAATCCAGTTTTATTCACCCTCTAAAAAAAGGAAAACTTTAGTCAACAACAGATCTACCAAAATTGAAAGAAAAATGAAAAAAAAGTGTTTTTACAAATTGAGTTATGGTATGGTTAAAGTACTGAATGAAACCACTGTAGTATCCGAAGAAAGAATCGAAACCACGATAAGTCGGAGTGTGGTGCTTGGTGTAATAACCGACGTGCCATTTGCCGACTAATCGAGTGACGTATCCCAATTGTTTGAAATAGCGAGGCATCAGTTTCTCAGCGAGAGGAATCCCTCGGGCCGTGCCAACAGTCAAGGGATAACCCTGCAAGCCTACACGACAATTAATTTGATTGTTCAATTAATTTTTGTCTGTTTGCATTACCAGTTCGAATGGGATGCCGTCCTGTCATGAAGCCAGTTCGCGACGGCGTGCACGTAGGAAGGACATAGTGTCTGTTGAGTATTAACCCATTATACGCCAACGCGTCAATGTTCGGCGTGGGGATCTGGTCCGCGCCGTGGAACCCGACGTCGTTCCATCCCTGCAAAGTAACGTTTCATAACTCGAGCATCAATCAAAATTGTATTCCAATTTGTTCATTTCATACGATACAAAATATTTACAAAACTTATGAAATATTTTCAAAACAATGAAATCTCAAACAAAGCTCTATCAAACGTTTTGAATTTCATTGAAATTTCACTTAATCAGCAGTTTAATTATCTGAAAATTAATTCGCTGAAAACGAAGAAAGATAAAAAAAAAGAGATAGAAAATAGATTGTTTTTTTCGATACTTACCAGGTCATCAGCTTGGATAATCACGATATTCGGTCTGTTAAACTGTGTGTCCTCATAACTAAAGCAGTAACGACAAAAAATTGATGCCCACACGAGGAGCAAATTTTTGAATTGCATCGTTCGCACCACGGTGTCAATTAAATGCGCGTTCAATCACGTACGAGGATGCGTTATAAATTTATCACTTCAAAGGTAATCTCGAGATCAAGTTGTCATTTTTGTTTGAGACTTTTTCTTTCGACTGTCGATGTCGCGCTCACACTAAGATGCTCACTGCAAGACGTAGATTGATAAACTCTCGGCATTCTCATTGAAAAAAGTGTGACACAAAGTCACAGCTACTCGACCGATACGACGTTTTACATGCGATATGAAAATTGCAAACGGGGCAGTATCGCTGAATTAATTTCGACTAATCATTCCAATTGAGTTCACTGGTTTCATTCTGTTTTAAATTCATTTTTATTTGCGACGTGTTTTTTTTTTTACAAATCCTTTGTTTTTTAATAATAAGATCATTGAAAATTTAATTTTCAATGTTTTATTTTGGTTTCATGCTTAGAAACTTTGGTCAGACTTTAGGGACTATAAGACGTTAAGGGTTTTAAGGGCTGCAATGAGGAGCACAAGTCCCAGGTGGAGGATGGCGCCAAAATGACTGAAGGTGGAAGTTGCGCTGGCGTAGGCATACAGGAAGGCTCCAGGGTGGAGCCAAGGGTCCCAGGTGTTGTTTCTTCTACGAGGGTCTGCCATCCAGTCGATGGGTAGTTGAACTTGGCGCATCAATTCGTGGCCGTATTTTTCCAATATTAAATCCAACCTGGTAACAATCTATAAAAAATGAAAGGACATTAAACATTGAACCAATTTTTACAAAAATATCAACAAAACTTGTTTTAAAAGTGCTTTAATCTTCGCAAAAACAAACTTGATGTCAATCATGATTTTGGAGCAGTGGGTAAAGTCGCATACTTCAACTCGAAGGACACGGGATCAATTCTCAACCAAGAAAACTTTTTTTTTCGCACTAAGTACGTAATTTTGATTTTAAAACTAAATGTTTTTCTGTTTTTACAGAAAAGGCAAGCAAAAAAACGATGAAAAAAGTCTGACAAATTTAATTATACGAAAAAGTAGCGTGCGCAGCAAAGTATAAAGTTACTCGGACGAATTGCGGCCCGGTTGTCTATTCTCGGCTTACCTCTCTGCATCGCCATGTTTATTCGTATAATTAATTTAATAATAATTGCCGGCTGAGTCAACGCTGGAACGAGTGAGTTTTCGCTTCTCGTTCATCTCGTTTATCAATACTTGTAATTAATTTGATGCGATGCGATAAGCGTCGACGATATTATTGTCGGATAAAGACTGCATAATGGGCCAACAGCGGCCTTATCATATTCGACATCCCAGACTCTGCACTTGAGACTAATCAAGTTTCGCAGCAGACGATTATTCAACCGACGTCGCTGCGAAGAAACTTAAGCCGGTGCAAAAGTGCGCCGGGCATACGCGCCGATCATTATCATAATTGAATTGCATCCGATACTCGGTTTCTTACCCGGGGATACTGTTTGGCGATGTTGTTCGTTTCGCAGGGATCGTTGACGATGTCGAAGAGACATTCGGTCTCGTTGCAAGTGGCAAAATTATTGCGCAGCGAGTGCGTCGAGTTGACGCGACATTGGACGGTCGCTTGTTGGCGCAAAATGATCATCGCGCTTGGTTGCGTCGTGGGTCCACCCAGCCGCGAGGAAATACTGCGCGATACCGCTGATCGCATCACCAAAGACGTGTTGTAAAGTGGTGCCTCCCTGTTACGCCCCGATTCACCTTCATAGCCATCGTAGTATCCTCTTTTATAAGAACCTACAACACCAAATCCAACATCACCAAACGTAACAAATTCTAAACTCAAATTTTACATTTTCATTTCAACAAACATTTTCAAATCTCAAAAACAACATTATTCATCTTTTAATCCGTGGAAGGCACACTAGTGCGAATTCGCACCGAAGACAAAGATACTAAATTGCTTTTTATACGAGCTAGAAAAGGACACTGAAAAAGAGTGTCTAAGATATGTTAGATAATTGACCTCTGAGAAGTTTGAAGCGTCCATAAATAGCTCCCTCGGTTTTAGAAACCTCGTCGATATTAAGCAGGAGAGATTCGCGAGCATGACCACGACGTTCGCTGAGCACCGGCCATTGATTGATACCGTCGATGTCGCCGAGGTCTGACATGTCGCCGCCAGCCGCGGCGTACAAAGTCGGTAGCCAGTCCACCAGATGAATCAGTTGATTAGAAATTCGAGCCACTTCGTGCATCCTTGGACACCAGAGCGCTGCCACTCCCCTAACTCCGCCTTCGTACAGCGTGTATTTCGTCTATGAAACATTTTTAATTATATTCCAAACCCTATTACAATCTACATCAAATTTTCATTATAAAACTCTTGATTATTTACTATCATTTTTAACAGTTACTCTGACGAACATTTCATATTCATTTGGCCCCAAATTGTTCCCGAATTTGTTTATTTTATTCAATTATTTATTTGTTTTAGTAGATAAGCAATAGTAAAACTGGTAAAGGTCTACATCTAGATAATTACAAGGTTCTTTGGCATTCAAATCGAAGCTGAAAAATTGCACACTAATATTTGCACAAAATTGCACTATTATATTAAATATTTTTTAGATATTTTCCAGTCGTTTTTAATGGATAAACAAAGTAGAACCGATTGATTTGCATGCCCCACGTTGGGCGCCAGTTGTGACTGAACTAAGCATTTTTCCAATAGAAACATCCATTATTCGAGTGAAAAAAAAAAAGTTTCTTACCCCTCGTAACGGATAATTAGATCCCCAATTTCTGAACTTGCCAATAGAAGCTGCTCCATTGTCAGTGAGGAAGAGAATCAGCGAGTCTTTAAGCATACCCTTGTCTCCGAGCGCATTCACTACCCGACCAATTGCAGTGTCCAATCTCGATACCATCACTGAAAGCAGACGATCATTTGTCAAGAAAACAATAAATAATCGTCGTAACAGAAAACTTGGTTCTTTTGTGTTTGTCGACAAAGTCGAACCAAGTTGTTTTCCCTTCTGTCTCTCTTGTTTTTTGCCAACTCACTCGCGTACTTTCGTCGATTAGGTTCGCGGATGTGAGCGAATTCCTTGTCGTTGAAGTCTTCGTGCGGCACTTCGAGTGGCGCGTGTGCAGCCAAGTGGGATAGGTGGAGGTACAGAGGTCGTAGAGGGTCATGGTGGTCTATGATTCTCAAGCTTCCTCGGTGAAGAGGTCGGTCGCATATTCGCCCATTAGGCTGTGAGCTGGATCGTCTCCTTGGTGCATATCGAATCCTGTCATGTTCTACAAAAATCAACACAATTATTTCAGTTTCTAATTTGTAATTTCAAATTTGATCAAATTTAAAATAAAGGCGTTTGAAGAAGTTTTTCTAGTGATTTTTTTTAGTAACTTACACCTTGAGAATATCGGTAATCATAATAACTGATATAACTGTTATAAAATCCCAAGAAAGAATCGAATCCACGATGGAGAGGCGTGTGTTGTGGCGTGTGGTACCCTACGTGCCATTTCCCAATCAATCTCGTCACGTACCCGAGACCTTTCAGGTACTCTGGTAACAATCGTTCCTTCAAAGGAATTCCCCTAGGTTCTCCTCCCTGTATTCCACCTCCTTGCATCCCTAAACAAATTATACAAATAAAATAAGAAATGTTGATTGAGCCCCACGTTGGGCGCCAATTATTTTTGCTTTTTTTAATAACTTTTTACTATGAAAATAAACCAGAAACAGATTTTGCTATTATTTTTTTATCATTATTTAATGCTGTTTAAAATAAAAAGAAGGCATACCCATTCTTATAGGATATTTTCCCGTGAGAAAAGCAGCCCTGGAAGGCGTACAGGAAGGAAGAACATAATGTTTATTCAAAATAATGCCATTGTAAGCCAAAGCGTCGATATTCGGGGTCGGAATTTGGTTCGAGCCGTGGAATCCAACGTCGTTCCATCCCTGAAAGAAACAAGGACAGCAATTATGTTAATTGTTGTTGACGAAAAATGTGAGTCAACGGTTGATAGCATCATCCGCGGGGGCGGCAAATACGTGCGAGAAGTTGTAATTACTGCAACTGGGAGCCTGCGAGCTGCTTTCATTATGACAAATTAGTCGCATCAGTGACGTCGATATAAAGTTCAAGTTTTAATGAAACAAACACATTTCAAAACTTGTATCTTTTCAACGAATACAAACAAAATCTAACAAACAAAAATTGAATGTAAATAAAAATTTGAGAGAAAACATTTTTTCGAAACACTTACCAGGTCGTCAGCCATAAAAATGATGATGTGCGGTGGAGTTTCGAACTGGGAGAAGCACTTTGGGATGACATCAAGAACCAACGCGAGGATAATGATTTTGGCGGAACGGCTGTTGGCCAACATGGTGACACAAGTTTTGTTCCTCTTAAAGTGAGAAATGTGAGTTGAAACTACCGCACACTACACTCTACACGGTGACCGCACGAGCAAGGTCAACGCATTGTTCCGGCCACGAGCGACTGAAAAACGTCTTGAGGGCTGATGCATTTATATAGTCCACCCACGAGTGCAGTTCATGAATGAAGAGATCAAAGGGGTGAGGGTCCATTTATATATACAAGTCTACGCGACAAATTACTCGCTCAGAATTGCTCCGACGATTCTCATTGTCTTCTCTCAAGCAACCAAGAACTTGAACTTATTATTTATCTTAACTTTAAATCACTCCATTAATTTACGAAACACAAAATTCCTCCGCAAAAAAGAACTCAAAACTTTTCTTTCATTCAAAATTTTAGTTTTCGTCGAAATGTTAGTTTCAATTTCAGATTGCAAAGTCAATGGAAGTTGGACTTTGATTTTTATACCTCATAATTTATCGTTCATGGAGAAAACTTGATAACTTTGATGAACTGTTATCTGTCAGAGTTTTAGACGCGGTTTAGACATGGACCAACTCGAAAAAAAGAATAATTTTAAAACTTAGTCGGCACCAGTTTTACAAAACGTAGACTGTAAAACTAGTGTACCGTCGACGGGTTACAATTGTTGTCGAGAAAGTTAAAGTTTTTTGAGATCGCAAAGGAAGTGATTCAGAAAAGGGCTAAGCTGGAAGCAATAAATCTTAAACTTTACACTCGCGTTTAAAAAGAGCAAAAAACGAACGATCATTCAATTTCCTGAGTTAAAAAGTCTCGAGACTGAGTCAAAGCGTTGGTAATTGTTTATACGAAATTCGTACAATTAAAATGAGGAAATGAAGCAAATTGTGAAGCGAGGGATCAAGTGATGTTAATAAGGTACGATTATGCGTCAGCGCTTTTTTGCCTAAATGTGGCACACGTCGACGAGCGAATCGTATAAAGTAATTGACACCTTTGCTGACACATTTTACAAGCCGTCTCACGGACCAACAAAACGACGTGCATAAACAATCTCAATTCCCACCGTCTCAAGGGCGGCGATTCAAACCGTCTGATCTTTCCCGCGCGAACTTACAGATGGCAGCACCTTCCGGGCCACATGCGTAGTTGAAAGATGAATTTGCGGTTTGCATGTGTTCGTCCGAGATGCGCTTTTGCGTTTGACAACAAGAGTTATAATAAAGTTGTGGTTTGATCTGTTGCTACACAACCTAGTTTTGAAATCGGACGTTCGAAAATTGAAAGTTAAGGATGAATTGGTTGTTGGTAAACAATGTGGGTATCGCCAAACGATTTTGACGTGGTTCTGCAATGTTTTCACGAAAACAACAGCTGATTCAGCGTACTGGGAAACATGGGATCGGGCGTTACGATTTTTTGAAGTCTTTGGTCAAGGAATTCAACACTACGAAATCTAAAGGTGAACGTGTAAACAAAACAAGATGTTTTTCTTCTGTTTACTCGGTTTTCGTTTATTCATTCATTGATTGTTTACTTGTTTTGCTGTTTATTTACTCGATTAGTTGTTTAATTTGATTGTTTACTTTCTTGACTTAATTGTTGTTTAAATGTTTCAGACGCAAAAGAACAAGTTTTAGCGAACTTAGCAAATTTTGCATACGACCCGGTCAATTATGAGTACATGAAAGAACTGCGTATCATTGACGTGTTTTTGTACGCTTTATCAGAGGAGAACGTTAAACTCGTACGATTCGCTGCTGCTGGAATTTGCAACATTTGTTTGGGTAAAGATACAAAAAACATCTGAAAAACTACAATATAAACAATTTGTTTTAAGTTGTAAATTGCATAACAAAGATTAATTAAGCGAAATATTATTGTTTGCTTTTCGCAATTTGTACCAAAATGAGTTATTTTTTAATTAACATACTGTGTTTGTATTTGGAATTTTAAATTAAAAGATGTTTTTATTTCAGAACCTGAGTGCAAAGACTACATAATCCAAAATCAAGGAATTGCACTAGTCTCATCTCTGCTATCATCCCAAGACGAAGAAACCGTCCTATCTTCGATCACGACTCTCATATTCTTACTAAATCCCAAGTCCAAACCCTTAATAATCACTCCATCAATAACAAATCGCATAAACAAACTCACAAAAAGCGACAACAAGCGAATCAGCAATTTGGCAACGTTGTTTATCAACGACCACACCGACTTGCAAAATACCTGTGACGCAAATTCAAACAAATAAATATTTCTCAGAAACCAACAAACAAACAAAACCAACAAATACTTCAGCAGATTAAAAATTGAAAGAAGACAAATTACAAAGATGGTTTTACGAGAACTGAAATCGCGCATGTACCAAATGCGACTGAATTTTGCGCGCCATCGTAGTTACTCTAAACAACCACTGGAGATGGAAAATTGCGAACCAGTAACAAACTTGAAAATCGGCGACAAAGTTTCAGTGTCCAGGACAGTAACCGAGGAGGACGTTTCGGATTTTGCCCGTCTCACAAAGGATTACAATCCGATACACTTTTCGTCGCCAAAAAACATCGTCCATGGAGCCTTTTTGAACGGTCTCATTTCTGGAGTTTTGGGCATGAAACTTCCCGGTCCGGGGACGGTTGTGATCGAGCAGATTTTGAAGTACCCAAAACCGTGCTATGTCGGGGACACAATTGAAGTTTCCGTCCAAGTCACGTCTGTTAGGAAGATAATCAAGTGTAAATACATGTGTATTGCTAATTCTGATAGAGTTGTACTCGAGGGCGAAGCCAAGCTGGTGAAGAACAGCGAGGTGCTAAAAAAACTCGGAGTTTTGGATTAGGGGAGAAATAGAAGGAGAAAAAAAGTTCTGTGTCTTTTTGTATTGATTTTCGTCCTTTGAATTCAAGTGAAACGGTCTTGTTTGTCAGTCGTAAAGCTGGATAAGTAGGCTACGTGTAATGTTGTAATCAGAATTTGCGCAGGTTTGCAATTTTCGCGATGAAATATCGGTATACAAAACTACAGACTTGGTGCGTGCAAAACAATCGTGATTTCAGATGCCAAACTGACGGAGCACTGAATTTTAAAGGTACAACTTTTTTGAATTCAAACCTTTTTATTTTGATTATAACATTTTTCAATTTCAAATGTTTTTCTTTGTTACAGAAGTTTAAACATGCGAGCCTTAGTGTTTTTGATCTCTGTAAGACTTTTATCTGCGAGTGCGTACTTCGAAAATGTGGACGGAACTGAATTTGATCCAGCGTGCGTTGATAATAATTCAAATGTGACAGAAGAAACGAAAGTTGGATGTGTCTGCGGTATTTTTCTGACCGCTCAATTAGATAGACTGAATAATCAGCAGCCAGAAGGAGGTGCAGTTGTCAAGTACATGAGTCCTGATAAGTTTCCTTGTACCCCCGTTGGAAACAAGATGTGTATGAATCAATGCGTTGAAATGGTAATTTCATTTTCTTAAACAACACTTAACTTTCATCCTCAAATTATTAAACTAATTCGGTTTTTATTTCATTTAGATTTCTGGACTTATGGTCAGGGGTGGAACTTTGATTTGCAAAAATATAAATCGAGATTGTTACAAAGAAAAGGTAAAATTTTCCCGAAAAAACTTGTTAGCAATTAATCAGTTTTGAACGAACTTTTAACAGAAGTTTAATTATGATTTGTTTGCTATTTACAGGGTCATTTATTTTTCAAAAACTGCAAGAACAAATGGATCGACACAAAACTCTCGACCAGTCAGGACTACTGCTGTAAAAAAGGCCTGCCATTTGGATGTCCAAAAACCATCGAACGTCCCTTATGAAACTTTTTTCATACTCAACTTTTTCTATTAAAAAAAACTCCCATAAAAATGTAAAGAAAACTCGTCACGAACAATTTTTGATAATCATTAACCGTTCGCTCAATTGTAATTCATTGTCAACTATATCGAATATATTTATGTAAACTTCGTAACGCGACTTTATAATACCAAGCTCCCAACTTTTTTATCTCGCGTGTTCAATAAACAAATCAATGTGAAGAATTGGAAATAAACGTGTTAAACTATAAAAAAACGTCCATTTTCGTCTCTCACTTTTTTCCCAATTCGAACAGTCCCGCCTGAGTTTAAAATTAGAACGTCATCCAAGACCAGCGTGAATGAACGAAAACTCCTGGTCCAGAAATAGAAAAGCTGCCACAAGTCGTGAGGACGTATGAGGAAACGGAACTCGTTCCAAGGTGTCTGCAAACCCCATGAAACTGGCCGAACTTTCGAACCATCGGATGTGGGTCAAGTGTAAACATCATCATCAAGGATACTTGGCGTGTTGCCACCAAATATCAAGCAGTATTCTTAACTCGGTTGCGTGTGTCAGAAGATGGTGGTCTGCTTAAATTTGACGTGAACGATGTGCGCCAAGTTGTTAACGTGTCCACTTTGCTCGCAACCAGGATTTCTCAGCCTGGACGCGCTGAGATCCGGTCTGGTGAGTGTAGCAACAAGACCATTGGCTTGTCCAGTCTGCAACCAAGTGCTGCTAGGAATAGACAAGCTGACGATTCACCTGTTTAGCCACAGCATCAATCAGCAGTGCAAAACTTGGAGCTTAAACAAACCCGACGACAAAAATAGTGACAAAAGTTGTGAATCTCAAAACCAAGTCCTTCCTCGGGAACAGGTCCTTGAGGAACCTCCGACTCAACTCTGCCAGGACTTGGGTAACTCAAAACCGATTATTTTCATCCAAGGAAACGAACCTTTAAGGATAGAAGAACAGGATAAGATGATTTTCATCTCGGGAAGAAGAAAAGATCAGGTTCAAAATCAAAAGAACCAGGTGATTATCCTGCCAAAGGATCAGGATGAGTACCAAACTATTGTTCTGCAGAGGGACCATTTTCAGGACCAGAACAATCAAGTTATGTTTCTACCGGACCAGTTTAGACCGCTAAGTTTTCCTCAGGTTGAGAAAAGTCAAGAAAGTAATCAGGAAATAGTTCCTGTGGTTGCAAGCACTCAGGAAGAACCAAAAGTTGTGAGTCAAATTTCGGTTGAGAGCAACGAGAAGTGTGATGTTTGTGGGTTCTTTTTTCCTGACAGTAACATTTTGAGTTTGCACAAACAAGTTGTTCATGCAAACGAAAAGAGCGAGAAGAATTCGTTTTCGGAGCACTTGTTCAAAAATTATCCCTGCTATTTGTGTTCGAAGATTTTTAAGATGAGGGGAAGTCTGATGGTGCATATGAGGGTGGCTCACACTAATCACAATAATTCCAGTTAGTGTTACAAATTTCAAATAACTCCCCTTTTCTCATTCATCAAATTTTGATTGTTTTTTATTTTAACTCCAGATTCAACTTCGAAAGAAAACGATTCGCCCTTAACTGGAAACGAAAACGGGTTCAGCTGTCCAACTTGTGGAAAAATATTCAAAAAGGTAAACAAATTAAACTGAAAATTAATGAAATTTAACAAACAATGTTTAAAAATGTTTGTTTTTTAGGAACAACATGTAACTCAACATCTAAAAACCCACGAAGGTAAACAATGGGAATGCGACGTGTGCAGTAAAATGTTCACAACAAAGTACTTCTTAAAAAAGCACAAAAGACTGCATTCAGGCGAGATGCCCTACAAGTGCAACATCTGCGATAAGACGTTCACGTTCCAGCAATCTTATCACAAACACCGACTTTATCACAAGGATGACAAACCGCACACCTGCACCACTTGTGGCAGGTCGTTCAAGGAACTCTCCACCCTGCACAATCACGAACGAATTCACACCGGCGAAAAGCCTTTTGCCTGTGAAACCTGTGGTAATTTGCAAAAAAAACGAGCTTGTTGAATTTCGTGGCTTTTTTAACACTCGGCGTTCTAACACCTCATTACTTTGTGTACGTAACTTGTTTCATCTTCCCAAAAACCAACAACACAAATTAAATCTCAATTTTTTACAGTTTTTAATTTAAGTTCAAAATTTTGTTTCAGGAAAATGTTTTCGACAGCGAGTTTCTTATTTGGTCCACCGCAGGATCCACACTGGAGTTATGCCTTACAAGTGTACAGTCTGTGGGAAAAGTTTTAGATACAAAGTAATTGAATTTTTTTAAATGTTGAACTTTAAAAGTATAGAATTTTTGTTTACATTTTAAAATTATGTTTTAGGTAAGTCAAAGAACCCACAAATGTCCAGTTCAACCAGAACCACAAGTTGAAAAATGGGGTCAGTCATCAGAAGCTTCAACTGCAATTGAAGAAAACAAATATGTGTTAATAGTAAACGACCAGGGTCAACAAGTGCTCGCAAGGGAATCAGAAATCGAAGCCACATCGGTTCAAAATTTTCCTCCCAGTGAACCAACGAAACCAGTCGATGAGACGGATACTTTTTTTTCGATGATTATGGAACCACTTGCTGTCGACTTGTCAACTCCTTCAACTGAGATGGAACACCTCAGACTGTCTTCTCCGGTCTCACAAAACGTATCGAAAGTCGATGAGATCATGGGTCATAACTATTTGGATACCAGTGAAACTTTACAGACTATCAATGAAGAATCTTTGAAAGAGTTACTTTATGGCATCAACAAATGATATTGTTTCATTTTTTAAAGCAATTTTTGAGAAATTATAGACTTTGATTGTTCTTTCAAACGAGTTTGTACTAATATTGTCATTTTTATTTTAGTTAACTAATTTTTGTAAATATTTTGGAATGAAACTCGAATGTTGTATATTGTTATTCATAAACAAATCAAAATAAGCTTCCATCTTAATAAAACTTAATATCGATCTGTGTGGAAATTATTTAACTCCAAAAAATAAACAAAAAACAAGTTTAACCCGTTACTTTCCATTTAAAAAACTGAAAACAGTTTTTTTCTGCAAAATCTTCTACTTTTGAACTCATAGAAATTGGATGAAATGTGATTAAATGTGGAATTGTTGAAATATTGCCGCCAGAATTGCAGGAAACCAACAACAAAAATCTAAAAAGTTGAAATAGAAAGGGGTATTCGTTTTACCGACGATAATCGCATAGTTGAGGTAAAAGCACAGATGTCGCGACAATGAACAACAAACGCAAGCCAGAGGAAAAGTGACAGCTCACGGAGTTGCACGGAGTAGAGCATGGCTAAGGAGATCGATAATTTAACTGCTCGACTCGAGGCACTCGACAACAATTACAAACAGAACGATGTGAATTAGCCAGCCAGCTTGGTCGGAGCAGCTCCCCGCAATGTCGACAACGACTGACAACAGTGAAACAATCGGCCGTTTTGCTACCCGTCGCCTTCAACATATCAACACAAACATTTAAAACGGCGAAATGTTTCGTCATTAACATTAATGGCACTTCATTGCGAGGATTTACAAGGTTATTTATAGATTACCCTTTTGATACACTTCTTACTTCTTTCTAATACCAAGACAAACTATTTTCAATTTTCATATTTTTGCAATTCTTTACTTTGTTTTTGTTCACTTGTTTTGACCTTATTGTTGATTATTTATTTGTTTTGGTTGTAATTTTCGACTACCAAAACAAACTTTCACTTTTTAAATTTAATTCAACTTGTTTGTTTACTTGTTTCGAAGTTTTTTATTTATTTTGATTGTAATTGTTTAGATTGTAATAAGGTTTCATTTCTGTTTGCAGGATCTTGACGAGCCACTAACAAATAATGGACTTTTTTGCAATCTTATTGATTTCAATAATCGCATTTGTTGGTGGTGTAGCATTTACGTTACTGATAGAGTTTTATATTTTTGAGAGATATCTGAAATCCGGTCCAATAGCAGCTCCCCCGCCGAAGAAACCGATACCCCATGGGAAGGCGCAGCTACCAGACGAACTGCTCACCAAGATCAAGCAGGAGAAAAGTGGATTCGGCTCCCACGATGAAAATCTCGCCATCAATTTGGCGCTGCAGTTTCTCTTCAACGAGCTGAGAAATTCGGAGCGAGTGAGACTCTGGCTGTTCAAAAAGTTGAATAATGAATTCAAGGAGTTCGTCGATCAGACCATCACGGGCAAACTCTTCGAGAGAATCCGGGTAAAGGAAACCAAAAATTGTTCTCATTTTGAGTTCTCAAGTTTGAGAAAACTTTCAACCGATTGGACGTAAAATGGATGATGAAATTCGTTTAATTAAAGAAACGGGTGTTCGTAGATTGAAGGGAACTTTTCCTATTGATCTGTTGTTGTATGTTTTCTTCTCAAAATAGAACGCAGTTTATCATTCGACGTGATTATCAAAAGTTGTTTAGTTTTGTCTTCAGTACCTACGGATTTTTTTTCCGTTGTTGAATCGATAAAGACGCTGGGGATTCAGTTACGTTACGTAATTTTTATGACTTGGTTTCTTGTTACAATCACTTCGTACGATTTATTCCAATCGGTTGTTGAGAAACAAGAAGAAAGTAGAAAATTAATTGGATTATACAAAATTCAATTTGTGACGTTGTCTTTTTGCAGCTTAGAGATATACATCTGGGCAAAAACTTTCCCATGATTAAGGGAATGGAAGTGGCGGATGCAAAAATTTGCGCCGATACTGGGCTTTTAGAAACGTTGGACCTTGCTTTAGATCTGCATTATTCAGGAAACTTCCAATTGTCAATAGATGTTGATTTGTTCAGCAAAACTGCATTTCTAGCTTTACAAGGTAAACTAAAATAACAACAAACAACAAACAACAGCAGAATACGAACACAGAAAAGCTTGATGGCGAAAATTATTTACCTATATCAAAAACAAACTGAAAAAAAATACTGTTGGTTTCAGTTGAACGAGTAGAAACAAACAAACAAACAAAATTAAACAAAAAACTTTATAAATGCATAAAAAAACATTGTTTTTTTTTTCAGTGAAACGTGTAACTGGTAAAGCTCGGTTGCAGTTTACCCGTGTTCCATATACACACTGGTCTCTGAGTTTCTACTCAGAGCCAATATTAGAATTAGAAGTGCAATCGCAATTTCACGGTCGTCAATTGCAGTCGCAAGTTATCAACATCATTATCAACCAAATTCGAAAAGCTGTGCGACGCAAGCACACACTACCTCATTATAAGATGCGTTACAAACCATTCTTCCGCAGGCTCAATGACGAAGACATCGATTTGTCAGAAGTAAACTAACTCTACCATCTCCAACTATGATCCCTGAAATTTGTTTTTCAATTTTCTAATTTCATATTCCTTTATTTTCTAGGTTGCAAGTACCCAACTAACTCCAGGAACCCTCGACGTGACCCTAATAGAGCTCAGTCGACTAAACGTCGAGTTAAACGGAACGAGGGACAGTTCGCAAATCGAGATCTACTGTACGATGAGCATCGACTACACGCCCTGGGTGTACCTCACTCAGTACGGCGGGATTCCCTACATGGTGCTCGACCTGATCATCAGCAAAACCTCAGCTCAAAATTTCGGCGTGGTTTTCAAGCGTGAATTCGTTTTGGAAATCAGCCAGCACTGTGTGATGGTCGAAACCATCGTCTCCGGAAGTCCGGCAGCAGCTGCAGAGATGAAACGAGGCGACATCATAGTCGCGGTGAACGGAAAGAAGGTGACTGGTCTCACCCAAGTAGCAAAACTAATCAAGAGCGCGACCCAACGAAGGTTCATAGTTCGCGTGGAACGAAAATATTCCAAGATCGACTCGGAGCGCTTCAAGCAGGACTTGGACCGCATCTCCGAGAGGGATTTTGATCGCAAATCTTCCAAGAGTGACGTCACGATATTCAGCAAGGAATCGGATTCTACTGATAGTGGGAACGTTAGTATAGACAGATCGAGATTTGAGGGGATCAAATTTTCGGACCTGAAAGAACCTGAGCTGGACCTGGCGCCGGAAAGGGACTCTGGGTACAAACTATTCAGACGTAAAAGCAGTGCGAGAACAACAGAAGATCTTACACAGTCGCCGGAAAACACACCTACGAGAAAGATTTCAACTTCTTCGAGTTTGTCGAACACTTCGATGGGGATGTTTTATAACTTGGATGAAAGCATGAACACTGTGGCTGAACTTTTTGCCATCACCTCGGAGAAGACTTTGGCTGCTGTTGTTTCTTTTGATGAGACGAAGAGTTTCAAGGTCGAGTCGGAGCATCAGTATTTGAATGTGGGAGTTTGGGCGAGGAAGGATGAACAGCCTCCGAAGCTGGTAGGATATATTAATGCTCCGATTAAACTCGTTTTGGCTCAATGCTCGACCTCTTCTACGGGGAACTATTTGAAATGCCAGGCGTTGTTGCCACCTGATACAGGTAAAACATTAAAACTGTGCAAATTTGTACGATTTTGAAAATGCTAAATTTGGTTTTATATATGAGACTAAAAAGAAGGATTAAAATATTGATGTTGTTTACAGTTTCAACTACAAATACATCAAAACTCCATGGCTATTCAGGATTCGATCCGACACTATGTTATGGTGATATTCTGCTGTCTTACACGTGGAGTTCGAGCAATCCAACTCAACCTATCCTTGATACCAGTAATAGTCCCGGTAACAACAGCAATAATGCTAAAAAAATGAGCGAGGATGCTATCAAGGTTCAGCCAATTTTGCTCGGCGTTGAGAGCAACGACAAGAAACTGCATGATTTCATGAGAACGCATTTCCATCGAGCTACCCAATGTGACTTTTGTTCTAAAAAGGTCAAAATCATTCCCAATATTATTGTTATTTATGTTTCAGTTTTGTTTGACTGCTTTATTTGATTAATGATGATTGGTGGGTTTTAGATCTGGTTAAAAGATGCAGTACAGTGTCGAGACTGCGGAATGGTATGTCACAAGAAATGTGAAAACCGATGTCAAGCGTTGAACTACTGTAGCGCCGACACTTTAGCAACTTTGGCGTGCGAGGCTGACGAGGTCGAAACACTTGTGACCGGCGATTCTGGACCGGAAATATCGCTAACCAGTTGCGAAGAAAACGTTCAGGTATTGGGCGCATAGTCTACTGTGATCACACTTTTTTTCCTAAGAAACAATTTTTGATAACTTAAATGCGCACCTGTAATGTAAAATATTGAGAAGTCGAAGGAACTTGAGTCTATCCAATTGCCTTGCCTTTGAATTTATAACTGATCGACTCAACCAGAAACATAACTTTCCAACTTGGAGGAAAATTCGGTTCAATTTAATGTCGGTGGATTTTCAAAACCGAGATTAAATTGACAAGGAAGCACGATTTTTGAAAGTCAAGTTTTTAGTGTCTCGCACACCTTTTTTTTTCGTTTCTAGTCACTGAATTTATCTTGTTTTTATTCTTTTCTCTGACTATACAGGGTATTTTCGTAAAGTTGTAAGGTCTGCTCAATTATCCGACGTGATTTTGTCTGTCCGGGCTTCTAGTCGATACCTCTCAACTTGATTCCAGTTTACAAATCTGTACCTTTTTTTTACGTACAAAGAATCTAATAATGAACAAATGAGACACAGATTTATATGGAAACTGCATGTGGGCATCTGGGTTGATTCCACTTGCAAACAACTATTGTAAAACGAATCTATTTTGTTGTAAATATAGACAAACAAACAAAACCAAAATTAAATTGTTAAGCATGGCTATTTTTATTGTTGACAATAAAGCATAATCACTTGCATCCGCGAGGGTGACGAGGGTTCTTTGTAGGCTTGCACCTTTACCTTTCCCATTGCTTTATTTACGGGAACCACAAAAACTATCGAAATTCATCGAAAACTAACAAAATATTCATCAACATTCATTTTTATATTAAAAAATGTTCTGAGAATTGAAACATCTAGTTTCTTTTATTCACACTTATTGATTTTATTGACTTTTCCATGATACGCACTTTGGATTGGTTGTATTTTTAATTATGCATTATCAACTTGCATAACAATTTTTTATCTTTGAATTTCGTTCAATTTATCAACTATTTTATGTTTAGCTAGCATGTCATGGAAAAGAAGATATGTTTAAATTTAAATTTTCAACTAAATTGTAGTAGAGAGTTTATAATAGTTATGGTTATGGATGACGTGACTAAAATAAATGGATTGATTAGGGAGCAAGTATGATGGCCGTGAAAGCCAGCATTGCTAACACTCTGCTGGGCCTGAAGAGGGCCGGAAGTACAAGTTGTCTGGCACCACCGAATGCTGGTATGGGTTTGGCATCAAGAAGCCTCCCCCCAAGTCCCTGCGCATCCCGCAAGGTAGAATTGTAATAGTAAACAATGTTCGCTTCTGCAAAACCAAGAGAAAACCCAAACTAAAAAAACTAAACTCAATCCTACAAGAAATACTAATTTTGGGTTATTCTCGTCGACAAAATTTTCTTCCTTCCATCCTAGCACTTAGAAAAAGTAATTCCTAATAAAAAAAAAACTAAAATAAACTAACAAAGCTAGTGTGAAATTATCTCGCTTGTTTTCTAACTGCAAGAAACTTTGTTTTCTGTATTGAAATTGGACAAAAGAGTGCAAAACAATTGGCCGCTTTCGATGCTGACAAGGACTTGCTCTGTGTTATGTTGCTTCAACCTTTTCCTGGTTATTAAACAAAAAAAAAACTCTCCGCAATAACGCATTCAATATTGTATTCCGAACTGCAACTTTCTATTGAACCGTAAAAAAATGACTATTGAACGAACGATTTAGAGCTCGCTCGTCGGAGGATTGGGCATAAGCAATGAGTTGTTGGAGGGAGCTGATCCCAGCTTGGTCGCGCCGCTGGTCGCTGGCGAACTCAGCGATGGACTCATGTCCAAGGCCAAAGAGACTGGAAAGTATCTCTTCGATCATTTACAAAAAGAGGAACGAATCGAAAAAATCAATTCTATGGTAAACGAACCTTTTGAATCAACCTTTCGTTTGTTCAAACTTAATCACCCTTTAGTCACGATTCAGATTTTTGACTTTGCGAAATTGCATTTTTCAGATTATGAAACTGAATACGGCGCTCGATACTGAAACTACCTCAAGATTAGAACTGTCGCAAAACGGAGACAACGGAAAACTGATAACCCAGAGTGATTTGAGAGTTCAGACGATGAGCATCTTGTTATTGCATTATTGCACTGGACTGCAACACGCACAGAAGTGCAGCGACGGGAGTCCAGGCAACTCGCAAACTTAACCCTTTTAACCCCCTACCAACAGCCCTGCGTCGATTACCGAACTGACGGTTCTATGCCTTGTCTATACGTATTTTGCGTCGGACGTCATGCAACAAAAGTCAATTTTATGCTCGACAGAAGGGCAGAAAAAAGTTTCATCAACTTGTGATTCTGTTTGTGCAAATTAGATTGTTAAGTTGGGATATTTATTTTGATTAATTTATTATGGTTTTTTTTGGATTTTCAGTATTTTAGATAAGTATTTTAGATTGTGGATAGATTTTTTTCTGCCGAGGGTTGAGATGACTATATCAGATAGTTGAATTTACAAAAGTAGAAGACAAGCTAAGTAAAAAGTGGAAATGAAAAACAGACATTGAATTTCAGGATGTTAAACTTGAATTCTGCGTGTTTAAGAATGTTATAATAGTTCAAGGGAAACACCATATCTCAAATGATTATAACAGATATGATAATTTTCAACAAACAAATAATAAGACTTCGATGGATGTATTTTTGATCATTCGCTGTTATACTTTTAGATATAATTCCAGCTTGCTCAGACAAACTTTTTCATTTATAACAAAGACAATGAATCAAATCTTCGTTCACATTTTTGCGATACAAAAGTACACTGTTGTTAAACCGATAATGTTACTAGAGAATTTACGAAACACGTGAAATTATGACTTAACATTAATTGTAGTCGTCGAATCAACACGTTTGACTGTAATTCGCATTTGTGATCTCAATTTTCGTTTGGTCCGAAAAACGACGCTCGGTAGACTGAATTTTCAACGAGTCTGTCTGTTTTGAAAGGTCGACTATTTTTTATTAAAAACAAGTCGTTGCATTTTTTCGCACTTTTTGGTCGCTGATAAAACCAAAACAACGAAATACACCGAACGAACGTTATCGCGAAACGCAACTGTTTCGGTAGCATTAGATGTAGCAGAGTGAAAAGTGTACGCTTGACGCGATAACAAATCAATTATGCAAATGTACTTGAGTTTACAAATACCGCGATCGTTCAAGTGTGAACAGCAGGAGGTTCCAAAAGAGAGAGGAAACGACAAGAGAAAGAACGAAACGAAATATAAAAAGTATTTTCAAGATATAAATTCAACGTGTAAATGTAAAATACAATGTGAAACACGTTCAGGTTCACTAATTCCTTCGATATATCAAAATGTTTATAACTATGTTATGTTGCAGATCTGATTTTGATAATGTGTTTTCAAATTATTTATCCTGAATACGAATTATGTATTTAATTTGAATAAAATTATTTATAATGACTTAATCAGTTGGTCTTGTTCTGTCGCGACAATTGAAATTGATTCTTCTGGTGTAAGTGAATTAAATTTGAAATAAATCTAAACCAGAGGGAGCATAAGTGACCCGATTTTCCTTGTTCTCTTAGTCGTTAGTTCGCGTTCGCAAGAACCGTTACTTATAACTCCTTTGTTTGTTTTGAAAAGTGAAAAACGTCTTCGACACGATTGATTTACATACCGAAAAAAATCACAAGTTTGAAAGGCCAAATTTTGATAGTAAGTTGTAAGCTATTTTCATTCTTTGTCGAAGGATTGATTTATGGTAGAAAAACATTCTGTTGCTATAATATGTCATAACCTCTCACCTCCATAAAATATATGGATTTGAGATGGCAGATTGCAATATAAGAGCATTGCACACGGAAATGCATTTTGACGCACGTGTTTTGATTCTCAATGAAATAACCGAACTCATCCATTAGTATAGAGAGGTAATGAATGTTCGTTTTGAATGAACATTTCACAGTGTAATTTGAAATTAATAATTTTTCAATATTAATGTAGGCATTACGTTCAGCTCGCGAATTTAATTTTAATAATAAATCAGATGGTTGGAATTGCGCATTGTGAGAATTTGAATTGTAACCTGCTGCTAATAGAAAATTATTTTCAAATGAAGGCAACATTGTTTTTAAAACTGGATGTGAAATGAATTATATGTTTAGACAGTTTATAATTTAACGAGCAATTTGTTACGATTGTTTTGATAGGTATTGGATAGGTACTTACTACTTTATGACTCATCACTTATTCATTTGATTTTCATTCGTTTAAAGGTGCAATATAATCACTTCTTTTCACTTCTTAGTTTGCGAGATTTTTACAAATTGCCGTTTTCATATCACCGAACTTTTTTTCATTGTTTCTGGACTTTAAAAATAGTTGAGCAAAATTGTTGTCAAGATTAGAAAATGAGTATTGTTTGTCTATAAAGTTGATTTGCAGTTAGATTTCGAGTGAAGTCTGGGTTTTTGTCATTTTGTCAACTTATTTTGGTTTTCTATGTTTGTAAAACCGAAATTTTGATGTTGTTTAAAACTCACTCGGTTCGGCGGTCCAACGTTGCAGATTGGCAATGGCGGTAATTTGTAAACAAACCTTTTTTCGGCGATTTTCCCTCGTTGCAATCTGTTTTCCAACGATGCGTCCCAAGGTCACCTTCAGCTGGCCGTCAAGGTCGTCCTGGGCTCGTTCTGGTCGTCCTGGTGGCTGCCACTATTGTCAAGATGCATCTGCCAAGTTGCCATCGAACGAATATGATCTTGATGGACGGTATCCTCTGCTCTCGAAAGGGATGTCTTGGCAATTTTGTTTCACGCACTTCACTTTACTTTTTAATGTTCATAGTGTTTGTCACTGTTTATTTTGATATTCAATTGTTATTAACGATAACGACATTAGAAAGTAACAATGAAAACTGAAAAATGATAGTTTTGCAACAGACCGTGATTGGCAAACTTTTTCATTTACTTTGCTTCCTTTTTCACGGTTAGAACAGTTGTAACATGATATTGTTGTTTTTGACTATTTGATCAATTATTATTTACACTAACGTCATTGTTTACACTTACAAAAGCAACAACTGATTCGACTCAGTTTCGTTTGGCGCGAAATAGTACATTCTTGTTGGGGACGCTTGTTGTTAGTTGGAAGACGCGGAGGTGGGAGAACAACAATGATCCCGCGCGATTGTCGATGTGGCGCATGCGCGATTCTTGTACTTGTTCTTGCCGGCTCGTTTGCACTTACCATCTTTACAAGAAAAACAAACAAAAACAGGTCGACATTGTTGTCAAAATCATTAAAGGTCAAAGCAATTTTCAATTCATTTATTGTTCGAAAAAAAACAAACAAAGGTATAAACAAAACATCCGTATCCATTGCGCGGGCAAAGATTGTTTACAATATCAATTTTTAGTCAACAAACCATCATTCTAATCAACAATATTAACCACGTTAATTTGATAGTTACCTGTTTTTGTTTGTTATCTTATACTTTTTCGCGAACCGCTGGATGACAAACAACGACAAACAACCGGCAGACTGTGGGCTTTACGCTGTTTGCCGCCAGATGATGGCGCCACCAATCAGGGCTTTCGTCAGAACTCGGGTGTCATCGTGAGAGCGCGCGCAAAGTTCGGGACGCGGCGCAGAATGGAACGGGATGTTTTTTCGTTTGGTCTTTATAACAAATCAATCAAATATAAACAACAATGTTGACATCGTAAACAGCATCTAGGCCAGAAAATCAAAGTCAACTATTATTTGTGTACTTTTATTATTATTATTTTGTTTTAATACTGTTTGCAATACTGTTTGCAAAAATCGTTTTCCCGAGAAGTTGGTTGTTACAATTCGGCGTGTCACATCGTAATTGAGGATGTAAACAAATATCGTTTGTCATTTGTTTTGAACTTCAAACTTGTATACAATGTCAACAATGTTTTTTTGCTTATGCAGTCGCGTAACCGTGGTAATTTTGCAAAATTCATCGCAGCGGGACAACCAAAGTGGCGCCGCCGAAAAGCTATTTATTGTCCGCCAACTGGTTTTTGCAATTTTCGTAGTGTATATATAAATGCAAAACTATTGTTTTCTAATTCACGTTACAACTGTTTGTTATCATTATATTATTTGGAATAACAAACGAATATCAAAATAACAGTGGTAATCAGTGAATAGTGAGATGAAGTGCGTGCAAAAACATTTTGCCAAGACAACCCTTTCGTGAGCCAAGAAAAAAGTCTAGGAGAACAACTTGGAAAACTTTGGCAGCGAGTTCAGGATGAGCTTGACAGCCAGCTGAAGGTAACCTTTGGATGCATCATTGGAAAACAGATTGCAACGAGGGAAAATCGCCGAAAAAAGGTTTGTTTACAAATTACCGCCATTGCCAATCTGCAACGTTGGATCGCCGAACCGAGTGAGTTTTAAACAAAATCATTGGTTGCAGTTTTCGAAATTTCTGTTGCACAAACGTTTTTATGGTTTACAATTACAAAATTGTGAACAATTGTGAAATTGTGAAATTGTGTACAACATTCGTTTTCTATTTTTGAAGACAGTGTTGATATTTGAAATCATTTTTGCTCTATTTAAGGTTTCTCAAACGTTTTCAAATCGTAACAACTTGAGTAGAATCGGAAACAATGCGAAAAAGTTTGGTGATTCAAAAACCGCGTTTGAAAAAGTCCTAATTTTGAAGTGAAAGTGATATTGCATGAAAAACAATAAACGAAGAAGAAAAAAAAGTGAATAAGAAGGTGTGAATAAAGATAAGTACAAATTGATATTGTTATTCCGAACCAGTTAAGTTATATAAGTTCAAAATTAACAATGCATTTCATATTTCATCAATATATCACAATTTTTACAACAACTTTTGTTATTTTTTAAGAAACTAATCCACTCAATTTTTTAGACAACTTAAAAATCTCAGTTCATTAAAGAAAACCACATCAAGATGACTTTGATGCCAAGAGAATCCGGAAAATTAATTGCAAAGTTAGCCAAGTCGGTTTCCATCCACGAACAAGGCGTAAAAAATGTGGCTAACGAGGTAAGTTTTGTTATTGGCACGTACAAAAAAGTGTTTCTGCATTTTAAATAACTTTGAATCGTTCCTTGCAGATCATAAAAGGACTAAAGGACAAGACTGTTTCAATAAACAACTTTTCACAACTGGATTTCCATCCGAATGCAGATGATCCTAACGCGATAGATTGGATATTCGTATTGGACACACTAAATTTCAGTTTTTGGTCCGACGACAAAACAAAAAAGTACAAAGTAAATGGACATTCCGGCTACTTCGCACTGTGCGCAGCTATAAAACGAGCCATTGATGTAAGTCAACTTTTATCGTCAGTACAAACCCGCTTAGCAGACGAAAAGAACTTTTTATTTATTACCATCTCGATTTAACAATTGCTCGTACTTCACTTCTGGTCATAACAGATGCACCCTTTATCGCCATCCATCTGGGTGTCGTTGACCAACGAGAACAATTTCAGAATTTTCGGTTCTCTCTTCTTCTTGCCTTTGCCTTTTTTCGGACGGTTTGGTTTTAATTTGGCTGGTTTTCGTGGCGAGCCGCGATTCTCATCCGCCTTACTGGCTAATGTGTTTCCACTCTAAATGGTCGTTTCAAATTATCAGATTATGAGCAGAAATGTACTCTCCAGTGTACGGCTATCGTTTTAAGTTATCGTTTTAATTAGCAAAGATAACATTCAACTTACGTTGATCGATTCTGATTTGCATTTCGATTGTCTTCTGGGTTTCTTCGAGTGTGATTTCATCGAAGGGTTTTTCAGCAGCTCGTAATTTCTCTGATCCAATTCTACAAAAAGTAAATTAAAAGAAAAACAAAAACCCAGACATAATTTGAAAAAAACAATATTTTCAAGTACTTCTTTCAGTTTAACTTGTCAACTACCTCTTTTCCTTTGAATCTCTTCGTTGTACTTTTGGATATTTTTCTCACGTTTTTTCTGGATACAAAGTAGCAATTGCTGCTCCTTTTCCATGTTTGCCTTCTGAAGTTCTTCTTTCTTTTTCCATCTGGAAAAATTCACGCAATGTAGATTCCAACGTTTGAAAGAATAGTTGTAATAAATTGTGTATTAACTTTTCATTGATCTCAATAATTTTTCTGTTTTTAGCCTCAGCAATTCGCAACTCCTTTTCCTTCATTCTTTTGCGTTCCTTGGCTCTGCGAGCTCGCAGGATCATCAGCTGTCTGCACTTTTCAATGCGCTTTGCCAAATCCTGCGTCCTTTTAACGTGAATCATCTGTGCCTGCATATCGCTCTTTCTCGACATAAATTCCTCGCGTTTCGCTCGCATGAACTCGTCAATCTGACGATTCTTCTTTCGTTCCTTTTCTTTCAAGGATTTCAGTCGGTTTGCTTCTTGTTGTTTGCGAATTGCCAGCGCTCTTTTATTGCGCTCAAACTGTATCAATCTTCGTTCAAAGTAACAAATATCATTTCGAATTTTATTTGATTTCAAAGTAAACAAAATATACAAATGAAATTATAATAAACAGACTCGCTTACTTCGTCATTTCCATTTCAGCCAAATCTTCAGTCAGTTCGAGCATTTTGTTCTCCTGGAAAGACTCGTCTCTTTTTTTCAGCTCCCTCGTCACAGATTTGCCGTGCATTTTTCTCCAGTATTCTCTGTGCTCGTTAAACTGCTTTGGCGAGCACTGAACGTCCATCGAGCGACCCACCAGACCCATCTTCAGCAAATGTTTCTTATTATTCGGCCTTGAGAAAAAATTTGCCAGATGTTTGTCATGCAGGGCGTTGTACGAGCAATCCAATTCGCGGTTGTAGGGATCGTCCAAAGTGAAGCTCTGTGACGGCAAGTCCACTCTCAACTTGCGACCCACTTTTTGGCGTGAAAAATTGTACGTCTTTTCGGGGCTCGGGAGCACCGGAACTTTTGCATCTAATGGCATGCTTTTCCATTTTGGCAAGCCGAAATTCAGGGTCGCTTCTTTGAAATTCGGAACTGATTTGATCACTTTTGACAATCGTCTGAAAAATTTGTCATCTTCTAAACGACACTTTCTCGTTTGACTATTTTTTAGTTGGTTAATAACAAGATTTCGCTTTTTTACTTACGATGGTTGATGTACAGTTAAAATTTCCGCTGATTTTCCACAAGCCATTTTGAAGTCTGAACTAAAATTTTGGACATTATCGACACGAAGGTTAATTTTGTATTCGACTTGAAGTTGATCAGCGAATTCAAACTTGTTTCTAAATGTTTTGAAACTGTTCTTTTTTGCAGGCAGGAGTGCCAATAACAGACCCGGAATTCTATTCGAAAATAAAGTTGGAGGAGTTTGAAAAGATAATGGAATCGGACGAGGGGTGCGGTCGAATTCCTATGATCAAGCAACGTGTTGAAAGTTTGCACCAGGTCGGACAAGTTCTAATTGAGAAGTTTAATGGTGAGTTAAGCGAGGTCGTCGAACGACGAGATGGCTTGTAATTATATGATCTTTCTGTTAGGCACCTTCGCAAATTGCGTCAAACAAAGTGGAAACTCGGCGCTAAAGTTGTTAAAATTGATAGTTGAAGAATTCGAATGTTTTCGTGACGAAGCTACTTTTCATGGAACTCGAGGTTTGTTAAACTTTATTAAATTATTATTTATCGATTATACAATAAAAACAATGATTAAAGAATGTTAGGAACAAATGTATAAACCTTTTTTTTTATTTTCAGTGTCGTTTTACAAGAGAGCCCAGATTTTGGTTGGTGATATATGGTCATTATTCCGTGGTGAAGGTCCCGGTGAATTTCACGATATTGAAGCAATAACCATGTTTGCTGACTATCGAGTGCCTCAAGTTCTAATACACTTTGGGGCAATGCAATATAGCGATTCGCTCATCAATAAATTACGAACGGGTAAATGCAGTCCATAATCAGCTCTTTGAATAATTATTTGCAGCCTTATCAATTCGATATCTAAATGCACTTTCGCTGCAGGACAGCCACTCGAGGTCTTCGGCGAGGAGGAGGTGGAGATCCGAGGCTGCTCGATCGAAGCCGTGGAGCGTGTGTGCGACCAAGTAAAGAGCATGATTTGCGAACCCAATTCCGGCCTGGAAAACTCTCGCATCAATTCAATCATGATCGATCATTTTCTCTGGGATTACCGAAGAGCCCACGCCGACCAACTCGAAAGCATCCCTTATCATCAGATCCGAACTATTTATTATTAAAAGTTCAAAGAAAAGCACCAAGTTGAAGGATGAAACATTTATTTCATCGTATAAATATACAAAAAGAACAAAAACGAAACTGCGAGCGCACGAAGGCTATAAATTTTTACATGATAGTTAAGCTGTAACTACGTTTGATGGTGACATTAGTTTATAGTTTTTTTTTATAATATTGTATCTGAGGGTTATAAACTAGTTACAAAATATAGTTCAATGTTATTTCTTACGTCTACGTAGGGTTCTTTGGATGATGACATCGCTCGCTCATGTCCTTTGGCACGAATACAACAAATTTTACAAATCCACAATCGTACTGACGTACTTACATGACTTGCAACAATTTACAATTTTGTTCGACATATTAATTCTCGCTTTACAAAACTCTTGTTACTCACAAGAGCAGGAAAACGATACAATGATTTTGTTTGATGATCGTTGAATAGAATCAATGTATACTTTTTGAGGAAAAATTCGATCTCTAGAGTTAATTACAATCAATACTGTACAGTGTTATTTGAATATACAAAATCGTAGCGATCGAATTGGACGTTTGTGCGACAATGTGATCGCATTATGATTGCCTCTGCAATTGTTCCCAGAACTGAATGTTGTCGCGCAATTTCCCCGGTGAAATAACGTTCGCCTCCCGGTCGTCTTGCTTGGCAAACACCTCGTCCTCCGCTATTTGTTCCTCGTGTTTGATCTGGCGCTGGTGGGGTGCCTTGCCGGCTGGTATTTGACGCAACCCCTCGCGAAATTCTTTTGAGAGTGATCGGGCAGTCAGACTGTGGATTTGCTTCGGCGTCTCGATAATTTGAATCTCAGGCGTTCTTGCTCTCTCGCGATTGATTCGTGACGCCTTCGAAACCTACAAAAAACCAGTCAGTAATTTAATCACTTTCAGTTTCCTTTTTCATTTAATAGAAAAAATCACGTTAATTTTATTAAAGTTTGTAAAAACTCACCTTAGATTCAAATTCGTGTTTCCCATTAGGAGTTTTGTTAAAAGTTTCAGCAAGCCTCTTAACAGAAGGCATGACAAAATCATCAGGGAAGGAAATCATCGACCCATCATCCGAAGAAGTTTTATCCGTGCGAGTAAACTGCTCCTCCATAGAAACATCGTCAGAGGAGCTATAAATCTTGCTATCCAAAGTATCGCAAGAACTCCTCCAGTTCCTCCTGTTCTTCTCGGCCAAAATAAATTTACTAACATCGCCTCTATCGTACTTGGCAAACCTCCCAAACTGGTCCATCTTCGAGATGTTCGGCACCGACTTAGCAGACTTCAACCCGCAGTACAAGTTAAACGACCGTTTCTTCTCGTTCTCCTCTTGGAACTTGTCAAACATCGTGATCCTCCTATAGATCTCACTATCTTTGATTTTATTCAAGACTTTTGTACTTTCAGATCTCGGCATCTTATCTTCCACGATAGGAGTGCTATTCAGATGGAACGACGACTGTGCCTTCTTAAGTCCACCGTCAAACTCGAACATGCTGAGGTCAAGTTTGTTAACCGACCTCTGCTGGGACACTTTCGACTCTCCATTGACCTTCGACCCATCGAACCCATAGGCCTTAAGGTCAAGTCGCTGGATCTTCTTCTCTTCCTTAGGACTGTAACTTCGATGGAACGTCTGGTTGAGTTTCTCCTGCAGGTGTATTGCTCTGTTTTGAATGCCTTTGAGTTCCTCCTCCCCTTCGGAATTTGGACGATCGATGACCGGACCCTCGTGACTAGTTTCGTTCGAATTCTGGAACAGAAGAGAGGCTGTGTGATTTCGGAGCAAGGTAGCTTGATTGATGGTGATTGCTCACCCGAAACACTCAACGTAAATTTTTTACGAGATGGCGTGATGCGAATCAAAGCCAGCTGTTAATCATTACATTTGACGACAACCCTCCCTGTCAACAAGGTCGCAGACCAAATGGCACGACTACGGTTCGAAAGCTGTTAGTGAACGCAGATTGATGATTCCTCGCACCGACAACATTCAACCTCCAACACTTTGTTTTTAAATTGTACAAACGAGAATTCACAATCGAAACCCAATGGTCACTTACCTAAGCTATCTCTTGAGCCCAACCAGGTTGTCGAATAGAAAAAAAAGCGATATCTCATTAATCTATAAATTTGTCAAGGTTTTCATAAACTACTTCGAACAACAAGTGTCGACAAAAATCAACATTTAATTTAACAAAACACATTTACAAAACACCACTGCAAACTTAGGACTAGGAGTCGTAGACTTAGTTTGTATTAGAAACATTGGTCCGACCGTCGAGACTCGAGTGTCTCAGGTCTCTGAGACTCTCGAAGTGTCGCGAAACGACCTCGGGCACAACCGGCGCTTCTAGTCTTAGCTCGTTTTCCTTCCTGGACAAATCCCTCTGGTAGTTCCTGCGACTTGTTTTGGGCTCCTGTTTGACTGTCTCTTTCGACCTACTTGCCAACACGTTATCCTTCAACGCCAAGCGTCTCCTTTTTTCCAACCCACTCTGGTCCAAGTTGTCCAAACTATAAAAGCTCGATAAACCAGCCTCGTTCGACTGTCCCAATTTCTTATGTTGTTTCACAGCTGGTTTTACATTACTTCTCGGTTTAATACCACCAAAAGTTAGCTGCTTGAGTTGCCCAAAACCCAAACTTTCCTTCTCCCTTTTTGGCATCTCCACCATCTGTGCTCGTTTGCGGTTCTTAATCCCTCCAAAGGGATGCAACGCGTTTCCAATATCCCAATACTTTTTCCCTCGAGTTACCATCAGACCTTTGTCTAAATAAGCCCAGGAACTTGACAGACTGTCGTCGTTGGATTCCAGGGAAGCGTTTCCAGAATCTTTCCCCTGGTTGGAATTGTTCTCGAAGAGTGGGTTGGAGACGTTTTGGTGGTGGGGTTTGTTACTTAGAGTTGATATGTCTTTGGAGTGCTCGGTTAACCTTTGCTGGTCGTCCTCGAGATTTGAGGGGTCTGGGTCGGAGGGAGGACATAGTTGGGGTTGGTTCGAGGCTTCCCAGTGAAGCAGGGGGTTGCTTACAAAATGGTCGGTCGTTTTGTCGAAGCCGCGATACGTTCGCCTATCTAGGCTGCCTTTAAGGGATGCCTCCACGAACTGCTCTAGGCCCAAACTCACCTGCTCTGTGTCGGATAGTTGCTGCGAACTTCCTCGTCGTCTTTCGGTCTGGTTTTGTGGTTCTTTTTGTGTTTCGTTGATGTAGTAATCTCGGCTGAACCTGAAACAAATTTAATCAGTTGTTTAGTTGAAATTGTTTTGCGAAATCGATTTTTGAATTTTGTTTGTCATTTGAGTTGTTTGAAATTTTTATATTTCCGGTTGAACAGTTATTTTTTGGAGTTAATTTGAATGCTCTATTTGATGGACGGTTGGAAATAATGGTCAACAACGAGCGACTAACTTACGACCAAAACAAAAGTGCAGTTGGCTAAAAGCATCGGGAATAAAATTACAGCCTCAAAAGTCAGCACCACTTAAATCAAATGCGAAACCCTTAGGATTTGCGAACCAATTTACAGGATCAATACCGTTGCCACACTTTGCCCGAGAACATGCAACTCAGTCATTCCGGAGGTCGAGATCTGCCAGACCCCGAGACTTCAATTCAAATTCAATCGTGCGTTATTTATAACGAGTAATAAATTCTCATCCCAAGCCCCGACCAATTTCATCATAACTTTTTACTTTATATTTTAATACTCGTCTCATCAAAGCGACTTTATCGACTTTGTTAGAACCATTTTCTACACTCATAACACACTTTTTCAGCCAACCTTTTTTTTCAGATTCATTTTGACGACAACATTTTTCGTCGGATCGAAAGTTTAATAAATAATATCAGCCCGGTGGCTGTTTCAACGTTTTTCGTTCATACTTGTGACAAATTAAAGGCGAAATTAAAAGCAATCTCGCGATGATTAAAGTTTGAGACTGACCTTCTGATATCGACTTTGTTTCGGCTGAATGTAAGACCGGAGTCAGACGGTTTCGGCATATCATTATTGTTCCTGTAAAGAATATAAAAGTTCAATGTCAAGCGGCATGTATTTTTTATCGCTGAGTTGCACTGTGCAAAATTTACCCCGCGAGCTCGGCCGGTCTTCTGGTGTACTGCTTCTCCAGTAGTCTCTTTTGAATGTTTTCCTCGCTGTAAGGGTTATTCTGAATAGGCGCAGCGTTTTCCCATTTTTTATGTTCGCGCTCCGCTATAGTCCCTGTTTAAAACAAATCAATAAACACGTGTCGCTCCAATTCGTCTCGCATTGAAAAACGTTTTGTTATCCACAAATTTTTCCAATGCAAAAGTCTTTTGAAAATGGTTATTCAAATGAGAAAGGAAGAAAAAAAAATGAAAATAACGATAAATAACAAAAAAGTACGAAACACGTCGAGATTGAAAAATACAAAAGCAGAGTGAAAACAAATTGCTCTTCAGTTAATGATGCACTTGTAGCGGAGAGATTTGTGGTATTATAAATTGTAACGTTATACATATGAGATTGCGAGGGCAAATTTGTGGCGATAATAAAATCGTCACGTCGGGGCATTTATTTCGTAGCAGACAATTACCGGGTCGGGGTGGAGAAGACAACTCGTCGTCCGCGTTGATTTTTCCCGTTGGCGACAATCGATGCGACAATTCAGCCTCGGCTCTTTCACGACTGCTTTCTCTGCACAAAGAAACAGTGTCAATATAAATTGCCCCTGACAAGGAGATTTCGCGTCGCACAATTCAGTGTTCAAATATGACAGAACCTTCATGACCCTCGGGCTAATGCGAGATAATTGCTAAAGAGCTTCTATTATTTGAAACTGTCTAAATTTCATTTAAAAAGAAATTACTTCAACAAATCTTTGATCTACACTTTTCAAAATTTTTCAAAAGTTTAAAACTGAAATTTCATTTTTCATTTTTGCTTAAATTTACAATTTTTGAAGTAGAATATTGAATTTGTTGAAAGTTAACTTGAGATTTTTTTGGAAACTCTTTTCACTTACATTTGTGCTGGTTCATTAGCGACTTTTGTGACCGAATTGTGTGTTTCTATTTTCTGCTGGTTTGAAGAGGTCATTTTCGGTCGCCTCAAACTGTCCACGTGTCGTTGAATCGCAATATCGTAATGCTCGGTGCACTCTCGTTCTCGTTGCGCTTCGTCCTCACCTATAATGACAAGTCCATTATTTTAGTGTCACGTTAAGAAAAAGCTCCCAAAGCTCGTTCATCATTTAGCAAGCTGAAAAACGATTCTAAATCATCTTCTCTCTTCAAAACAACCGAAACCACTATCAATTCTAAAAAAATTCATAACTTTCCAACTTGAAATTAAACTCATAATAACAACAACACCTAAACTAACTTTCAAAATATTTCAAAACGGTTGTTGCTAATCAGCAAAGTTGAAATGTAAAAGTTAACAATTGGTAAAAATGTCACGACTGTTCAAATCCATAAATTGTATTACTTTGAAGATTAGTTTTGCGGTTGACAGTGGCGGACTTCTCTGGCTCGGATTCGTCCAACTTGGCGGAAACAAATGGATTTTTGAAATTGTCCAGCTTTTTGCAAAGAACGTCTGCGTCACAGCCGAGAAACTTGTTCGTCTCGTCGTTCACCGGAGTTGGCATGGGCGTTTTTGGCTGCACCTCAGCTGACAGATCGATCCTCAATGCCGCGTTCTTAAACGGATTCCCCTTTCCCGGGTCTCTGTTCTCCGTCACGAACGGATTAGTCGAGGCCCGAAACCCATTGACTTTTTCCGACTTCGCCTCGCCGTTTGGTAACGCGACCCCGTTCAATTTCGGCTCCACCTTCTCGCTCAACTCGTCTTTCGCAACAACATTCTCGATGGCTTCCTGCAGTTCCTGCTCGATTTCGTCGTCTGACTGGGCACAACACTCGGACAGATCCGACGTGTCCTCCGCGTCCTTATCACCGATCAAGGCTCGAAATTCTTCGCTTGGGTTTGGCACTAGCATGGCTACTGGTTCTGATCTCGCTTGCATCTTCTTCTTTTGGAACAACCAGTTTTCTTCCCAACTTTCCACTTGGGATATTACGTTCATGTGACTCTGCTCGTCTTTTTCGTTTTCGTCCTCTGAGGACTCTTGTGAAGCTACAAAAAACAAAATATCTTTTTAACATTTTTAAGAAGTGGTTAAACAATGATTAAGAATTCATAACTTGGATGAAAATTAATCGGGATTAATTAAAAGGTTGTGGTTGCTTTTTTGGGGTTGTAAAAATTTTTGTTTGAGGTTGTTGCATGAGTTGTAAAAAAAGAATAATGGTTTTTGAAAGTAGGTTTAAGAGATTAGTTTAAAAGAAAGGAAATTAGGATCCACTTACGGTCAACAATGTCCATTCCAAGTTCCGGAAATGGAACTCGCCTTGTATTACAAAAAGCTAGACCGTTGTCATCGTTAGGCTGAACATCTTCATCGGACGTATAAGTCGTGACCTCTTCTATCCTCTCCTCTATCTGCAATTTGAGATGTGAAGGTAAACAACCTGAGCTACAATTCCCACCTTCCACTTTTTTGCATTTTTTCTCTCACACTTTGCTAAACATTTTTAAACGTTACTTTTTAGACATTGTTTAGTCTTTTTACATTTTAGACTTTAGTTCAATTTAAATTGAAAAATGTAAACTTTGAATTTGCAGTAGATTTTTGTTATTTTGCAAGTTTCATAAAATTGAAAATTTATCTCCCAATGTTATTCTCGTCAGAGATGAATAAAAGTTTAAGATTGAAAATCATTTTATGTAACATCACTTTTTGCCAGATGTTTGATCGAATATTGTAGAGTAAAAAAAGTCGTAAAAAAATGTGAAATGTTAACAGGGTTACAGATGAAGTTGAAGAGCAAACTCAAGGATCACTACTTTTTGTTCCTTATTTTCTTGTCCGGCGTTATCACAACTTTTAACTTCAAAGCAATGCATCCAAAAGTTTTAAAAGTTGTCCCTAAAACGTCTCGTTTAACAAGAAAAATTGTTTCACGAATTCTGGAACGACGTGTTTTTATATTCCTTAGAAGGGACTCTCAAACGAAACAGTTGAAATTAAAAATCGCGATTCAACCACGAGAAACTTCTGATTTGCATCCTCCTTTGAATAACAAATTGTTCGTTCAATCATCTTAAAATAATAATTTAAAGAATAACTAATTTTGCGGTTGAAATTTCCAAGAATTGAATTTTTTTATCTCAAATAACAAATTCATTGCCAGTCGCGTGTTCTTTTTAGATTGTTTAAGTAATGGTTCGATAAGAAAAGCGGTCGTTAATCATTGACGATAATTAAGAATAGCAAAAACTGTGGAATCATTTTTTAAACAATCTCCGACCGAAGCCACGCCAGTTTTGGAAGTATGCAAATCAAATTTTCAAGCTTTCAAAAATTGAAACCAGCCTGGATTCGAGGATTTTAAATTGGTTCTCCTTTTTTACTATGAATGTCATTTCGGTTCTCATAAATTATTCATTTCAACGTTTTGGACCAAGTCAATAATTTTCAGTAGCAATTTCGTTTTTTAACAAAATTTTTGCTGAGTTATTCTGTTAGAGATTGATTATAGAGTACCAACTGACGCCTTTTTCAAATCAAAATTACAGTTTCCTTCAAAAGTTTTTTTCCCAGAACGTTTTGGTCCAAATGAAAATTTGAGTTTTCTTGAAAACTTTTTCTGATTTTTTAAATAAATAACTTGACATATTTCTACGTGTGTGTAAAATTTAAGTTTGGATTAGCATAAAGGCCAAGTGAGTTCAAACTGGTGAAAAAATAATCGCGGAAGTGTCGGTTAATTATTGACCGAGTACGAGAGACGAAATTTCGCGTGGCAAATAAGTTCGGTTTATTATTATCGGGTCAGCTAAATGTCAGCTTTCCAGCGCGCTCAAGGTGTTTATTAATTGATTGTTCGCTACGAGTGTAATTATAGAATATCCAGAGAAAGGACTCGAAACCAAATTCGATTCGTTGTTTAAAAATAACACATGATCAATAGTTCTAATTAACTTCAAGATGTAACACACATCTCGATCGCTCCTTTTCTTCAACCTTCTTTAAAACTTCTTCACTTCTTCACAACCCCAATTTCTCAAACTAAATTCGTAATATAAATCTTACTCAAAAACCAATATAAAAGGTTTTAATATGAAATATAAAAAAACATTTCCAACATTTGAAGTTCAAAAGTTTTTAAGTTTTAAATCTCGAGTCAGATTTATTCCAAATCGTCTTAAATTTTTTAAAATTTAAATGAAAATCTCTTATGTCATCAGAAACTGCATTTCAATGAACAAAAAAAAGTTAAAATCATAGTTTGCCAGCACGAAATAAAGTCGAATATTAGCATACCATCAGAGACAATGGTTCCGGATAGTCTTGCATACATTTGGCCGGATAAGTGGCGCACTCGCTATTGCTATCGTCTTGCGAAAACGGCTCCAGACTGCTGCTCCCATTATCAACTTCATCAAGTCCTTCGCCCGGATCGTCTACGAGATGCAAATTTAAACGCACTGTTTATTCATTGTTTTTTCAACGAAATAATTTAGATCCTCCAGTTTTGCAGTGCTTACCCTGATGTTTGTGCCTGACTGCCACCACTCTGCCATTACCCTGGATGCTCCCCTGTTGAAACTTGTCGATAACCTGAACAAAACAATTCGTCATTGTAAATTCCGTCCAAAACTCGATTCCCATTTTGTAATCCAAATTTGAATCTAATCGAATGTCAATGAAAGAAAAATGACGAGGAATCCTTCAAAGTTGCAACTTGTTGCGGATGACAATAACAAGAAATGCGACATAAAAAATTGTCAGGAGATGGAATTTCATTTCCTGCGATGGGACAAAAATTTATTGCACTCATGCGGCGGATTGTGTTTCACCTTATTAAGAATGGCTGTAGCGAGTAAATCTTCGTAACTTCTGTCCGACACGTTGAGGTCCTGTTTTTCATTCGTGGCGGAATTCCCTAAAGCTGGCAATTTCCGGGCTTCCTGCACCGCGCGCTCGACGAACTCTCGCAGAGCTGTCGCGGCCATGCTCGGCGCGTCAGTCGATGACGATGGATTATCTGCGGGACAGAAAACGTAATGCTCCGTCAATACGTCGATTTCACACCGAAACCTTCACTTGATTCTTCAACTTCAGCGCGACAAAAACCATTTGTTCGCCATTTCTCAGTCTGCTTCTTTTTTGTTGTCTTTCACTTCTCAAATTGAGCAGTCAACTGGGAAAACTGGACTTTCGGGTTAGACGCGAATTGTGTTTTTGGTTTTACTTTTTTTCCATCTTGAAACTTGCCAATGAAAGTCGTTTTGAAAAGTGAAGATAGACATTCAAGAAATTTCAACTTGCACTAGAAACAATTCAGACGTTTTCAACTTTTAGTATTCCATTGAGAAATGAAAGGTTTTGATTTAAAAACATAAACTATTACTAAGTTAATCACAATTCAAATGTGAAAACTTTGCTGACTGTAAAATGTTGACAAAAAAGTTTGATATTTCATATTGTTTTAGAAATAATTTATGATTTAAGAGTCAGAAGTTAAAGGTAATTTATTTTGCCAAGGATTTTGCAATTGGGAAGGTAGTTTAGATGACTTTTTAGATGATGAATAAAATGGCTAGTTTAATTGGTAGGTCGCGAAAGTTGCAGAGTCCAAATGGGTATAATTTCATTGAAATTCATGAGATCGAATCTAGTGTTGATTGGCCGTCAAGGACGCAGATGCTATGAGCTTTCTCGACATGATTTTCTCGAAGGTGAAGGTCGCGTGACGACCCGTACCGCTCCTCGTCGATCACAAATTGATACAGGAAAAAGCGACGTGGATTTATACGGATGTGCCGTGCACGCTCAAAGCGACCAGATAATCTGGTCAGCAGTTGCGAACATGCATCTCCAATCAGATAATCCGGCGATGAAATTCGCGAAACTCGTGAAAATCAAATTGCAATTTCTCTTCAAATAGATTATTTCTTTTTTGATGTCAAAGAAACAAAACAGATCCAACAAAAAATCATCAAAGAAACAAGAACAACACAACAATAAAAAAAGAAACAATAAAAGTTCTCGTTTGGATCAATTGAATCATAAAAATAATATTTTTATAACAAGTCCAAGTTATTTCCAAGGTATTTGCTTTCATAATAATTTACACAGGGATTAACAGTATTTGTAGAAGTATTATCACAAACCGATCACGATACAATATCGACAGGAATGCGATAATGTTCGATTGCGTTTTTTCTCTTTTTGAAGAAACACAAAAAGTTGCCACAAAATCAATAACTTTATATAACCGGTCGATGAAATAAAAACAATCGTCTTTTCGACGCAGACAATCTAATCTGACTTGAATATTCAAATTTCGCTTCTTTTTTATTTGATATTTCAGGACACATTTACATAACGAACAATGAACGTGATCGTGACAGCGAAAAAAAAAATTGTTTTGGATGAACGACGGATGCACCGAGATGTTTGTTTTTGTTACTATTGGTTCGAATCTTTACCGTCATTTTGTGACATGTACACGTAGAAGAAGTAGGCAACGACGAGACCTCCGATCAGAGTCAGCATGTCCTCGACGATTTGCAGGAACATTTATTTCCTAAACGCGTTGCTCTCGCCACTCGATTGATTCGCGGATACAAAGATTTCTAGCGTATCTTCCATAAGTGCGTTATTCACTCGCTATTATCGTGAATGACTGAGATAACTGGCCTTCGTCATCGTAGTCATCGAATTTTCATTTTTTTTTTACTGCAAAACAATTCAATTTTATACTACCAACAAAAATCTAAAAAAAATCTAAACATTGTTTCGTTTCAGAATTGCAAAACAAACATTTTCGTTTCAAAATGTTTGTATTTGTTATTGCATTGTATTGTAGCGAATTTTTGCAGGTCCAAAATTGGGAATCAAAATTAGCATCGAAAAAAGGGACTCGCGATACTAATCGAGAAAGTTTTGTTTCGTTGGGATGCTTAAACGCGACGACAGAAAGTATCCCGATAAATTTTCTCAGCTCGCCGGTGAAAAATGCCGGCAGAGTAATGTGGGCCGATGAAAGTTCCGCGTGATTGTTAACCTTGTTTGTTTAATGATTAACAAATCGCATTAGCAACTTTGTCAACCGTCTCGCCAAAATACTTTCTTTCGTATGGTAATTGGAAGCCGGTAATTTTCAAGCCTCATCGCCTCGGTGTGTTTTTTGCATCAAAAATGTAACAAAAACAACGTAAATTGTAACAAACGTTTCTGTTCCGTTCAAAGAGTTGATTTCGTTCGACTTTTTTGCTCGCTTTGATTACAAAATTGTGCGGCAACGAACGTGTCTTACTGGCGTAGGTGCGAATATCGATGCAAAATTTGTCACATCTTGCTGTGCATGTATGTCACGTCCGTATAATTGACTGGTAACACTACGAGTGTTTCGTTACATTTGCATCGATTCAGTAACTCAATTACCCATCGTTTTGCCAAATTCGATTATTCAATTTTTTATGCAACCCCGATTTGTTGCACCTCAAAAGGTGAAACTGTTTTTTTTTCATATTTAAATTTCCATCAACAAAAATTCCCATCGCACAATTTCACAAGACACTTTTTTCAATCAACTGTCAAAAACAAACTTTTTTTGGGAACTTCGAACAATCGTTTTAGAAAACCATTTTTGGACCAGACAAATTTAGATCCTGAAACGAAACATGAACGAAAAAGGCAGAGGAGAAAAAAATGGAAATTGTCGCGCGGCACATTTGAAATGAAACGAACACCCACGTAATCACTCGATCGCAGCGTAATCTCACGAGCCGTTCAGGTCGCAACTGAACACAGAAAAGACGAAGTGATGTGTGAGCGACGTACCCCACATACGTTACTACGGCTTCTTCTAGTGGGGATGCTTTGATACACACGTTCTTAGGGACATTTTCTAAATTCATCTTCGGCCGAGGCGACTTTTTGCCGGCGATTCACGTAACGCTTCCTCTTGTACTTTGTCATTGACGAGCATCAATTAAATTCCGCTGCACGACGATGATGCACGCAAAATAAAGAGACCTGTGTGAACTTCTCGTCTCGTCGCAACGATTGCAAATTCGAAATTCAAATTTAGTCTCATCCTCAAGGCTCTTTTTATCATTGTTTTTTTTTTTTTTTTTTTTTTAGTCAAAGAAAGTAATATTGGATTGTTTTCATTCAATTAAATTTCGACTTCTTTTGGGACTGAAAAAATTGGGATGAAAAAATTTGATTTGACAAAGTTTGGATGAGGCTGTTGATGGTTTTATGAATAATTTGATCGTTGAAACTGAAATATTATAGAATTTGTGACAGAAAGAGCTTCGCATGGACGGAAATAATGGACATAATTAATTTACAGATTGAAACGAGAGCAATCAGGTTAAAATGTTGCCGTTTAATCTAGTTAATTAATGAAGTCTAATTAACCTAAAACAGAGATCCGAGCTTGAGTTATTTGAGGAGCTTTTTTAGTCGGTCAATTGAATCGTGTTCGTCAACAGGAGAAATTTCGTCCCTTGCAAACAATCAAATTCAATCAGAAACGCGCGCAAACTGAAATTGTCACGAGCGATGTCTATATGTGCCTCTCGTAGTGAACAACTGTTTTAACGACTCGTATAACATGCGATTTCGCGAATTCATATGCAAACCGTGGTTCTTACGTAACTTGCGCCATTACATCGGACCAAAGTTTAGTAGCTTCAAATTTCACAAACGCATTTGGACTCTGTTTTTATTTTTCGTAATGAAAAATTTCATTCCAAACACGATTTGACACTTCGGAAAAGAGGAAACAGTTGAGTAAGTTTTAATTGCATTTTATGATTTCGAACTTAATAACTGGTTCAATTTCGAGCGAACAAAACGAGCAAAACAGCGCGAATCGATGTGTGCAGTCTTGCGATAAGAATTCTCCACTTCGAGTCTGAATGGCTCTTGCTGTAACGCATTTACGATTCAAGATATCGCTCGTGAAATACAGCGCTTGGTGTTTCCGTTTCTCGTGCACAGTGTATGAAATAAGCGATTTTCCAAAACTTGCGATTTTCCGACCAGGATTATATTAAATTCCTGGTGATGTATACACCAAGTTACATCACGTTACGACGTTCTTGCACTTGATTTTCGGTGATCAACGAAACTTTTTTTCCAGGCTGATAAAGTTACATTTCCAATCAAAAATTTACAAGTTAGAGGAGCAAAAAACTGTCGACTTTGATGAGTTGAAAGTTTAAAATTAACTAATTACAACGTCAACATAATCATGTTTTCCATTTTTCAAAATTTGGATATGTTTTTAGTTAAGTTTTTTTCAGCATGTAAGATTTGAACGGTTTCCAATTTCATTTTACATTGCAGCAAAATTCGACTTTAACAAATCGACAAAAAAGTTAAGAAAGAGAACGTAGAAGAAAAATTGTACAAAATTTAGTTTTTCGAGATTGTAGAGTTTTAATTACAATTGTTTGATTGAATGATTTTGAAAAAGTTATAGTAAAGAGTTGTATTTAGGTTAGAACTGTTTATTAAGTTTTGATTATGAATATTCTTGCAAAAAAGGACTACAAGTGATGTTTTCTTTATGAACCTAATGAGACACTGACGCAAAACTCACCAAATGCTCGTTCACGTGCACTCGAGTCGAATTTTGGAACGTCTCCAAATTTTCAAGAAAAAACTTTACATCTCTAATAAAGAACTTGTAACTGTGTTATTTTACGAGATAACGCAAAGACAAAAGCCTGATAAGCGCCTTTTTATTACGTGTTTTGTTTCTCTTATCTGAACATTTATTTTCTCGTTGTAATTAATACAATTTAACAATTTCAATCTGTGAACAAATCCCCACTTTCTTTTACTTGATTTTAAAATAATGCACAAAATCAATTCACTGACAAAATCTTCGAATCAAAATTTTTTAAAAATAATCAAGTGATTTAAAAAATGCAATTAAAAAATCATCCGAACAATTTACAGTTTCATAAAAGCATGAATAAACATCCGGTCGGACGTACAAGCTGGCAAATAAATCTTGCTAATAAAAATGTCCAGTCGTGCATTTTAATAACTTAAAAGATGAATGGGTTTTTAATCTGTCACGTGAAATTGAAGTGCGAGGTCGCGCGTTTATCACGTGAACGTTGGAAAAGTAGGTACATCCCTTTAGAACATGAATACAACATGAGAAAACGTTTGTCCAACTTATGAACAATCCCATTGTTGTTCTTCTTGAGGAAAACAACCAAACTTGCGGAAAATCCGATCTTAAAATAATCATCTCCATTTATAATCTCAGTTTCAATTTCTGTGTTTTCTTATTCGATACGGGAAATTAATTTCTACATTTCATTTCTGCATAAAAGTCAGCTGGTCCTGGCAGCTAAATAATGCTCACTACGATTGAACGGAAATAAACGTGAAACGAAAATGTAATGCATTCTTCTAACGAAATAAAGGATAGCGTATCGACTTACGTACTTGGAGCCAAGTCGTTCCATGGATTCTTCAAATATTTCAAAATTTACTCTTACAAAAATAACGAGAAGAATGAATTTCTCTGATTTGTTTTGTAAGAAACAATAGTGTTTGAAAAATGAAAACAAGTCAAGGCATTAGTTTAAACAATACTAAAGAGCTAACTATAATGATTTTCCCACAAGTGTTTAATTGAACGGTTTGATTCGCGTCGATTGAATGGCAAACAAAATTACCCATCGTGATTTGCGTCCAGTGTCAATTATGTGCGATTCAGTGTCGCTTTTACATAATCGGTGTGTTCGAAGCGAAGACGCTACAGGACTAATCAAGTGCTCGGATAAGTGAATAGAAAATCAGAGAACGTCGCCCATACGTGCGAGTTTAACGCGAATCACTGGCGCCTTTCTGTCACTTGATTACAGGAAAATGCGCAGAGGAAAAAAAAACGAGGATCGCAATTCAGTGGAGCAAATGTAATAATGGCATTGAAAAGCATCTCTCTTTTTCGTCACAGTGAGGTTTCAAGAATAATTGGTTGAGTGCAGCCTGAAAGCAAGTAGATGAATTCAATTTTGCGTCTCTTAATCATTAGAAATGCAATTTTTAGATTTTCAAATTAAAGGAGCCATTGTAACTGAGACTAAAATTTTCAATCGGACTGAAAGTAGGATTATTAGTGAAGGGAAGCTTGTTAGTAGCAAGTGAGATGGTTAGATCAACTTGACTGAAGTTTAATCAGGCTTTTATCATGTTGTAACGCGACATTTGAATAAGCGTTTAGTTGCAAGAGCTATTTTCAGAGCGAATTTCCATCTCGCAGGATAACACGTCTTTTCTCGTGTATCTCTTAAATATGAACAGGTTCCTGGCCGAGTTAAGCAGATAATCTCATTAGGACGACTTTGGCTTCAAAGCCACCTTTGCAGATGCGACGTCAAATTAACGCCCCTATTAGAAATTAAATTAAACTTATTTCAACTTAATCAGTGTTTGTTCGTACAATTAACTCTTTATTCAACGACAGTCTCGTCTCGAGACAAGATTCCATTTGAATATTATCAGAAAATCAGCTCGTGCTAACCATCATTACAACATGATTATTGGAGAAAATCTCATCAAACCGGAATTTTAATTCAATCAAAATTGTTATCAGCAAAATTTGAAATTCAATTTCGAGTTGTAACATCTAAGTGGCTTTTAATTTTACACTTTGATTAATTCATCGTGGCAAAAGGTTTCGTTCCATCTTTTGTTGTAATTTTGCAATGTTAAGGAAGTTGAAATGTTGAACAAAAGTTGACATTTCTTTCTGATTCCAAATTCAAGGCGAAAATTGTTTGCTTGACAGTGGAGTAATTTAAAGGCGTTGTTAATCTAAATTGAAGGATGTTTTTGATAATCGAGTCAGGAAACGTGGACATTTTTCGATAACAAACTCTTTGGAGTGGCTCTGAAAAGATTTCGAAAGCACGTTACAAGATTTCAGGTGTGCAATGCTCATTTCTAGGCTACACATTTTTATCAGACGTCGCTACGCACTAATGCATCTACAGAGTCATACGATACATTTGTACTGACACATCCGACCGTATCAGATAAACTGATAAATTTTATCATCCCTGGTTTATTATTAATGTCAACATTTACAATGAAATAGAATGAAATATTATCACTGTGTACCAGCTATTAAACCTTTGCCAGCATTGTGTACAAGTGTACAAGCCAACAAAGATAAACAAAAGTCTTTTCTGAAAAAATTATTACAAAAATTGTAAATTAATTTTGTTGAAAGTGACAGAATTAATTACAAAAATTGTGAGTGAAATTGGGTTATGAGGGAGAGGAAATAGGGAAATAAAAAAAAAGGTTTTTTTTCTTACATGCAAAATGTTCGTAGAGCCGATCTATCCGAGTATCATTTACGCTGCCGACAATTTCCTCGACGATTTTTTCGATTATATCTCGAATTGTTTCCATCGGGTTCCTCTCTTCTTTGCCTGCTGCAGCCGAGTCCAGGCTGCGGTTAATCGCCTCATGTTCAGTTCCTGAAAACAATCCTCCATGTTAGACTCTCTCACAACAATTTAGTTTGGCGAATTATCCATCCATGAATTATTCATTTACTCAAATTATTCTACAACTTTTGACATTTTCAATGGAACTCAATTTTCTCTCCTTTTAAATCAAATCCAACCTTTAATTTTCAAATTGAACAATATCAGTTTGGGTTAGTTATTTGAATTTCATTTTTATTTAACTTTCGTTACACTTCTTCACGATTAAATTTAAATTGAATTTGTTCTGAATGTGTACTGATAAAATGCAATGTTTTCTCAGCTGATTGAATGTTTTCGATTACGAGGCAAAAAGTGTGGAAAGAGCGAACGTGAAATTGCTAACGAACGTGTGAAATTATCCATGCCGATTTGTGATTGGTCTCTCAAACAGATGCAAAAAGTTGCGGGTCCTGTAAAATCACGCGCGAGAACGTCAACATTATGATGCGTTATGAAATTCTGATGATTGCATTCCGAGACTCAGGTCGACTGACAACGACACACGTTTATCGCGCACGTACCAACAATTGGCACGACTCATTCCCGACTTATCTATTCCCACATTGATTACGGTTTTTTGGCCTAGTAAAATTTTTTCCATCTCACCGTTTCTGCCGTCGTTTCAACTTTTCCCTCGAATATTAATTAGAAACTTTCATTTTTTGCAACTTACAATGAATCTCTTTTGAAATTCAGTTCAATTCAATTGTTTTTCAATTTTTATCAATTTTTCAAATTTGTGGCATTTTGGATTTTCGGTTGAAACATTTTCCAAGTTAGTAAAGAGCGAAAAATGAACAACCTGATCCAGTTCGAAGTTTCTTTCCAACGCGGATGTTTTGCTCGAACGTAAACAGTCGTAATTTCCGCAAAACACTCGGCTTACACAATGATCGAGTCAAAATTTTCAAGGACTTGTTTGTTGATTGTTCGCATCACCCAGATAAACGTCTGAGGTGCGCAGTCAGCCAGCTTTATCTCGGGTTTCTCAGGCAAATAAGCTTCGCCCGATTATCAACGTGCATTCGCAATACCAAACCAACTTCAACCGATTCAAATTAATCTCACATTTAGTAGCTATTAACGTGGTCGTCATTTTTAACCTACTTCCTTAAATTATTTACTACCGATTTCTAGTTTTTACTTCCTCTTTTATCCTACTTAAAAGTTAAAAATCCAAGCAAACAAACCCATAAAATGAAATTAAAAATGTATAAAAATGTTTATTTCTAAATCCTGATTTAAATTCATGGTTCAGACTTATGGTCATCAATGTTACCCGTTTAGAAAGAGACAAGAGAAACAATTTTGTTGATTACAAAGTACTAATTATTCCCAACGGCTAATTTGCGACGATTACATAAAAGAAAATGAAAAACGGAGAAAAAAACGTTGTAACCCACAATGGTACGTGAAAATTAGCGAGTTATGAGGAGGTACGAAAAGTTGTGCTTACGGTATTCGATGATGAGAGCCGGCGGTACCAGCCAAGTGCGAGCGAGACCGAGAGATCGGTATCGGGCGTGTGATAAAGCCTCGCAGAGTGCAGCGAATAACGGTCGGTCGCGAGTGGCGCGCTCGCGATGTTGCCCGAAGGAGTACTCAGGCAGAACTGAGCTCGGTGCACCGGCTCCGAAGCGACCTGGGACCGGTACGACGCGAACCCGATACCTCTCCGCGAAACCCGAGACGAGCTCTCCTTTACTCGCGAAACCTGCTAGCTGCGGGCACGCTCGCGCAAATTGATCCCCGCCGATCGGCCCAATCATAACTGTAACCGCCGTGCGAACGAATCGCCCGTTACGAAATTTATTTCGCCACGACGCATAGGAAGTCATTAGTTTGGCTGTGCGTGCAGACAAATCAAGCCGGCCCCAAAACAAATTGCAACCTGTGTCCCTGTCCCTAAGTCGGCCAGTTCCGATAAATCGTCAACTCGACTGTACGCTCTTTCTTCTTTCTACCTTTTTTTGTCTCTTTAGTTTCTTTTTTCAAGGTATAATAACGGTCCGGATGCAAAACAGAGGATGCAAACTATTTCTCCCGCTGTAACATAAGATCTTGGGATTGAATTTTTTGTTGATATTTTCCGCAACTCCTTTTGTCAGGCTTGTTCTCTTTTTTGTATGCAAAGTGCAACTTGATAATGCAATTGTAACGTCAGCTTTTGTAGATTGTTTACTTTTTTTCCTTTTTTTCGTTTTAACCCTTTTAAACCTACAAATGCAATTTTAAACGAAACGAGTTAATTTTTTGGTTTGTAAAGTCTTAGACAACTGACTAATTTGAGTTGCATCTCTGAAGATACGAGAAGATGAAATAAGTTTAAATTTCATGTTGAATGCAATAAGAATTTGCAAGGAGCATGTTGGGGAACGAAATTTAATTCGTTGATCTGAAATTATCGGCAAATTATTTGATAATTTTTGATAACCAGGATGAAATTTAATGTTACAGAGGCTGCAGTATAAATTTCAAGATTACATGTTACTTGTCTCGTAAAATACACACGCGGTTAGCCCGACAGAATAAATTCATACAATGTGTGATAACATCTAATAACAGATCCAGGTTGTGCAACTTGAATATTTTGGATTATGATTATGTCTTACTGAACATTCTTGACTTTTTTCATATTTTTTTCTGTTTGTCTTATTTCGTTTGTTTTTTATTATGTTCAACCATCTTCTCCTTTTTTATACTGTTTTTTTTTGTTGTTTGTTTTATTTGGTTTGTTTTTTAGCATGAATCAGACTTTGATCTTGAAAATAAATCGCAGATTACTTTTTACAAATCAAACAATAATCCCGTTCGCATTTTTGTACTACGAAATACCAAACATCGAACGCATTTAACTGCGGGGCATATCATCCGAAAGTTTTCGACGATTCCAAGTTGCTGATATACGAGATTCCAAACAAGAAGGCAAGCCCGTAAATTTTTATCCCCAACTGCGGTTAATTCTGGATCCCGCGGAAACAAAACGATCGCACAAACCATAACGCTGCGTACATAGTTTCTCACATTTATTACCCCAGTGAAAAACCAATCCGTCTCACATAAATTCGATACTTTTCAACTTCGCCAAAATGTGACGAATTTCTTGCGAATTTCCTTTTTGAATTTTCACTTTTACTCTCAGCTTGAATGCCTTTTTTCATTCATCCATACAAGACTATTATAAAGAGCAAAAAAAAAACATTGCAAGTAGATAAATATAAACAATGGAATGTCGGAAAAAAAGTCGTCGTGATTCTCGTGCGAATCTCCTTGAACAGATTATTCGTTGCATGATGACTTTAATTTGAAAAAAGGCAAGGAAACCGAGCAGTGGATCGAGTTAAAAACACTTTAAACATACCGGCGCGGCATTCATTCGCTTGTCCGTGGGAGTCGGCGTAAGTTCATTGCTGTTCACAGCAGCGAGCATCAAAACAATGAGCATTAGATGAACCTCGCGATTTTCTTTTGTCCCCCCTGGACGGCTTTGCTTCATTTTAAATAGCGGATTCGCCGAGATGCTGCTCCCGACCGCTTTTTCTTTTGCATTCCAAAGTGCCTTTTGGTATCAAACCGCGCCCTCAGAAAGAGTACAATCCGTTGAACAAAAATGTACAATCTCGAATTTGTCACAATCAGTTTCAATCACAATGACAAATTTGAGTTTTTGTTTTGATCTCAATTCGTTTCTTTTCGTTTGAAAAACTGCTCCCATTTGAGTCAGTTTATTGCAACGTTAGATGGCCTTAAAGTAGCGTTCAATTTTTGCTGTTGAAATTTTATTGCGAAGAAGACTTGTTTTTCCAGATCCGTCTGATTCCTTTGACTCGCACGATCAAGGTAACTACGATTGAACGACGTTCCACCGAGGACAAAAGTTTCACGGAAACGGACGTACGTCTACGAAAATAAATTATTCATCAAGCGTAGCTCGTCGTTGTTCTGATGTTTTTTATTTTTGTTAATGATAAATGTTCAGTTCGATTGAGCGTTTTTTCGTCGAAAACATTGATACTGCATTTTTCGACACACTCCTTCATCACAGATATTTCGTTTATCGAGACCCAGTCGATTTTGTCTACGTTGCAGCAGTTATTGAAATGCGATTTATGATTTGTTTCTTAAATAGTCCAGCTTTTTATAACCCGGGGAAAATCAATTCCTGTCATTTTATATTCCCAACGTGGATTTTCGTCTAGCTCATGAAGTTTGAAATTGAAAAGTTTTTATGATTTGTTTTTGCGATTTTTGTTAGATCGAACAGCAAAGAGTTTCTAAGTTTGGATTCGGTAGTTTGGAAGCAGTCAAAAGTGATTAATTTTTTGTTTTTTACCTGCAGTGTATTTGTCGGAGTTGAAATTAACGTCGAAGTGCAAATCTATATCACAGGGCAGAGCACCAAAGGTTTCAAGCCACCTGTCGTTACGACTCAGCTGACATCTGCAAAATGGAAACTTTGGAAATTAACTTCGGAAATCGCGTGGCATTAATTTTATTCCCATAAACTAGTATTTATCATCAAATTCGGACGAAACTTTTCTAATCGAGAACATGAAAGTTCACGAAAGTTATGATGAATCTTCCAAAAGTTTGTTCCTCGTTTTTTTATGAACTATTTTTTGTATAAAAAAATGAAACGGTTGGATACGAACCTCTTTTGATAACAAAACAGACAGTTGTGTGTGTCGTCAGATCGATCGTATCTGTTACAAGTTCTTGTACAGATTTTAGCGCCGCAATCACCGCAGTTGATTCCACATTCAGCGACGAATGGTTTCAGACAGCAGGCGCACCGATTATCATCTGCAATGCTCGGCTTTTTGTTTCTCCTTCCTTCTTCGTCCGCTTTTCTGCAAATTCATACGAAATTGACTGTCAGTTTTTGTGGCCAGTCGTGCCGGCTTCATTTCACTTTTGCAACCAAGCAAAACACATTTAATTCTATATTTTGCATCGTAAATAAAATCATCTCGCTCTGCAGCTCCTCGCTCCTTTTTTTGCTGATAAAACGCGCGGTTTAATTAACTTTTCGTTTATTTTAACCGGTTAATAAAATATCCAATCGATAAATTGGATTTTGTAATTGAAAAATATTTTATACAAAAACTTTGTTTGCTTTTTTTTACGACTGATTGATAGTTTGATGAAAGATTTATGGTAAAAAGTAAAAAGCAAAAAAGTGAGTGTTTATCGCAAATGTACAATCGAGAAGTTTTGATCTGCGGCGTTGTGCAAAATCATTGAGCCAATCAGATGCTTTCGTTGGTGTGACTTTTGTATGCCGGGTGTGAGCAGTGCCGGATAGTGCCCACTCGAGTGGGAACGACCAAACATATATGTAATTTAAGTGAAATGAAAGTGACGTTTCAAATGCAGGAAGACACAATGGGAAAAATGACCCAGTTAAATGTACACTGAACTACTTGAGAATTTCAAACAACTTTTGTCCAAATAAATCAACGAAATTAGGTATCATCTTGTTTTTAGTTTTACAACTTTTTGTCATGGCAAATTTTGTCAGAAAACAAAATTTTCAATTTCAATATCAAAACAAAGATTTTAATCTCACTTTTTGTTCCTAGTTCTTTTATGTTTTGAGAATAGAGTAAATTTTTTTAGTCTGTGTCTGTCAGATATGGATTTTAAAGGGTATAAAAGTGCATTTTTATTGAATAGTATTATAATTTATAGACAAAAAAAATCAAGTCTGAAGACATAGAGGAAAAAACCATTCAAACATTTTTTTGCGATAGTCGATATCAGTTATAAATAGACGTCTCTAATGGTGTCTGATTTTTTTTTGTTTTTTTACTTCATATTATTTTGAACGGTTGATAAATTGTCACATTAATTATCGCACAAGTTGTCATTTGTGTTAAAAGCTATCGTTTCCCAAAGAAAGAATAGATTTCCACAAAATTTCACTTTAGTTCAATTTACCTTAATTATAGTAGGAGACATTTTTCAGGAAATCGTGATACCTCGTTCATACTTCCATGTCACGAGAGAACTCGGGTGACATTTCCAGTGAAATCCAATTGTTCTTATAAAACAAAGTGTTCTTACAAAAAAACTCGAACTTAAATATCATCCTTTTTCGTCTTTCAGGCCATAACAAACGTGAGTTTTTAAAATCAAATTAAAAAAATGTCGCACTTTTTGCATTGTGTTTTGAACTATGCAAACTCGGTTCACCTTGAAATTCTAATCAATATTTATTAATCAAAGATTTTGCAGATCATCTGCATAATCACAATTTTTAATAATCAAACAAACGCAAAGGAAAAAACCTGTTTAAAAACATTGCAATCTTCCAATGTTTCTTTCCGCGTTACATTTTTGCCATTTGAAAAAGTATTATTTTCACCAGTCCTTTGTGCTGTCTGGTAAGCACCAACTTTCAATTCAAAACTCGAAGCAAAATAGCCAATAAACTTTTACCCGAACCAGAAAACTAACATTAACATTAACGACGTTCGACATAATGCGACTTTTCCAAGGACCATTTAACTTGAGCCCAGCAGAGGCTCGGCTTATAAACCATCATGACCATTGTGCCATTCATATTGACATGACTTGTATTAAATTATCTCCACTTTCAAACGCTCGGACATTTCCAAATCCGCATTTCCATTTCCAACCTAATGAGGCGCGAAAAAAAGGCAACCGTGTTCTTTTTTTACTTTCAGACAACTTTATTCACATTATTATTCAACAGTACAATTTCCACTTGAACGAACTACAAAAAAAAACACAAGAAAATCTATTCGAACAACAAAAACAGAATAGAACCAAGTTGGAACTCAGTCTTCATGGTCGAAAAAGATATCAGCAGCTCTGACTCTCGAAGTTTCGTCCTCGTCGTCGATTTCAGCGGTGGCAACTTTGACAACAACAACCTCTATGGTGATGAGCAAAAAGAGGACCATAAAAGTGGCCATGTTGTATCGTTCCTGGCCCGGGATGACTCGGTCATTTTCCAGCAGCAGGGCAGAAATGATGCCACTGATGAGGGTCAGCATCGTGGTCGAGTGGAGGCACAGGCTTTCGTCAGCGTGGGTCTAGTTTGACCGTGACCTGATAGTCTGGCTTGCGGACCATCTTTAGTAGAATTCGCGAAGATGACGTAACACTCGTGTCTGCGGTTACACAAGGCAAAACTCGTGCGATACACTTTCCCCCCGATCCAGTGACCGACTTTCGTTACACTTCCTTAGGCCTTTCGCTGAGGACAAGCGGTCATCGTCGGCACAACACTGTCACTCAACCAAACATTTTTCTTTCTCAAAATCCATCTTAGACACTTTTGCACTTTTCCATTTTCGTCCTTTTGGACTACATTGTTGTCCTCAACTGTCCTCTGGTTCCTTAAACACTTGTCACTTTTTTTTTGGTTTGACGTTTGCCTGGTTTGGAGACGGGTTGGAAGGTTGATTTAGTTGATGTTGGTTGGTTTGCAGGTGGTGAATTTGCGTTTGAGACTTTGTAGAGGTACGAATGGTTGTTTCGTATTGGAGCGTTGGCTCGAAAGTGACAGTGATTGCGAGGGAAACTTTGCAGACAGTGGCGTTGGCCGACCGGGTGGAAGGAGAATCGGTTCGCCGCTAACGTGACCGTTTGGTGCACCCTGTGGCTCAAATTTACAATCCAATACCGATCGTAATTAATCCTCGCAGGATTGCAAATCATTTTATATCACGTAATCGCGTATTTTACAATGTAACGGACCTCGGCAGTCTACAAGCGAGCATTATATGATGAAATAAAACCGTGCATTAAAGCGGATTATGGAGGATGTGTTTGAACTGAGTTTTGAACAGATTTGCCGGGCTGAAACAAGTCGAGCAATCAAACTGGAATTAGAAGATTATTATTACTATCAACTTTAACGAGCGGTTGAAATGACCAATCTTTTTTTCTTTCTAAAACAAAACAGGATGAAAAGTGAACGACAAAAAGTAGAACCAAAGTTTAATTAAACCGACGAGTTTGGGTTTTGGAAGAATTATTCAGAGTGTCTTTTAGAATTTGGAAAAAAAATAGTCGAATTTAACTTCGGCTTGAATAAATCACCTGCAAAATCGAACTGCAATGGCCGCTATAAAATTAACTCTTTTTTTCAATTACTTTTTCAAACATTTCGGTCGCAGTTTTTGTCTCGCACGCGAAACGTAATAAATTTTCACAGAGAGCTGCAATCCCTTCATTGTGAGACTAAAAAAACGCAGGGCAAGGTGAAACGTGCCAGAAACTTGACAAATGTTGAGCAGCTTTGAATATTTCTTGAAGAAAAATACACGTCATAAACGCGCGAAACCGCTTTTCATTCAAAACTTGTGAAATGTGTCCATTGTCGAGGAACTCGTAACTGGAACAAAATCCTATTTTGTCATTGCAAAAAACAGGCCAAAAAAGGATGAAAAAATACAAAAGGTTTTAATTGAAAGTGTTGGTTTTAGCTCTTTTAGTCCTGTCGTTCTTTTTTTTTTGGATTTTAACTTTTAGGAGTTGGACAAAAAATGTGACCTTTTAGCGCACTTCGTCTTAGCACTCGATATATTTCTCGGCTACAAGCTGCGACGACGTGTAACATTCCTGTTCGCTTTGTACGGTTTAATTACATTTACATAATCCATGTGAATGAACTAGATTTTGCAGCCAAGTTAAACGCTCGTACTTGCAGTCGAATTATTGGATATTATACTTCAGAGAGGATAAAAAGATTTTTGTACGAGAGAGAAAAAGAGTGGATGTTTTATTTATGCTGCAACGTTGATGCTCAAGTTGGCAGGCAACTTGGGATGAAATAAAATACCTCTCTTTTCCGCAGTCGCTTTTGATTCTGTTAAACGTTTCACGCATTTTACACGAGCGCGAATTACGACCACGGATGCACTTTCTCTGTCATTGAAATGCATAAGAAAATATGGCAATCGCTCGCTGATCACAAAATTTTATACTTTCTATACGTAAATCGCGAGTACATCTGTGACTTACATGGTCGCAGTTCAAGAAAATTGCTCAATTCATTAATCAACTTCATTAACTTTTATTTTTACGTTATTAAAATTGTTTCCGATTTTTTAATAAATGATTTGATTTTTCATTGGTTTTTGAAATTGCAAGTATTAAAAACTTCAACTTTTTGCAATTTTGGAGTTGCTTTGGATGAATAATGTAACAAAATAGAAAATGTTGGTTTAAAAAAGAAGAAGAGTGAATTCGAAGTGGATGAATTGAATGAACAACGAGGTCAACGAAATCTAAACTAAATTCAAAATGAATCCATTAAGAGTCTCAAAATGATTAATGCAATACACAATTGCGGTATGGCTTATATTATGTTGGCATGACATAAGCGCCAGGTCACGTTTGAGAGCCTCTGCGTTGGATCAGACACTTTCACTAGTTGTATATATCTGGTATGGCTTTTAAAAGCGCGTTGCAAATTGCGACGATCAAAAATTCACTTTTGCATCCTCGCAAATAACACGGCTTGTTGGTGTTGGGCAATTATTGGCGCTCGACGAAACCGCTTGTTGTCGATCGGTTTGCCTCTCGATTCGTGCACACATACACACGCACTTTCGCAATCAAACTCGACCGGTAGACTTGACCTTGCAAATGTGCGACCAATTCTGAATCCCATTAACATAATTCCTCACCGACCGATTTTTGGGTCATATTTATATTGCAAATCCTCAGGTGAGCGAATTTAGTTTCGTTTGTTCTTCGGTTTTTTTTAACAATTTTTTATACCAGAATTTCTACTTTCAATTGGAGTCAAGTTGGTTCAACAAAAAATTAAGAAAACAAGAAAGAGTAGAAAAAAATTGCAAAAGTTTTCTGTTGGTTTTTTAACCAACAATTTTTTGTACTAGAATTTCTATTCTCAGCTTTAGTCGAGTTAAGAAAATAATAATAAAACGAAAAAGAGTTGCGAAAATAAAGTTGCAAAATTTTGTTTTATTTTGTGTTTGTTTTTCCGTTAGTTGAGATAAAGATTTCATAATACGCACTGCAAGCTACTGTAATACAGTTATATAATATCTTCTAGTCCGTGCACTGGAGTGCGTCACGTAGAAATTCAGGTAAAAATAGAACTATTTATATGTGCACAGGTACCTGTTGCATTCCAATCAAATTACTTTTTAGTCATCAGTATTCGTTGTGCTCAATAGGCAATTTGAAAATATGTACGTATGACAGAATGACAGAACCATAAAAAGAGTGAGAGAGAGAAAAACAACCGAAAGTGCAAAAGCAGGTCAGATGAAATAATCGAAAAAGACGCTGTCTTTGGTCGTTTTGGTTGCGCTATAAAACAACATCGCGGTTTATCAAGATTGTTATGTAATCGTCATTATGTGTTGACGGTTCAATGATTCATTGACCTCCGCAGAATTTCTTCAATAAAACTTCAAGTCTCTGTTAATATAGGTTTACAATTTTTTGCGCGGTTGCGAAATTACAAAACAATGGTTGGTTAATGTTTTTTTTATGTTTTTTTTTGTTTTGTTCGAACGTGACATTTTGCAAAATACATTTTTAATCATCAATCAGATAAAACGAAGATCAATCATTGATTTGAAGTTATTGTTGCATTTTTTAGAATGAACATTTTTACGTTAGAAAATACCCAGATTTGCATAATTTGAAACAGAAGAAAAGAAGAAGAATGGAAAGAACCAGCTTGTTATTTCTGTCTGTGTTTTTTTCAGAGACAAAAGAACAACAAAGTTAGTAATCCTTCTTACTAGAAGTACGAAATGAATATTGATTTGACCGTCAACTCACGAGTAACTTTTTTCAGTAACTTTTCTTTAATCACAATTTAATCATGTTTGAAGTTCAATAAAAAACTATCCAGAAAAAAACAACAGATTTTCTTTACGAATTCACCTATGAAAAACTGATTATTTCTGTTTGTTTTTTTAAGTTATGAAAATAATCACCGAATTTTTTGACATCTGCACAAAACACTCCGCAGCAAAAACAGTTTGATCAGTTTCCTCTTTTCGCTGGCTCGCATGTATGAAAGCTCGCAAAACCCACTTCAATGCCGAACCGCGATCACAAGTTCGGCAGACTGAAAAAAAAAGAACTAGAAAAAATATTTTTTTCTCGCGACGCACAAAGTTGTAAACACGAGTGAAACTGCGAGCTAAACCCAACTCCGGTAAACATCAGCGAGCGACCTATTGAACAATGAATCGTTCGGCGTGGTCGGGTCCCTCTTTTCTCTGCACGCTGGCTTCCGGTGCGACTGCAATTGTTTTAATATGGTTTTGATTCCATTGTGCAAGCGACGCCTCGTCATTCGAGAAGCTCTCCGAAACACTCGTCGCATGTTAATTCGTCGATTGTCCGGCTTCTTACGCATCACTAAACCGCGCCTAACGCATTTCCGCTTTCACTCGATGATGCGTTTTCACAGTCTTTCTTTCTTTTTCATTTCCTCCTTCTTTTAAAGTGCGACTTTAAAATTCATCGCACGAGACTCACAAAACTGGAATTGTTACGCAACTCGTGCAGTTTCCGAGAGAGCTCGAGGATTATGAACAAGTTTGATGGAACTTTTTTCCGTGTGACAAACAAATTTGAAATGCAGTTTGGAAATTTGATGGAAAAGAAATTGATCAAGAATTGCTTTCTTGTCGCTTTTAATTAATGTGAACTTTTGTGACTTGGTGGATTCCAAGTCATGGTTTGTGACTAGTCAAAGTTTGCACTTATGCAATCTTAGCTAATCGCGATTGCTATCGAACGTTTAATTGCAAAATAAAAAAATGTGAACCAAGTTGAGGTTAGAAAATGAAATTAACAATTTCAAGTCGGTTTTTTTTTTTGAAGATTATAAATTTGAAGAAAAAACAAGATCAATTAGTGAACAAACTTGCTGAGCGTCTGATTAAATTCAGTTTAAACACATCTGCGGGTGTTTTTAGTTAAGAACCTTAAACTTGGAGGAGTGGCAAAAACGATTAAAGAAACTCGACATTCTGGTGCTGGTTTCAAATAACAGTTAGAACTGCGTTAGTGTCGGTACATCGCCGAACAGTTCCACAAACTTTAGTAGCTCATGTTTAACAATAACTTTGCGACTTGCAATTGCCAACATTATCCGCTTTAATTAAATACCACTGTTGTCGTAATAAAATGTGCAATCTCCGAATCTTGTTTGTTCTTCCCAATTGTGAACTGGCGCTCGAGTGAAACGCAAAATTGAAAGACACAAATTAGCGTTTCTCTATCTCGAAACAAAACCAAAAAAAACCTCTGAAAGTGGAACATAAACATGGCTACAGTTTTACATAAATTTTGAATTTAGTTTTGCATGCAGATCTGACATTTTTAGTTAGATGCATTCAGCCAGATAATGCACGGTTGTTATAAGGCAACAAAATAATAACTGTACTTGGATTTTAACGGAACAGACAAACCAGGATTACGTTCAATATCAGCGAATCGCAGAACGCTCCCGGTTTGACCTGGAACTCATTTTGAAACTACAAAAATGAAGCGCACTAGAGTGCGGATTTCCAACTGATTTCATTGCTTTCAAACTATTTTAATCTCGTAACATTTTCTTCGCTTGAAAAACAATGTAAAAACAGGTTCGGGAATTTTTTCGTTGCCGAACTGGAAGCTGTTGGCGTATGTTTGATCAGTTCCACATAATTGGGATGTGGAAAAACTCGCGAACAATGGCGATATCGATTCGCAAAAGTGTTGTCTGCCGTTAATTCCCGTCGAATTGGAGGTTCAAACTGGAAAATCAGTTTTTTAATGTGCCAAGTTGTTAGCGGAGTTCCGGCTGGGAAGTCGTCGGGACGTATCGTCAGCGAAAATCCGAACACGGGAATAAATCAAGATAATCTACATTGTTACAGGGGACGTTTATTTCCCAGCGGTGAAGAGCCGCATCTGTAACGTTTGATGTCTCACGAGGCGCGAAATTATTATTCGACACGGTTCAGACAATATTACAGAGTCACAAATAATGTTCATCAGTTGAATTGCCAGATGATTGTTTTGGTAAACGAGAAAGTGAACGATTCAATTGTCCCAATCAAATTTTGTGGCAATATTCATTTCGTTGAAAAATTGTTTTTTACTCTTTTATGACTTGAATTAAATTAGTTGATTGAAAACTTTTTTTAGCTACAAAGTTTGTTTAACTCTTTTATGTCAGTTGAAAAAGAGTTAAAAAGTTTATTAAAAAAAGGTTTTTGAAGCTTTGTTGGAAGTGTAATGAAAATATTGTTGACAAATTATTTTAATATCATTTACAAAATTAATAACTCTGCGTGATATAGATATCGGATGCAGGAATTTCAAACAGAGCTTAAAGCCACATTCGAATATCAAAGAGCATCACTGGCACCGTGCCAACATTTTAATATATTAAACCTCATCAGAAAATCTCAAGATATGAGATGTAAAAGATAAAATACATTTCTACTATATTGCAAGATCTATTTTTCTTCATAAACGAATTAGGTTATTTAAAAAATGACTCAATAATCGACCCCTCGTAAATGCAACCCGAACTGCGCTCGAGACAAAACAGTAACCTGATAGTTAGAACAGCAATACAAAACTTTGACAAAATTTACTTGCCTGACAGTCGTAAAAATGAAATTTGAAATTGTAATTTTATCCAACGAGTCAAAAAGTAGGGTTCAAATTGAGATAAATAACTAGTTGGAAGTGCCAATCAAGAAAGTAACAATTTTCACTTTTCGCATGTAGAAAGAACAAAAAATAAGAATAGTTTAACAGGCGTAATTAGGACCGAGGCAGCAGACGTGAAGTTCGGCTCTCTCACCCAGATTCTTTTACTCTCAGCGAAGAAAATGCGAGCGATGCAATTTTCTAAGCACGCGACACGGAATTTTTAGATGTGCAAAAATTAAATATTTCACGTCCAAATAACTTTTCGATTCAGAACCATTTCTAGTTATGAAAATGTCTCATGATTAAACACAAACGAAGGCAAAAACGTGACAAAAGTTAAATGAAAAGAAACTTTTTTTCTCGCGTTTTATTGAACAATGAACAATTTTCTCCGATCCGTGACAAAAACACGTTTAGTTTGGACGGAGAAGTTGTTCGCCAACTATTTAGCTCGCGTTACACACTGATGAAAATGTCGCAGAGAGTATGATTTATCGGATAACTTCGGCTGTTATTCTCCCAGGGTCTATATTTACGACATTATAAACCGACTGTTTATTTCTTTTACGGACTGATTTTCGCGGCTTCGTTATCGGCCGATACACATTCGCACAAGTACAATCCCTGGTATTGAACGTGAGGCATTTAGTGCAAATATTAAAGCCAGATATGGTTCGGCTCGGCGTTGTTTATGCGGATCAAATGGGACTCGAGTTTCTTTGCCGACTCGCAAAACCAATAATAAATATCTCAAACGTGTCAGATAAATAACGCGGTTCAGTTAGTTATTTACTGATCACGCGCTTACATTGTGCGATGAGAAATAAAAATAGTCGTATCGATAATTGGGTGGAATTTATTGCTGGATTTAACTTGAATTGAAATTTTTTATCACTCCATTTTGTTGATTATTTCAGTGTGCATTTTTTCATTGTTTTTCATTTTCTTTTAACTTTCAATTTGAATTTAATATGATGAATGAATCGATGTAAAATGTTAATTTGTGATTTTGCATTTTGGGCTTTTGAATAAATTTAAACCTTGCATGCGCAATTGTGAGGCAATGAATTGTACTTTTCCGCACTGGACTGGAGTGAATTGTGACAATTCGTTGCAAATAAAGCTCCGAAGTGGAATCTCCAAAAATGACATCGCATAGCAGCTTGATCGTCTTGAAAGCGAGATTCAAAGAAACATCCATCGTTGAAATCAAAATAAAACACCGAAACGCACTCAAGTCGCAACAACACACGGCCCATCAATTCTCTGATAGTTCGCGCTCTTCTATTTATTCTATTTAAATATTTATTATTTATTTACCTTGAATTATTTAACCATCAATCGAACCTGTAGTTTCGTATAAACTATCTGATAAAAAAACCAATCCAACCCCAGCATGACGGATGGTAAGTTTTTTCTATTGTTTAACTTTTTTAGTCAAAGAGCTATAATAAATAAATGTTATTATTTGTAAGATATTTTTAAAGAAAAATTAAGACTAAGAAAGCTGCTTTGATAAAAGGAGTTGTCAAGTTGACAAATTTTCTGTTCCTTGTAGATTCACTTGTGACAAGCGAACTATTCGACGACATAAACACAATCCTGCAAAACGTCGAGTTAAGCCCGGCTAAAAACACGAAACCCCACTTCTGCGTTGTCTGCGATGAGTGTTTTTTCCATTTCCCCGAGCCAGGACAATTTTTCTCCCACGCCTGCCAAGGAACGCGAATTCGCCCTGGCAATTTCTGCATCAACAATCACGACCTTGGAGGACACCATCAAGGTCATCTGGAGGACAAACCTCGTCAGTTCAACTGCGACTTCTGCGGGAAATCGTTCCTGTACAAGCACTCCTTGAAAGTTCATCTTAAAGTCCACTTGAATGATCGACCTCACAAGTGTGCAATTTGTCAAAAAGCGTTTGTACGAAAAAGCGATTTGCACTCCCATCTGAGATCGCACACTGGGGAAAAACCTTTCAGATGTGAAATCTGCGGCAAGATGTTTTCCAGGAAGGCGAATTTGAAGGTCCATATGAACATCCATACTGGGAAGAAACCTTTCCAGTGTGATTTTTGCGACAAGACGTTTTCGAGGAAGGAGGATAAGTTGGTTCACGTGAGATCTCATACTGGAGAACGTCCGTTTGGCTGCGAGGTGTGTGGGAAAAAATTCGCCAGTGTGAAGGTTCAGAAAGTTCACCTGGCTAGACATCAGAAAAATAAACAAGGATCCAAACATTCGCACAGATTTTCGAATGGGGAAATGGTAAAGATGGAGTATTGAAAAATTGTTTGTTTTTTGTTTGTTTTTGTAATTGGGGTGTAAGTTGAATGACGTCGCTGTTGGGCAGAAATTAGAGTATTTATTAGAGAATGATTTTCTTGGTTGATAAGAAAAGCAATGTGTTAAATTGGAGATTTGTTGTATTCGATAATACACACGCGATGGATAGATCAGTTTTCGTGACTTATCGGTATGTTATTTGGACGTTTTTGTTGACATTTTTTCGGAATATTTATGTCTTTTCAGAAAAGATATTATGTTGGAAAAAGATTGTTTGGGTGTTCGGTTACTTTTGGCGTTTAGAAAACTGAAATTCTATATTGGAAATTCTCGGAATAACATCTTTTGTAAACCACAATTTCTGGTAATGTTTTCGTTCAGAAATTTGATAAAAAAGGTTTCCAAGATGAATTTCTGTTTGTTTGATTTGCCCGAATATTTCCATTCGATCTCATTTTTTGTAATCGCTTAAATAATTTATTGATGAAATCAATTTATAGTCATATAAAGTTTAAGGTAGCAATAAGTTAATGTAATTTAAAAATAAATTGTTTGTTCCAACCATAAACATTGTATTTCTTACGTTTTCCGAACAATTTTTTTGATAAATCAAATTTTGCATGAAAAAAAAGTGGTACGAAAAAAAATTCAATCTGGAAGTAAGAGAAGTGAAGTTTGATTAAAATTTGATGTGAATTTATATTCTCTAAATTGTCGGTTGCGATGGAGTTGTATGCCATTTGATCCAATAAACTCACGCTTACAATAGCAGAAATGGAATATTGCCACGCGAACTGACAAAGTGCAGCATATCTGCAAATTCACAAACGCGCTGAATCCTCGTAACAGTTGCGATCTCAGGATGACATATTTGTTACGACATTCTCCAATTAATTGGTCTATACCACGGCTTCAATGTCCAACACAGGTCGCATGTCATCCATGACATAACTTGATTGCTTTCAAATCAACGTAACATTTGCAAACCCATCAACATATCTGATTACAATTAAGCATTTCCAAATCAATACAATTTCATTTAAACAATCTAATTTCCCAAATTGAATTTCAATTTCAAATCTCACTTTTTGAAGTTTCACGTTGTTTATTTTCAAATTACACGTTGATCCCTTTTCCAACAAGCAATTTTCTGCGTTGTTAATTTTCGAATTTATTTTCAAATTTATTTTCAAATTAAATTTCAATCACTTCTACATGTAATTAATTCGGGTAACTAAAGTTATTCAGCTAAAGTAATCAATTTGAGAAGACGACCAGCTTTTCGAAACGACGTTACAGCTCGGTGTTAATTAATCAGCAACAAAATGGTACGGAGGATCTGCTTATTTGCACAATGATTTGGACGACAAGTGAAAATTTATTGCACACAATAACTCCGGAAAGTTGAGCTCCCTTGAATTGTTTGTTCGTTGTCGAAGCAGCTGAAAAATTCAAATTGCAACGAGATGAGTGAAGAAAGAAAAATAATAATTGCCATCAGAGAGTGAGGGAACACGAGTGTCAAAGAAGAATACATATTCATGCAAATATAATGAGAGTTATTGTTCGGGCAGAACCTTTGCTTTCAACTGGATTCACACTTGCTCTTCCGTGTTGTGATGAAACAATCCCACGTGAGCTAATTATTCGCTAATTGCGTGTTGAAAAATCGCTCCAACGATATCGATAGTGAATTTTTCTTAATCAGGCAAACAAAATTAACTAACAATTTTCTTAATTTATTTGTTTAGTAGTAAATTGAAAGTTTTTTAAGATGGATTATTAGGACGAGATATTGGATTGCGATCCCGTTACTTGATTTTTCATACATTGATGAATCATTTTGTACCATGGGAACACATGGGGAGAAAGGTGCACAACTGACCAGCGCGAAAGTAGGAACGAAGAAAAGGAGTGGTGTGTCAAGTGAATTAAGCGCGTGCAGTTTGAAGTGAAGAAAAATTTTTGCGAGATGGCGACATAGAAAAAAGACAAGGAAGGCAATTATAAACAGGACCCTCCGCGAGACTGCGACGGTTTTAACGAGTTGTACCACTTCTGCGCCTCGTTTCCACAAGCAATCAAGATCAAAAATGCGCTCGACTCGATTTATCAGCATTTTTCAGCTCGATCCGATACTTGAAGGGAATATACAACGACCCCCCCCCCTTTCGTGGACGCTGCGATCGAAAATTGGGGTGCGAAAACAAGTTGACCTCGAAACTTGATGAACTTCGATTTTTTTCGGCAGTCGTCGCGGGTCATTGAAGAAACTTCATCAGGCTCTCTCGTGTCTCGTTATAATTCAGTGCCTAATCATATTTCTCGTTGATTAATAGACACAAATTTCTATCGAGTTACAGTGTAATTGAGAATTTAAATTGAAGACTACTTTGTAATTACTTCAACGAAAGTTTGACACTTTCCAAGTTCTCATAAATTTTCATTTTAAAAATCCCAATCTAAATCTAAACCTAAATCCTAAACCCAATGTAAACAAAAAACAATATCAAACTTTTAAAGTTGTGACAAATTTTTGTTTAGAGAATCTTTTTTTTATAAAAAGTAACTAAAATTGAGTTGAAAAAATTGATAATAGAAGTGAAAAAGTTTGCCAACAAATTAACTTACAGTTTTCTCATCTTGCTGACCAACAAATAACAAATCCCAGAAGCAACTCCTGCGACGATTATGCCCATGCCAGGCGTTGTCATCATTTTGACAAACGAACGTACAATTTTCGCACTCATCAACTCGCACTTTGCAAACTTTTTTGTATCCTTGCTCAATGTTCATAACTTTTTGCACGTTATTTCAAAAATTGCATAATTCTTTAGTTTTTGTTCGCCTGCTGAAATGTTGTTGGAGTCACATGCAACCGGTGAATGATAAGGAATGTGTTAAAATCTTGATATCACCTTACTGATACCGCACTATCGATTCCTCAAAGATTACGAGACGAAATCCATGTTGTGAACGATTTTATTGAGTTGAAAAAATGAGATTTGAAAAAAGTTTGAAAAGAGTGTCGGGAGGAACGCGGAACTTGAACCTCGAGGAAGGCGCGACTGCGAGTTACAAGACCGATAAGATTCGACTGACCCAGCTTCAAGAGCGGGTTCCGCAGATGCATTTCCGCTCCGTTAGAGAAGGGCCCGACACGTACGCGCCAACCGCTGAAACATTGCGACACTCTACATGTTCCGGTTTGTTTTTTCATGCATAATTGAATCGCAAATTCTTGTACTTTTCGGCTTGCATAATTAACTTCTAAACTGACAGGTTCGTGACGGTAACAAGTTATGATTTTGTTGCATAACAAATTGTTAAAAAAGGTCAACAAATTTTACATCAAAGTTGTCTTTAATTTCATTTCTTTGGATGTTATGATTATGTCAATATTTTGTGGTAAAATCAAAAGGACAAATTCTAATTAATGGAATGTAAAACAAGTAATTAATTTTAGTTCTAATTCGGATTCAAGTTTTTACGAGCTTAACCCAAATTCCTCGACGAAAAACGCAAATCTGCTCGGAAAATTGATTACACCTAAGATTATGTTTTTTGTGACCGAGAGAGAGAACTCAATGTAATTCACAGGATGACAAGTTTAATAAGCGCACACTAAACGTTGCCCATTGTTTCTCCAACTCGCGTTACAATCTGTACGGAAAATGTATTCAACGCTTGAACTGCAAATTAAATTTTAATTTGATTTCGTCCTTGTATTGTTCGGTTTTGTTTCGTCCAGTTTATATTCAAAAGCAGGTTTTCTGCTGGAATTAATTTTCTATCCTAACGGATTCGAACGTGATGCTAAAACTACTCGTTAAGAACAAACGTTTTTAGTCTAATTACGAGGAACATTTTTCTTTTCAACGCAGTCATTTTAAAGACTTCCAATGGGTGTTTCCTGTGTGTGAATGTTGACCATAAGGAATTTACGTGGAGATAATAAACACGTTTCTAAGTGGGATGGACTGGTAAACTTGCAGAGTAGAGTTATTCTGCTATCATTGTTTTTATTTGGATAATCAAAGGTTCATATTGTTTTGAATATTAAACTGTCATTCTTGGATAGTTTTCTGTATTAAAAACTTAAGTTGAGTCTTTCATTTGTACTACATCAAGACTTACAAATGTTTAAAAATAATTGTTGATGGTAAATCTATAGTGCTGTCATGACAGCAGATTGCAGGGTTGAAATCACTGATCCTGCAGCCAAATCTCCAACATATGACTGGGCAACCGATACCAGTGTACCGGCTCCTATTCCAACACTGGAGATGCCCACGAGGCTACCTGTGATAACTAGTGCTGGAGCACCAATGAACCCAGCTGCTGTGCCAACAGTACCTACTAAGGCATAAGCCAAAAAATCCATTCTGAAAATATGCAATGAATAGGTTAAATTATAATTAAGATAGAAAGAATTCAAATTATTGATTGAATTCTTTTTTCAATCAGGCTTTGAAACTCTCAGTTTGGCATTTTAAATTATGATTTGAGATATGAATTCACAAACAAAAATAAATTGAAAATAATAAATAAATAAAGTTCGAATTGTTTTATTTCATAATTAACTTTCACGAAATTGTTCTGAATTAATTAAAACAAAATTTAACCGGACAAGAAACAAATTTAAAAAAGTATTGAGAAAAAACTGCGATTGCTATTTTTATTTGCATTATAAAAAGCAGTATCTAAATGTGTAAAGTTTGTCGTACTTTCTAGTTAAAATTTAACACTTACTTTATCTCTAAATCAAAGAAATTCACTTGATCGTACTACGCAGCAAGTCATAGACTGTTATGATGCAAATGGCAGGGAGCTCTTTTAAAGCTTTTCGTGCTCACTCCAGGCGCTGGTTGGATTGGTCGGATTGGTTGGTAGAAATATATAATTAATTGATAAAATACTTCCACGTAACGGAAAATTAGATAAAAAAATACAATATAAGGAGTAATACTTTTTAACGAACAGAAAAAAATACTTTACTAACTCGAGTAAACTAAGTAGAGTTCTTTCGTTAAGAAATTATTTTGTTTATTTAGACATATTGCAACTATAGATTTACATTATTGAATGTAACATATTTAAAATTGTGATTAAAATTATAGTTGTAGGTATTTGAAGTGTAAAATATTATTCATGGTGTAAATGGTGACATTGCAATAGACTGCAAGTAAGAAAAAATAGAACCAGCAGCGACATTGCCGATAAAAGACTGAGCCCAGGCTGCAATTGTTCCAGCTCCGACGCCTGCTGCACCAAAACCCAAAATGTTGGCCACCGGGGCCAATAATGGAGGACAAAACATTGCTGCTCCACCCAAAACAGTAACAGTTATAAATGAAAGGATGCCCATTATTTAAGACCTGTCAAATAAATTGAAAAAGGATTAGAAAAAAGTAGTTTGTCTTTGTTTTAAATTATTTATAATTATTTTTTTTTAATTTTAAGTCTGGTGTCGGATGTATGACTCAGGATTTAAACAATGATGTAAAAAACAATCAACGTCTTTGACAATTCCATGTTTAGTTGTTGTTATCGCGACTGAATATATACAATTAGTTGCAAATTTTCCATAAATTACTGCGACGTGACATAAAGAATAAATAACGTAAAAATACAAAAGAATGATCAATACTTTAAGATTCATAGAAAAAAGACGTTTGAGAAACTGCGTAGCTTTGCTGATGTATTTTAAACGATGAGGTATGTGATGAGCTGGTGTAAAATGATTGGCAGAAAATCTTTTGAGGTACTTGAATAAAATAAATTAAAAATATTTGACGATGACTGATACTTACTTGACTTCCTTACAATCAGAACCACTTCGCAGTACTGCGTAAAATTTTATGACACGAAGAAACCGGGGGTTTCCGGCTTCTAGAAATAATTAAACGTTTTGCAATCTGACTGTGATTTATATTTTGTTAGAGCTTCTTTGAAAATGATTTACTTCCTTATGAACTTCAACATTTTTTTCTTTGTTGGTATAAAGCAATAAATAAGGGGAGAGAGTGATTTTGAAAAAATAGGACAAACAGCAGGTGAACAATAGCGAGTATAGTTTCTGATTTAAATGTATTGTATTTACAAACAAGGGTTTTACAAAGTCAAAAGCTCAATTACAAATAGAGTGAGTCATCACAAAAAAATTGTTCATTAATTATTTTGTTGTCATTGTTGGTTACAAAGCATACTTAGATTTAGAAATAGGAATTGGAAAGAAGCGTGTGTAAACATATGCTGAATAATTTTTTATGGTGTTGGTGAAGCCATGGCTGCAGCTTGCAAAGCTGAAAAAATGGACCCAGCAGCCACGTTCCCCACGTACGCCTGGGCAGAAGCTGCGAGGGTACCGGCTCCAACCCCGGCACTTCCGATTCCGACCATGCTGGCCACGGGTGCAATAAGTGGAGGGCAAATAATGGTGGCCGCTCCTCCCACAGCAGTTACGACAGCATATGCCAAGAGACCCATTCTGAAATTTGAAATTCGAAAGTTCAAAATGACGGTTAGACTAAGAAAACTTGAAAGTTTAATATTTAATTTAGTCTATATTTGCCATTTTGAAAAATGCTTTAAATTATTATTCAAACAATCCCATAATATTCTGATTTGTTATCCCAAAATTTATAGTTGTAATAACGTATCGCGACCATGTGTCAATTTCGTGAAAAAAAACTGGCATCACATGGCAATTATATTTCTACTAAGTCAATCCCACTGTGTTTATGTTTAAAGTTTATAAGAATTATTGAAAATATCGATTAAAAACACCAAGAACAATCGTCTGACGAAACTGCGTAGTTTCATTGTTAAAACGGGCGTCGTGTCTGCGAGATTTAATTGTTTTTGCACAAATTCTTCAACGAATCTGATATTTTTCTTTCGAACGGAAAGTCTAAGCAGAATTCTTTAACAATCTTAACGACAAATTAATACTCACTTTCTTTGTTTTGCAAAAAAATTACACAAGTCACGATGTAGGACGTAGTACGACTTTCGGTCTAGACCTTCAAGACAAGAATGAACAGGAAACAACAGGAAACCAAGGGACGCCGGACGGAATATGGTGTTTCTATTACTGGAAACTATATACCAAAAATTGACATCATGCCCTCTAGCGAACTTTGGAATAGACACGAGCAAAACGAGCAAAACACGCGAGTGCCCATTTTTGTCATTGTCTAACCCTATATCTCAAACAAAGTAAGAAAGTAGAATTGGGTTGCAGTAGTATACAAACGCAGAATAGAAATATTAAATAATCTTTCTTATGGTCATTCAATATAATATTGAATATATGCTCAACAAGAATTATTGTTAAATTTGATGTAATTCATTTTATTTAATTTTGAATAATGACGTGTTGATTCAATATTGGTCGCCATTGTCTAATGACTCCAGTGCTATTAACCAGACCTGAAGGTTGCAATAACAAAATCATTAGAGAGCAAAGAAAGAGATGATGTGCACTAATTATTTAATTACACAATAATTGAATAAGATTGATATGTAATTAGTTATGAGATCATTTTTCTAAACTAAAACATAGTGGTTACTAAGCAGAGTAGACTTTTTATGGTATGAAAGTTTTTATTCACACGTGAAGGTTTTACAATGTTGAACAATGACGAAAATTTGATTAATACAGTTGAAATCTTTGATTACAAGTTTATTACAAGTAAAAATGTATAATTGAATCATGAATTTTTATTATTGAATTTTAAATTGAACATCTATCAGTGATTTTGTTTCAATAAAACCTTGCGTATAAAAAAGTGTATAGTTGCAGTTATCTATGGTGTTGGTGCAGCCATGGCTACTGACTGCAAAGTCGCAAAAATTGACCCGGCAGCCACGTTCCCCACGTAAGCCTGGGCAGCGGCTGCGACTGTACCGGCTCCTACGCCGGCACTTCCAATGCCAATCATACTGGCAACCGGAGCTGCCAATGGAGGACAAATTATTGTCGCTGCTCCTCCAACAGCAGTTACTACCAGGTAAGAGAAAAGACCCATGCTGCAAATATAAAATCGACAGGTTAAATTTTTATGATAAGGCAAAACAAATTTGTAATGAGGAATATTAAAATTCTTAACTACAATGTGTCGATTGATTTTGTATAATGTTTTTTCAATTCGACAGTTGGACATTGTAATCAATGGTTTGGGATATCGCTCGATATGAAATAAACCAGAAAATGGAAATTTGATTATTGTGAAAATACTCAGTATGTTTAATTTGTAGAATTATTTCAGTAAGAAACTAATAGACTTACGTTTTTAGTGAAACGAAAAGTTTGCACACTCGTACAACACTGTAGACCAACGTTTAAGCAGTTTATCACAGTTTATGAAACGCAATTGGCAGGGCTCATACTATAAATGAACGAGTGTTAGCAGAAATACTGGTGGAGGTGGGAAGTACCGCGTACCAAAACCCGCAAAATGTCAGATCACCTCTAGAGTATTTCTGGCCAACAAAATATGAAACTCAGTAGTGCCCCAAAACAAACAATTTTGTTCATTAAAGTACACACATTGAAACAGTGAAACCTCTTTGTTTTGCCGATTTAAAACATGATCAACAGATTTTAGCATCAATTTTGTAACAACGTAGTTTTTATCATTGAAAAAGTGACAACATTATTACTAGTCGTCATTCACGTCTCATTTCAATGTTACCAACCGATTTACGGGTTCTTAAAGTAAAAACTGTTTTAGACAAAGATGGCAAGCATATTGACATTATGGTTTTAATGGTGATTAAACAGAGATAGCTAAACTAATAAAAATAACCAAGACACGACTGTCACGACTGTCTATATTGCGGACGGTCTTGGAACTACGTTAGCGATACCGATAAAAGTGCACTGTAAAAAGTTGCAACTATAGATAGTGAATGAAATTTCTCAAATTGAAATAAAAAAATTTACATCTATCAGAATTAACATCTCAAATAACACTTGCAAATGAAAATTTGAGGTGGAAATAAAGAAGTTGCGAAAAATGATTGTTTACAAATCTAGAGAGGCGTTTAAGTTTTCAACTCAGGAAGCTGAAAGTAAATCAACCCGCAGGCGCTCGAAAAGAATCATAAAAATGTAAAAGTCTTTCAGATACTTCTGATCTAGTTCAGAGATCAGAGTCGTAACCCAATACATGTATTATTTATTTATAACAAAGATAAAGATAGAAATCGACGTGACACCAAGAGAGAAAGTAAAAGTGGAACAAAATGAAATGTTTATAAATAACAATGTAAAGCACCAGACAAGAGAGTCAAAGAGTAAAATAGTAAACACAGTATAGAATGAAGTCAAAAATTAAGAGTCGATTATAGCCAAGGTTCTTATCACTTGACTATGTACGATACCAAACTAATGTAGATACGAGTTCGACGACTTAACTTTATCTCGACTTTACACGTTGAAGATAATCCCCGTCATTTAATTTTTTCGTTATTCATATTTAGTTTTGGATTCGTAGTTCCCGGAAATCTTCGACGGTACAAATTTTACAGCAGTCGTGCCAGAAAACTTCCATCGGTATAACGAACGACATGTCTCAATGACTCAATACACAAGTGTCAAAACCTCGGTACGTTTAAATCACCCACGATTATTATCTTTTCGTCAATTTCATTGAACTTTCGGCTTGTTTGTCCTCGCTCGATGCCGAAAACTTTACGAGTCTTGCGATAAACTTTTGCAGTCGCGCGATTTTCCCTCACCGACTCATTTTCGTCGTGGAAATTGGATTATCCGATTTCAAGTCCGGATAACACAATTTCAACGCTGCAAATGGACTCAACTTCATTTCGCTAATCCTATCAGAATTTGCATTACCTTATTTTTTAATTTTCTATCAAATGCCGATATCAAGTGCCGATTGCATGTACTAATTTTTGTATTGGTATTTTAATATTATCAGAAACTGTACAGTGTAATCGGGTTGATCTTGTTATCGATTGAGTCATGCATATTTTACATTTTTGGAAAATTTTTTAATTATGAAACAAAAAAGTGAACAGTTGTTTGATTGTTTTTTTTTTGATCGATCGTGGAAAACCAATTGCGGTAGTGAAAAATGTGGTATTTGCAAAATGAAAGATAGTTCGAGTGCGAACATCTGGAGTGCCCAAAAATGAATCATAGAACGGACAAACAACACGTGTTGCTGTGTCAAATTTCAGTTCAGAAATGTTACATAAAATCACGCCGTGAATTACGGCGATTCAGAAAAGAAAAAAAATCGGTTACAATAGCATCCGACGCGATAAAACATTCCACTCGATATGAATTATCCGACGAGCCACTTTCATATTAAAAGTTCAAACTTTAAATTCCAACCTGATGAGCTCAAATCGTTTCTTATCATTAGCTCTGAAAGATTTTCTTAATTTGATTTTAATTTTGTTTATTTTTCAAATGTTTTTTCATCCTAGAACTTTTGTTTGTTTGATTGTTGTGATGGTTTGAAAGTGTTTTGGCACGTTTTCCAATCCACTTGAAATTAGGTGAGTTTTTTTTTCAGGTAAAGTAATTTTTACGAGTTCATCAAATGAAATTAGTTATAAAAATAAACTCGGCAAGAAAATCGTCTTGAAACTATACGTAAAAGTATTTATATCACTAATGACATGAATTTCTTTTGACGCCGCACACTTTTAAAGTTTTTTTATTAGTATTATGTAAACGACAAAAAAGTTTCAAACTCGGGAAAACTAAGTTTACTGAGATTTTGTTATGTACGGAGCGTGGAATGAGTTTGTGAATTGGAATACCGTTTATTTTAATAAGAAAATGAGGCTATAACTTTATCATAAACACTATAGCAGCGGAAGTTAACGAAATAGTTTGAAATTAATGGGCTCGGATTATTTACTCTGTTGTAATATATTTATCGGAGAAGTAATTCAATTCTTTTGTACTTTTACGGGGCAAACAAATTATTCAACATGTGTTGCTGCAAAAAAAGAAGATCCGGAGGTGATAAAGATGTCAAACTCATTTCAAAGCAAATAAAACTAAACGGAAAAATTATTCCCACCTTGAAAGTAAAGCAATTTAAAAAGTATGGAAAGTGGGAAGAAATTCATGAAGGTTTCTAGAAACGCTATGAAACAGAAAACGAGATGGTTTTTTAACACAGCTGCACATAATTGGATTATCCACAATATTTTTTATGATTTTTGCAACAGAAAGTGACGTTTATTAAAAATTCAATTTGTGTAATTTTGAAATACATTGTTCTTATCGTTTTTATCTCTTTTAGAATTACAATTTAGAGGGCTCTGATAACGGATTTTTAATTAAAAATATTGTGGTTGTTTGAACACCAAGCATTATGTAAATCTGGTGGATTCTTGAAACAAAATTATTTACAATAAACGACAGAGTCTCGTGTACGAGAATGCTATCAAAATTAATAGCAAACACCCGAAACGTGCTTTTTGTCTCACTACATATTTCTTACAGTCAAGCGAGAACAAAACACATGCTACTGCAAACTTCCACAAGCGATTTACGTAAGTCTGTCAAAGTGGCCCAAAGTCACGTTTTACACACTGTGAAAAATTTGTGGCCAATTTTTTAAAATTAGGTTTGCAATTTGCGAAATCACAACTTTGACACAATTTGTTTCTGTTCGAAAACAAAAGCTGCTGAAATAAAAGAAAATCAACTTACAATGTATTTGATCAAAATTTGCAATTTCTTTTTCGTTGAAAAAATCCAAGTTCTGGAATGTTCATTTCCAAGAAACCATAAACGTTTGAATCGCAAAAGTCGTAATTTAGTTAGCGATTAAGAAAAAATGTTTCCTCCTAATTCGTTCCATTTTTCATAACGTTCATCTTTCCTGAAAATGTTTTTTTGACAATTTCGTCATAAAGGAAAACTGTCCAGCTGAAAAAATAGTTCTAGAATTGTTATACGTCATGTTTATTACATCCTCGACAAAACTGAAATTCCTCATAGATCTTAGGGAAAAGGAGTTTTTATCCAATTTAAAATTTTTTTTAAACTTATGACTTGAGGATCAAGTCAAGTCGTAAATTAGCATCCTATCAAATCATCGCCATCAGAAAAGTTCAAAGTTTCCACGTCCGGACGAGAGATGTAAAATTTTTTAACTCAGTTAAACTACTATCTATTTTCATTAAAAACATATAAACGTTAATTAGCGTTTGTCGGAACAAGAGTTTATTTATCTTTGTTACAGCAGTAGTAATGGAAAATAAACAAGAGCATCTCGCAACTTCAAAGCGCTCGATGAGATATTACTTTTTTGATTTGTTAAATCGAACGACGTTTTTTGCATTACCGAACGAAGCGATTCCCATTGATTTGTCGCGAAGAATACATCGCGCAAAGAGATTGCAGAGTTTCGAACACGAAATTCCGCTGTTATCTTCCTCAGACGAAGGAAAGCAAAACTTTTGCACCAGCCAAACTTTTTGCCGCCGAGACAAACTATCGTTTTTAAAAATAAAAATATCTAGCTCGGGTGAAATGTTGTCTCAGATTCTTTCGATGTGCATGAAAGTTTAACTCAATTGAAAAATACTCATGCAATTTATAGACGCTCAGGCAAGTAAATAACTATCAGTTCTTTTAGAACATGACGTACTTTTTTTCCCCATTTATTGTTCTTTCAAAATTAAACTAACTACTTTTCTAGGTCAAATTTTTTCGAACCACCGGACCTATTATGATGGTTTCATAATAAATTGTACTCAGTTCTACACAGTGATTTTTCATAATAGAAAATTACTCTGGCAATGAGAACGAAATAATTGCAAAAAAAATTAAAAAAATAAAGTTCTTTTAGTAGCTGTTTTTGCCGGTGTAAAATTATATGGGATTTATATGAATATATATGGGTCAGATATTTTCATATATGGATCATATATAATCATATATGGAGCACGTATGAATCAAATGAAATTATATAAGGTTATAAAGATTTGTGTTTACATTGATAGGTCTGGTATTTGTTAAATTGATCAAAATAAGATTGATAATGATCGGTGTGACTAATGGTAATGAGCATTTGTCAGCTTATCTCGGACGTCACTGATACGTACAGTGCACGACAGTACGAAGTCGTGCACGCAGTCGCTATGACACGACGATTTGCATTAGGAAGTGGGAAAAGAGGCAGGGAGGGAGAGAGAAGCTTTCGCACCCACACCGACACACTTCGGGAACCAAAAATGTGTCTTGGATTCGCGCAGAAGCACCGCGCTCGATTCAGCCGGTTGAATGTTGTGCTCACTCGGATTTAGTTGATGTCCACCTCCCGCGTTGGTCGGGCGTACGAGGCTCGGCGAGCGTCGAACATGACACCAAGTTTCTAGATCATCGATCCCAGCTGATGAGCCTTCACGGGACAATTTTCACCTTTTTTGTGCCTAACTCAGTGCGACAATATTCGGCTCATTTAATATGACAAGACGGTCCCACAAAACTTCCAACGCACCTTAAGTTTTTTCATTGACAGTCCAAAGAATTTGGCAAATTTTGCTCTGACAACATTGGTAAACAAGAGGATCGACATTGTATTTTGGGTTCGTTCTTTGGTTCCGAACGCTTGAAGGTGGATGCTGATCGGGCCGAGAGTGACAGTCCAGCCCACGTGGATCCACGTGAGAGTGGCGAGCTCGCGCTAATCAGGCTTCAAATGCCGGTCAAAGTTGAAAGTGTGCATCGGCAGATAATTCATGTGATAATACGTGCCAAGAGTTTGTAAAATTCAAAGAGAGTATATTTTTATGATAAGGAGATGGGAGATGAGAAGCGAGTGCTGAGTTTGTGTTGACTTTTTTGAAATCGAAGCGACGTCGCGGGTAAGTCCAGTGCGATTTTGAAATTGAGCAGTGAAATTGTCAGAGAACACGACAGATCGTCGGGCATTCCCTTTTTCGGGTCGTAAATTTTGCGAGCTCGCAAAGTCGAAAGTTGGCTGAAAAATTGCGCCCTGATTTTTCGGAGTAATTGACGCGATAAAAGCGCTGATAAAGTGGCTGAGAAACAATTGATTGTGATTGTCTTTATTTGGAAAAAAAAGGTGTCCTGAGATTGGAACTTTTTTTTTTCGTCTCGTCGGTATCTTTTCAAGCATATCTTCCACATTTCCATCCCATTTAATTGACAAGAATAAATGCACTTTTTGGTGCAACGAAAAATCTTTGTTTATCTAGTGTCTGCCACTTGTGCGGGTTTAAAATATATTAGCTTCCTGTGCGATATTTTACGAACCGTTTCTGCACGAGCGATGCTGAAGAAAAAAATTTGGAACACAATTTATAACCGTCAAGTGTGATGAATTATTTTTGGGCACGTTTCATGGATGCTTTTTCCGAAATTCATTCTAATGGCGCGAAACAATTTCGATACCGTGCAACAGAGAAAGTGAAACACTTTTTATCACGCGCAATTATTGCTGAATCGCTCTGTGCTCAAATTTATCCGCCTGTAAAGTTAACAGTTCAAACTTTGCTCATAAATAGAAACTTGTAAATACGTGAGTTTTGTTTTTGCTGCGGATGCACAACTTGAAACCATAGGAATTCTCGGTAAATATTAATATTAGCTGTAAAATGTTTGGCTGACTAAATAACTCGCCGGGTTGAAATTGCGTATGAAATATTATCTAAATCATGTGAATTCAGCTTTGAAAATATATAGCCGAGGATTTGTAATTACAATAAACATAAATTTATGGCACGAACAAGACCTGCATTATTTATCCACAGATGCGATATCTTTTGCTGGTTCGTCGTCTCCCAAAATTACCAATCACGTATAGAACTTAATGTGACTTGGTATAACAGTGTTATTTATTGCATCAGCAACGTGTTCAGGTAGCCTAATTATCTTGATGGATTTTCGTCCGAAATAATTTGACTGAAAATTGCTGCTCTGGTGAGATCAAATTTTCGAAAAACGAAACAAGAGAGAAGGAGCGAGAGAGAGAAAATTTGCACATCATTTTCACCACATTGTATCTCATTTTTCCTCGAGTCGAACTTGTTATACTTTTTTATTCCGGCTTATAAAAAAGTACTGGTTCGTTTAGCAAAGAAAACAACGATCGCATGACATTATAATGAAGAAAAAGAATACCTTCGCTCTCGCGGCGTACACATCTATTATAATAGGAGCTGGTAATATAGATAAGGATATCAGGTTTTTACGATCACAAAATTTATTTACGTTATTTATACTGTTTGTTCGTTTTAATTACAACTGACCAACTTCGAGTTTAAACTAACTAAAATTTGCTATAATTATTAACAGGAATTTCATTTTGTGTATTAATTGTTGATAGGTGAAATTAAATTCCTTCCTACAATTTGAAACGAACAATGTAACAGAAGCTTGTTCCACAAAAATGTGCAACATCCAAATTTTGGCATTTAAAAAGTTCATGCAGTTAACATTTAGAAGACAGAGAGGCTTTTTCAGATAATCGCTGTTCTGAACTAGTCCGTCGGGAATCGAAAACATTTAGAACGAAAAATACCGAATGAAATTACAATCGTTGGCGAACTTTTTTTTTGTAACTACAAAAAGTAACGAAAAGTGTATCTGTTTTTGAAATTCATTAACAATTTATTAACGGTTTTTCAAGATTTACGCGTTTAAATGTTGAGAGGGATAACAAACAACCTCAAAATATTTCTAAAAAGTTTGCTCCTCGCAATATCGATTTTTGCCAACCAGTAAAGGCAGATTAAAAATGAGTTCATGAAAATTGAACATGTTCGGATAATATGAGTTACATGATTTGCGCAGATTACATGTTCGTTACGCTTTGCAAGGATAAGAATCTCGCGAGATCAAAAGGGCTGATCCAATTCCGTCGCGAAACTGCGCTTCCATAGAGACGAAAATAAGCAAAAATATTGAAAAGTGATTGGCATAAATTCTCGGAACCGAAAAAGTAATCTCTTATTGAACATTGGAAAAGGGCGCGTATTTGAATAAAAAAAAAGAAACCGTTTTGTTTCCATTCAATCAGAAGATCATTATCGATAATTACATCGCAATCATAATGGATATGGAACTCGACCTCTGTCGCATTTGGATAACGATTAATACCGCTTCATCAACGGTTTATTGTAAACGAATTGTTTTCATCGTTGCGCCAGTTTCGGACAAGTTTGTTTCTCTCAACCAAACAAAAGACCCAAGTTTGGTTCATCGAGTACAACTTCGAGTCATGTTCAAATTAAAAATTCATTTGATTCTACCCCAAAACTCGGTCACGGGGTTTGACGCAAAACATCCCGCAGACTATAACGTCTGGGACAAAAAACTTGCAAGTTTTATTGAATTTGAGATTAAAGAATATTTCTCATCATTGAAACGGCGAACTTGGTTTTTTAAAATTAAAATAACATTCTGATGAAAGTATAAAATTTGACAACGTAATGAGATTGATATTGTTTGCTATTGATTTTCAAGGTAGTGGTATCTTGAAAATCAGTGGAACTGATAAGAGTGACCAAGTAGTCAAAAAACGTCGTGATATCCAAAAGTTTGTGGTCAAGTAAATCGGTATTGATCAGACTCGAGTCATTCAAATTTCGTTCTGTCTGCAATCAGAAAAATCTTGTGACAGATATTGACAGTTAATAATAAACAAAAGGCACAATTGTTTGTACTAATTTTGATATGAATCGATAATAATAACATTAAACTGAACATTTTAGCAAACAAAAACAAATTGTTTTTTTGGATCTTGACTAATTTCGATGATTTACAAGCCGGTGTCAAATTGTTCCAGTTGTTTCGCTCAATTTGCAGCATTTACATTTCGTCGCGCATTCTTTTTGTTCATCGATTTGCTATTATTCGACTGCCGCGACAGCGTTGAATGCAAAGCCCCAAAAAGCTAGGCCGCGAGCAAGTGCAACTAGCCGGGCAAAGGAGCCTAATTAGCGCGTATTCTTTTTAAGGAAAGAAACAACAATAAAAAAGAACTCGTCCGTGCTTATTTTGCCACTCGGATTTGTTTTCGCGACGATTCTTCTCACGTGACAACTGCAACGGTTCACAAATTTCGCGTAATGTGCAAAACGTTGCTGTATTTCATTGCAATTTTTCTGTCCGACTGAAATATACTCAGGTTTTAGTGCCAAACAAGGCGTGACGTTTCGCACTTGCAATTTTTAACAAATTAATTTGCTCAATCTTGCAGAAAAACATGATTAAATTGTTGTTGAGCTATTTTAAAAAGGTCAAGTTACATTGTTTAAACTATTCTTTTTGATTGTTGATTGTTGATATTTTTTAGTTTTTAATTGCAGTATAGAAAAGTTTAAAACAGTTGGTTTTGCTTTTCATGTTTGAATAAACTTTTTAATTTGACTTGTTAAACGCCTGAAATCACTTGTATTAAATTTAAAACTACTGCATTTACTTTTGGAATTCGAAACGTGACAAAACGCGGCGCCTTTTTTAATTCTAAACAAATTACACCGCGGGGCATTTGCGTCACGCTTCGAAACACTCAACTGTTTCTTCGGCCAAGATTGAGAAGAAAAAAATCCATATTGTTCTCTGAATTTTGACTGCGCATGAAATTGTTTATTTACTGGAGCAAAATCAATGTGATTGATGGTTCTTCTTTTCGTAGGGTTATCGGAGCGATTCGAGAAAAAGAGAGAAAGAGAAATTGAACCAGTTATTACCTTGCGAAAAAACCGAACAAAAAGCAACAATTGAAACTACGACAATACTAAAAAAAAAAACTTTGATAAGCAAAATTAAATTGTTCTTATCGAACCTCCATTGATAGCAAGTTTAATTGACTTTGTATAGAAACATTTTATTATCCAAAATGTCCACTATTTTGGATTACGAAAAGGCGGTTGAGAGTGGCATGTCGCCGAATCAGGTAATTCATTCGAACACTTTTAATTGATATAAGATTAACGATTACAAGACGCATGCCAAGAAATTTGCATCCAATTTATGATTTTTCGTTTTCAGTTCGTTTCTATTTGCACTGATTAAACACAGATTTCACTGCAACTGCAATAACAAATCTTGAGAAAAAAAGTAAAAAAAAAAAAAAATGAAAAAAAATTGTTCCTAATAATAACAAGCTGTGTTATGCGGAAAATTGTTATCTTAAGATATTCCGAGAGGAAGTTGAAATTTCATCGTAACAAATTAAATAATTTCCCGCAAAATTAACAGCAAATTAAAAACATTATTTTTAATCTCGGCCACTTATCTTTTTATTTTTCATCTCAAATTTTTCTTTGCTTTGGAAGCCCAAGTTGAATAACAAACATATTTTTTCCCTTCCCGGAGAAGAAAATCTGAAAACAGTAATGGCCAAAAACGAAATGATAATAACACACTCGTGGCAATCGATAATTTCGTAGGTTTATTTTCGTCAGACGACTTGCTTTTTTCTGGACTCAAAAGGAATTGAGTGTTGTAACGAGATTTACTACAATCGATCAGTCGATTGTTATTCATGAAAATCCAGTTCCATCTTTATGACGCGTTAAATGTTATCGTCTGATAATCGTCGTACTGTTTAGTTCTGATGACGACAGGTCTGACCACAATCAGGAAAATAATTGTTGAGTAATATAGTCTGAATGTTATTGTTACCATGTATAACCTTTTTGTATCGATCATACGTCAAGAACTTTTTTCCCTTTTGAAAAATCTTATTTTAATTAAAATTTCAATTAAGCTTTTAATTAAAAAACTAATGTAAAATAATTTCTCATCATACGCTTGTTCATATAAATTCGATCGAGTTTTTTTATTTTATTCAAAGTTTTTTTTCACTTGTATGATTTTTATTCAATGTTTTATTTGCTGTAAGATGTTAATTAAAAGTTTGGTTTTGTAAAAATGAGTTTAATAAGAGCAAAAAAAAAAACGTTTGTTTGTTACAGGCGATCGAAACAAAAATCTACAAAAGAAGATGGCTGATATTAGCGATTTTCGTTGTGTACAGTGCAAGCAACGCTATGCAATGGCTCCAATACAGTATTATTACAAACATTATCGTCAAGTATTACGGTGTGCGAGACTTTTGGGTGGAGATGACCAGTATGATTTATATGATGACGTACATTCCATTCATTTTTCCAGCGAGCTATTTCCTTGACAGATTCGTAAGTTACTCCAATCATAACTTTTCCTTTAAGATAAACTTCTCCAACATATAAATCCCAATATAAAATCCAATATTTTAAATCTAAAAAATAAATCAAAATATGATTTTATGAACCTGAACATGGAATTTGATTTAACAAACTGTACAGAATGACGAAATGATTAAATAACAAAACTGCTTAATAAAGATCATGATTTGTTAAAATCAGTTTCCAGACTGACAGTTGTGGAGATCAATCACAATTCATAACGTTGCCAGACTTCCGTAAAAAGGACAGTTTTTCATAAATAACATGATCGATTTTTCAATAACCCCTTTTCATAAAATCACAACAAATTGAACAATCGCTCTATTTCAATTTTCTTACGACACATGTTTTGCTGCAATTTGATAATCAAAATTGGCCAACCAGTTTATATCTTGAACTTGACAAAGAACAAGTTAATTTGCACTTATCACACAGGAATAAACTGAATGCATTTTTCGTTTTATTCTGTCGTTATGTTTGTCTGAAAACATTGGTTTCTAACAAACCTTGAACACTAATATTCTAAAACGGTTTCAGAACTAAAATAAAAATTCACATTGTAAAAATGACAATTTTTCAAGTAAAATCTTTTATCGTAGTTTAAGTCTATAAGGACGAAGGGATTTTAATAAAAAATTGTTGCTTTCAGGGTCTTCGATATGCAGCGTTGTTCGGTGCTATTGGAACGACCGCAGGATCCTGGGTTAAGGTATTCAGTGTATCACCAGATCTATACTGGGTGACGTTTACCGGCCAGACGTTGGTTGCTTTGAGCCAGACATTTGTTTTATCAGTCCCGGCGAGATTAGCCGCGGTTTGGTTCGGACCGGATCAAGTCAGCAGTGCGTGCAGCATCGGAGTCTTCGGTAATCAGGTAAATTCAATCACACCAAATTAACCGCCTCGTTTAACAAACCAGTCTCAACTGATTGATTGTCATCGATTCGATCAGTCTTATAAACTCAATTACCGCAATTTTCCAACTACAAATCTACAACTCGACGTTCTTATTTGGATCACCGACTGTGTGATTCATTGTTCAACGCAGACAATTTCTATTTAGGACAAAATACTGTATTGCACACTGCCAATAGAACCTCATTGCAATTTCACGGTTCAACTGTTTTAACAACGAATTGTTTTCCGCATAACTCAATGATGCACCGATAATATTCAATCGTACTAGTAACTGCCGATTTTTGCAAAGCGTTGCAAGTTTGACGTAAAAAAAACATTCTATTGGCACTAACCAAAGTTGACGATCCAAAATTGGTTTCATTCGCCAGGAACGTTTTGCAGAGTATTTAGCATAATTTTGATATCAATCTCACAGTTTTGTGTTCCAGAAATTGCAAAGAAAACAAATGAAAGAAAGAGAGAAAAATGAATGAAAAGATTGACGACAAAGAAACCAGACAAATAGCTGTGCAAGCATGAGCCATTTCCTCACACTTGAACCGTAATCTCTTGTGATTTTGCAATCAAGCTGGGAAGCTTGGCGATGTCAAACACCCACGATTACCATCGAGGGGAGTAGAACCCCAACGATCTGACTCACGCATTTATATTTCGCTACGTTTCCGCGGTGTACAAGTGGTTCAATCTGCCAGCTCCAGCTTTCCACTAGTTACAAATCACTCGGGCAAAATATTGCTGAGAATATCAAACGTGTCGATTCTCTATCTATCTTATCGATTCGTACTATCAAGAGGGGGAAAAACAGCTGACTGATCGTTATGCTGTGCCTAATGTTTGCACTCGTAAATTGAAAAAAAAAGAAACCGATAACCTTGACTCAAAATCTGTTAAAGGGTTGATTCGATTTTCTGTTCGAACAAGTCTGATTGAGAAAGAAAAGACTGTTTGATGGAACTTTGCAAATTTGAAATGGATTTTTCAGATTGGTAATTTGGAAAGAAAATTGTCAATTAGTCTGAAGAGCTGGATAAGAGAAAGAAATTGTAAATGTTTATTGGCAGTTGAGTCTGATACCGAAGTATCATATTTTTGAGCGGACAAAGAAATAACGTCGGGTAATGAAATTATAAAGGAGGGAGTGGGTTTTATTGCTCATCCTTGTATTCATTGGATGAAATTAAGGCACCCCGGATATATTCTCAAGTTCACGCTGGTCGACATTAACCAATGATGTCTGAATTGCGCTATCCAGTCAGCGCAAATTGTTCGCGACAATCTTGAGCTTTGCATTTTGAATTAATGAATTGCTTTTCTGCGACCAACTTTTTCTTGATTGAATAATGACGAGCTGTTTCCCAAGGAATAAAAGAATAACGTCATTACGTAATGGAATTTTTTAGTCTGTTTTTTTAATTCGTGTAAGCTTTGTCTGGTTTGCGATATTTAAATCGAGTAAAATTCAGTTTCCCAAGCTGATACAGCGCTTTGAATAACATTATCATATCGATTGGTGGGCTATTAGTTATTAATTGAAAGGCGATTGAGAAAATAATTACCACTGATATAAGATAACCGATGCAATTTCCCAATTTCTAACATCACAATTTGGAGGCAGGAAACCGGTATGATTTTCGTCGTGGGATGAATTTTCAATTTCAATTAATCCTCTAAGTTTAATTAGTTTTTCTTTTCACTTTTCTTCTGAGGTAGTTAGTTCTCTAACGACGGAAGTCAATGGACTGAAATTGACGGAACTGATAAAATCACAAAAGCAATAATTCCTTTAAAGCAAAACTGATGCAACGCTCAATTAGAAAGCACGATCGAATTAATTTCGCGTGGAATATTGTTTCGTTGGATTTCAATCAGTCAAATTGACCTCAACATCCGCGAAGTTCGTCGAATCACTATGGTTGTGCTAGATTAATTAATTTAATAAGCTAATAATCAAACGCTTTTAGCTTCTGGGCGTGACACAAAGCAGCGTTTTAATAACGAAAATTATCGAGATTTGTCGGCGGGTTCAGAAGTGACGATATTGATTATAACGCCCGCGACACTCAATCACAATTGTATCCACAATTTATAATCGCAATCATCAAGATTTATGACCCGATGGGTATCACTGTCCCGCTCTCAAATAGCCCCAAGTAATTAAAAGAGTTTGTTATCAGTTTATCAACTGATGCTCATCGTGTTTCGCTATGCGACTTGACCACGAAAATGTTATGAAAATCTGGTGCACCTGGGAAGTGATCGATACTGTGTCAACTTCTGGAAATAGAAAATAAATTCTCATTTCTATTTTTGGTCTTTACATCTTGCATTTCAATTAAAATTTCAATGTAACGAATTTAAACTGATCAAAAGTCCAATTATGATTTAATGAAGCAGCAGGTTCGAGTGATTTGAAGTATCTATCGAGGTTGAGTGGCGAGGTGCAGAGAGTTTTTTTCATTTTTTCTTTGAAAATCATAAATACGAGATTTCAATTAAATGGAAATCAAACGTTTCGATGACACTTGACAATTTCATTTCTTGATCTCGTTTATTTAGTTTGACGTGTGCACGCGTTTGAATTATGCTATGATGCTGGAAAATTAGGAGTAATTAAGCGACAAGGACGGCTGGAACTAGTGAGACTGAAAAAACGAGGGAAAATCTTTGTTGTAGATCAGATTCAATCATTTTTTGTTTACGAAAACTGAAATTGTTACGAAATTAGTCGCAGTTATGTGAAACAGAGTGTAAACAATTTTTTGAACATATTTTCAAGAGATTAGAACTCGGATTAAAACGATTAAAACAGACGCACGTCGGAGTGTTTTGTGAGGGTGAAAAGAGAAACTTTTTGTAAAGCCAAAAATTAAAAAGATTAATTTTGAACGACCAAATTTGTTGTTACTTCGTTAAGTTCTTTTCTGTAGCTTAATTTAGCAAAATTTTAATTGATAATGAGTAATTTATCAAGTTTTTCTTCAACAGTTAGGAGTGGCTATTGGGTTCCTGTTCCCACCGATGTTAGTTCCCAACAACGACGATCCGAATGTAATTGGGAAAGGTCTTCAACTTATGTTCTACATCGTTGCAGCAATTACGACCACAATATTGGTGTTGATAATATTATGTGAGTGTCAATATTCCGTACAACCTGACTGCGAATGCGGTCAGGGTAAATTATTTTCAACGTCACGTAGTTTCACTTCAGACTTGCCTCTAATGATACAAAATTTGATTTCCCATTCAAATTGAATCATACATTTTAACCACACAAAGAATATTTGAGATACACAAGCATTGATCACGATGCTTGAGTTAACGAATGGATAATAAACTCAAAATATTCTTTTCAACATTTCAGTTTTCAAAGACCAGCCTCCATTGCCACCAAGTGCAGCTCAAGCAGTCCAAAGAGAGGCCGAGTCCCCGGATAATTTTTGCATGTCGGTGAAGAAGCTCGTGACGAACGCCGGTTACATCCTTCTCTTGCTCAGCTATGCCATCAACGTCGGAGTCTTTTATGCCATCAGTACATTTTTGAACAAAATTGTGCTGCAGTACTTCGAGGTACAAAAAAACAAGAACAAAAAATTAGCTTTAGAAAAATTATAGCCCATCGGACAAAAGTTTCGTGCATTTATGCCCGATTATCCGCTCCATTTATTCCAACAAGTTGGGTTTCTTTTTTTTATTTTTAATTCGAAAATAGATCACGTCCACGTCACACCAAAGCAAAATATTCAAGATCCGGACTATTTTGTATGCGCTGTTATCGTTTATTATTTTTGCACATTGATGAAGTTATGAGCCTTGACACAATTGTTTTTTTTTGACCAACTTCACGTTTTTCAGTCAAGAGATACTTCTAATTCATTATTATCTGGGTGTATTCAGATGTCGAATCCGCTTAAAGTGATTTTGTATGCAAAATCGTCATGATCCATTTCAGTCCAGTGAAATCAAGAAAAATCGAGAAAAAGTTTAAACGTATTGTGATAAAAATAAAGTTGCGACTTTTTGTTTCGTCTGACTGTTATTTATCGAGTTGGATTATTGTTCGTTTTTTCAATCGTTTCTCCAATGAAAATGATATGATTTGATTTATCTTATAGGGTCACGAACAGGATGCTGGTCGCATCGGTCTGACCATTGTTTGTGCGGGAATGTTGGGTTCCGTGTTATGCGGCGTTGTTCTGGATAAAACTCACAAGTTCAAGTACGTTATCAGTGCATTTTATGAGAACCCACTAATGACGTTAAAATAATGACTCACAATCATCTGTTTTCAGGGAAACTACTCTAGCAGTTTATGTGCTCTCGGCTTTGGGCATGGTGGTGTTTACGTTCACCCTCTGTGACTCCATTCCACTTTATGTAGTTTACATAACGGCTGGCATCTTAGGGTAAGTACTTATTAATAAATAATTCCCATCCTAAATAAACATACTTAACCATCCAGTCTACAAAGTTGAAAATAATTTTCTTCTTTCAGAATTATGTCATTGCATCGTTGCGAAGACGTCATTTCAGTATCACAATCGTCATTTCACTTTCATTACGTAAATATTTCTCTCTAAATATCATTCATTTTATCACGAGCATACTTTCCTCATAACTTTAAAGATGTTTGTAATTTCTTATTCACTCATTTTGCAGCCGTTTTCTGGATCATTTTGTTGTTGTTATTTATGTTATTTTGATGTGAATTTCAGTTTCTTTATGACTGGTTATCTGCCGGTGGGTTTCGAGTTTGCAGCGGAATTAACGTACCCAGAACCGGAAGGCACCTCAGCAGGCCTGCTCAACGCTATGACACAAGTGTTTGGGATACTGTTCACAATGGGTTACGGATATCTGTTCGACCTCATCGGTGATTTCTGGTCCAATATTGTGCTCTGCATTACTCTTGGGTTTGGTGTGTTTCTCACTCTATTGATACCAAATGATCTCAGAAGACAGAATGCGAAATTCTAAAAGAGTCCACTTGCACATTGTCAGAATTTGAAGAAACAAACAATGAAAGCCAACAAACGAATTCCGGTCACTTTTGCACTCGAGTTTCAATCTGATTTTTGTTTTTTGATTTTGTTCAAAGTGTCTTCCAAAATGTGCCAAACTTCGTTTGAATTGTGATTGTTTATTGTTCCGTTTTGTTTTCTGTTAAGTTTTGTTGATTTTAAAAACATTTAAATCAGGTGATTTGAGAATGATCTTCTTTTCTGATTGAACACTTTTATTTTGTAAATTTTGATCTTGAAGACACTGTTAGTTTTGATTAGTAAGGGTATGCATTTATCCAAATAAAACAACTACAATACTCGTTAAATAAAATTATCTCTATTTGTTTGAATCTTTTTTCAAGTTTAAGAATGAACGTTTCTCAACGTGCAAATGTAATTTGCGGATTTTCCAATGGACAAAAACTGACCTCGCGTTGAAACATGAATTTCAACGTTTTGTTTATCTCGTGGCGGTTCTTGCAAGAATTTGAACGAATGTGGCGCACTGAAGCGTGGCGAAATTCAGTGCCAGAGCACATCCGAGTCCTTTTTATCAATGTCACTGTCAACGATAATCACGGTAAACGATACTCTTTGAGATGACAATAATTAAAAATAGTGTGTAAATGAAAAAAAGAAAAAAAAACCAAACAAATAACCCCTCAGACCTCCGACGTTCAGACGATTATTTTTCATGAATAATTTCAATTCGTGGTTACAATTAGCGATAATTATGAAATGCTCTATATGTCGGGATCAGGCCGATAGAAACCGGCCCGTTTGTGGTACTTGAACTTTGTCGTTTGAACCGCGGCAATTGTAAATCTGGCGAATCACTAGTCAAGGATGAAATGTTTAAATTGCGAACTAAACACGACAAACGAGCGCGGTTTCTGTGCGATCTTTTTCCAATGCATTGTACCGAACGGCTTTAGACTGAATAGGTTTCCAATTTGGTTTAGAATAAGAGGTTCCGTGCTTCTGCTTCGATTGAATTGTACAGGATAGACAATCTGCCTTGCAAAAACAAAGATTTGCAATTCCCGATGACTTTTGATACTTGTCAAAGTGCAAAGTTTGACATTGCGAAAAATATAATAACATTCCTGTCCAGTTGCATTTCTTAGTGATCAAATTGTGACAAAATTGAAAAAAAGTGCAACCTTGCATCTTGACATTGAGCTTAGATCTTTTCGTCACGGTAGCAACGATAATTTCATCGAGTCCTTGGTGATTGCGTGCTTGTTAGCATTTTTACAATTCCGAACGTGCGACTTTGTTGTCAGTAAATTGTTATTGACAGAATAATTTCATTTCAACTTGATGAAAAAATTGAAACAAGAAAAAGAAGAGAATAGCTTCGATCGCTCCCACCGACTTTTTGTTTCATTTTGTTCAGCACAAATGCACGATATTAATTTCGTCCCAACCGTCGAAAGTAACTGACAAGACAATAATTCATCGACTAAAAATTACATTATAGAAGCATTTGTAGCCGAACTTGGCTTCGACGTATTTACCACAATGCCGATTCACATCGGTTATTTTTCATAGCGAATGAATTTTCACAAATTTCCACAGTTCTCGTTTCAACGATTGAAAAATACAAACAAAACTCAAATTATAATCAAGATTCGAATTGTGAAATTTAAAAACAAGCCGCCAATTTGCGTGGCGACGAAATTTTTGTTATCGTGAGAGCCTTCAGGTTTTCATTCGAAACCTGCTACAATAATTCGAGACAATGAATATTCAACCAAACTTGAATAACGAATTTAACGCAAAAATGCCAGAGACAAATAAGGAAAACGCCTAATTGAGACGAGACAATTATTTTTCATACCAAATTTATTCCCCCTGAAAAGTTTTCAGACTTGGAATTATATTCTCGTCGTTACGATTAAATCATTGTAAATGTTGAACAAACGGATAAATTTATTGGTAGATAAAAAAAGAGAGAAGAAAAAATTGTATAGTATACGCGACAACAGACTGTAACTCGACCTAGGCCAAGTTAAGTGAAAACTATGTAGATGATAAAAACAACAAAAAAATCTCTTTGTAGATAGTTGATATAAATGTTATGCGACACAGTTGTCCGCAAATGCATATATATTTTATATGAATAATAGATTTGTTCATATCTGTCAGAGTTTATAGAGGCGCATGAATATTGATCTTTGCGAAGTGTTCCATAACTGTTAAATAATAAATAAGCGTAGAGTATCTAAAAGTGATAACAGTTAATCGGGCCCGTAAAGGCTCCTTAGAGTTTAACGCAACTTTTCCCCAATTACATTTTGTTCGTAAATCAAACCTGCCGGAGCAATTCCGGGTGTCGATTCAATAATTTCGATCAAATTGAAAGTCTTTGCGCCGATCTCGCTAGGAAAATAATTTCAAAGCGAAGTTTTAGAAATGATATTTGCGTCCGAAAAGCAACATGCAAGGACCAATTGTAAAATAAGTGCAAATCAATATTGTAACATGCTGCTACTGAAACCGTTCCTTTGCCGGTGCAATCCGATTTCGAATCCTTTTGTCGCAAGGTGTTTCAAATGTTTATGAAATTTCCGGATGCTCGTAAATAGGACTCTCTAAAATTCTAATGGATCGGCGACTTTTTCAGAAAATGGGTTTCAGAACTGACTTGCAGACGGTGGAAATTAAATTTCGAGTTATCGAAAAGAGTTTCGAAAGAAATGTCGCAAAGCAAATTATTATATAGATTCTCAATTTGTTTTCGTCAAACGCGTATATTTTTCTATAGGCTGCGTATTACATGTCAAAGATGTTGTAAATAATTGAATAGACGAGCGTTTTAAGAAATCATAGTTCGTGTATATTATAAATATTTGATTTTGATAATTGATTCGAATAATTTTGTAAAAGATTTTGTATTCGTATTTTCAATTTCATTTTTTAATTTCTCTCTTTTAAGTACGCGCAATTGATATTTGTGATATTACAGTGTAAGTTTTAGATAAAAAAGTATACAATTATGCTATGTTTGAACAATTGACAAATGATTTGCAAAACAAACTTGTACATCATTGCACGTTGTTCATTTTTATTACGATACATTTTGTTAGAAAAGTTATGTTCAAAAAATGGAATGTATGTAACTCTAGCAATTATTTTATCAGCGTATAGATCGAAACGAAACATTGAGTGTCTTATCGTAGAGGCAAACAATTATCGCTGTTAATGAATATTTAAAATATTCTCGAACGTAAAATAATAAAATGTTAAAAGTGTAATATCTTATTGAGGCCTGATATGTTTTTTTTTTTTGTAATAAAAAAGTGTAAAAAACAATTTAGTAGTTTTGTCCTTCAACCTGACTTTGGAATGTTTTTGGAATATTGATTAATCGATCAAACGATTTAATTTTTCTCTCAGGTGTAAGTTCCTGATACAAACATTGAACTTTGCGTTTATCTCGTAATCACGTGGTGGGAATGGGAAGTATCACGTGACTTCATCGGCTGGCTGCCAATAGCAACCGCGAAAAGTGTAAACAAACATGGCTCGAAATGTCAAAATTCTCTACAAAGTGTAACAATTAAACCGGACCAAAATGTGATTCACTAAATTTACCTTCAGTATTATTGTTCGGACGTAAATTTACATTCTGTAGTTGTACAGCCTTCAGCAGTGAGTATCGCTTGACAATTTTATGGCATAATAAAATTTGTTTGCTGCAACTAATTAATATATCAATCAATGAATGCAAAACTCATGAATGAAATGCAGTTTTTCAATGTCATAATTTTGTTTTCATTTACAAATAGTAAAAAAATTGAGTTCAAATTTAGTAAGGAATGAAAAATGAACTGTTTAAATTACGGGATCTCGTCCAGTGATAAAAATCTTTTCAGCTCAAAAATGATGATTTATTAATAACATATCCCATGAAAAATTTGCAACCTTCTTTTTATGTTACAATCCAAACACCATAGCTTACACATATACGTAACTTACCGCGACAGTTTGCAAGCTCGCAGGTTTTAGAAAGAAAACAAAAAATGAGAATAACACTCACGGGTACACAGTGGTGTAATAAAGTGTCATATCACTTTATTCACTCAATAGTTAACATTAATAATACATAATTTAACCGATCAAGTATTTTGTATAATTTTTACATAAGGAGATGCATTATTTTTACGGTACATTCAACTGTTGTATCTAACCATATTTATTTCATTTAATCGTAGGCAACTATTTCATTTTTTTTTCTTCAGTAGAGTTTGATAAGACTCGAAACTTTAACATTATTTTTGTAATTTACACGCGTAAAGCTGTTTCTCATTGCCCGTTCGATTTCAATGATCCAAGTCGCCTCAAAGTTCTCCTTACAACGATGATTATACAAATTCATTTGAGTTGCGCCGGTGCGGTGCAAAATTTGTCAATTGTACAAACCGGTTAACAGAATAGTGTACATAAATGCTGTGCTAACATTGCGCGAACCGAGCAATTTTATCTTAAAATTTGTTTACAGAAGAAAAAAAAAGTTTGAGCATACGTGGAGGAATCAGGTATAATCAAAGTCGTCGAGAATTGTGCTTTAGGCAACGTCGTCGAAGAACAATGATTACGATGTAACTTACAAAACACGAGCGAAATATTACATACACGTTCCGAATCTCAGAACTATGAGACCCGAATGCCAGCGCGTGCCTTCGCATTCATCCACTCACAAATAACATATTTACACGATTCCCCATCCCCAACTTAAAGTGTGAACAGATTAAGGCTCCAGCTATAGGCTACGTTCTACAATGTACAAATGCTGTGTGTACTTTTTCCACTTATCCCCGTATTTTTTAGAGTTCTTCGTAATTCTGCTGCTTATCTTCGTTCTTTTTAATTTTTCCCCTCGTTCCTCGCAGCGTCTGGCTGTGCAATGCTCCGGTCAGCTCTAGCACCAAAAAGAGTCGCGCTATTATTTGTTTTCATCATCCATCGAGTTTTGTAGAAAATTTTTGTGTGAATGGAACGTGTACAAAGGGGTACAAAGGTCGAAAACTTGGTCGGGGCCGCTCAGCACACCGAAAATCGAGTACAAAAGTTGCGTTTTTTTATATAAAAAGTAATACAAAATAGAGATGTCGTAAAATTAGTCTTTGTTTTTGTGTGTTGTTTTTTTTTCTTCTTTAATTAAGTACGTGCACGTTGCGTGCCGGTACAAAACTGACGTATCGAGATGGTCTAGAGTACGAGGTTGCGTATAATAGATTCGTCGATCAAGGAAGGAAACGAAAGGGCTATGGCAGGGAACTGAATAAAACTGTACGCAGCTCTACGTAAATGCAAAACAACGTTTTCTTAGAATTGAGTAAACATAAAATTCCGTCGACGAGAGAAGTTTGATTGTGCAATTGTAACGGTTCGTTTTGCTCCTTGTCATTATCGACAAGTTGCAGTTCGAGATAATTCGCCACCAATCACATCACACGTCCAGACAAGTTCCTCGATAAATTGATTTCCGTTAATATATATATTTTGTATAAAGGATTTTCAGTTCTATTGACTCTTAAGCTCTTTGCCAATACTGTACGAGACGATTTTGTTCCAGTCGATTTTGGTCCGCATGACCGGCAGCTGCCTCCGCAATGCCTTGAACGTCGTGTCGGACATTGTTTGATAATTCTCTGATATCGCAGTCTGGTAATCATTCTCCGCTTCTTCTACCAGTCGAATCAGGTCCTTCGCCGTCTGCTTCTCACTCGATATCGGTATTATCTCCTTCACGTCTTTACTGCTCACGAGTTGCACGTTGCCGTCCTCGTAGTAATGCACTTGTACTTTTAAGCTGCCCCGCAGCTCCGCGTTGCCCGAACTCTCGCTGAAACTCACACTCCACACCGAACGCCAACGACCGTTCCAAAAATTTTTCGGCTGGAACTGGTGATCTTCTATACAAGCTGTTAATGTTATGTTACCTGGAAAACAAAATCACATTATCATTTTTGTTTTACAATGTCAAAACCTTCATTTGCGTTTTAACGAAGACAAGAAGTATTCCAAAAACTAATGAAAATAAATGAAATTTCAAAGTTAAAAATAATGTACTTTTTTAATGGCTTGGCTTTAGATTCTAAATTTAGTTTGAACGTGTTTTTATTTGAGTGTTTGATAAAGGAAATAATCTCGTCATACACTTCAAATGACAGAATCTCTGCAGCGATGATTCATACATGAGTAAGAGTTCATAGATTCGCTTAGCTTGATGAAACTTAATAGTTGACCAGTTGAAGAAATGAAGAAGATTTTTTAATGTTTTTCAAGTTGAAATTGAAATGCATTTTTGGGTATACCTCCTTGGCTCTTCCCGAAAACGGAGCACGCTCCGTGTCTGTAATGATTTTGAGTATAAGTTGTGATTTCCTCCTGGAGTGCAGACCTCCATGGTTCCGCTGTCGAGTCCGTTTCGTATGGTTCATAGTCTTGGGCCTCTTTTTTCAAATGCTCGTACTTAAAACTTTGTTTACTGCGTGGATCGTAAAACCTACTGCCGCCCAGATCATTGTATTCCGTTATGAGTGCAAGGTAATCGCTTCCTTCGATCTAAATCAAGCAAACGAAATTAATAAAAATCATTAACAACAAATAAAAATAAAATCACGAGAAAGAAACAAAAAAAAGAGGAAATTTTGCAAACATCGCATAAATGATTCTGCAAACCACTTAATCCGAGTCCCAAAATAATATTTCCGCAGCTTTCAACAATTCTAAAAATACGAGACAAAAACACGACACGAGATAGACAGCGTGCAACATTTTCGTCCCCAAAAATAATTGCGAGTTTGCAAGACGGTTCTGTGAGGGAAAGGAGAGTGGCCCAATTTTGACACTTGTCCAGCGGGTCGGGATTTGTGGGTCGAAAAAATGATGGGATGAAAAGAAATTGCAGGACGGAAAGGTTTTAAGCGTGGGAACGACTGGGTGACTTCAAAAATAGGCACTTTGGCTTAAGAAGTGTACCTTAACAGGCGTGAGCTGGTCTTTGTTGTACTGGGCGAACGCGCCCGAGGCGCCTTCCTTCAGCAAACTGTCGTTGTCGAGCAGTAACCTCACATCGTTAAAAACCTCGTTGAACTCGCCTGGCGGCGAATGAAGTATAAAATCTGATACTATTCGCACCTTTTCCTGGTCGGAGATCTCGCTGTATTCCGCCATCTTACCTTACACTGCACGCACTGTCCGCCGATGTCACTGATGTGTCAACCATGGTTTGGATAGTACGAAGTACGAGGTGGTTCGGCGATGCCAGCGCCACTTCGTTGTGTTACTTTTTCGGTTGGTATATTAGAAATTGCTTTACCTATTCGGCTTTGCAAATTCCCCTTTTTTGAAACTCATTGATTCTTTTGATAACATTTTCTTTTCTGATTTCATTTTTTGAGTGTTTCAAAGTGGGATTAAAATTTCGCTAGATTTTTGTTCGTAAGTTTGATATGAGAATGAGTAAAGGCTCGTACAGAGGGATGATAGAAGGGAGAAACTTTTCTGCACAAACCTTGGCAAGGCGTATGAACTCGACACTAAACCGCTCTTTGACGTAGAATCAGAAACAGGTGTGGTTCATATTCTTATAGCGACGATTGCGAAAGAAAATTGAAATAATAGCAGTGAAAATGGTTGAGATAAAATAAAAGGGGTGATGAAAAGTTAGTGTGGGGAATTTATTTAGAGAGATTTGGATTTTCTTGGGTGTTAAGACGAGGATGAAATTCAAATATGTCAAGCCACTTTGGACCTGCGCAAACGATGGCACACGAATATTGCACAATTTCCTTATATGGTTATTCTACTTTTACGTTCATCACCCATACATACTGGACGATTTTGAATTTCCCGCTTTTTTTATGATTACTTTTTATTCATCTTGTTAAAAATTAGATATGTAAAGAAGACTTGATGCGCTCAATTTCTAGTTAATATGTTTGGGGTTAATTTCAGGATGACGAAAAAATAAAAAAAAAATGATGGATGATTATTGCAGAGATGCGCCAGCGACCGAAGAAGGTTCTTGCGTTGAAACGTGTGTCAGTAGTGGAGGTAAAAATATCTAATTTTGATTGAATAATGAAAAAATGTATATCAAATATAAAATCTTGAATAACTTTTGAATAACTAATTAGTTGAGATAAGAGACATAAAAAAAAAAGAAACAAGAGTGTAAGAACATATACATGTTATACAAATAAGTATAACAGAATGTGAAAAATGGATAAAATAAATAGATGATGATGTGTTTTCTTTTTTAAATTCCAGTTGCGCGAATGGCGCTCTTTTTGAGCGCTGGGGATGTTAATAAAAACAAAAATTAAAACCATAAAAATGTCCTAAAAAATCTATCTCGCTTATCATACCTTCAAACTTTCTACTTCAAAATCTACTGTCAACAATTTTATAAATATAAAAAAATACAACATGAAAGATCCTAGGGAACGTCACCTGGTGTGCAGGATGGACCGGTACGAACTCGAAGATCGGTACATGAGACTCCTCGATGAAGTGCAGGATCTGAAAAAGTTATCACACAATCAGGAGGACAAGATAAAAAAACTTGCAACAAAATTAATACGAGTTTCTGACAGTCCCAAGTCTTGTTTCAACGCAGCAGATATTGTACATGATAAGGACAAACTTTCAATGTTAGAAACTGAAAATGCCAAGGTGAGTTTTCAATTTTTGCACGGTTAAATTTTTAATTACAAAAATTAAAAGAATATTTTACATCTTTCATTTTGTTCTTTTATTCATTGAAATTAGTTAAAAGAAAAAGTTGGAGTTTTGCGAAACCAATTGCTGAGCCATAAATTCTCAAAAAGATTTCCTGCTGGTGCGCGAACTTTTCCAGGATTGTCTTCGGGGGCAACGTGAGTTAATGAAGCTAAACGAATTCCAGTCGCGGGAACTAAATAATTTAATTTTTTGTTCCCAGTTCGTGTCGAAGTGAAGCCAGCCGTTTGAAATTTGCAACTTGTGACTGTTCCGGAAACGAGGACGTTGCTAAAATGCAGGTAAAGGTAACTTTTTATTCTTTTTTACTTTTGCTATAACTACAAAAGTCATGTTTTTTACAGGAATGGGAAGCTATGAAAAATGGATACATTGAGAAAATAGCAGAGCTGGAAAGTATCTTGGCTATGTACACAACAGATAGTCGAAGGGAAAAGGTTGCCGAAAACGTGGAACATATTCGACTGTGGCGGCAATTGAAACAATTGAATGACAAGTTACAGGATGTTCAATGTAAAAATCAAAGTCTAACAGGGGAAAATTCAAATCTGAAGAAAAACCTCGAAGAAGCTAACAAGTAAGACAACACAAAATTGAGAAGCTTTTTTTCATAAAATTAATTGAACTTGATTTTATGCATTTTTTTAGGAACAACAAAGAATTGACTTTAGCGGTATGTACAGACCAAAAGCGACTAGCGGAACTTGAACGATTGTTGGAAAAAAACAACGACTGCAAGGAATCTCTGCACACAAAGGACAATCAGATTCGAGAATTGTTGCAAGAAGTCAAGGCCTTGCAGCAGCAAAACAAGGATATTGTTTTGTCGAATTCAAAGCTGGAGATTGAGAATACAGAGTTGAAACGAAAACTTTCCGAGCAATCGATGAGCCATCAATCTTTAAAAAGCGCCTACAGTAACGACCAGGCGAACATCACAGCTCTTCAAAGTGCGAACGAGCAGTTGCTTGGGAAGCTGCACGAACTGCAGAGGAATATTGACATTCTCACTATGCAACTCATGGTAAAAAACACAAACGAAAGAAAACAATTTTAACTTCGATTTCTCTAAAAACTAACTTTGGCGAAAAAAATGTTGCAGACTTTCCAGCATGAAAAAGCAGCGTCGGACGTTCAGCAGGTATACAAAAAATTTAGCACACCAACGTTGAGCGACCACCGAGATTACCTAAAATTTGTAACAAATGAAAATATTCAGGAACTGGAGTGTCCGAAATTGTGCGCAATGGAAAGGGGTTGCCAGACGAACTGGAATATGAGAGAGGAGTCGTCGCAAACCGATATTCATTCGAATTTGCAAGATCCGAAATTATCCAAGAGGATGGGGGAGCGTCCAATAAAATGCGGCTCGGATGGCCGTCCAGATATGTTTCACGGGTCCAATCCGTTGTCTCGGGAACGGATACTCATGTTACTCGAGCAAGCGCAGATTAATACTCCGCTGGGCTCGCAAAGGTTTAGACAAATAGACGACATAGCGGACATCGAGTGTTCGCCAATTTCCGTGTGTAACGGTCGACAGAGGCAAGTCACAACCATCGATAAAGTGCTGCTCGATGAGCACGGTTGCTTTTGACAAAGGCCCGCGTTGCCGGTTCATTCTAAACTAATTTTAACCGTGATTCAGTATTTTGTTAACGCTATACTTCATTTCATTCTTTTTTACAATCTCATTCGATCAATTTCAACTTACGTTTCCATGTACTTCATTACTTACTTTATCATCGATTTATTTTTTAAAACCACTTTTGCAAATGATTTTAAACCGCAGAAAAGATAACGATGTGATATTCTTTATTTTGAGATGTTTTTTAATGTCATTTTGAATATTTATTGTAAAAGCTGTCGTCGCACAAATAATGTAATGTTTAGAACATTAAGATGGTTTCATCAACTAGTAAATTAATGAAATACAAGTTTCGGACTTGAATTTAGAGCTTCCTTTTAAAATTTTCGTCAAATCTGAATAGTCTGATTGTATTAGTACTTAAAAAAGATAGTTCTATCGATAATCAGCATCGATTAAAAGATTCTGTCTGCTAAGCATGACTTTTGCTATTATATTTCTTTTATGAGAAGTATTATTTAGCACTGAGAATGACTACTTTGAAACTTGTTGTCTATAAATAAAAGGAAAAGTTCTAAACAATTTGTGTATAAACTTGGAACCGCGTTTCAACTTCCCGAGAGCAAATCGTAAACTGAACCTTTAACATTGTAAATAATTTAGATTCGAATAGTTTTGTGTATACGTGTACTAAGTGTAACATTTTGTACTTATAAGTGAATTATTCAAAAAGCCATATGCCAAAATAGTCTAATAAATCATTGCTGAATGAATTTCTCTTATTTATTTTCCCTATCTTAGTACTAATTCAAGTTAACTTGAATTTTTATTACACAAAAAATCTTATTCATATAGATCTTGATATCTTTTCTTTATGAATAGAGATGTCAAAGGTAAATCCCGACGGCTCTCAGATGAAAGTTTAATCCCTGTCCGAGATGGTACGAAAAAAACCTGCGATGTTGCAAACGAGTGTCGAAAAGTTTTACTGGACACGAAAAAGTCGATCACAAATAGCGAAGAGGCTGCTGCCATCGATGTGAAAATGATTGAAAATTTATTGCGCTCGGCAAATGAACGCAACAAAGAAAATTTGCGCAAAATTAACCAGCTCGAAAGTGTTCCCGATACTGACCCAAATACGAACTTCTCCGTCAATCAAGCAATGGAAAATATCACTCAAACGATACAAAAAACTTTTGATAATTTGCACATCGCTCAGTGAGTTCGCATTTTGAATCGTTCAATTTTGACTGGTTTTATTCTGAGGTCGAAACATAAACTAATTTGAACATCACTTACGTGTGTTTCAGAGCTATATTAAACACTAAACAAAGTAAGATCTACACTGACACGGAAACGATCAAAGAGCCCCGTCGGGATGCAAACGTCGGCAAAGATTTACCGAACCAAAACAATTTTATAGCCAAAAGCGCCGGGGAAGGTCTCGTAGAAATACACATTATTCGTCTTCAGTTATCTCGAAATGTTGTTTTCATTCTTTCAAACTTGATCTCTAAGAGAAATTAATATCGCCCAAACTCGAACTGCTAAATTCGAATCCAACCTTGCTGTTCCAGGCCATAGAAATTCTCTTCGAAAAAGGTGACTTTCGCGACATCAAGATTCACGTGGTCCACAGTTTTTACAATGAGAAATCCGTTTGCACGCCGGCCGCTTTGTACCCGAATTTGAACTTCAATTCGTCGTCTGTTTACAAGCTTTATGATCTGGACGCATTTCTCAGTCTTATTGAACAAAAGCACGTGTACTTCCAAGTGAGGGTCCAGCAGAAGAGCGAAGTTTACTGTTTGGCAGAGGCGAAACTTTTTGTTCAGGATATCTTGAATTATCCTCAGAATAAGTTGAGTTACGTTGTTCCGTTGTTTGGTAACATGGAGGATCCGGAGAGTAAGAATTTAGGACACCTTTATGTTTGGGTCCGTCTGAGTTGCGAGGTGGACCAGGTTGAGTCTTTTAAAATGTCGCACCCTGTTGAACCAAAGGAATCAACAATAAATGATGCCCAACAAGGTCGGTCTAGTATTGTCAATAAAAGTTTTGTTGCGCTGAAAGACGAGGAGATTGCTCTCATCAGTCCTAAGGATATTGTGAGTAAAGAAATCCAAGACAAAAGTATTCTGAACGAGATCTATGAGGACATTCAGAAAGAGAAGTTAGTACAGATCAACTCGCCGAAAAAATCTGATGGTAATTTGTTAATGCAGTTTGGATTGGATTGTTTGAAATGTTTTGTTATATTTTATTGACATTTGTAGATGTTGTTGAAGAACCGAAATTTGTTGAAAAACCGGAAATGAAAAAGCAAGAAGACCATACTGACTCATCGGAGACATATGTGTCCGTTGAAAAGGAGTTGGACATATCGGATAGTGTGACACAAAATATTTCATTCGCAGGCCAGGAAGCTAAATCAAAAAATGCATCAAAAACGTAACATTTCAGATTAATTTTTGTTCATCATTATGTGGTAAAAGTGACAAATCAATACGAGATTATGGTTTTCCAGGGCTAGCAAAAAGACTAGTATTAGAAAAAAGCCTTATGTAGATCAAACAGCCCCGAAAAGACCGGCCCAATCATCGAGTTTGAAGGAATTTAATGCACTTTTGGAAAATGTATAGTTCAACAATTCTCTACTACATCATCTCTCTTTTTCAATTTGAATTTGTCTAATCGTGTATTTTCTCATTTTTAATTAGGATTATGAGGAAAATGATTCCGACAGTTCTCTCAAGGATGTTCATAACGCGCTCAACAACAATAATTGGGAACGTTATCACAAAATTAGTCAATTAAATAAACGTAAGTTGAGATCTGAAAGATTTTAAATAGAAATCGTATTTGTTTTCAACGTCTTTTTTTTTAATTTTTAGAGAAAGCAACTATAGAACCAGGACAGGACGATGCCGATGCCCCTAAAATTGTAAATATCAACTGATCTTTTTTATTTCAAAAAGTTTGTTCGGCACAATGAAGTCTACAAATATTTGTTTATAACAAACAAGCTGACTAAAAATCTTTTTATTCTCAGAATACTATTTCGATCACGATTGTCAGTTTGACTTTGTTCCATAGTCAAGCCCTAGACGTGCGTACACGCAATCAAAAATTGTTTGTTGATTTCACATTCTTGGGCCACCAGGGAACAGAGATGGAAACAGACTCTCAGCCGATTGCATTCGATACCAATGCTGAAATAATTTACAATTTTCATCGAGGTATTTTTTTATTCAATCCAATTTCAACTTGTTACAACATTCCTAATCAAACAATTTTGATAAAACTGTTTACTCTTATCTTTAGTAACTGCTTTGATTTTCAATGTAATTATTTGAGTTGAATGATTTTTAGAATTCTTTGTTGATGCAGAATATCACTCGTCCGAAAGACACATTATGCACGGGATGCTTACAGGAAAACTGAATCCAACTATAAAATTTATAATCGTTACTGAGCCACACTCAGATGATGCCAATGCCAAAGATTGTGAAGAAATCGGGTTTGTAGACTCAAAATTAAAATCCCAGTCTGTTTAAATCTAATTTATCATTGTTGTGCTTTTTTAGGTACGCCTTTTTCAACGTCAAAGAATATGTCTCTAAAACAAACACCACTAAAGATGTTACTCTGATGGTCAGTGACGCGTATCAAATGAAAAATATTGGGATGTTGAAAGTAATTTGATTTCCCTTTTTCGAATTCGCAAGAAAATAGCAAGTACAATTTTTATGGCTCCTTTTAGATTTCTGTGACAGGAGTAGATGCCATGCGAAGTTGTGCTTGACGATTTGAACAAAATCAAAAAACGAAATAATAAAAAAATGAAGTCTGAATGTAAAAGCGAATAAAAAATTTGATGTAAGAACCACGTTGAACATGTCTCAGTGACAATTTTCTTAGATTCTTGGGGAAAGTAGAAATGCAAATGAATCGGCGGATCAGTAATAACGAAGACACATCACAGCTTACGGCAATGTTCACAGTAAATACGGAGTCGAATAGTGATCAGAGCGTCCTGGTAAGGTGCCAAATTTAAAAGAGAGTTGGCCTCAATTAGTTGAATAGTACATGAGAATATCCTACTGTGTACAGACAAATATTAATAATCGTAGCGATAAACAATTCGCACGTTAACAACTTGTCGGGTGACAATAGTTTTTTAAACAACCATTTGTTATCAAATCCCAAATGTCAATCTGAAAAATCACTTGTCGACACGTCCGATAGTTCAAAGTTACATTTGACAACTCAGGTTTGGCAGTTTCTTGTCACTTTGAGTTAAATCGTTTTTGACAACTAAATCCAACTTTCATCCAATTCATTTTTACTTCGAGCAAATTTGTTTCTTTTGTCATTTAACTTGATAAAGCGAATTGGAATTGATTTGACTGTAATCATTTTGCGAACAAAAATAGGATTGTTTTGATGATGAGGTTTGAAAAATGCCAACGATTCTATCTGGTTGATTATAGCTTTTGGGGAAAAGCAAAAGTTTAAAAGTGATTGTATGTTTAGCATTTCTCTCTTGTCAAACATTATTTGTTTTAAACGCATGTTGAAACGGGTTCATTGATTTGTTTTGTCTGCAGTCACACACAAAACTCCGTTGTTCCATGTCGAAGAAGGAAGTAAACGTGCACATAAATAGAACTACTTGAGCATCAAGTATTTGAACGAGCGAAATTGGCGACTATGAAAGATGACGTTTGGTTCACCTGTTTGATTCAACTCAGTCCATGTCGCTGTTTCTTCTATCATTTATTTGCAACAATGTAGAAACTTGTCTCTTTTTTTTCAACTATTTCTTAAATCATTTGATTTTTTCAAAGCAGTTCCACTGTTTAATATTTAAAAAATGTAACAAAAATTTCGAAATGATGAAAATGGTGTTTATTAATAGTGCGAGTTTTTAAGCTGGAACCACCAGAAGAAATGGCATTGGAGGACATCGAATTTACCAACTTTTATAAATACACAGAAGACGTCTAATTTTGTTTCATAGTCCACCTTCGAAGCTTTTAATGGTCCCCGTACAACAGCCACCTCTACATTTTTGCAATCCTCGAGATAAATTTGGCGATCTTCAAATTCCATAACTCAGACGAATTTGACAGCCTTATAAAAAGACCAATTATCCGATCAGATCAACAACTTTTTTGGCCGCTCATTTTCAGCTTCAGAAATGTTTACTCGACATTGTCTTGCCTGTCTTTTTCTGGCTGACTTTTCAGGCTAATTAGTTATCAGAAATAATTTTCAATTCGCCTTGACATCCCCAAGCGCGTTCTTTGTCAATAAAGTTAAATTGACAGATCAGTTGTCAGAATCAGACGTCGTCAATTAATCAAAATCTTTCAGTTTTCAGACCATGGACTTTTCAAAACGTCAAAATGTTTATCAAACGATTGATCAAGCATGTTGGCCAAAATCCCAGGAATGCTCATGAGCAGTTTGCAACGAGCTTCATTATTTTTACAAAAAACCCGCGATTTTGCGTGAGTGAGTCGGTGGTCCGTTGCTCAGTGTTGCTTGTTTGTTCGTTGAAAAAAGTCGTGTCAAACAAGATGAACAAGATGAACTAATCACAGGCGTCGATTGGTAATCAAGTGTCGATTGTGTTGGATCTTCGATGCCATTAGAAGAAGCGTCGTATCGCAAGAGCGAGGCGAAGACGGAGGGCGTCGCGACGCCTTGCGCCTGGCATTGGCAGCAGTCTCGAGATAGCCGTCGACTGGCTCCTTACAACTTCGATTTATTCGAGTGTTCTGCCGAAACTTACGACCAGGCAGGACATCGCGCGTCCCAAAATTGTGCTTACAATCAACAACTAGCTCTTTGTCCTAGACCAAAACTCAACAGCAAGTCAAAACAGAAAAAACAAGCGCCAGAACAACAGGTGCCAATTTGCAGTCCCGTTTTGGTCGTCGAGAAAGCGAAGTCAGTTATTTTGTTGAGTTGAAATTGATGCTGTATCCGCAGTCAATTCTTTTGGTTCGTCATTGTTCTATTCTCGTGCCTGATTCTGGTGTTGTGCAAGTGTCGAATAAAGGTGCCGGCAATTGGATCGCGCGATCGGAAAAGCATTGGAAAAGTTCTTGCATTTCAGAAGCGGTCATGTGCTTGACCTCGCACGGGTGTCGAGTGTCCCTCTAAGGAAGGTTTGTTTGAGTGCATCCTGAGGTGAATGTGACTGTGGGACCCTCGAGTCCAGGACTGTTGACAATTATACCGACTTACCCCGCGGATCAACCACTCGACATAAAGCAACAGGCTACAAGACGAACGCGCATGCTTTAAGTCACACGGTCTCGCTTCTTTCTTTTCACTCATTTTGTTTCCCTTGGCAAGACAATTTTTCTTCAGTCATCACTTTGTTTTCTTACCTTTTTTTTTCTTCTTGAGACAACTCCGACGGTCCGACTTAATCTGGAAAGTAAAAATAACAAATTGAAAATGTTTTGCAACTTTGGGGACATGCGTTTTGAAACAAAAAGATGTTGTAAGACAAGAATAAATAGTTTCTGGAATTGAAAGAGGTTTTTACATTTCAGTTGTTCTATTTTATAATCCAAGCTTGATGTAGCTATTATTTTTTTTTTGAGGTGGTAAATTTACAGGGAATCTTCTTTTGAATTTCAATCATTCTTTCTGGGGCATTCTTGTTTTTTAATGCATTCCAACAGGTACCTGTAAGATTTCATACGTTTTATTAAATCGCTGCGCCACTTTTCTGGCACACTTTTGGAGACGGATGTCTCTGAATCAGCACATAAAGCTGTTCTGGCATGAAGGCCGTTTCACGCGTATTAAAGTGCGTAAACACCGTTTAAATGAATTTTCGCTCGGGGGATAAGATTTCAATTTGCAAACGAATTGGGAGGACTTAAACAAATTGATTAAAAATAGGAGGAGCGAAAGGGGCAATGTAGGTGGGGACAATTGATCGGTTGGAACAAATGCATTATTCGAGAGAAAATTTATTGGCCGGGTAAAAATAACTCGATCACTGGGGAATGGTGGATCTTCTTTTTTTTTATTTCGAACCGGCTGATAGCTAATTTGAACTGCGTGTTTATGTTAGAATCGGTGTTTACGATTGATGTTGAATTCATGGGGATGCTTTGACTTATTGACAGATTTTGCGAGCTTTGAGATTGACAGCGGAAGTGACCCAATTAACAGTGAAATAGAAGAAAATGCGGCCAGTCGCGCAGACATCGCCCCGCCAACCAATCGCGAAAGCAGTACTATGTTCGAGTCGGAAATAGAATTTGCTAAATAAAATTTTCGCACTTTAAAACGCGTAAAATCAGAATGAAATTCAAATTTCAATTCGTTAGTGTCGACTGCAAAATGTTTACTAAACACCGTCACTAAGTTGATTAAAAAATTTTCGAAAAACTGAGCCTAAGATTACTCGAAATTGAAATTAAAATTAGAGAAAAAACAGCACTGAAAATTTGAGAAACAAAACACAAAAAAAAAGAAAACAGGGAGAGGATGAATAAAATTGATTGGAACGATTAAGCTTCGAGTTTGTCTTGTAGCCTAGAACAAGTTCTGTAGAACCTCAGAACTTACTATTTTCTTATTGTAAGGTTAAATATAATTGCTAAAATTCTATTTTCGTATGGCCATTGACTCACATTAAAATGAGGCTGAGATATGAATGATTACGTTTGACAATGACTGGATATCAAATCAATCGACTAAGTAACCGGTTTGATCAATTGATGTAAAAATTTTATTTCAGAACTAATGATGAGTTAATTTGTACGAAATGGCATCCGGTGATCCTAAAAAACCAGGTACAGTAGATTTAATTGTAACGATTAATTACTTTATGAATGACTAAACGTAAATGCAAATAAAAAATTCAATTCAAAAATAGACGTTTTCATTGACAAACTTTCCGCTTTTCGATCTTACAGTTTGAACGGGTTATTTTATCATCATCAGATAAATGTGAATGTCTATGTTAACGTCTGGTCGAATCTTGGCTTTTTTCCATAAAAAAATTTTAAATGATAATGAACACCTTTGTAAAGTTCAACTTCAAAATGTTTTTGTAATTAAAAACTTTTGTTGTTACTGAATAATGTTTTTTAATATTTTTTTTGTTTTATTAGAGCTTGCTGCGGAACTCAGCAGAGCTCTTGCTGCAAGTCCTGCTTATTCGATCGAAGAAAGTATTTCCACTCATGCCTTACATTTTACTTCGACAGTAAGTAATCCAAAAAAAATGAAAATTGAAATTTCTCAAACAAAGGTTTCAATTGGTTGGTTTTTTCAAGTGGTAACAAACTTTCAGTTTATAGAGATTACATGTTGGGTCATCCTTGACAATGTATTTTCGGTTTCTACTCTGATAAAGCTTTTTTTCTTCCGTCCAATCGGTCAAGTGGCGTTTAACAAGAGTACCTTTCCTAACACATTACGTCACTGTGGTGCATCATCTAAATTAAACTAAAAGCAAGTCACACGGCGAAAGTATAGTTGAAAATTTGGCCCGAAGCCAAAATTTCGAGTCACCAAGAAGTCACCACCATTCCAATCACTCCCGCATTTCACGCCTTCGATAATCATTCTTGTCATTCAATATTTCGACTCCGCTTTTTGCGCTTGCATATCAATCAGTTTTTTTTTGCTCAATGAAAATGATGCTGATTGATGTACTGTATCGAATGAAATGAAAATAAAAAAAATGAAACATTAATTAATCAAACTGCTAAAACACAAATTAAAGTTGATTGTTTTTAAGTTGAAATATTTTCCGAACGTTATTGTTTTAATATGAAAATTGATATTTGAGTTGACTATTTAAATTTGATTGTCGACTCGTCGATAATAATAAGATCCCAATACGCAGAATGTTAATTTTGACTCTGTTCGACTTTTTAATGCATCTATTTTTATTTCTTTTAAAGAACGAGTGTTTCGTTATAGAATGAAACAAAATATCTACTCCGAGTAAAATTTAAAATCGTACTGGATTTTTGATACAAAAATTGCATGCGTAAAAACCAAATAACATTCAATTTATCTCATTTCCGGGCTTTTTGATGTTAAAATTGAAACGGAGAACAACGTGGGAGTTTCATGCATGAAAACAAAATCTCATGGAGTCGTAGACCTGTACGATGATACACGAAAACCTAAAAATATATTTTTGCGTTAATTACAATAGACGCTGAAAAACAAAACAAAGTCAGTACGTAAACGAGTGACTCATGAATGGTTACAGTGCACTTGTCTGTTGGCAGCAAAAAGTGGAAATTAACGTTTTAAAAGTGCACTTTCGTTGGATGCAGTTGGAAAAGATATTTCTGGTGTTTAATTTCATCGACAAAATTGAATTAATTTTAGACGAAGTTATATTTAATGTATGCGTTTTTTCGGTTATATTTGAGTTCGACATGGTGATGATTCCCTCGATTATACGTTGTGAGTCAGCAAACCTGAATCAAAGGTTAAATTCCAAAAGACGGTCACTTTGGCAATAATTCAGAAAACGGACTTCGTACAAGTGTTTTGCAGTTTGTTTATACACAATATCAATAGTTGACGGTTTAAATATATAATTGTCTAACAAATCATTTTGTGGCGAACTTTGATGTAATTTGTGATAATGAAACACAATTGAAGAATGTCGAGAACTGCCAAAAATACTGTCGTAAATATAATAAGGTACTCGTTAATCCAAAAATATGTGTTTATTAATTCTGACAGAAAATTGCCAGTAAAAATTATGAAATTATAATGTTTGGCCGGCTTTGTTAAAAAAGTTGCGTGAATTATAGGTGTTACATCTCCTGAACAAAGAATAAATCGTGAGATGTATAAATAAATCCATAGATCAGACTTGCTAAATAAAATATAGACCTCAATAGAGGTGAGTTAGGCGTAATGCACTGCGCTTTACGATTAATAAACCAACAAAGTTACGATCATAAAAATACAAGTGGTGCTAAAGTGTCTGCACTTCTCTTAAATAAATTGATGCATTCGAAACACGAACAATCTGACAGAAAATTCTCGTCTATTCGAGTGTCATTTTCAAAAGAACAATGCTCCTACAGCTTTTCACACTTTTGTTTATAAAATTATTCCAACTAACAATTTACGAACATCTAAACAAAGCTTAATATTTTGAACAAAGGCTTGATTCACCTACAGATTATCATTCTACTCTCAGCTGTCAAATATTTTTAGACTGTTTTTGTTGGGTGTCCGGAAGATTGATTTTTTTGTTTTGGAAAATCTTGTTTAGTGATGGGATATCACAGCTAGTATAAATGCACCATGTTGTTATCTCGAGTGTCATTAAAATGACGATTCAAAATTTGAAGTTACATGGAGCGTCGCGAGATAATGTGCTTGTTATTTGGGTTACACACCTTGCAAATAGTTTTCGTCAATGACAGTGGATCTTAAATTACAGTTTGAGAGCGTTACGCGCAATTTAAGTTCAAAGCGGAATCCCTAATCCTAATCACGTTGCAGGAAATGGTAGGTCCATGCACGTTGCACGCTTGTATTGGAGAAGTAAGAAGGGTAGCTATTTCTGTTCGTGGGGAGTGAGACCGGCAACGGCTCTTAGCCACTTCGTGCAACTAGTAGTCTGGCGTTCGCCGCGTATCTTGATACACTTTTTCGAGACCACATGCGATACCAAATGGGGATGCAGTGTCGTACGTGTTGACTTCATGGTGTTGCTACTGCGTGTTAATTGGTCACAACATGAGAGCAAGTGCGAGTGTTTAAAGTCGCGACCTAGCGATGTGCAACTTTGTCCGTTTCATCAAGACATGATCCACCTGGGCGGAGAAATGTGCGAGTTTTCGATCTGAGAGAAGCAACATTTGGATTCACCGGACTTATGATCTCATACAAACGAAATTCATGGATCTTTCATCCGAATCATTCTGTCGAAAGCGACTTATAAGACTGACTAGAAAAAACAATGATAAATAATCACGTGCAGACGCAAATGACAAAATAAAACAAGAGAAAAACAGATATGAGATTATTGATTTACTGAACACTTTTTTGAAGGGTGTACGATAAGGCATCCATTCGAAACTGTCAAAATTGATTTCGAAAACGTGAAGTTGAACTTGTTAAAGAAAACAAAGTGTCGGTGCTGTCGAAAAAATTGGATCACTCAAGAAATGAGTTTTCAAAACAATGTTTCACGAGATATTTTTACATTAGTAATCGAGATGTACATAGGGGAACGATTTTTACTGAATGTTTAGAAGTAGATGAAACGCATGAAAATTGAATTGAATATTGACAATAGGGAAATTCGAGCACAATGTCTTACTGTCGAATCACAGGAAGGAGCAGAGGCCTGCCGAAGCCGAATTATTTTCCACTATTACCTCCAATAAGTCCGGCCGATGCGAAGCGTTTCTGTCGTATAACTGGAAAGTCTTATGGCTTGCCCACGCATCATTACATTCCCGTTTTGTTAGGCGTGCATTCTCACGACAAATCAAAATGCAAAATCACAAACGCGTCCGAATATGGCCCACATCATTTTACAGCCGGATATATTTTAGGCGAGAAAAAGAAACACGTAGTCTTGCAGGATTATCGCTACGTATTTCCGATACTCAAAGCAGAAAACGAGCAACAAAAAGCTTTATGGGATTTATTAGCATCTAAACATCCGTATCCAGATGAAGAAACGTCGAAATTTGTTTACACAGTGAAGGAACGAAGATGCAGTCTAGTTTTTCCAGCCAACTTGGAAGCTGCTGTTCGAGATGGCGACGTCAGGGACGTGATGTTATCTCGAGATTGTGATACTGTGATGTTGCGACTGAAGCAGGGTAAAAATGTGTCTGTGGACTTTCAGGAGTTGTCTGATTTTGATAATTTGTATGAAGGATTGGGGCCGCGCGAGGATGTTGTCAAAGCACGTGAGAAAGAGGAAGCAGAAACGAGGAAACGAAAAAAGAAACGCGAGGCTAAATTGAGTTATGCGAAAAAAATTTTCGAGGACAAAGAGAAAGCGGACGAGGAGGAAGAACTGAAAAGAGCGAAACAAGTAAAACTTCGGAGTATAAAGGAGGAGGTCACAATTGAGAGGAATATCACTGATTGGAAACACGTTGATATTGGCCAAGAGAGAACACGAGGGAGCATAGTTATGTCGACAAATGAGTGGAACGATTTTGTAAAACCATTAGATCACAGTTTTGATTGGGAAAAGTTTGCGCAGAACGGCGTGGTCTCGGTCGACGAGACAGTTGTCAAGCAACTTCCTAAACCTCTGAATATTAAACCGCAAACTATTGATCTGGAGAAAAATGGACTGGGAAATGTTTGTACCCCGATATCGGAGGAGACAGCTGGGTTCGAAGCTATTTCAGTGGTTAAACCGTTCAAGCCATTAACTGCCGAGCCAAATGAATTTATTTCGGAAAGTCTGAAAACTATCTCGGCAGAAGAATTAGAGGGAACCTTGAATGTCAATAAAAAACTTGAAGCGGCTGGCGCTGAAGTTGTTGATACGTTGCCACGAGTCAATGAAATACCTACATTAGTTCAGAGTTTAGATACCGGCAAGAAGATAGAAATAAATAAAGTCAAGGGTTTGAAAGTGGACATTGAATCTGCGCAGAGGTTCATCGCTGGCCAAACCATAGAAACCCCTCATGGACCTGTTTTCGTTCCAGGCCAAACTTTGCAAACTCCAGTTGGCCCCACTTTCGTTCCTGGTTTTACTGTTCATACACCAGATGGACCTATGTTAATCCCGGGTCAAATAATTCCTATTAACGAAGATGGGAAACTGACACCAGTTTTTGTTGCCGGCCAAACACTTGATACTCAAAAAGGTCAAAAGTTTATTCAAGGTCAAACATTGCATACGAGCGTAGGGGCCAAATTTGTGGAAGGTCAGACAGTATTAACAAAAGAAGGGCCGAAATTCGTCGCTGGACAAATATCTGAGGACGGTAGTTTTATTCCCGGTCAAACAGTTATCACGTCAAGCAGTCCTAAGTTTATGCCTGGACAAACAACTACTGACCAATACGGCGAACCAATATTTGTAGCGGGACAAAGTGTTGAAAATAATGGTAACTGGGAATTCGTTCCTGGTCAATGTGTTCGTTCGTCTACAGATGAATTACAATTCATCCCTGGTCAAACAATGTTAACAACCGAAGGACCACGATTCGTCCCTGGACAAAACGTTCAAACTAACGAAGAAACACACTTCGTGCCTGGAATCACTGTGAAATCAAACGAAAAGTTAGAATTTGTGCCGGGTTTGACGATGAATACTCCAGAAGGACTGAAATTCGTTCAAGGTCAAATGGTGAAAACACCTGATGGTGAAAAATTCTTACCAGGGTTATCCACGATTGGTCCAGATGGATTCAAATTCGCTGCAGCAAAGAGTTTAAACGATATCACATTTTTAGAAGCTGCTCCAACTGGAATTCCAATTGATCCAAAGATCGTAAAAGAGCTACCTCACGTGAGACAACAAGAAATATTCGGACACGTGATCAAAACGGAAAAAGGCGTTGAATTCGTTCAAGGGACTCCGAAAAAGTTCCCTTCAAATGTAGGAGTTGTACCTGGACAATTGGTCCGAGATGAAACCAATACTCTTCGATTCGTTCCGGGGCTGATGACAGAGAATGGTTTTCTTCCAGGACAAATTGTGACAACAGAAAAAGGTGAAATGTTTGTTCCGGGTCAAGTAATCGATACTGTCGATGGACCTAAGTTTGTCCCAGGTCGAACAATAGAGACTAGAACAGGGCCAAAGTTCGTTCCAGGTCAAAATGTCGAAACTCCAGAAGGACCTCAATTTGTACCCGGTCAAATCGTGGAAACCAAAGTAGGACCTACCTTCATCCCTGGTCAAATCATATCCACAGAAGACGAAGGTTCAAAATTCGTTCCAGGACAAGTAGTTGATACACCCGATGGGCCAAGATTCGTACCTGGTAGAATCGTTGAATCAGAAGAATTAGGAGTAACTTTTGTACCGGGACAAATCGTTCAAACGGAACATGGTCCTCGATTCGTTGCTCCTGATTTGACTGACACTCCTGAAGGAGAATTTGAGTTCTCAGTCCAAGGGTTCGAAGTAACACCGGAAGAGCTGAACCTTTTGAAAGTTCAAAACGCTTCTTACAGTACTTCGACGAAATTTTATGGTGATATTAGTATCGACTCCAGGATTATGAAACAACTGTCAGAAGCAGGAATGTCTGTAGGTAATGGACATGGTCCGTTCGAATTACCACATGTGGACATTGACGTGGATCCGACAGCAGTTGCTTTGGAACATGCTCTAATTATAGCAGAAAAGATTGGTCTTCATGGAAATTCAGCTGTGAAAATGGCACAAATTGTTTCGACTGTTGCTCAATTAGCAAAAAATATCGTACAACAATCGAGTCAACAATACCACTGTTTGCCAACACAAAACGGAACAAAAATGTCTAACGGACATTCCATACATAAGCAAGTAAATGGACATCACGAAGAAGAAGGAAGTGAGGAGCAAGTGGAGTCTGCGATAAAAAATGCTGTAGCTGCAGCTATCGTTGCATTGTCGTCCGACGATTATGCTAAGGATGAAGAACAAAGTCAGAGTTACGTTTTTTCAGTAATCAGCGAGGCTTTCAATGTACTTCTACGTGGTGAACCTGCAAACATCAGTGAATCAGTCGATGTTGCACTCAAAATTTTATTAGTCCCTGAGAACAGAAATTCAATTTGCAAAAGTGCAATGTGTACTCTCCTCGAAGAAAGCAACAACAAGATTGATATCCTGAAGTCTACCGTGGTGTCAAACATTTTCAAAGAAGATGTCATTTTAGAAAGGTTAGCTCAAGTCTTGGAAGAAGAAGGTGACAATGACCTCATCGCGTTTGCCTTCAAGAATTTATCTAAAGGGGATCCAGACCTAGTGGCAAAAGTGCTGCAAAAAGTGTCGCTGGACGTTGCTGACATCACCACAGAAAAAGAAGCAGCCGATAGGGTTCACAAAGCCATCGTGCAAGCGGTTCGAGAATCGAGTGAAAGTCACGTGAAGGAATTGTTGAGTGAGGAAAGTACGACTGTACGTGAAATGATTCTTCAGGCTGTTGGACTTGCGAAAGCGTTAGGGTTAGCAAGTGTGGCTAGCACTCTGCTAGCTGTCATTAGCGATGAGACGTCGACACGTGCGCTGGCTGGTGACAAGGTTACATTTGATATTTTGAAAAGATTGACGGTGATGAGGAAGTTAGCGGAGTCGAGACCACAGTACGTCAGCGCGTTGAGAGATTTGTGCAGCGATCCGGAAATGGCCCGCAAGGATCCACGATTGAGAACGCTGGTACGAGAAAGTGCAGCTCTTATGATCGTCCCGGAAGAAGCACCTTTACAATCGTCCGTTGATATTCCAATGTCATTGTTGAATGCAGAAAATAGTTTGGCAATTGAAGACTTTTTGATGCGCAAAAAACGAAGGGCGTCATCCACATCTTCAATTATTATGATTTTGAAACAAGGCCTTCAGGCAGTTGTGCCTAAAGAAGCTGCTAGATCTGTATTGAAAGGAGAAGTTGCTTATACCGTTTTAGACGAGGAAGGGATAAGACATTTTGAACCTATGCACGTTTTTTCGGCACTGAAATTAAACAAACCAGCAACTCACAGATTTTCCATGTATCATTGTCCGGTGGTTCATGAAGATGATATCGATACAGAGCTTTTAACATCTATCAACGGTGGACGAATGTCGGCAAGCAGTTTAGACGAGTCGACTTTAATCGATAATGGATATTTGCACCGGAACAGTTTAACTTCTGAAAAGACGGCTTATTCTCTGAGTAGAGAAAACACACCGAGCTTTCGAAGAATTAGTAGTCTTTTGTTCGATACTGATTTTGGGAGGGTAATACTCTATTCGTAAGATCAATTAATACAAACAAACAAATCGATTGAAAAAACATTGTTTTATATTCAAAATCAACCAATTGAAACCTATGTTTTTATAAAATTGTCATCTATTCTTATTTCTGATGAACAAATGTTGTTTCTAGAAATCTGAAAATTTTATCGTCATCAAGGAATTCCAAGGTGAAACTGAAGATTTTGCACTGAATGTTGGAGACATAGTTGAAGCTGTTGAATATGCAGATCCGTCAAAGTAAGTTTTATAATTTAAACAGAGTCAAGTAGCAATTTACTGTGCTTCTGCAATCTAAAAGAATTAAACTAAAAAATAAGTAGCGTTTGATCCAAATACAATAAACATTCGACTTTTGATAATTTAGGTTAGTGATATTTTCTCTAGGAACTAATAAAGATGCGCCTAATGTACGCTTAGAGCTTCACGGTGCGAATTAGTCTAAAACTGCATTACACGAATGGCGTTTGGTTCTTGCTAGTAGTATAGCTTTACTCTCCAGTAGGTCTATTTTAACCAAGCATCAACTAAGATTACCATCGTATTTGTGACATCCTCCGTTACTACTTGGCAATTATTCGGACCAAGTAAAACGAGACCTCGTACATTGTTCTGCTTAGATGTTCATTCGATACCAAAAAGTGCATCTTCTCTTAACGGGAAAACTAATTTTCGTTCGAACTTAGAGATTTACTTAATACAAAAGCTTTGAGTCTGGCTTGCATCTTCTTGCTTGAAATTTTGAAATTCTCTTTTTTGAAACATTCAATTGTCCCAGGAAATCTGATAGTCATGCCGATCTTGATGTTGGATCTATTGAAGATCGTTTGGACAATTCAGCGGCTAAACACAAAATGTCAGTGCGACCACGTCGCAATCATTTAGATCCAAGAGCTCGCGGTGTTTCTAGGTCAAGTTTACATTCAAACGCCAGTAGGTAAGGAATAATGTACGAATGAAAATAGATTAGACCAGATGGTAAATGTATATTTTAAAAATTAAAATGAAAAATTTCTCATCTTTGGATAAGTCAAGTTTACTGAATTCATGGTGCAGTGATTAGACGGAAACGTTTGGTCGTTTCAAGGTCACACGTGCGAAAGAAATGTATTTGCGACAGTCACTCCGTGGGAAGCCTGACGTCGACTTTGAAGCAAAGCCATCGACCCTATCGCATTTTGTTTCTCTCACCCCCGCAGAAAACTAAATTTATATTCACATGCGTCCACTCGACGACGGCGAGATCTAAAAAGACGCGTGCATGTATTTTTATAATTTTATTTTTTACTTTTATTTCGATCGAGATTCGTTCAAGTTTCAGTATCTGTCGAGAAAAATTATTTTCAATTTTTTGTCCGCTTATGCTTATTTCAAATCTAAATGATTCAAGTTGGTTGTAAATCATTGTATTCATAGGTTGCGAGCTGCACATTCTAAATCAAAGAGGTTGTTTTTTGACGGATTGTCTTGCCACTACACGGTGGATTTATAAAAAGATTACTTTTCTGCAATAGCTCTTCATCACAACCTTGACTAAACTGCAGTTTAGACCTAGATTTCGATAGTACATGATATTATTTGCAAAATCTGGAGCACTTTTTGCTAAATTTAAAGATGAAAAATGATTCAGATTGTGTGAATCTTTTGAATGTTTCTTTCACTTGGAAAAATCTCATTCATACACGTTTTTTTATCCGTTGCAAACTTATGTAACAAACTGAAATATTCAATTTCGAATTCAAAGTATGATCAAAATCATTCGAGTAATTGTAATGATTGTTTTAGTCGTAAATATTTGATGTCATGACATTGGCAACTAAATAACCAATTTCTAGCCAACCAAAGACATTAAATTGAAACAAATATTCGATTTGTTTGCGAAAGAGCGATAAAAACTTTTAATATCTTCATACTTCCTACAATTGATAATTTCGGAATAATTTTCCAATCTTGCCAATTGGAAATGTTTTGCAAGTCGGACGCAATGGGTGTAAATTTAATTCATAGAACATTTAGCGGTACATTTGTCTGTAAGTCGAGAAATCACGTCGCAAGAATCGCGTTCGTCAGGACTTGACGAATCGTTTGTGATCGATAATTCAATGTCGTCCTGGTTCTGAGTGTCATGGTTGCTGGCATTCTTTGGCAGAGATAGTATTCAACGGGTTACAAACAATCAAGTCGTAGTTATATTCTTAGTCAGAATATAATCTGTTGAATCAAATCCATTAAGAGTACATCGATATCTTAGCTAGGTGCGAGTCAACGGCGTGAAAAGACAGCGATAAATGACATAAGATGCAATTAAAGTCATTGACCCGATGTAAATTTATCTCTGACGTTTAACAAAATTCCGCATTTGCTTAGACAGAAAAATAATGTAGACCGATTTAAAACACTTGAAAGGGTGAATTAGTTTAAGTCACTGGTATAAATTAGAATTTGAAACTCATAATGGCCAATTTTTTTAGCATTTTCGTTCGAACAATTGAAGGAAGAGAAGGATGGATACCGATGTCGTTTGTTATGCAAACTGCTCTCAGCGAAGAAAGCTCCACCATGACAAGTCATCATAAACCGGAAGACTCGAAATATCGAAGAGAGTAAGCGTTTATGAAAATGGAAAATCCTTATAGAAAACATAAACAAATCTAAAAATTATGCATTTTCAGAGCTGTTATAAAAGAACTGGTCGAGACGGAAGAAGAATTTGGACGTGATCTTCAGAATGTCGTCGAACGATATATGAAACCGTTGGATAATCCAGATGTGCCTCGTATTGTTCGTGATAACAAGGATCTCATTTTTTCAAACCTCAAACAAATCGCAGATTTCCACAACACGTATGTACCTACACACAAACAATATCTTGAATCCGAATTCACTTACATGACAAGTCTTACATTCAGTTGCACACACGATGAAACAAATACAAACTTGAAAAACATATTGATACTAAAGATAACTATAAATAAATAAATTTATACACTCTCTAAATAAAGAACATGAAACTCAAATACATCATTATACATTTACATAGCAGTCTCAGGATCAGGTGTAAGTTAACAACTTGATGTGTTTGCGTGTTAAAAGTTCATGTACTTTATAACTCCCTATGTATTCAAATTGCGTAGTTGATACTTTAGTTTTATTTTGAACGTGATTCAAATAACTGTTCCAAATTCATCGAAAATTATCATCTCCACCGTTCAATAACTCTAATTCAGACGTTCCGATTCTTGAGTTTTCGCTGTTGCAAAGAACTTGCTTTTCATGTGTCATAAATGTTTCTCAACCAGATATAATCACCGTCCTTAGTCATCATTAACGCATAAGAAATTACTTACTTAACAGTTCATCGTAATTTTGAAGTTTGTTCATCCTGTGTAACTGATAATATTGTAATAATACTTAAATAATTGCCCGGAAACCCTGTAAAGGCAGGTGACTTAATTGTCGTAAAAATGTAGCTCGTAGCATGTTTTATGTTGTGGCGTGAAAATAATTCCGGCCTTACTTAGATCGTTCGGCAGGGTGCTGATTGAAGGTGTCAAATACTACGCGGACCAACCACGCATGCTGGGAAAAACTTTCTTAAGATTGGTAATAATCATTTTTATGATTTCAATATTATTTATATATTTACTTTAATTAACTACAAGATGATAATGTAAAACGATGCTCAGTGTAACGATTTTGCTGCTCCTGCGAGTTTGTTTCCAGTTATACACGAAAGTAAACTGGTTGCTCAAAGCAGGGGCATCAACAAACTTAGAATTAAATAAGTTGTTTTCGAATCAATTTGTGAACAAATATAAAGAGCGTTTATGTTTTGTTCTATTTTGTTTGAATTTTTTTCAGGAAAGAGATTTCGACAAGCATGTTGCTTATTGCAGAGATGAACCTCATGCTCAGGAGTTTCTACTACTGAATGATGAAGTCCGAGAATATTTTGAAGTACGTTTCTAAAACATCAATTCATTATTTGTACTAATGGAATGAACGTTAAAGTGTTAGAATTTTGGAATTGAGTTTTAATTGAAAGAGAGTTTAATTTTATTGAAATCTCAGAGGTATTTTATATTCTGTAACTTACTTTTGAAGTTTTCTCTAAGTCGGCCAGCCGATAAGAAAGCTGCCTATTAACTTTCAAACGCTGCTGTAGTAAAGTACCGTAGAAATCTCTGAGCTTTAAACTAACGCATATCACTTATAGAATGAAATATTTAGAATGAAATGTTTAATTGCATATTTTTGGTTTCTCGTACCACTTCAGTCCATGTTTGAAAAAAATGGTTTTTCTCTATTTCCTTCATTAACCTGTGATACTCGAACTTAGAATTTTTTCATTTTAAACACTCATGAGACAATGACTAATTAGACAGTTTTCCGTTGATCTCATTATCGAATCATAATATGGAATAGTAGAAATTTCGCAATTACATAACGACAAAAACATATGGTCTGCAGTCTAGAATCACCAAAATAACCAAGTTTATTTTTATCATCCGATCATTTTCCGTTCTTCTAATAGTTATTGCCAAAAAAATCAACAATTTCATTCCATGTAAAAGATTGCTTAACATTTTTTGTCATTATTGTCAATCTTTCAAGTTTGCATACATTTGACAATGCGTTGCATTTTCAGCTTTGTTTTATTTATAGATTAATATCGAATAAAAAGTAATCTGCAACTTAACGGCATTATTGAATTGAATTTTAAGAGGCGATTTAAATGTTTGCTCTAATTCGAAGATTACCCTTGAAGTTCCGAAATATCACCGCGATCTAAAAAGTTGAAGTGCAATTAGCGTATGTGCCAAAGGCCCTGAAACTGGTTTTGCGGAAGCAACAATATCTACGACATTCAGTCTCGATTCTGGAATGTACTTCGTTCCCTCAGTATATCCACAATTGTGGATTTCCACCCGTCGTACGTATTGGTCAGTACACGTTAGTCTCCGTCTAAGTTTAGCCCTGGCCGTATTGGTCTCACTCATCACAGACACTGCTACCGCGGAGATTTCGTTAACCACCAACCGCTCTTTCCCATCCCTTGCCGGGGATATGAAAATCTAATCCAGTCGGCCTCGAGCAACCGTTATTTTCAAACCACCGTTTTCTTTCATTCTCTTGTCTTGAAGGTGTGTGTTCGTGTTTCCACTTGTGCGCCATCTACTTTGAAAACTTATTGTTCATAAATAATAAACAATGTTCCGGTTAATTAGCGTTTATTATTATTTGAGGTAAAAATGCATTATGGACTATCAAAACTTCGAACAAGATGTTGACTTTCTTTTTGGGAAAATAATAATTCTTATTGTGAAATTTTCGATTTGTAAAAGTTAGTGAACAAATCTTTGTGTTTAATAGAACGAATCTGGAAAATTGAGTTCAGTGTCTTTTATTTTATTCCGTGACGTAACTGTTGGTTTAAAAATATCCCGAAGATATGAAAATTCATAGTCGGATGTTGTGAGTGCTTTTGCTGCGACATAGGAAAGCGGATCTAGTGTTTTTAAGATCGAACATTTTATTATTGGAAAACTGCCATTAGTGGAGAACATAGTGTTGACAAAAGTTGTTGTTTTATATTTACAAATAAAAGTGTTATTTATAATACAGCTTTCTGAGTGTTTAGCAATCAAGACGGTCAATTGTGGATATTGGAATTTCTCATGTCGATTGTTTGTCTTACCAGGAAAGAAGCCAAACTCTTGGGGACGACAAAACTGTAGCTGAACATTTGAAACTTCCAATACAACGTATTAACGATTACCAACTACTTTTGAAGGTAAACAGTTGTTAAATTGCTTCAAAACTAATACCCAATTTTCATCCATAACAGACATTTTTAGTGACGATGTAAGCCAAATTGATACATGAACTATTCAAATTTTCATAAAATGTTAGGAATTATTTCAACAAAGAAGTCACGAATAATCAACTTTGACAAATTGGACTTGCGATGTGACAAGTATCATTACCAGATAGAGGTTCTAACAATGCAAATTTGAAATCATCATTATGAACCATTATATGTAAAACATCTCAGTTTTTGTTGCAAAAATTGATACAAAGGAAAATGTTTTTGAGTAAACGTAAAAAAAGTCGCGTTTCAAATAAATTCTTCGAGTTCGCACTGTTAACGTTTTGACATCAATTTTTCCGTGCGAAACGCATCCGCGTACGTTTGCCAGATACTTGAAAAGGTTGATTTGACAGTGAGTAGATAATTTGTCACTATCAAATTATTTTTTTATGTATTTTTTTAAGATTTATTGACTGCTTTTCAAATTTTTCAAAAAAGTTCGGAAATATCCTAATGAAAATTCCTACGGTTTGATTGATTTATTTTACATTAGAAGATTGAATGTGATTGACGAGTATGCGGATTGAGCAGGAGCGTGAGTTGAATAAAAACGATTTAATTCGTCTAGTTGATGAGGCATTGTCAGTGTCTGAGATATTCAGTCCATTGCACGTAGCTTCACATTGAATTTACACATATACAACATTGTTTTCTCGAAAATGTCGTTGGTGTATATCGGTGTGCCAATGTCTAAATACGAGTGGGCGCCGTACAAATTTAGCGCTCTAAAAACAGGTCATCTTCATGGCACTATATCCTTCCTGCTGTTATTCCACAAAACTTGACAAAACATCATAAATGATTTTGCAATAATATTATAAACATCGATATTTCGTGGTTTTTATGTTCGAGCTATTAATAGAAATTAATTACTCTTGCTATTAGTTAAACAACAGGAAGGTTCGGCTCGCACATTTCAGAAAACATATCTCAATATGAAAATAAATATCAGAAAATTGTTTGCACTTAATTTTCAGTGGATATTTATTCTGCGGGTTTATTTTCATATCTATTTTCACACAGTAAACAAAATAAATTGAAATTTTTTATTTGAATACTTCGAATCGCATCAGAAGACTAAATAAGACTTCGTTCATCGAATATTTGTTTTAATTACATTATCGATATATTCTTCTAAATTCAGGAGTTGGTGAAATATTCGACCCGTCTTGGAGAAGATTGCGCCGACCTCCAGAAAGCTCTGGAGTTGATGCTGAGTATCCCTCATCGAGCAGCGGATAACAAGTTCATCAGTAATATCGAAGGCTATAAAGGAAACATTCATAAACTTGGAAGACTTCTTACACATGTTAGTATGACTTGAATAATAATATAAATTAAAAGAACAACCATTAACATTTTTTTATGTTCGCATTTAGGAATGGTATACTGTTGTTGACAAGGAAGGAAAAAGTAAAGAAAGATACTTATTTTTATTCAAAGCTCGTATTCTCGTTTGTAAAGTAAAACGCATTTCGGAAGACCGATCAGTGTTTGTTCTCAAAGATATTATTCGTGTAAGTTTATATTTGTCTTCCAGAATTTATTTAGAAGTTTCAAGAACTAGTTTATTTATTGATTATTTGTTTAAAGATACCCGAAGTCGAAGTTAAGGATCATACAGAAGACTTACGAGTCTTTGAGTTACACCAACCAGGAGCTTCTGATTTTCCCCTAACTTTGATAGCGCACAAGGATCCCGTGAAAGCTTACTGGTTGAAGGAAATTCGACAGTATACCAGTGACGTTGTAGCTCTCGCAGAACATGCAGCTGATGACCTACAATTAACAGAAGAACCCGAGGTAGAAGAAGAATACAAAGTTCCGACAACTCCGGAACTTTTCCATGTGGCTAAACCAGAAGATGAAGTTCTATCAAGCCCTGAACCAGTCATCAAGCGCAAAGAAGTACCAATAGAAAAAACTCTTTCTTACATCGAGACGCCCACACCACTTTCTACGACTCCTCTCATTGACTATCCAGAAACACCAGATTTATCTTCGAAGAAATCTTATCAGAAGCTTGATTTATATAAAAAGTATTATCAAGAAGAAGAAGATGAACTAGAAGCGATTATCAGTACCGAAAAGAAAAAGAAAGAAAGGCACGAATATCAGTACCACGGAAAGCCAGATCCCAAAAGAGCTTGGCCTGGAGAACCGCCAGTGCCAGAGAGAAGAGAAGACGAATCAGACACTAAAAGATCACGATACGGTGCTTGGCCTGGCGACCCACAACAAACTTTCGAAGGTGACGATCAACCAAACATGTCGCGCCGATACTCTTCTAGCCGATACAGTGCCTCTTCCCGACATTATGAAGGTGAGAAAATTATATTTTTATGTTATGTGATCGAGGATTTTTGCTCTACGGTTTATGTTTTCAGAGTACTCAGCAGTATCGAGCACTCGAAACGGAGTTACAGCACATCGAGAGTCTTCAGTTTCCTCAGTTGGAGGAACACGAAGATACTCTGCGACTATGGGAGGAGAAAAAATAATGGAGACGTCGAGCGCATATGAACATACTAAAGTTGATGGAAATGCCATTAAAGATGTAGAGATGGAAGAGGAAAGTGTAAAATTAGCTTTGACGTCTAACGAACCAAGCAAACCGACTTTTTCGAAAACTCTCGAAGGATCTAATATTGAACGTAAGTAACTGATATGATCAGAATAGCCTCAGTTATTTTTCCGGATAATCTAATTGTGAAAAACATGGGGGAGGTAAGAAATCGTTCCTAATAAAAAAGTATATCTTTTAGACAATTTTTTCATGTTTTAGAGATACGGACAGATAAGGCTATGGTACAAACTATAGGTAATTTATTGTGTTGCACAGTGTAATTCATGGCTTATACATGTTTAGTGTATCACACCATGATTTACATAAGCACATTTCTTTTGTTGTAGCTTGAGGTATCATTGCTTCTCCAGTGGTCTTCTTATGTGCTTCTGTATCTATAAGTTCTATCATTCTGGAAATATTCTTTCCTCTTGTAATCTTGTCTCTGTTTTATTTACTTGTATTCTTTCGAATTGATTAACTGACCATTTCAATAGGATTTCACGGTTGGGTGGATACGTTATATCATTTGCTTACTTTATTTTTATTACTAGATCTCTGATATTGTTGGAAAGGTGATCAATTAAAATCAATGCACATTATTTATAAAATGCAAAAATAATATTTGATTTCACATTCTATATAGCGAATCTATTTTGGAACAGAGTTCATCGGCTTTATTTCATCAGATCTTAAATCGTTGTGTATGCTTGAATGCAACCATCATTTATTGGTTTTCATTTGTAACACCTATTTTTCATCAACAGCTGGCGAGACGGCTACTTTTGAATGCGTTCTGACTTCGAAGGATGACTCAACACAAATGCAGTGGCTCAAAGACAATAAACCTATGGATGATGCACTAGCCGATAGAGTAAAAATAACTACAGAACATAACGTGTTTAAACTGAAAATCGAGAATGTTATGGAATCAGATTCCGGAATTTATATTGCTCGGGCTACGAACAACGAAGGCGGAGCTTCTTGCACAGCGCAATTGATTGTTGAAAAATGTAAGAAAGATCTTACGTATTTTACATACATTAACCAGGTGTCTTTAGAAAAGATCCGATTAACGATATTTCTATCATTCCAGTAACGCCCGAGGAAAAGAGAGCAAGACTTATGGCCAACGCTCCAATCTTTTTGGTGCAACTAAAAGACACTGAGTTGCTTCTTAATACGTATCTTCGATTCATGATCAAAGTAAAAGGAAGACCCACACCTGAAGTGAAATTGTAAGATTTCAGACTGTTTATTAATCGTACTAGATATCAAAATGTGAAGTATTATTAATCATATATTTTCCATTCAAGTTTTAAAAATGGACAATTGATTGATGAACACGATGAACGTGTAAAAGTCATGAAAGAAAAAGCTGACAAAGGATTTTACGAACTGCTAATACCAGACGTACAAGAAGAAGATGCTGGCCAATATTCCTGTACAGCTACTAATAAGTGTGGCGAAGCATCTTGCGAAGCTACGCTAACCGTCGTTGATGAAAAAACGATTTTTACTGGCCTACCTGAAGGAATGGCGGAACCTGGAGAAGAGCCGAAATTCGTTTGGACCAGAGATGGAGTGCAATTCGACCCAGAAGAACGTTTCAAAGTGTTGTTTAAAGATAATGAGGATACGTTAGCACTAGTATTTCAACATGTAAAACCAGAAGACGCAGGTCTGTATACATGTGTAGCTCAGACAAGTAGTGGTAATATCAGCTGCAGTGCTGAATTGACTGTACAAGGGACTGTAAATCAACTTGTAAAAGATCCAACTAAGCCTGTGTTAGCAAGCGAATCTAAAGCTTCTGAATGCACCGCTGGAGGCTCAGCAATGCTGGACATGCAAATTAAAGGTTTTCCAAAACCTGACATCAAGTGGTTGAAAGATGGTGTGGAACTAATACCAAGTGGAAGAATTAAATACTTATGGGAAGACGAGGAATCTTTATCTTTGGTTATCAAAAGTGTAACTTCTCGAGATGCTGGAACGTACACTTGTACAGCCAAAAACGAACTTGGTGAAGACAGTACTCAGATCGAATTGATTGTGAAGTCCGCTCCAAAAATAATTAAAAAATTATCTAGTTTGACGGTTCTAACTAAAGAAACACTGACCTTGGAAGTTCAAATTATGTCATCTCCTGCTCCAGAGGTAAAATGGTACAAAGGTGGAAAACTGATTGAAGAATCTGACAGAATATCGATGGTAAAAGAAGGTGAAGAAATCTACAAGTTAGTAGTGAAAGATGTACAGATGGAAGATGCTGGATCGTACACTGTTGTCGCTAAGAACGATATCAATCAAACTTCTGATATGTGCGATGTAAAAGTCAAGTATCCACCACGTATCTTAAAACGACTTGAAAAAACTCAAATCCTAGAAGAATTTGATAGTTTGACACTTTTGGTTGAAGTTGATGCTGATCCTAAGCCCACTGTTACTTGGTTTAAAAATGATCAGGTTTTAGAAGAAACTGAAAAGATTTCTATAACTCAAGAGAATGATACCCATATCGTTAAAATAACAGGATGTGTGCATACTGATTCTGCTTCGTACAAAGTCAAAGTTCAAAATCAAGACGGAATTGCCGAGGATCAAAGCGATGTGACGGTAAATATTTCATTAACCTATTTTTGACACCAATAATTAGTTATTCAAATGTTACATATTATTGTATTATTATGCAGGTACGATGCAAACCTACCTTCACAGTACCATTGGGTGATACACATGCGAATGAAGGCACACCGGAATTTGAATTGTTATGCCGAGTGGAAAGTTTCGAGAAACCCACCGTAAAGTGGTACATTGGAGATGTAGAGATAACTGGAGAATCAAGACAACTGACTCCTCTGGAAGATGGGAATAACTATAAATTAAGAATAAGAAACATAACAACAGACCTTGCGGGCGTTTATTCTTGTAAAGCAGAAAACGAATGTGGTCTTGTCGAAAGTAAAGCAACTTTCGACGTTTACACAAAACCAAAGTTCCTTAAAAAAGTAGTCGAACAAGTGAAGTTGAAAGAAGGTGATGCACTGAATTTGAAAGTCGAGGTTGAGGGATCCCCAGATCCAGTAGTTACGTGGTATAAAGATGGAAAAGCAGTTTCTGCTGATGCACATATAAAAATCACCAGGGACAGTAACAGAAAAGAGAGTTACAGCCTTACTGTCGATTTAGTTAAGCTCTCTGACGGTGGAAAATATGAGGTCAGAGCTCAGAATGATATGGGCACTATCGTTGGCAGCAGTAAAGTTATAATATTAAGTAAGTACGATATTACAGATGTTTATGAAGATGTTGACTTAATTTGTAGAAATTATCCAAAATTATCAAATGAACTAGTTAAGTTTTTTATTTCTAAGTAAGTACAGTCGAAAATGTTCCTCCATGTGTACTTAATGTTTTTCAAATGTGATTCCACTATTGTAATTAAAGTTTAAAGAATGTTTTATATCCTTTTGTATTAATTATCAATTAACGTGAACTGTAATCAATTAAGTTTACTGACATTATACATCAATATTTGTGGAAGCATGTGAAAACTGAATGTTTTGTGTATAGCTAAGTCTGAAGAAGTGGTTGAAGAAGAGCAGAAACCTGGCATTGAAGATATGGAAAAAGCTCAGCAAGCCGCCGAGGGACCTGAAGGTATGAAAGATAAACGCACCCTAGATTTCAAATATGATCTAGTGCAATTTTTTATCCAAGTACTTCAGCCATCGATCGAATTCCCTTACTTGATATTGTTTAAAGTGCTCGCTGTGAATCTAAACTGTATATATTTTGGAAATTAATACCATAATCAAATTCATAGACCATTTTACAAATGTATAATAGCAAACGAATCATACCTATGTCTATTCTTTTACATAGACTGCAAAAGAAAACATCCATGTAAATTCACAGACAACTCAATTTAACATTTTTTTAACTAGTGAAAAGCTTTGGCAAAGTACTTTAGAGAGTGAAAATATTTCAAGCTTAGCTTATTAAACGTAGTTTTAGTCAATGTATTGAACTAAAAATTCAGGTTACACCAAAACGGAAAAAAAGGTCGAAGTCGTTAGAAACGCAGGAGATACAATTACAATCTCTACAGCCTCTACCACTACACATGAGGCTATTCTCACAGGTAAAAATTTCACTCCTCCAATGGAACCATCATTCAATAAAATTTGTCTAAATCATACACTATCACTCCAACAATTGTTCTCAATTTCTTTGAATATAATGCAACTTACTGTTATACACTTGATATAGACAAACACTTCACAGGTCCAGACGAGTCACATTGTATCAGTAAAATGACTTCCACAAAAGTCGAGTGTCAAGAAATGAACATTGGTGGCCCAGTAGTAGAAGAAATTGCATCATATAGTTATACAGTACACGAAGAAAACGAGAAAGCTCAAAATGGTGTCTTAGTTGAAGAGTTTACCGACAGTGAAGACAAACGGACTAATTTTGCACAAAACCGAGGCGTTTCCATTGTGTCAGTTTCCGATGACGAATCAACTTTAAAAGGCATATCACGCGATGTGAGTAGTGATGAGATCCACGCAACGGTAATCACTGAAGAAGTCAAAATAACAAACGGTTCATATGAAGAATTGAACGGATCCAATGAAAAGCATGCAGAAGAACACATTATAGAACGTTCTAAACCAATGAGAGGTAACATCGTTGTAGAAACAATAATGGAAGAAAAGTCAATAGACGAATCAATAAGTGAAGTGTGTTCAACACCAGTATCAGAAAAGGGAAATGGTGTTTTAAGTAGAAAAATGTCCAAAGAAAATTCTACTGAATCTCATCTATCTCGTCAAACTTCGTTGCAAGAAGATGAATCACTGCAAAGGTCAAAGGTCATTGAAGAAAGTGGCAAAAAGAGCCTACTCTCAAGCCGAAGTTCTACGATTGAAGCGCAAGAAATTGAGCAAAAGAGTCAATTTTCTAGACAGAGTTCGACATATGAAGCAGAGGAAAAGACGACAGTTTCTCGAGAAAGTCTCGACGAATTCTCAACAAATGAAAAGAGGCTGTCTCGTGAGTCAATCGTCTATGGAAACAATGGTATTTCTAGACAGAATTCTACTCAGGCGGACATATCTGAAGTGGCAGAATCTAAGAAATCTGGAAGGAGATTTTCGAAAGAAACTGCAGAAATCATGGAACAGAACTCCTCTCGAAAAAATTCAATCCGCCAATCCGACTTATCAGAGTCGACGAATTTACGCCAAGCAGAGATTGGAAAAAGTTCTTACTCTAGGCACAATTCGGTAACGTCAGAAGTAAATGTATCTCGAAGAACATCAACAGCTGAAATGGTTGAACTTGAAAAATCACAACAAGGTGTTGCAGAACAGAGTTCTATTAAACGTCACAGTTTAGATAAAAGATCGGTATCAACTGAAAATAAATACGCTGAAATTGAAAATTTAAGTCGGAAGAGTTCTTTAAGGGCTGAAACCGATGAAATCGAGGAAGATGAAACCATGAAAGCACTGTTCGATAGAATAAAGAAACAACGTAGTGTTCTTGATGAAATACTTGATAAACAGCAAGGAGATGTTGAAGATGAAGAGAATTCAGGTAAACTAAGAAGTATAAATTTCTCAGGGGATTGTGCCTATGCATAATATACAATAATACACACAACAAATAAGTCTTACAAATTACATAATGGTCCACTTTTAAAACTGTGTATAATAATATTTTTCATATGTTCAATCAACTCATGCTTGCATGCTTTTAACACTGTATGTATTAAAATGCTTACTATTCGTTTGAAAAAAAAAAGAATCTTAGCTTTGCTTTCACTATTGTCTAGTCTGCATTGTCGTCCGTCAGCATAATGAAGAGGTAAGACGGTTTTTTCATTTGAATTTTATGTTGCAATATTTCTTGCTATTTTAAAAACAAGTTTACTTCTATGAAAAATGTCATTTACTCTGAGAAAATGTATTAATTCTCATGAACTTTCCCCAGCTCCACCAAGCATTGTCAGTTCGACTCTTAAAGATAGAGAAGTGTTTGAGACTCAGAGTTGTCGATTTGAGATAAAAACTACTGGAATCCCACGACCAGAAGCGAAATGGTTCAAAGATGGGGAACCCCTGAAGCAATCTGAGAAAATCAAATGGGGAAACTCAGGCGACAATTATTACATGACTGTAAACCGATGCGAACCAGAAGATCAGGGAATTTATTCGGTCATTCTTGCTAGTAAACTTGGATCCTGTGCAGCAGACGGCAATTTGACAGTTGCACCTGTTGATGGATTAAGGAAACCTAAATTTATTAAACCATTAACAGACGGGGACACATTAAAGGATGGACAGTGTGTGTTCAAAGCGGTTGTTACGGGAGAACCTGTACCTGATGTAACATGGTTCGTTTTATTACATGACTTTTTTACAAACGTTTCATTAATATGTTCTATAACACGATTTGAACAATAATGTGTTTAAAAATTACCAGGTACTTCGACGGTGAAGAACTACCAACTGAAACTGGTAGAAACGCAAAATGGAAAGAAGAAATGCGTAGCGAGCCTATCCAAGATGGTTTAAAAGAATGTACATATCAGCTGAAAGTTAATAAATGTGACGAAATAGATGTTGGAAAATATTCGATCAAAGTTACGAACCAATACGGAGAAGATCAATGCAGCGTAAGAATATTTTAGATTTCATTGGTTCATTTAAATTACTTTTCATAATCAACAATTCTATGTTCAGGCTGATCTTACATTACTTGAGGCGCCAATAATTGAAGAATTCAAAGATCTAAGAGCACCGGCTGGCGAACAGTGTTCGTGGGAAGCTGTAGTAAGAGCTAATCCGAAACCCGATATGATCTGGACAAAAGGTGACAAAATTTTGAATGAGGATGAACATTTTGGAGTGGAGGAAGATTTTAAACGAAAATCGTACAAGCTTATCATCAAGAACGTAGAAGATGAAGATGTTGGTACCTATAAAGTCAAAGCTATCAACGAATATGGAGACGCTACAGCAACGGCTGAGTTAACCACCTACAGTAAGTTATGACCACGATAATGAACTAGTAGTTTTCTGTTCTAGCAATAACAGAAGATTTTCTCTGTCTTCAACACATAACAATTTTTTAAGAAAATTTGTTGTCATATTCCAGCCGAAGCTCCAGCGTTTGTCACTGAACTAAAAGATGAATCAGTCAGAGATGCCAATGATCATGAAGTTATACTCAAAATTACTGGATTCCCTAGGCCTGAAATTAGATGGTTCAAAGATGATAAAGAAATAAGGGAAGACGATAAACATGTCATCACTGCAAAACTAGAAGGACCGCACGTGGTTGCCAAGCTAATAATAAAAAAATATTCTGACAACGATACTGGAGTATTACAATGCGTAGCAACAAACCCCTATGGCGAAATAGAAACACAAGGCAGACTCACATTGACTAAGTTCCCACCTAAATTTAGTGCAACATTGCCTGGTTCTTTGGATATTGATGAAGGAGATAAACTAGAACTAGTTGCTGCAGTTGATGGTAGTCCGATCCCACTGGTAAAGTGGTTGAAGGATGGAGAAGAAATTAAACCAGACGATCATGTTAAATTAGAAATTCTGCCAAGTGGTTCAATGAAACTCACCATCAATAAAGTTACCCCCACTGATAGCGGATCATACAAAGTCGTAGCCTCGAATCCTAATGGAGATAGATTTACAGCATGCTCTGTTGCTGTTATGCGTAAGTACTGAACAAATTTCAATGAAAGGTAATTATTTTTTTCTAAAGAATTAAACTTGACATTAACGACTTATGTTTAAATTCTCTAGCCGAAAAAAAGAAACCCTGTTTCATCAAAGAACTTGAAAATAAAAAATTGATAATTGGTGAACCTCTGCTCTTGGAGGTTCAAGTACTTGCGATTCCAAACCCACAAGTTCAGTGGTTCAAAGATGGCCAACCAATACGACAAACGACAGGCTTTAATTTTGAAACACAACCCAATGGAACGATGTGCTTAACGATTGATCAAGTAAGACCAGAAAATGCTGGAACTTATTCTGTGGTAGTCTCCAATCCTCTTGGCGAGGCTACGAGCGAAGGAGTGATAGAAGTTGAAGAGAAGGAAACATTACCGACTTTCATAGGAAGTCTACAACCAATGACTGTTGTAGAAGGTTTCCCAGTTAAATTGGAAATAAAGTCAATAGGAAAACCTCAACCCGTATATAAATGGTCTCATAATGGAAAACAGGTTTGTGAAAAAAATATAATTGTTTATTATTAAATTTCTCTTGAGCGTCTTTTCACTCATTTTTTTTAAAGATTGAACCAGATGGTCAACATATAAAAATCATTGACATGCCCGACGGATCGCAAGCTCTTTTGATAGACAAAGCAACGGCCGAAGATGCAGGAGAATATGAAGTTTTAGCGATCAATTCAAAGGGCATGACACCAACTAAGGGAGTTTTAACAATCGCTAGCAAAACAAATGAAGAAACTCCGGAAGAGAAACCAGCATTTATATGTCCATTACGAGATTTGGCTGTCGACGAAGGGGAACTCATAAAACTAAGCGCTCCAATCAAAGGAAATCCTGTTCCTGATGTTTTATGGACGAAGGATGGAAAACCTTTGAGACCATCTGAAAGAGTAATATTATCTTGCGATGGAAAGAATGTTACACTCGAAATAAATCCAAGTACTCTAAAAGATTCCGGTTCTTACGTATGCAAACTAAGAAATCCACTGGGGTCAGACAGTGCAACCGCACAAGCTACTGTTCGCAATAAATATCAAGCACCATCGTTCATTCAAAAATTCACTGACATTGAACAGTCGCCGAACACCGACGCTAAGTTCTGTGCTCGTGTAACTGGTGTTCCACTACCAGATATCTCATGGTATTATAATGGATCTCCCCTGTCGGACAGTGACAAGTATAAAATCAAGCGCGACGGAGATGCTTGTAGTTTGTTTATAAAGAATTGTACTTTAGCTGATTCTGGAAGGTACAAATGTGAAGCCACCAACAAAGATGGTAAAGTTGCTTGTGATGCTAAATTATCAGTCATAGATCAAATGTAAGTTTTCTTAGATTATTTAAAATTTGTTTCAATACAATTTTTAAAGATACGGAATTGTAATCTTATTTTATTTCAGTGATAAGAAACAAAAAGTCGAACCTCCAGCATTCTTGAAAAGGATTGGCGATTGCGAAGTGTACAAAGGCATGACTGCAAAATTCACAGCTTGTATGACCGGTTATCCGGAACCAGAATTTGAATGGTACCGGGACGACAATAAAATATGGCCTACTGATCGCATATTGATGGATCACGAAGGCAGCCTACTAAGATTGTCAATTTATAATGTTGATGAATGTGATGCTGGAGTGTATAAATTAAGAATATTCAATTCTCATGGTGAAGATACCTGTAAAGCCGACATGATGTATGAAAGTAAGTATAATTAGTAAACCTTATTTTCACTATTAAAAAGTTGCAGTGAAATAACTATAAAATTTGTATCTGTATTGTAGCATTAGACATCAGGAAGAAACATTTATCGGATCAATACTTGGATTATGACAAGTACCGCAAAACTGGTCTTCCTTTGCCATTGTCACATCCACCAATAATCAGTCGTATGATGGACAGAAACTTAACTTTGTCATGGAAACCGTCAATTCCAATTGGTCCACGGACTCCAGTAACTTATCTGGTCGAAATGTGTGAATTGCCAGACGGAGATTGGTTTACATCTCGTTCTGGAATTCGCGGATGCCTGTGTGAAATTCGAAACCTCGTTCCTTTCCATGATTATAAATTCCGCATCAGAGTAGAAAACAAGCACGGTGTCAGCGACCCATCGCCATTTGTTCAAACGTACAGAGCTAGATTGGAACCAGAAGCACCAACTTTCTTCCCTTACCTCGCACCAGGAGTTGATTTTAGACCTGATAACAGCCCGTACTTTCCAAAAGATTTTGATATTGAAAGGCCTCCTTACGATAACTATGCTCAAGCTCCAAGATTTCTTAGACAGGAACACGAGACTCAGTATGGAGTTAAAAATCACAATTGTAACTTGTTCTGGTTTGTTTATGGTTATCCGAAGCCACGAATGAGTTACTATTTCAACAATGAGTTAATCGAGTCTGGAGGAAGATACGATCAAAGTTACACGAGAAATGGACAAGCGACCTTGTTCATTAACAAAATGCTCGATAGGGACGCTGGCTTTTATGAGGCAGTTGCAACCAATGAACATGGCGAAGCTCGACAAAGAGTGCGTTTAGATATTGCAGAGTATCCTACTTTTATCCAAAGGCCTGAGGAAACTTACATCATGCTCCGAAAAAGTGGCAGAATTGAAGCTAGAGTGATCGGTGTTCCATATCCCGACATCAAATGGTACAAGGATTGGAAACCACTTACTACATCGACGAGAATTCATATCACCTTTGCCGAACCAGACAAGACGATCTTGACTATCGAAGATGCAATTTCTAAAGACGATGGATTGTATTCAATTAGTGCGAGAAACGTAGCTGGATGTATTTCAAGTTCTGTTATGATGCACATTGAGGAAGACGAACACGAATACGGATACAAAATGTATACTAGAAAGTATGAAATAACGCCACGCCAGAAACCATACGGTGACTTTTATGATATTGGAGATGAACTAGGTCGTGGAACGCAGGGTATAACTTATCATGGAGTCGAAAGGCAAACTGGCAAACACTTTGCTTGTAAAGTCATGAATGGTGGAGATGAATACAAACATTACATGTACAGTGAACTCGAAGCTTACAACCATTTAGCACATCGAAATCTGTTAAGATTACATGATGCCTTTGAGACGCCTCGATCGATGACTCTTGTAATCGAAATGTATCCTTTTTTAATGATATTTATTGTTTCAAGTTTTTTTTAGTGAGATGTCGGTAACAAATGATTTATTTTTCTTATGAATAACTTAGAGCTGGAGGTGGAGAACTGGTTGATACGTTGATTAGGAGGCCCTACTACACGGAATACGAAATTTCAGGATACATCAGACAAATTCTTTGGGGTCTAGATTATATGCACTCTCATAGTTGGGCGCATCTTGGTTTGAATGTAAGTTGAACGTGAAGAGATTCATTTGATAATTTACTACGCGGGTAATTTATTTACGTTTTTGCAACAGCTTGGAGATATATTATTATCTCATCCTGGATGCGATGATTTGAAACTTGGAGACTTTGGATTAGCCAGAAGAATCGAAAAACGACTAATGAGTCTTTACTATGGCATGCCAGAGTACGTAGCTCCAGAAGTAGTGAACGGGGAAGGTGTTTCCTTTGGGACTGACATGTGGTCTGTTGGTATTATTACTTATATTTTATTGTCCGGTGTATCGCCATTCCGTGGCATAAACGATCGAGAAACGTTAACGAAAATCAAAGAAGGAAAATGGAGTTTCGATGAGCGCTGGACTCATATTTCGGACGATGCGAAAGATTTCATAAGAAAATTATTGGAGTACCAAGATCATCGTAGACTCGATGTTAAAGCAGCATTAAATCATCGATGGTTGACCTATGCTGATAGAACTGTAACAGATTGTTATCAGATAAATTCTGAAAACCTGAAGAATTATTATAAAACATACAGGTATGTATGTCAAAAAATCTGGAATTTTTAAATTTGGTCAGAATTAATGTATATTATTTTTCATAAAACAGAGATTGGTACAACAATGCTTCTTGCCGTACGTGGTACCGACGACGCAAATTGAGCTCTGCATTCGAACACCCCTCGAAAATGGTTTACCCACCGGGTCACAGATACACACCAGAACTTAGTCCAGAAAGAACCTTTAGCCCAGTCAAAAGACCACCTCCTAAATCATGGGAAAGCAAAATACCTTCCAGAGAACCAATTGATACCGAAATCGGCGTTATTAAAAGCGAAAGCCAGTAAGTTTGCTGTACATTCTATATGAAAATCTAGCTGCAATATTTCTACTAAAGTATTTGTTAAATAGTTATCAGAATGGACCTGATACGTACCTGCTACAACTGCGTGACACCGATTTCCCAGTGAGACTTCGAGAATACATGAAAGTTGCCCATGGCAGAGGTTTCTCACGGCCAGTTTACGATGACAATTATGATTGGGGGGTAATGAAACATAATCTGAACCTCAAAAATTGGATGAAAAAATTTGCAATTGAATTACTAACAATTAATTTTACAGACACCTATTATTCGCGAACGTCGTCGTTTTACCGACATCATGGACGAAGAAATTGACGACGAAAGGAAAGCTAGGATCAATACGTACAGCAATGTCGATACAGGCACGCTTAGACGGCTGCGACATGAACTGGGGACTCGTCTAGATTCCTATGCCGAAGCTGAAGCACTGATGGAGTGCAAGAAAGGTGGTCACATGCCATTTTTCAGGGAAAAACCACAAATCCGTCCAATTCAAGATGGAAAACCTGCCGAGTTGGCCTGCTACGCTGTCGGCGAACCTAAACCGATTATCCAATGGTTTAAAAACGATTTAGTTATTCAGGAAAGCAACCGAGTTAAGGTCACAGATGACGAAGAAGGAAGGTCTATCTTAAGTTTCAATCCTGCAAGAGAACATGACATCGGAATTTATAAAGTTGTTGCTCGAAATAGAATAGGCCAAACAGTAGCTAGGACCAGGATTTTGGTAGCGTCTGTACCTTGTGCACCTGACTCTCCCGAGGTAAAATGACAACAGAAAGCTAAATCAAATATATACAACGTTGATAACATTTTCTAAATCTTTTCAGGGAGTCGATGCTTCAGAGTCCGAAATTCTTTTACGATGGAAGCAGCCAAAATACGATGGAAACTCACCTGTGCTATGTTACAACTTGCAATACAAGGAAGGCGACTCGATTGAATGGAAAGACGTTGCTCATAACATTGACCACGAATTTTTCCTTGTGAAAAATTTGAAACCGAATACAAGTTACCAGTTCAGGTTGGCCGCCAGAAATCGAATAGGTTGGAGTGAAAAGGGTATTCCGACAAAGCTGCTAAAAACTCGTGAAGGTGGTTTAGGTGTTCCAAAAGTCCAAATGAGCAGAGCAATGATACACCTACAAGAATTGACTGAGTCTGGTCAAGAGATAGAAGTTGAAGACCACAAAATAAATTTGGATTACGCGATCGAAGATGAACCAATCAACTGGATCACTGATGTTCTAGTTACTAGCAAATATTCTTTCATGTCAGAATTAGCACGAGGGCAGTTCTCGGTCGTAGCGAAAGGATTAGACAAATCGACTGACAAAGTTATAGTAGCAAAAATTTCAGAATTCACGCCCAAAATTGAGGCAGAATTTGAAGCACTGAGGTCGTTGCGACATGAGAAAATAGCCTTGCTGGAAGCAGCTTACAAAACGCCTAAGATCGCTGTTTTTATAATGGAAAAATTGCAGGGCGCAGATGTCTTAACTTATTTATCCAGTCGACATGAGTACACTGAAAACTGTGTAGCTACAATTATCACACAAATTTTGGATGCTCTCCAGTATTTACATTGGAGGGGCTACTGTCACTTGGACATCCAGCCAGACAACGTAGTAATGGCATCAGTTAGGTCAGTACATATCAAACTTGTTGATTTTGGCTCAGCGCATAAGGTGACGAAGTTGGGCAACCTTGTACCTCAAGTTGGCCATCCAGAGTATAGATCACCGGAAGTTCTAAATGAAGAACCAGCTTATCCACATTCAGACATCTGGATGGTTGGTGTTTTGACATACGTTTTATTGTCAGGAGCGTCTCCGTTCAAAGGAAATGATGCTCATGAGACAAAACAAAACATAACTTTTGTAAGATTTAGATTTGAATATTTGTACAAAGAACTTAGTCAGGAAGCTACCAGATTTTTGATGCTCGTGTTCAAACGAATGCCAAGGTAAATAGCATTCAATACTTTTTCATTTAGCATCATGTTTAGTCTCTTATTATAATTAAAACGTGGCTTTAAATTTCCAGCAAAAGACCGACGGCAGAGGAATGTCACGAACACAGGTGGCTCTTGCCTACAGAATACATGATCAAAAGACGAGAACGAGCTGTATTCCTTGGGAACCGACTAAAAGATTATTCTGAAGAATATCATGCCGAAAAACAGAAATTAGCCACTCAAAGTGACAGTTTAAAGGAAGCCTTCGGATCCTCGCGACAACTCATGCGATCGAACAGCATACAAGACGAACTGCTCACTACTATATAATTAATTAGAAGTAAGGGACAACTTTTTTTTCCAATTGTGTATGAATAATTATAGTTTCAGTCAAGTCTAGTCAGTTGGAAAAATGGATCATTTCGAAAGACCGTAACGAAGACTAAGAATTATCGATAAAGTTTTGTGATTGTCGTTGTTTTTATTTGTTAATATTTATTTGTTACAATCCATGACTGTTATTTATTCATTCATCATGTCATAAACAATGATCGACTTTAATGCAAATGCGTACGCGAGTGTGAAAGATAAATATTCTTCAGACGTCGTGAAACAAAATGGATTTGAAATCACATTATTGATTCTGTCGAACTAATTTTGACGGTTGAACGAAATAAAAAATCACTGAAAAATAAAACCGCCTCTCAATTTTTAATGAAAATCACGTTCCAATATTTGATAATGATAGAAATCACATTATACATGCATGATACATTATCGATTAGTGGTTATATCTCGTCTTGATACCGTAATTTAGTCTTAAACTTCTTCAAGAAAACTTGAAAACTTGCAAGATATTGTTAACAATGAACCTCGATTCACTATCTGAGCATAATTTATCCTTTTCGACATCAATATGAAGTTTATCTTGTGCAAATTAATACCTTGGGAATGTGCATCAAAATTTCATTTCGAACATTTGGATGGTCACTATTTTAAACAAATAGTTGGTAAGTAACAATGCAAATTCCATGCAATCATGCCAGTGAAATATTTGTGATTGCACGCTTAATGAAAACAAATTTCACAAATTATTCACTTCCATGCAGTTAATTTTGGATGTGAAACTTACTGTAATCTAGCACCCATGTCAAGCTTATTAAGGCTACTGGTTCACCCCAGGACACTGTCGAAATAGTAGGTAATTGTTAAAGTGGATAACCTGAAACAAGAGATCGTTTCCTTTCAAGATTTTCATACATAGCATCTGATAAATTAGTTTGCCAATTTCTATGTTCAACATGCATTTTATGAATAAAACTTTCCAGACACTGCAAGGAAAAACGAATGTTAAGCACCAGTATCATATTCCTCTCGAATGCTAACATCACAAGGATAAAATTTTTCATATCACAGAGACAAGCGAAATAAAAGAAACGCGACCGACGGAAGTAGATCGATTTGCTGTCACGAGTTGAAACGTGGCAACGAAGTGTAAAATTTATACCCCATTGGGACAAATAATTTATATTGTTCTGGTACATTTTTACGCGATGCTTAAAAAAATTGAGATCCATCGACACCGGATTTGTCTCCTTGACTGCAGTTTAAAAACAAATCTCTGGCGATTTCTTTTTGATCCTACGTCAGCAAGAGTAACACTTTTATCATCACAGTGAAGGTTCTTCTCGACTGTTTGGTCGCTCATATAACATATAGTGGAACAACTTTTTTCATGCTAACTGTACGAGATGTTTGATTATACAATTTTCTACAGATTTATAAGACAATTAAATTTGAATATCCGCATTCGATTATCAACGAGAATCGCTTTGGTTATGCGTTTATGATGAAACCGCGACGAGAGCATAAGTTGATAACGATTTGGCGGGTGAACGTTATTATCATCGCTATTATTCGTTCCAAATTGGATTTAACGCGTCAAAGAAATTCAAGTGTAAAAGCAAAACAGAATTACGGATAGAATTTGGGCACGGACAAAAAAATGTCCGTACAAAAGAGAGAATGCATTGCAATTTCAAGCTGACGTCAGTTGGAGAGAGACTTGGTTCTCGGACAGCAAGAGCTTCACAAAGCACGAAGCGTGTGCCTTTTGAATGGAATCGATGGGCCTTTAAGAGGCTGACAGAACACTGGACGGAAGTAAACTGAACCCGAGTTCTCACTCTACTCTTACATAAAGTTGCAAAAGTGGACAGCATGAAAAGAAAATTAAAGAGTTTAATTAAAAAGGTTAATTAAATGTATGCGAAATTGTGCGCCTTGATCGTCCGAGCATTTGTAATGAAAAATTTGAGATAAAGTTGGGATGAAAAAGTTTTTGCTAGATTGCTCGAACCTTTTTCATCGTTGACCTTTGCATACACAAAGGGGTGATATGGATTTTGAATGCTCCGTGTATTATTATTTTTGGCATTAACATTTTAGAAAGCATAAAAATTTGATTCCACTAGAGGCTCTCTCGAGGTCAAAATTCGCCGCAATTATGTGAACATCAACGCTAATAATGCAACTCTGCAACGTATTTTGCTTCGCACGGTCACGTTACCTTTGATCTTTTCGAGACGAGTTTATGAAATTTTTCGGAATTACGCTATTGCTGCAAATTGGCGTGTGTTCCAAATGTTATTTGTAGACCAGGCTTTTGTAATTTGGAAAATTTACTTTTGGAAAACGAAATTCAAACAAACATGAAAACTCTCAATGTTTTTTAGCATTCTTGACAGTTGTCAATAATGCTAAAGTTCCCTAATTGAACTCAATTAGGGAACTTTTGATTCGCTTTTGGAAATTCCTTTTTGTTACTTTTTGAGTTCCAGTCACATTTCAGCCGTTAACGTAAAAAGCTCAATTGTTCTCGTAAATTTTTCTTGTAAAGCGCGCCTCGTGAAAAAAAGCACTCAAAGTATTAATTACTTTTTGATACAGCGCACAAAGTCATCCTACCGTTGATTTATTTTATCTCTTTGTCGTTACAATCAACAACATTGCTTTTACAATTTTTTACAATGGAACATGTAAATTCGTAATCAACGCTTGGATGCGAGAGATGTACTAATGACATGCACGTTATAAATTAACGTCGTACGCACGAAACATTATAAAATCAACAGTATTTTGATGAAAAGCATTAAAATCTCGGTAGTAAAAAAGAAAAGTGCGCCATATTCAACGATACGCAAACGCTATAATGCACGACGAAAATTCGACAAACTCTGCTGAAATTACATTTATTAAAAATTTGCTTTACATTGTAAATTCAATCTGAACGTTAAAAGTGTGAATAAAAACATACATTTCTCATCTTTAAATAAAGTTATAAAATCATTTCCATTTTTATGCCCAGCATGCGATGATTTTTTAATGAAAAAACTTTGACTGTTATTTATAAAAGTTTGTAAGATTATAACGTTGAACGAGTGGATAGCATATACTTATAGACTTAATTGACAGAAAAGTAAATTTATGCGATTTCCCACTGAATCTTGTAGTAGACAAGTGCCTCTATAAAGCTCTTATTCAATCCCTCTATCAGTTATTCAAAGCACATCTGATGTAAGTTTCAAAGTTGGCAAGAAAGTCAACCAGAGTCTCGCCGTAAAGATAAGCTTAAAAACAAAAGCAAGATTTCAACATTGCACTGAACAGCTTTGAATACATTTCCGATTAAAAACTTCATTCCTTCATAACAAAACATGATGGTTACTAGAACACAAAAACAAAATAACAAAATAAAAAGCAATGCTCCTTCAAACAAAAACGAATTAAACTAAAAAACGTCATTGAATAATTCAAACTAATTCGCAACAAAAATGAAGAAAAAAAGTAATCAAAAAAAGATAGAATAGTGTATTATTTTTCGCGAGATAAGAGATGATATATATGATAATGTGTTATATGAAATCGAAAGTTTAATTTAGGGGATCAATTTTGAGCGAACAGAACTGACAGGAGTCCAGTGCTGATACTTCCGCGGTACGTGAATCAGAGTCAGAGAGCGAAAGCGTGCGCGGCACGGGGGATGCGATCCCGGGGGTTAGAGCAACAGAGACAGAAGAGAAATTCAGTCGTCGTGCCGGCAGCAACGCGAACGCACGTTCGCTCCTTCCGGGGCGGGCGAGGTGCGTTTCGCGCTCATAAACAGGCCGCGAAAAAGAACCAAAACAGTGCGCGACTTTGTTCTCTATTGACTGCCGACTCGTTCGTGATCAGAAAACAAGTGATAGTGCTAGCTTTTTGACCCGACAAACAAATGATAATCTTTTGCAACAACTGGTCGCTCCACGGGTCATTACTTTTGAGATATCGCGGTTCGAATTCAAGTATCCACGATTGTTCTGTAATCTAGTCATTTTGAATCCAATGTTTTTGAAAATTTTTCCAAAATTTTAAACATTACTAAAAATTTGCATTCCTAGTTATTGATCACATTAAATTATATAACTGTTTTGATTTGTTATCTCGCTTATACAATATCATTATGATTCCAAAAATACACAACAATAATTTCTGAAAAAGCTTCTGACTCACTAGCAGAAATTAATGATTTTTATTCAATGACAAAAAAAATTTCCTCCCATCAAAATACGCTCATCAATTCAGGGTCAACAAAGACAAACGAACAACACCAAAAATTCGAAATAATGTTTCGTAGTGTTGAAAAAAATGTTCTTTCAACAAATTTTCATTTTTTTGTAAGAGCAATAGGTTATGAGTCAAAGTTCGAAATGAGTACTTGCACAGAAGCGTTTGACATTTTATAGTTTTGGTATGGAAAGTTGCATAAATGATTTAATACTCGACAGGGTCGAAAAATGTCAGATGAGATTAATTAGTGATGCGCATTTCAACGGGATTAGAAAAGTTTGGATCAAAAGGAAGAGCGGCGCCGTTTATGCGATGGATGTTTTTTGATGCTGGGTCTTTGCAGTGGCGGAAGTGTGAGTGCGGTGTCGGATATTGATACGGAAGTGCATGCTGTTCGGTTCAAACGCTAAAAATAGTGAGCAAACGAAGTGTTGACTCGATAAACATGGCGCACAGAATAAAAAGTCCCTGTGCCCGATGAATGTATGCGCGCGGAACGCGAACATGTGCGAACGTATGATTTGATTACTGATGCGACGTCCCAGACATCTTTTACAAGCGAGGTAATTTCGAAATATTTATCAAATTGGATCGCCGTTCATTATCGTGGCTTAATTAGATTCCAATCACAATTTCAGACTCAATTGACGCTTCATCATTAGCTAAACTCAATAGACAATTCAAATGATACATTTTTCGCACCCTCAGATTCGTGTGCAAATTTTTAAAGACGATTTCAAGACAGAAACTCGATTAGTGATGGTAACTGGAATAGAATGAAATAGAAATCTGAGATATGAATAATGGATTTTCCAGAAATCCATTCTTCCTTTTTGCCCACCAAAAATTATCATTTATTATCTGCATACTAATCAAGATTGATTTCGTGATTTTTCCGTTTCGACTAAGTGTTAAATAAAACCGATTATCTGCACTTGTCACGAAAATCAACCTTCCTCATTTTTCGTGAAATAAGTGGCAATTTGTACGAGATGGTTTATTAGACGTTTCAGAAACTTTTTCGCCTCTCTATTTCTTAAATTACGACTTAGGGGACTAAGGCGATATTCCCAAGAGTGGCATACACCATCTGTCTGCAAAGTATTTTTTTGAATAATCTTTATTACTAGGATAAAGTTTGAATTTTGTTAATTTTCCGTTTTTGGTTTTCGTATTTCGTTCAAATTACAAAATTTTTAAAGGAATTTAAATTTGGGAAATTTGTGCGATAAACTCTCATCCACTTGAACTATCAGGTGTATCGTATCAGATAAATAGTCCAAATGTATATACGATCATAAGCATCACTAGAGAAGATAGATTAAATTAATTCTAGATGAAGCGCTTAATACGGCTTTGCAGTTGGATGAGTGAATGACGCGCCACACGTTCTCATAATCGTTAACGTAAATTTACGTTAATGTAAATATATAACCTAAAATTTACTCGAACGACTGATTTTTCTGTTCGAATTATTTTCAATTCATACCGCTGCAAAATATATAACTAGATTAAACCAATTGAAATGCAGCATTGAATTATCGATATGATCCGAGTGGTTTCTTTTAATTAATTTTACTCGTTAAATTTGTACGATTAGTTGCCTGAGCTGGTGTATAAATTGAAATCAAAAAACGTCCTACAATAAAAAAAAGCAAATTGAATCGAGCAGAAAGAGAAAAATATTATGATTGATCGAAGAAGTTAAAAGTAGCGAGAAAAAACGTTGCTAAAAGTATATATACTGGCACGAGGGTCGGAATGGCAGAACGTTATTTTGGAATTACTAGCCGCCGCACATTCATCTCCTATTGATTAATAATTTATCAAATGCATGTGAACCTGTGATGGCCGTAAAAGATGCATTTCCATACAGATATACTGTATTCGTGACTCAAGTGTAAATCGATCACAAATGCATCTCGCTTATGAAAATTATGTGTGTATTGCAGTTCATGTCATTGTCGTCGAATTACTTTCGTTTGGACGAATAATTAAATAATAATTTTTAAATTAATATCCATGCGTAATACTTGATATGAGAATGGAACTACGTAACCCCAAGTTTAACAAGTACATGAATTGAAAATACTCATTTTTGAAGTACCTTTTAGTTTCAGTTGAAAAAAATGATTCCAAAAATAAATAACGATTCATCAATCCTCACTAATGAGCCTAGTAACAAACGTCTGACAAGCTATTTAGCGAGCGAAACATTTCAATTTCTCGGCCACGAAATTACCGCACAAGTAAATCGCATTTCACGTTCAATGATTTATTTCTGTTTTCAAAGAAAAATCAACAGTATAGAATAGTAAAAATGAAAAAGAAAAGTCGATGTTTTGTGTTAATTGTTGTTTTTTTTTTAAATTCGGAACATTGGTTGCGTGCACGAAATTTTGATTTATTAGATGGAAATGAAGCGATAATTTGCTGATTGACAGCTGCCTCTGACATTGTAAATCATCGTTATCCGTCATCCACGGTTACAATGGAAATAAATTACGCGAGTTTACGTTCGAGCATCAAGTGTCCACTTTATTCAAACATTCGTGATTACCGTGTGAAAATAGGTCTTGTAATGTCGAACTGAAGCACGTCGCGCTCACGGAATAACAATGTGTTATGCGACAACAGTCGCGCAAAATTTCCAGCAAACGATCCAATTTGTACGAATTTTCTCAAATGTGCTCAAAATTTACAAAAAACGGTGTCATACGAAATCCCAACCGAGGACGAAAAAAAAACATCTTTTCATTACAAAAAAAACGCAAGTTTGCTGAAAACCGAAACAGAAATTGTCATGGAATTGGGATCAAGTATCGAGGATGGAAAGGAATGCTTGAACATACCGCATTACGAAGTCAAAAGTCTGTGAATGATTGTGTCATATGACGCAGCGGTATATATAATTGTGTTAATTGAATGGCGGATGAATATTTAAAACAAAAGCAATTTGTCGGCATCGATCAGTGAGTTATAGCGCGATTACAAATGGGCATACGCGCAAGGCCGCGCGGGGCGTACGTTGATCTACTTATTCTGTATTTTTCGTCGATATATTACAATCAACAGTGTGATTTATTATAGTTGTCTGTAAACTGCGAACAAACAAGTTTCTTTCTTTGCGCCCATTGTGATGGAAATTTCGAAATTGTCGTTAAGACGTGTCAGCGCGAAATCCTTTGTAATAAAAATCTATGCGCCAACTTTTTGAACGACTCATATTTGAAATTCGAATTTCGCTCACTCGATTCTCAATGCAAAATTATTCATTGGAACAAAAACTTCAAACTATTCAGTTCTTGTTCTTTTTCAACACTTCCGTGTCAATTTTTGTTTTTAATTTCATAGTTTTCAATTTTTGAAGCCTAGACTGCGACACCAGGGAAATTTGCCACGGTCGAATAGATGATTACGATTGTCTTGAACCTAATTTTCGACTGGGATTAAATATTAAGTCTGCCGGTATGCTATATTCCGATACTTGCCAACAAGTTTAACATCCCAAGGCTCTGGTGCATCAACCGTTGCTAATTATTACGTTCTATTATAGGTATGCGCACCCTCACTTTTTCCTCTGTGCGTTGCTACACGTCAAAAATATGAATTTGGTTTTAACTCTATCCCAACAATGCAAATTTATTGCGATAAACCCTGCCTAATCATTTTTTCATAACATTCCAACTAAGTACTCTTCAAAAATAGTTCAATTTACAGTGTCAAAATTGTTACCCGAGATTCGCAAACAAAAGCTCACTTGACTTTAAAAATAGAAAACAATAAAAACCAACTGAAATAATAATTTCCCTAAAAATCCGGACAAACTTGGCCGTTAGAGTTGTTGTAATAAAATTGATGTGGGTTTTTTTTAGTTGGTGTCGTTAAAAATTTTATCTGCGAAGCGATTCCGCATGGAGATCTGACCTCAGAAAATCCCAGGAAATAACAGAGAAACCAGAAACGACAAACCCTGAGTGAATCTGAGAGGTATCATAACGACCGGGCAATCTTATTGAGTACAGTCATATTTAAAAGTTAGGGATAAAAATGTAGTTAAAGAACTGATAAGTCGGAAGTTCCGTAATTGTCCTTGCGGAGTGGAAGAGTTGAGAAAGAAAGTCTTCGTTCGTCTCGGTTTCTCCGGTTTATCTGTGTTTATTTTTAAAGTCTGCTCGAAATTGAATTAAATTTTCATTCCCTCAAACTGAGCGTGAGATGCAAGTTTAGATAGAAAAATCTTATCTTTATTTTTGTTTTCGCTTTGAAATTGCAGCAGATGTGCAGCACGTTTCTATTTGATTTAACATATAGAGATACAGTGGAAGAATGGTGGCACTACTTTTTATCCAAAAAAAAAAATTGCCGTGATGAAATGCTCGTTTATTCCACACAGTGGCAGAGCTCAGTCAATAAATAAACTACGAAGCGAAATAAAATTAAATCGGCCTGTATTTTGCGCAAATTTCCATTCGAAAAATTATCCTTCCGTTGGGCGAGCATCCGTCGAAAAAGGTGTCGAAAATTGAGATAAATAATCGAACGTATTAAACTGGGGCGTTGCAAAATTGTATTTGAATAAGCTCCAACTAGTTAACAACGTACAATCAGCGGCTAATTTCGCGAAAAATTCTTTATGACTTCACGAACAAATTTATCCGACCGAAAATATAACATATAATAAAGACTAATTGAATGCGTCCGCTTCGCTCCAACATTTCGTGGATGGAATGAAAAGTCTGTAACAAATTTTTCACGTTTCATCTGCGAGAGAGTTTTTGGCGTGCCGGAATTTCGTACGCTGTAAATTATGTGTCGTCAAGATGTGGCTTTTGCTCTGTTCGTTTGTTTATTCGCTCGCACTTCTCGGTAGACGTTTTTCCTTGAGTAGAGTAGCAAAATTTTTGTCTTTCCAATAACAGTGCACTCGCAAAACATGATACAGGACGCCAATTTCTGGCATAGGTAAGGTTTCATTCGAACATTGTATCGCACGGAAATGAGCTGCGCCACAAAAGAGCAGCCTGATCAGAATCAGCGAAGCACTGATATTGCAATGAAATGCAATATGAATATTGACATTTGGTTTGACACATTCAAATCGAACAAATTTTAAATTTCGCCCAGTTTGAAATACGTCTGACGTTGAACTTCAGCGAGTTTGACGTTTCATAGTTTTAGCTGGTTTGTGCATTTCATCTCGGCACAAATCTGCGTTCGAATAGTTCTCACTTGAGTAGACACTTAATATTCATTCATTCGTAATTTGCAGTCAAAATAATGCCAAGTTCGTAAACAAATTCTTTGTTAAATTAACGGAAATTTGAAAAGTGGTTTCTTACGTTTACTTTTCTGCTTTCGAGTTTTGATATAAAATAGAACAAATTGGTCAATCGTGTTATCCTTTGAAATCCGCAGATTTATTATTACTTTCTTTTCAGATTGAGCGAAGTGTTTTTTCAAGAGACTCTTTTCGGAGCGAACTTTTTTATATTGCTACAACATGCGCGAATGCCTTTGCCCCAGACGTAACGAGAAGCGTTGACGCGCATGTTTAATACACGTCGTATCTACACTTGCATATCTCAGCGCAAGATTTCAATTATGAGAGTTCGCGCTCGATTTTTTTGAAAACATTTTTTTTCTCCTTTCATCGTTCAACTTTGATTCCCGAGCACACTGTGCAACCTTTTTATCTTCTTTTTTTTATTTTTTTGAGATTCCATATTGTTTGCAGTAACTTTGAGAAATTCCATGCAGAAAATTAGATAAAATATGTCAGAGATGAACATAAAAATGTTTATTTAATACAAGACTGCTCTTGACTTGAATTCTGTTGTCAACTTTTTTTGAATTTTGCAGGAAAAAATGGGTCGATTGTCAAATCAGAATGTAACTTACGATGAGTAATATCAAACGTGAAGTAAATAACGAACCGTGCAGTTTCGGAGTCAAAAATTTCTTTGCAAATAAATTTAATATCAAGTTTCGTTTGTCAATGCAGATGTAGGAGAAGATTGATGCCAAATATCGTGAAACAAGGTGGTGAAATAGTTTCACCCGTTTCGCTCGCGGTTTTCGCTTGGAATCTATAGCTAAAATGTGCACATTATCGTGTATGAATATTTCACAGAACATGCACAGTTGTAGTGGTAATTTTTCCCCTAACTATCAGGAAACTATATACGAATTCTAATCAAACACCGTCGCCAAAAAATTGATCCAAAATTATGTCTCACTTTATGAAAATTATAAATTGAATTTCAACTTTTGGTATCCGGAGTTGATTACATGAATATCTAACAGCCTAATTCGTGCGAACAATAGGATCATTAATCATGTGCTTGTATGGCGTAACGTATACTTTTGAGATACGTAACGTCACTCGCTCAAGCAGACGTACAACTTAATGCTCCTTCCAAGTGTCAGTGTGAAATGTTTATTTAAATAAACTAACGTAAATACAAAGATTCAACGACTCTAATTTCATCCAACATTTTCAATTGAAAAAAATCTCCAATATCAAGCAACCCATTTTAATTTTGTAACTAAAGTAAATTTTACTTCCAGACTTTTATTATTAAAATGTTTACTTTTCTAAGAAATCATTTGTAAAGGAAAGAAATTGAATAAAGAACAAAATAAGAAAAAATATAAAATGTCAAGTAGAAGGTGCGAGAAAATAATACGATTGGCAAAGTCAAATTAGGTTGAAAATCGCGTTAATACAAATGCAAACAGCCACAGGAGAGAATGTCATTAAGTTTTTCATTAGACTCACGTGTGGGAAGGGGCATGATTGTTTTGCGATATTGGGACGCCCGTGGAGTCGCGTATTTTTGTTGACTACGTCGGTTGGCTCGGTTCATCTTCTCTCTTTTGCTCGGTTTTTTCTACTTTTTATCTCCTTGGCTCTTTACTTCGGCACATCAAGCAGGTCAGTCGACGTGAGATAGACGGCTCAAGCTTATATCCCGCTTTTCAATGAAAGACTCGCGTCACCTGCTGGAAAATCAAACCCGATAAATTTAACGCGACACTACAGGGGAGAGCGTTGATGTAACCGGAAAAGACGTTTCGATTTTATGCCTCCAACTTTTTTCGAAAAATACTTAAAATTATGAATCATAAAACGAGAACGGATGAATTGAGATTCGTCTACTCAAAATGTTTTTTGTGTTACTTTTCAATTTACGGAAAATTAGTGGAGCTTGTTAAATTTTGATCATTGCAATAGAAGAGATAATATGAAAAAAAAAACCGAAAGATGTGATTGAGTTAATCTAATCAATAATTCCAATATCGATGATAGTACTGGGATTCTGGTAACAAAAATATATTTCAACTGAGTGGGCTTTCGGAAGGCCGACGTGGATGCAAATGAAATTACCAAAGCCAACGTTTATTACGTCCATCGATTTGCAGAAGTAGTTTGTAACAAAGTTTCATCACTGCAAAAATTACTCAGATATTTCGTAATCGAATCAAGTCTTACGAAGAGTGATGGAAGATCAGCCATTTACAAATTAGAATCCACTTGTTATTTCGCAGCTGAATTTTATCGCCCGAACGCAAACGGGAGATTAATAAACGAAAACAAATCAACTGTTTGAAGAAATAAATAAAACTTTCCCTGACCCTTTTTATTAACACAATCGAGAAAAAAAAACAATCGGGGACAGTACACAGTAACGCGAAAAGTTGGTCGCGAAATTTGGCGTTTCGTGTAGTTCGCGTACACTGAACCGACGCGAAAATGGAGCAGAAAATAGAAGCAATAAGTTCGCTAACAATCTCGCCGAATGAATTGACGTTCCATTATCACGATAAAACGCCGGATTAGATAAATCGTCTCGCAAAAATGTTTGCTCTGTTTGTCATAAAACCATTTCTGAAATAACGTACACATTTGCGAAAAATCGAAACAGCATCGCAAAATCGAAAAATTTTGTGGACCAACGATAAAACCTTGGGACGAAAGGTTAAAATTAGATGGAAATCTCGTGTGATAAACATGCTCTATTGATTATTTGAAGAATCAACGCTAGTGAATCAAGTATTATCGTTTATATTTCGTTGATCGATCGTCAAACGATTGACAATATTGAGAATCGACTAAGGATTCCAGGAGAGGACATCTGGCTATGAGCAGTCCTGAAGATAGGAGTATCGTGAGAATAAGTGGTACAACTGCACCTTCTCCCGGCCTTGTCGGATTTCGCGGATGGCATTTTCGCCGAAATTACCACTTGCTTTTGTAATATTCCTGTCGTGAATTTTCAGCTGCACAGTTTTATGGAGACGTTCATGCGATAAGGAAATAAGAATTTTCTGAAGGATTTCAATTATGATAAGACGATTTTGCAGCTGCATGCAACTGATATTTATCAACAGCTTGCAAAGTTCGACAGTATCAACGAGATTTTCATAGTACAAACTGTGATGATGAAAATTATGAGAATCATTCGTCGAGTTAAAATGTGGCTAACAATAAATAATTGCTTGTTACACTTGAGTGATTCATCGTCGGATCAATTTGGCAGATTTTCTTAAGTTCTGATTTAGAAGCTCGCGACCTCTTGGTCGCGAAATCAATGACTTTCCAATTAAGACTTCAGACTGTGGAATTTATTCTGAAGTGTATGATAAAAGTTTTGCTCTTCAGTCTATGATTATGTAATCGACTCAAAAGCGTAATGATGAATAGTGCGAAGTTTTGAGTTTAATGATACCTATATGATTATTCAATTTGCAAAATTAGTTTTCAAGAGGAACAATTGGATTGAAAAAAACTCCAACTATCAAATGTAAATTAACATTTTGAATTATGTCGCAACGTGAAACTGGATTGTATCTACAAAATGTCAAAGTTTTTGGACGATAGAAAATAAACATTTACAGCGAGCGTTGAAACTCGTGTTTGAACGATAATTTTGGAACCGTCTTGTGTATCCTGAGCGCAACGTCCGCGGCTAAGCAATCACATTTATTTCACGGAATAATTTCATGAAAATGGAACGACGCCTGGAGGTGTGCATGTGTTACACGGCCGTACGATCCGCGGTGTCACGTGAAATAACCCAGAAAATAAATGACTTTGTGACCGACGTACCCGCGGGAATGTGCCGATTTTTAAGAGTAACGGATCACAAAGTAAAGCACTTCACACTGCCAGAGGGATAAAGCACCGAGTGAAGGATGGCGTAGAAATATATATATACCTAAAAGTTGGCTCGGGGTATTGAGAGAAAACGCCAATCAAGATTATCTGCCCACTTTCGACTACAATTCATTCACCTTACGCTTTTTCTTTTCCATTTTTCACGAAATAGAGTGGTCAAATTAAAACCAAACATTTTCTATCGAGTTTGCAAAGTGCAAAATTATATTCTTTTTCAAACGCACTGAGTATTTTGGTGCTGTTATCATTGTTATCAAATGCATATGAATTTATAAGTTCGGTTGGATGAGTTTCACTAAACCATTTCAATTTGCATAGAATTTCATAAGCTCGCGTATGTTGGTAAGAAGTTTATAACCTCGTCCATCCTGTTTCTGTACAACTGACGAAACAATTACCCGAGAGAAATAATCTCAAGTGCTACGCAAAAATTGCAGTGAATTTGTAAAAATTTTGATGCGAAAAACGGGACACAAAGTGCAATTACCTGAGTATACAATATGCACTACACATATTCTGAGTTGAATTTTTTCTCTCGCACATATTTCCATCTGGTAGCGAGCTCGAGTCATAAGTTTTGTGTGTAATCTAGATAGAATGTTTACGTCCTGGAGCCATCAGCTTTCCGTCTCTCTGTAATCCTAACAACATCAACATTATTGTTATAAATCAGGAATCTGTCATTAGAATTTCAAACACGTTTTAACAAGTTTAAAAATTCAAAATTCAAAATTTCTCAGCAAATCTTTTTTTTTCATTTTCAAACAAATATTTGTTTGCATGATAGAAGAACCATTCGAAATTGGAATTATACTTTAATGTTAATAAATTTGATAGAAGAATAGAAGTGTTGGAAGCAGTATAGGAAAGTAAATATCAAGTTGGAAGCAGATAGCAAAACAGAGATGCCGGAATGCAAATGACCAATTCGATCTGAAATTTGAACCAACAAGACTGTAACCCGATTACGAAGATCTGCAGAACCGGATCCAGCACAGCTCTTGCTAATTCTAACAAAAGCCAACTTGAACCGAAAGTTATTACCCGGGCGTTTTGCGAAATAAGCTACAGTTGCCGCGAGGCGACATCGTCCCAAACGTTATTAAAATTCCTAAACGCAGCACTGTTTATAGCCCCGAGTTTGCTCAATTTTTAACTGCTTTCCTAATAACGTCTTTAATAGGACTTTTAATATGTTACATAATGACGCTGCTCATTAAGCCAGCTTGGTTAAATAACAGTTAAGCAAGTTTTGCAATCACACATCCAGCCAGATCGAAACTCATGAGATAATAAACATTTGGCGTTGAAATGTCGTGAAAAATTGATTAGCAAAGGGTTGTTGTGTGAAGTTCCAAAAGGCGGGTAGATTAGGTATTGACGTTGCTGAAAGATTGATGGGTCTCCAAGTTTTAATAGAGTGTGCACGCACAAATGCAACCTGACATTAATGACCGGATCCAAAGTGGAGAGCAAGCCCATAACTCTCAATGAAGATGTGTTTACTAAGGGTAACCCGAGATTTGACATGCAAATTCGTGCCCTTTGATAGACCAGGGATCGCCACCTCTTACACAAAATTACACGCTCCAAATTATCACTGAAAAATGACTCGTTTTAAAATGCACCGCGACTTGACACTTTTCACGAGTCGCAATTTACCGCAATTCGCCAACAACATAAATAACAAAATATCAGTGCTAAATTAAATTGGAACACAGTTCGTGCGAGAAAATATTGTGATTTTTTCATTTTCAAAATGACCGTCGCAAAATAATAATCCTCTTTTGTTATTTTTGTCCTGCATAACTTTTGAGAGCAATCCTGTTATAAATCAAGCCGACCTTTTTTACAGACTTTCCAACTTTTCAGTATTTCCTTTCACCCGAACGGAAATTTTAGTTTACCAATACTTTTCAATGTACGGTTTTCCGTTTTTTTGTTTATTTTTTTCCTCCAAATCGTACAATCTCTTACACTAAATGTTCAATTTCATCAAAGTGTATTTCCACCCCGAGCAAATTGTAAATCGATTCCGATGAATCGATATATTTCAATTCTCGTTGTTCCCGTCGTTTGAAATAAAAAAAAATGGAAAAATGAAATAGACCGAGTCATTCAGGACTGCGAAATTGTAGGGCGGATGAATGTGAAATTTAATGTTTGATACTTTCCTTATGACTCCAATTCATTCACACGAGTTACGGATACGAATAAGTTTTCAAAAATTACACGCGTCCGAGCATGAGCGTCTTATCCGATATCGGATTACAAAAATGCGAGGAACCACGACGTGCTGCTCGTTCCCATGCCGGTCACGTTTTTAAAAGGTTCGTGGCTCTAAATTATTCAACCCACCGAATCATTTTTGCGACAATTCGTGAACGCTTTGGGATGCTCTTCCTTGATTATTCATTCCTAACAGACACAACATTTCCAGAAATACCTTTAACCGAAATTGTACAAAAATATAAACTTTGCCGAAACCAAAGATTCAGCAACTTTTCGCAGTCGTAAAGAAAAAACTTGTTACAAACTTCTCCAGTCTTTTGTCCGATCTTAATTCTATCTCAGCTGAAATTTATTCGCTGAAATTGTTACTTTGTTTAAGAGGTTGGAAACATTTTCATTCTGTTTGACTCGTATCTTGGCTTGTTAGAGCCTGAAAATTCTTTGTAAATTGATCGACTTTCTGATGAGTGTTTTCATGAAGATTCAAAGGTAAAGGAAATTTCGTTTGTTCGACGAAACACAAAAGGCCTGTCAGTGGAGTTTGAAACGATAAATAGCAACTTTGCGTTCGACGCGAGAAACAATCAACACTGGAAAATTAAATGTTAGGAAAACGGTCAAAACAATAAACATGAGTCGCGTTTGGTGTGGTGGAAAAAATGGGACCACTTGACTGACTGACGGTTTGTTTTTGCGACGAGGAAAAGCTCGGCTTCTTTGATGTTAAACAATCAGCATAATCATCCGGCCGATTAAGAGAAAAGAAACCGCACATAAACGGCTCAATAAAAAGAAACTCAATGTCGGCGAGCCATTCATTGTTTCAACGAGCTTTCTGGCCCGGCGAATTGTTCAAATTTATAACACGACTTTATGACTCGCAACCTGGCTGCAATTTAATCTTTACCTCGAGGTGATATGAATCGTAAAACTAGCGCTCAGAAATAATCCCGGGGTCTCTCCGTTTAAAAAGCTAATTATGCTTTACGTTTATCGTACACAAATTGCGACGAGTGTATTTTTTGTTTCGTAAAGCTCTTTAGCGCAGTAGAAAGAGTCGCTCTAAACATTCGTGAAATTAAAAAGTTTTGCCAGTTTTTTTCTCAATTTTTTGTGTTGCTTTTGATAGACGCCAACTTACGAGGTTCGACGAATCAAATTTATGCAAATCCCACACCTGTCAGATTTTCATCAGACAATATTTTCTTCAACTTACGACACTTTGTTCAACTTTACGACACTGAATTATTTTTCACGACGCTTGTTCAAGAAAATATTGAGTTTAAAATTAATTTGACGATGGAAGGTGGTTGATTTTGAATCGTTGATTTATTATTCAGAATACTATGTGTTCGTCGCGAATTTTATTGAAATAATGTGTTCATTGTTTGAACGATCGTTTGTCTAGGACAACAAATTTGCAGTTGGAAACATTGACGCATCAACAATTGTCATCCGACGGTTTCGCTTGTTGTTTAAATGTTTTATCCATTTCGCGTGATAGAAAGTTTGCAAACTTTTTCAGTGCGACGTGCTGTGCTCGCTACAATGCGTCAAAATATTTCACTGAAAAGGTATATAAACTTGTCAGTTTATTTCAATACAAAACAAAGGTAACAGCAAAAACATTAAATTGTCGGCATAACTTTTAAATTAATATTCGTTTCATTATTTGTTATCCAATGTTTTGTCATTCCGTTTTACTGGGCTAATAATTTTCCAACGATTGACATTATTGAATTTGGATATTTGTTTTTTTTATTAACAAGTAAAAAAACGTGACATAAACCAGTATCAAAAACGGTATAAAAATGTCAATCTCTTGCACACATTTCACCGAGTCTAATTCGAGCAAATACTTTTGGCATGAACATAAAAATTCAAATTTCAACAGCAAAATAAGAATGACAAACAAAATTTTACAATCCCTTCGAATGGAGCTGAGAGTCATATTGCCTGCACGGAAAGAGAGAGACAGTAAGTCCCTTGCGTTGCTCTAATGTTCAAGATATGTTACCGCAAACTTTGTGAGATATGTAATAGTGGATTTTACAAAGGAAACTTTCGTATATTATGCATGACCGAGTGAATCAGGGAATAATTCGCTGTCGACCGTTTTTGATGCTCGCAAAAAAAGTGCAAGCACAAAAAATCGAATGCGCCATAAATTCATCGCTTTAAGGGCTCTATTGAAAAAAGCTCTTGCAAATAAGGATAATAAATTTCCTTTCTTTTTACGACTTCTTCGAGAATCAATGCGACATCTTTTGGGCCTGACATAATATAGTTCTTTACTACTGACTTTTTTGTCAGAACAAATTGGAGCGTAATTTGAGACGCGATTCAAAATTGACTTTCGAAAACGATTGTTTCCCCATCGCGAAAAACGTCTTCACTTTAAAATTCGTCGAACAAATTTAATCTGCGTGGCAAAGTGGATCGACAAAGTTTGAAAATTCCATTTGTCCCAGCAAGTGATTGAATTTTGTTTCGCGTTGAAAATTCCACGCGACACCTTTTGTGTGTTTGCTACTTTGAATGAAATCAGGATCCATATTTAAAGAGCCTTTGGCTGGCAAAGTCACGACCGCTTTTCTCTCGCGAAGTGAAATCAAGAACAGAAGCGAACGAAACGAAAAAATTGTGTGCGAGGAAAAAACGAAAGAATCGTAAACTTTTTTCGACCATAAGAATGGGAGAGAGCGAGGATGATCTGATATTTGCTCGGGCAAATATTTTCACTGCGACCTGAATACCAGCCGACGTCGATAAGGAACGACGGAAACCGCAAGTCGCGATGGACCCGCTCTTAATGATAGAAATATACATCCAATAAAGAGGTGAAACGGAGAAATTTCTGATAATCAGCGAATATCAGTTGCATTGTAATCAAACGTGTCTCTGATCTGAGCGACAGGAAATTAACAATGGACCTTGTTCAAACGTTGCCTTTCAGAAACGAAAGTCAAATATGATATTTCTGTTACGTGGAAATTAAGCGAAATTATGAATATTCTGCTCAGCGAACGGGAAGAACAAACAAATGTTCTGACTTGGTTGTTTGGGTGATTTGAAAATTGGTTGAAGCTCAGAGCGATAAACCACACAATGATGGAGCGCCGAACGGAAAAATAGAAGAAACCGTCGAAGAGTCGCCGACGAAGCTGGCCGTGTGCGGTAATTGCAATGGTGTTTATTTAGGTCATATAAGAGACGCGAAAAATTGCGTCGATAATTCGACACAGGCGTTGATTTTGATTCGCCGATCTTTTCTCTTTATTCAATAAACACTCGCAACGAGGAATTATTATCGCTTCATCAATAATTCATTAACACTATTTTTCTCGCGAAATGGAAACCGCTGATTCACTCAATCGATTCATCCGCCACGCCTTATAAATTATGCAAGTCAACACTTATTAAATCCACACTATTTTCAGCCCTTTTTTGGTCGCACGAATTGCAGATCCGCGACCATTTTTGTTTTCAATCGCCAAAATTAAATACCGTGCGAAACTAGAAAATACATCATTTGAATAAATAACGAAACTTGAAACGAAACGCCGTTCAATGAAAATGTCCAATCAGAGAAATAATCACGAGAGAAAATATTGCCGTGGAGTGTATTTGGCGCGGTAGACTGAATTCGCAAGAGATCAGTTAGTTTGTAACGATCGAACGTTTTTGAATTAATTGGGCCAATTCAGTGTTCATCAGGCGACGACGTCGTCGTTTTGAAATTTTATTCGGCACTATAGTCCCCGAGTGCTAGTCTCACTTAGCGTTATTAATCTCTTCGTCGTATTTCCAATTATGTTGCGAATATTTTTCTATCGAGTACAATAAATGTCAGCCTCTTGGATGTTCGCTGCTAATGGAGAAATGCTGGTCGCAGTGATAAAGACTGAACGGAGAGGCGTGATGCGAGACGAAGCAAAATGACGTAAATTTTGCACTTTAAAAAGGTTGCCTTAAACAAACATGACCCAGTGGGACAAGCGTCGGGTGTATTTTGTCAATGTCGAAACCCATCTTATGAGCCGCTTTGACCTTTCGCGTCTGAATCATTGGAGGCTCGTCAACTTCAAGCCTGCGCGTCAACCCGAATTTCCTATCTCGAACTTGTAACCTTTTGTACCACTGTCAGTCCAGACAATTGACATTTTTGCATTCGAATGATCAATCAAAATCAAAAATATCTTTTCTTAATCAATCACTCATTATTTTTAACAATTTTTGATCTTTAAGTTTCACATTTACAAATAAGTTTCCTAATTTATAATTTTATTTTCATTCGGTTGATTTATTTGAATAAGTTCGTGATCAAATTCTTTTGTCTTGTTAAACAACCTGTCGAAATTTTCTTGAATCAATAAGAAGCTTGGTAGAGATTGTCAGGTTCAGGTTTATTGGATTGTAATAGAATCTTAGCATTGCACGTTTTGGGTCTGTTAGTGTAGTTCAGAAGACAGTCGTATTCCCTTATCTAACTAAAGCATGCACTGATAGACAAATATCATCACTGCCGAAACAACAAAGGAACATTCAAACCAATGATTCTGAACCATTATGAAAAGCAAATGTTTGCGTACCACAAAGATAAATTCAAATATATCATTCTAAAATATAACATCAGTTTGAAAGTAACTGCTTGCAAATTTAGGAACAAAAAATGAGAAGAATTTCATTATTGAAAATTGACGTGTTTTATGGTGTGCATAAAAGTGATTCAATTTGTCGAACACGCAAGAGGGCCAGCTCGGTAACATGTGTAATCTAAAATTAGTGCCGTGATCGTGTAATAGGTAGTACATATTTAAATGGATTTCTAATTTTAAAACAGTTTACGCGGAACGTCTGAAAGTATTTTCGAGGGAGAGAATAATATAGTCGTGTATCAGCAAATTTGACACGAAAAGAAAACAGTACTAAATCAACACAATTTTTGAGCGCCGTACGCTCGTTCACGCCCTACTAAATTCAAACGGACGCAATCTGACAACTTATAAATCCATTATGAAATTTGTTTACATTTTATCGTCCATTTAATAAATGCATGGAAAAAAATCACTCAAACTCGTTTTAATAATTTAACAAATTTTCCATGACCCGATTGGTACAAACAAAAATTGGATTAGATCCTTTTTGCGCCCAGGCCACTTTTCTTTCCGGGAAATTTTTATTGTTAAAAACATGCATGGATGAAAAATATGTTTGGCTATAAAAGTTCAAACAATGGAAAAGCAATTCGTCAAATGAAAAAATATTCGAGCCACGCAGAAAAGTATGTAGTCACTTTGTGATTTCCGATCGCACTTTATTGATGTTTCGCATCGTACATTTTTGAGGACAAAAATGTTTGTTGCAATTCCTCCGTTTGTTCTACGTAATTAAATTGAACGTCATTCGGGACTTAAAAGTGGGAACAAATTTGATTCGTAACAATATTTGCTCGACTGAATCGACAATTCCTCCCCTATTCATAAGCCCAACAATGACTCTGTAAAACACCCATCAGACTTTCTATACAACTGTAAAAATGTTCTATTCTATTATCTATTCCAAATTCAATTTTTCCGCTCACTTTTGACGGATTTTCTATTTCTTTTCTAGAACAGCTACAGTCATTTATCTGATGATAAAATTTTAATGGGTGATGTTCGCTGGAAGAAATGTTTCAAAAACTTTGTCACTCCGTCTTTGCGCGCAAACTTTATTCAACCAGGTCGTATTTTAATTAATCAAAGTCGCAAACAAGTGAACTTCCTTATCGACCAACGAGAAGACTGTAAGTTCAAAAGAACGTTGGAGATTACAAGTTTCTCAGTAACTCTGCCAACTCGGACGAAAAGCTTCGAGAGGAAACGTAGTCGAATCTCGTCGGTATTTCAGAGCACCGACTTCTCATCCAAAAAACCAACCCAATTTTTCACTCACCAAACTTTTCTTCCATCCTATCTTTCATTCATTTATCATTTCAGTTTCAACAATTAAGAAATTAAAAGTTTTCCTTAACTATTCAAACTTTTAACTTTTATTACCCGTAAGTAGATTGACAACGAAAAAATAAAACAAAATTGATTAAAAATTTTGAAAGGCATTGATTGAACTGGTAATTTGATGCAATTTTGTAGCAATAATTGGGACAAGTTCGTCTGGATGACTTACAGGAGAGAGCAGTCAATGATTCTTTCTAGGCTTCTCTTCCTGAGGATATACTGCTCGTTCTCGTTTTCGCGACGAGACAGGATGACGAATGAAGCTCCTCCGCGATCGTGCAAAATGACCTCATGCTTCTTTATTTTATACCCGCGTCTGGGCTGCCAGTTTAAAGCAGTCCGAGGGTATACTGTTTGTGCGATCAAATACTCGGCGATGATTTTTCTTCATTTTTGGTTCCATCGAGTGGAAAAAATATATAATCACGAGCCACCAAGGAGCTGTTTGCCTCACGTTGTATCGCGTCAATTGACTTCACTTTGATAAATCGCTTTCTCCTCTCATTCTATCAAACAATAGTGATTTTAATAACACCTTCATTAAATACCTTCATTTACTAAGCAACAACAAGTTTTCATTTTTCATTACAGTTTTTTTTGCCGGAGCGATTTTGACGTAGAATAAAACTGGAACAAAAGAGAACGTTGCTAGATTTTGATTAAGAGCAAAATCAAAGACTTGTGTATTCCAGGTACGAAATTCATAATGCGTTTTAGAACGACGGTTCGTTAACCACCAATAACCAGCAACAAGTTCATTGGCAGACAGTCAACTTAGTTGACCGCGCGCCAAACCTTTGCTTTTCCGTGAAATCAACGAGTCGGTGCGTCGGACAAATATTGATGCAAACTTCGCAGTACAGAGACGTCTCAAAACTATGAAAAAAATCAATTTCTCCCCAAAAAAATGAGTTCAAGCAAAGTTGATTCAATGAGAGACAAGTTTGTTGTTCTTTTGAATCGCTATATTGACTAAGTAGATGCAATAAAATGGATAATAAACGGATAATTGTTAATTCAGTTTGAAATTTTCTTCGAGCAAGGATGGTTTGATAAGTCGCTTATGCGCGCAGTGTGTGTACTAATTCCATTATGTTGTCATTACGTTAACCATAGTCAGCCGGTGCAATTGGATTAATTTAACTGAGAACGAAATTACTCGTTTTAGAGCGCGTTGAAAAATAGCTGAGAATTCCGCGAGGCCCCAATTATCATTTTCAACAGGCTTGATTGATGCAAATTGAACACGTATTCAATCTATGACAACTCATTTTCACCGTTCTAATTGTGTTGCAGATTTTTTTCGCCCTGATGGAACCTTGAGAAAAATGTTTCTCTGGCATCGAAATAAATTTCCTAGCTGACAATTCAAGTGGTGAGTGTTGGCGTGAACTAAACAAGTATCGAATAAAAAGACTCGAAGAAAACCAAAAAATTGTTTGCATAACTAATTTGTTGTAACAATAAGCTTATTTTCGACTTGTCTAAACTTGTTTGAAGGTCGCACGGTTAATCGTTGAAAGCATTATTGTTTTCTGTGGAAATCACAAAGAGCCACTCGAAATGAATAATTTTTTCACTCGTTGCAGACACATAAAACGTCAATGAACTTGTCATCCATTGACAATCGGCTGCATAGCGACAATGACGTCGGAGACGTCGTCTGCAGCTGACAGTCCGGGGCTGCTGCATCGACCTTTGTTGACACCATCATCAGAATACAAGTCCATCAAAACTGGAAAGAGATCTGAAACCTGCGCTTCAAATCTAGCCAATTACTCGCCGCCCTGTGTGCGATTTTACACCCTCGATATGGACCAAAAATCGCCTCGGTGAGCCTAAAACCGTTCCCCTAATCCGAAAAACAATCCTAAATTTCTATTTATAATGCATTCACTCTTCTATTTTTATTTTATTTTCAGTTTCAGTATGTTAAAATATGTCCGACTCGCTCGTTTAGGATCACTAATAGTCAGGGCTTGACACAGCTTTTTGTTGCGAAAAACAGATAGTGAAGGAGGACCAGGAAGTACCGAGTGTTTACGGAATTATGCCAAACACTGTCGTGTATCGATTTATGGAATATACCACAAGAGAAATTGCCGGATAAACATTTGTCTTTAACTTCTTGACGCGAAAACCGATGGCTTGAGCGATTCATCAAAATCGCCCACGAAGCGTCTTACCGATCGTTGGTGCATGGAATGAAAAATATTACGCTCTTTAAACAACCTCAATAACAACTTTCTCCACAATCTTATTGAAATTGTTACTCTTTGGAGCACAAGAAAACGAAACAAAAAAGTTCATATCATTAATTGTACAGTTCAGAGGGAAACCGTAATACGAGTGATTCCATGAATTATAATTGATAACATCTGTAGCATACACGAGTTTCCTAAATAAAAACGAAACAACAACTTTAATCAATCGAGTAGGTTCATAGCAAAACCTATGAGATGGTTAAAGAAATAAAATATGTCTCCATACATTATTTCTAATTAAAAAAATCGTAAGAGAATCGGTTAAACACGAGGAAAATCGAAAAATAAAGTTTATATACGTCTATATGTTGTGTATGACTCTATATATAATGTCAAAATAAAGATAATGACGAAACAAGTAAAATTCGGAGGTATGACCTTGAAAAAGGAGTTTGACCTTGAAAGAGCGCGTTGGGAATAGGTGGTGCGCGTGTTGAGTTGCGACTGATAATGAGGCGCGGTTAATTGGTGGGCCGATTTGTCCGCAGAGCGTATTTATATATAGGGCAAAAAGAGCGCGTGGTAGGCGGACGTTCGGAGTGCGCGTGGTCGGAAGGGAAGTCGACGTGAGGTGTAGAGTCGCGGCCTAACTAACATGCCCCGAGTCTTGTCCGCGCCGACACCGCAGACTGGTTGTTCGACTGCGTCGCACGAGTGCCGCGGCGTGCCCTCGCATGTCCTCGCCGGAGCTCGTCAATCGCTGTCAAGTTGACGATGCCGATGCACGGGCACGCCGGCTGATTTCGCGGCGACACGCGCCCGCCATCAGTCATGCGACACCGCCGTCGCCGCGAGTGTTCCGTTCCGATCGCGACCCGACCGGTCGACCTGTCACATGTCACCTGGGTTGATTACCCGCCACAATCCGCGAAGTCTTCGATGAAGTTTTGAGTGAGTCGACACAACTAACCCCACAAGTGACGATGAATAAAAACCACACGACCACAGACTCGCTTGCAATTCAATTTTCCTTTGACAACTTTTTTTTCCATTTTTTTTTTATTTCAATTTCAACGACGTTCCATTTTTGATGCAAAGTTTTTGTCCCCTGGGACATTTCTTTCGTACGGATTTAGCCTGAGGAAATCTTGCATTTGTTACAATTAATTATGCAGATTTCATAAGCGGATTATGTATCCTTCTGGTTTGGGCACAGTTGAAAGTCGGCGATCGCCTCAATTGGATTGATTAATTAATGGCGGGATTGTTTCTTGAATTTACTCTCATTTTTAATGAACTCCTACCAAGATAAAAACCTTCAATTTTTCATTAACCATTATGTTTTCTTGTTTTTTTTTAATCGCGAATAAGAATGGAAACAATGGTCAGAGTGATAAGACTTGGTTCAATCTCGTAACGTCAACAGCAAAAAGTCACGAGGAAAAGAGCTTGACAGTGTTGGTTTTTATTTTTGACACGGATGACTTGAACAGGAACGCCGCAGTTTCGGAGGGACCATTTTTCATGACTGGAATTCCATGGCTTTCTGCTCAGAGACTTGTAAATAACTGATTTGCAGGAGCTTTGCTTATCCGCTTGCAATTAACCATATGTCTGCGTTATATTTATATTCATGGTATGCATTTTTCATTAAAATTACACACGATCGGTTAAAAATACGGTGCATATTAATTTATGCATTGTTATATTTGGCCGAGACCAATTACACGTGCGTACATCGTATTTTTAGAACAACCCGGGGTATAAATGAACCGTGAAAAACTGCACCAAAACTCTCGTTTCCGTTCTTTTTTCACTCCTTTTCAACCACTGATTTGTAATCCGAAAATTGGTGTCGTGTTTTGGTGGACTTCTTGGTCCTCCTAATAGATCAAGTCGTTGTGACGAAGTATAGTTTCAGGGAAGGTCGCGGGGCTCAACACTTAACCTGTATTTTATACGGTAAATTAATCGGTTATGCGATACAGTTACTCGTCATTCACAAATTGCATTTTCTGTTCGACAGAATCCAGCTCGAAGAGAGCGCGCGCATTCCATCCGCAATTCAGATCGTATAATCGTCTCGATCCTGAAGATTCGTGCAAATTTATGTTCATTTATACAGATACCTCTTGGGATGCAATAGATTCTTCGGAAATAATGTTTATCATTTGTCAAATCGTTTTCTCAGCTGTGCCATTTTTATTAACGACGTTCTGTTCATTCTTGATTTTCTATTTCCTTTTTTTTTCAAATTTTTAATCAGCGTCTAAATCAAAACCCTAAACGTTCAAAGACAAATTTTGTTATTCAAATTGTTATCCGTTTTATGTGTTTATTTTTAATTTTGTTTGTTTTTCTTACATTTTCTCCGTCGAGTCTGACTAAAGTAGAATAACACTACTGATTTTTCTAGTACAGAGGAGATCGTTCGAGTTTGGCTGATAGAAAAAGAATATTTAGGGTCAATACACGTAATTTGAGACTGAAGGTTTCCTCTCTGGCCAAATTTTTGTGGTACTTTCGAACGCTTATATTTGGAACGCATTATCCTATGCATCTCTTCGTACGATATTTTGATAGGAAATAGAGAAAGCACAGACGTCCAGAAATAACTTTTTACTGCACGACGATCATATTCGAGCCTCGAACAAATGAATTTTCACATGTCAATGCGATGAGGCTGGTTTGAATTTCGATTTTGGTTCGCCAAAATGTTCGGATGCGGTTCTAATTATGTTGTGCTAGTTGTAAGCATTACACGCTGACCTAATCAGCTTAATTGACGAACGAGCGAAAATTTTCATTTGTGATTTCGAAACCAATTCACATCCACTTCTTCGAACAATTTGTAATTAATAAATAGAAAATAAATTAACTTTAACAACAATTCAAACGAACATTTCTTTTTCAAAATTATTTCTGCGAATTGATTATCCGTTTCTACTAACTAACATAAATTGAATTAAACAAACAATCGACAAGGTTCATTTTTCTTCAAAAATTGTTCTGATTACTTTTCGAAAGGATTGATTTTCGCAAATTGATTTTTCGTGTCGGAGTTTGAATGCTATCAAAAATAATGATTGAGGGGGAAGAAAGGTTGCCAAAAAAAGGGACTTTTTTGCGGTTCAGGCTCTATAACCACAACGTACCGATAATAAGAGCTTAGAGTATCGGATGAAATCAAAGGTTGGGCTGGATGATAAGAGCGATGTCGCTTAATTTTGCATATTCCTTTCAGAAAATCTTGATTAGGGTTTGCGGCGGCCGGGAAACTGATTTTGTCTCGCGAGCACCCAATACTTGGCGGATGTCACTGCAAAATGAACCGCATGATCGATCGCGGTTTGACCCCTCTGATCTGATTTTCATGAATCCGCTTTCTAAATCCTTTTTGGCATTTCTTTTATCAATCGACTGCAGCCGAGCACAAATATTGCCAATCCCAAATGATATATAACAGCCGATGCTCAAACCCTGATTCGCAAAATTGACCAATCAGGTGGTAACAAAAAATTTACTTCAAAAACAAACCACACATTACATTTTCTTTTCAAAATTGTTTAGTTTCATCTCGAGAAGAATTGATAATGTCAAAACTCACAGATTTAACTTTGCTCGAGACTCTGAAACGAGTATTGTCTTCTCTTTCTTCAGATTTTTTTATTTCGGACTCGCACTGTAAACGCGATTTTTTCGTACGTCAAATTTACGTTCATTAAAGTGCCACTTTCTGAATAGTAAGCTTTTAGCCGTACCGCGGAGAAATGTTGTTTTGTGTTTTTCATTCGAAAGAGTCGCGACGACAGAATAAAGAGAGGTTTATTTTTAAAAATTCATACGTTGATATAAATACAAAAGAAACTTAACATTGACTTAGAGTTAAAGTGGCCGGCAATCAATTCTCGTATTTAACGTTGACACAAATGTGCCGCTCAGGTTATAGATCGATGCGTAAACTCAAATGAGAGTAGAAAAATACCCACTTTCGCGTTGCAACGTGTTCTAATCGGCTAAACGCGGGTTAGGATTTCGGACTTCTCGATGAGACCAATTATCTCTGCATTTTCCACCGCAGTACCGAATAAAAGCTCGCCGTTATGAGAATTTGTTGAATATTTGATCATCCAATTTGTTTTGTAGATTTTGTTTCGACGCCATGCTAATGCACTTTTTTGAATGGTTGCAAAGAACGAATCGATTAGGAATATTTAAAAGATAAGTATTTTATAATCATCTGTCCCAATTTTGTAATCAAATTAACAAATCAATTTAAAACATTTCTCGACAAAATAATGTATCTTCCTTTTCCTTTTTCAATCTTGTTTTTCTATGAGCTGAAAAATTTTAGGCATAATTTAAGCCAGCCTTAATTAGTCGATGGAGTTGCTGTTAGCAAATGCTATTATCGGATTAGTTATCGAACAGCATTATTTCCGACCAAAAAGTTAGTCAACTAGCTTGAAAAGTTGGTAAACATTTTGTTATCTCGCAATCATGTTGAAAACGAAATGGTCTGTTATGGTTGCGATGCGATTAATAATTAATCAACGTTGCATATCCAATTACGCGAGTTTAAATGTCTCTACAGTTGTAATAATTCGATACTTCGCTTATTGTGCACAAAACAATAATATCGTCAAAGTTGCACACACAAATAAGTATGACAAAATACTTACAACATCATTTTGTCATCAACAAAACCAAAAACAATGATTCAATTCTAAAAAAGAATTTCGAATAATCAATCTTTCATTACGTTTTACTTTCAGTATCTCGTTGCCACTAACCACGAACTAAAAAAGTCGAAACAATTAAAATTAATTGAAAAAATGTGTTTCAAATGTTCTGGCTGCGTCGACCTTGATTTTTCATCATTCAAATGGTCTGCGTCGCATACGTTAACTCAATAAAGTTTGCAGCATTGTTTGGAGAAGGCGCGTATTGCACCGACCTGAATTTTTTCTTTTTTTTTGTCGAACGTATAAAGTCCAGTAGAGGAGCGTCAGATCAATTACACGAATAAACAACAAATGGGAAACGTGAACGAAAAACAAAGGAAAAAGAGAGAAATATAAAAGAAGAGCGAGGAGCAAGTCATTTCAAATAAACGGTCCGAATCGCACTTGAAGCTCTCAATAAACGTGATACTCTGGCGTGCGAACTTTGTAAACGCTCTCTAAGTAATTGACGAAGCGCACACAGAGATCGCCGTTCACGAAAATATACAGAGACATCGAGCAGTGTCTATTTTCGAGTCAACTGATCGGGTTTTCGAGTATAACGGAACTGCAGTCGAGTCTCGAGTTGTAAATGCAACCGAGACTTCTGAGGGGCTTGTTAACGCTCAAGTCGCAGTCGATGGTGTTACGAAATTTATTCAACAAGTCGAATTCCTGTACCAACTGATTTTGATTATTGTTTATTTTCAAACCTTTTTTTCTTACACGTTTCAAATTTGTGTTTCAGGATTGAAATTGATTTTTCGTTCAATTTGGCTAAACTGAACTCTCGTTTTTAAATCTTGTTTTCGAAATTTTTTACTTGGCTAAAAATTTCAACTTTCTCTGTAAACCAATCACGTATTTAAGCTCGACTTGTTACTTAACATAAAAAGGTTTAATGACGCTGAAAAATAATCTACGTAAAACGAATGATATAGTTGAGACATGCAATTCCTCGAAACATGCAACGTAATGAAACCATTAAATTACGATGATTACACCGAAAAAAAACTCCGCCAATGCATTCTAGAGCAATTAAAATGATAATTCAATTTCACATTTTCAATTAACTTTTTTTCCTCAAAATCAAAAGTTAATCCACAATTTGCCACTCTGAGAGATTCAATTTCACAAAACCAAATCTGAAAGACGTCATTTTGACGTAGATTGAACATTTCTCAAATTACAAATTATCAACTTGGAGTTTGTTTCTGATTTTTGTCAACAGTTTTTCATACCGAGCTGACTTATTTATAAAGGACGATTCTCGTTTGAGATCGACATTATGACGATGAATTTAATTCAAAAGTTGAGCTTGTAAATGAGATTCTTCGGCGCACTTATTTTATTTCCGTTCGATTACGACGCCGAGGGAACTTGATTAAGACGTTTCTGCGATCTTCAGAGGGGACTTTCAAGTTTTGCAAACTCGCGCACAGTACACAGTATTAATGTGGATCAAGGTGACGGACGGTATTGTCGTGCGTCTAAGCCGGAAACGGCTGAGGTGACGAGCGAATTTTTTCCGCTCTTGCCAGGCAATCTGAAAAGACCACTCAGGAAAGTTGGTTGAAGGATCTCGTTGAAGAAAAAAAAAAACTTCAATCCCGACGAATGGAAATAAAAGGGCAGCGCGCATCAAATCGAAACCAAACGATCTCACTAAATTTCGCGTCGACATGAGTATCCAATTATGCTCACCTTCTGACAACACAACTTCTGATTAGATATCGAACTCGCAAACTCTTCCGCCACTCGAGCACACTCCAATTTCAACTTCGCATACCGAACTGTATCTGAAAAATAACATCCATCATTTTATTATTACATTTTTCTTTTCTAAAGTTAAATTTACATTTTTATTAATCTTTTTCTTGGTTTCATATTATTGCTTTTTAAGAATCAAGTTGAATAAGATTTAGTTGAAAATAAGTTTAACGGAATGAAAAATCGTGAGTCTAGGCGTGTTATTTGATCCGACCTTTGCACGATTTGGATTAAAAATAATCGATATGTAGATTTTTTGATCGTTTACTTTTTGTATTATTCGCACGCCGAAGAATAACGATCTCTTCAGCCGTACGAATGAAAAGAGGGGATTTCACCGCGGGCTGTATAACAATCTAACTTCACCCAGAGTAATACACGGCAAAGTAATGCGGCTTACAATCCATGAAAACGAACTAAACAAAAGTTTTCATTTAACGTATAAAAAAAACGAGTCGCCAACAGCCCCGGGATCGCGTGCTATCGTAACCTTACAGAGCACAGCCGTGAAATTCTGTTACGCGTGTGTTATATTTCATATCTCATAATTTCGTAAAAGCTGACAACGAACTTTTTTTTCATCTTGCTTTACAAGGATTTATGTGTGGTTCCAATATTGCTCGCGATATTTCAAGTCTAATCAAAACTCCCGAAATATTCAACCCGGGTTGCAAAATTAAAAATGCCTACTTTCGTCTCTTCTTTTTGTCTTTGCTTTTCTTATTTAAAGTGTGTGGGTAAGACTTGGACGATTGTTTGCCGGAAAATTACATTGTCGATATGTCAGAAATAAGGGAGAAAAAGCGAGGGAAAAGAGTCGCTTATATTTGTTTGAATTTTGGCAACGATCCATCGGCAATTCAAGTTGTCCGGATCTTCTTTCGTTCGGAGGCCCGCCTTTCTTTCATTCGACATGAGCGTTTTGTTCTCTTTCGCCGCGCGATTGTACATATACCTTGGCTCATTGCGGTTTATTGCAGACGAAGCCTATAAATATAAGCTACGGATTCCCGCAAATGGCAATCGTTTTAAGTGATTTTGTTTTAGGGAAACCGATGGGTCTCTTAATTTCCTCAAATCTATACCAAAAACGAAAACACAAACTCAACGAAAATTGATCGAAATTCACGGACAATTTGTTTCTGGACGAATCTTTAGACGTAACTTATTTAGAATAAATATTGGAGAAACATTTCGCAGTTTTATTTGAGTGTAAAAATTTGCTGCGAAACTTGGATGAAACAATATGAAATGTTTAGCGAAACTGATGTTTGCCATTGGAAGCAATTTGGTCGGAGATAGACTACGCGTTTCAACTACAGAACTAACATGTGGTTATTTTATAACATGTTATGCGGTAACAGTGCTGTTACGGCATTATATTGTTCAATTTGTCAACGTTTCGCAACGTTGCAACTTGATTAACGTGTGTTAAACCGAAATTCTAAGATCGTACGTTTACAAACAGTAAAAAACCACATGAACTCGTTTTCTTTTCAATAAAAAACTTTATTAAAAAATTCATCTCAAAAATGAAATTGGAGGAATGTATTTTATCGAAATTTGCATAACCGATGACAAATTGTTTAGCACGTTGAACTCGGTGACACTTAGTAAACGATTAATATCAGAATCAACGAACAATTACACTTGAACTCGCGTGTAATTAATGGAGTTTAATGGGAGGTGAAAAAAAAGGCGAGACGGATCTATTTCTATTGTTGTCGTCACACGTGGCGGGATTCCCTTGAACTCGGCCGCGCGACGCGATTATGACGAGTTAAATCGGCGTGTCACGTTCGGATTAACGGTTACAGCTGCGAAATTTGCATTTTGCGATGAGAAAGACTAATTGAAGTATTATTCCGCGTCCCAGTCGAATGCTTATTCATGACTCTTATTATTTATGTCGCGACCAGTTAACCTTTTGTGATAATTTAAAGATATTGACAGTTCGTTGTAATGCCGTGCTTTCGCAACGTTTGTCAAACTGAGACCCAATTCTCAAACGTATTAACCTACTAAATGATGTGTATTTTTTCAACTCATTCCGCCCAATCTCTTCCCTTAGGCCAAAGATAATTAAATTTAATCTCAAATCAATTCACGAAATCATACTTTTACCTATTCAAATTTCCCGCCATTAGCACAATCTTGATTAAAACATTAATTAACATTTTCATTAACTACTGATAATTAGTAAAATCAATTAATGTAAATAATAATTAACAATTGGAGTTCTCAATCACTGGGTTCGTTTTTGTATGTTGATTTTTGATTTGTTTTTTGTTCTTTTTAAGTAGGGTGAACTTGTGCTAATCTTTTATCGATCTGAAGGACCGCTTCTATAGCCCTCAGTGTACTATATCGTGTCAGGTATAACGACTCCATAAGGATGTTTAGGTTCATTATCTCCTACTCCAAATCTGAATGCGACTTGAACTCCAACTCGGACGGTCAGAACTTGACTTTTTGAATAAACATTCGAAAGAAAGTTACACAAATGAGAACCAAACGATATGGAGTATTGAATGTAGATAATTTAGAATTCCATCCCTAAGCGATTGATTTGAACTAACAACGACTTGAATAATTCCTGGTTTCGAATCCTTCCTAATCTACTTCGGTCCCATCTGCGTTGTCCACATAAATTTCCCATTCGGATTGCTGAAATACTTCCACCCCCCGTTCGATTTTACCCTCCGACTGTCGCAGTCCAGAAGAAGGCTCAACTTGTTTTCATTAGTCTATCGAGATTATAAATTTTCTTTCCAGTCAAAGCATGCACTTTGTCAAAGAGTGCATGTGAATATTAATACCCTTCTGATTGTAACGCCCGAACTAAATACTCCAATTTATTTACATTTTCACACATGAATTTATTAACATTGCTTGTTTTTCATCAGTTGCCAACTTACAGTTCTATTTAACTTGCCAGTTTGGCATTATCAATTTTGTTCAAGTAGTTCAGGTAATTCTGACAAGTGGGAAAAGTTCAGACCTTTCAAACTTGATTCTTCAAGTTGAATTTCACTGAGTTAAAAATTCGACTTTTTTAATGATATGAATTGGCATTTTTTGTAGTGTCACTTTTATCCCAAATGTCAAAGTTACCCTAATGGTATTTCAGATCCTTTTTGTGACGTCTGTATTTGATTTTGAATATGAAAAAGAATGAGTTGTGAAAAAGAAGCTGAAATGAAATTTTGAATATTATGTTATAGGAGCGGCGGCGCAGGTGGACGTCTGGTAGCCCCTCGGATGTCACTGCTGGGACGTCCGGTAAATTATCGGGCGACTCGTCGCGATGCCCGTTATCGACGTCTGCAATCCCGCGTTTACAACTTCCTCGAGCGACCCCGTGGTATTTATGCCGTTACTTACCACGTTATCGTGTGAGTATTTTTTCATTAATTTATCCATCAAAAAACAAAACTTGCCACAAAATATCCATCCCCTTTTTATCGCGTAAATAAATCAGATGATAAAAAGATAACCATCAACATCGCGAAGTAGATATAAAATCAACTGAACTGATTTCCTTTTTCTATCGTCACGTTTTATCGAGTTTCGTCTGACGAGCTGGATTAAGCATCGAGCTTTAATTAGAATTACTTTTATTGCCAATAGACGGAGTCTGTCTTTGGTACTTTTTTGTTAATCATCCTCAATACCATTTCTATCAATAGATTTTAAACTCAATCTCACCTTGATAAGTGGCAATTAAACGAGATTTAATGTCCCGACTTAGTTTCAAGTCAAAACTTTGTATACAGAATTAGACTGGCGTACAATTCCAAGCATTGAGAGATATTTAGTTTCGCATTATCTTCACCTACAAAACTAATTCAGTTCAATGTACAAAGTAACACAAAATCTTCTTCAAGGTCGTTAACGTAGATTTATTTTCATTTTTCGGTCACGTATTGGTGATTGGGCCACAAGTTATAGCCAGGCCGAATTATTAAATTGCAATCTACGAGCCTAATCAGGCCGTAGATAAACCATGATTTGTGCGCTGCTGTTTGTAACTGTCCTCTCAACAGAATCGTTTTTTTTTCAACTCTAAAAACGTGGCCTGTGTTTGTTACCACGTGAACGTTCTTTTTCCACTTTTTTCCCCTTTTAAGTTCATAATTAGGTCGTCTATCTCAACCATACAAATCACATCTAAATAGAATCCGTTCGGTCACAAAATCAATAAATATAAAGAGTTTCATAATATGCTTATCAAAGATTAATGCATAAGCTGAGCCATGATCCCGCATTTACAACCAGATAATTCACAGACAAATCATTGATTGATCGTGAACAGCGATTATGTCAGTCATTTGACGTCTCAATCCCTCACAAAGACCCCCTTTTTTTAATCTAAACACGTCAAATCTTAATGAATCAATAAAAAAAGGATGACCGTCAATTTTTCAATTTTTCAACCCTCGCATTAACGTAACTTAGATATCTTTAGTTCGAACCTGTATTGACAGTTGCCTAAGTGAAACCATCTCGCTGACAGAACCAAGTATCGGTAAAGCATCGCGTCTGCTTCGGTATCCTTTTCCATCGTCGTTTCATATCACTCGCACGGGCCAGTTGCTTCCACTGGACGTTACAACTTTTTGGCTCGTCCCGTTTTCTCGTTCGGATAACAAAATATTCTCCGTCCAGTTCCTATCACAAAAATTATCCCTGGCCCGAACAGGTCACAGTTTACTCAATACGTCAAGGGGAAAAAACACGATTTATCGATTTCACTGATAATGTTCTGTGTCCACTTTTATCAGTCTCAATTTGTAAAAGAAAACAATTACATTTTCAGCAATTGTGAAAGAAAAAAAGTCTTGTAACTGCGGGTGAATGAAACTCGCGGTTTGTTGTCTAGTAATTAAGCGAATTGAAACAAATCATGAAAAATGTTTTGGTTTGGAAAATGAGGAATGATGATAAATGGCGATTGAAATTCAACTTGTCGGGACAAAACGCCTGGTCTGCAGTTGATCGATCGATGATGTAATCGACATTACAGTAGGGTGCTTGATTAATTATGGATGCATTGCATTTTCGTTTATGAATCTGCGACCCGCTAAGGCTAAACGTTATTTCGCTTCTCGCATTCGTGTGCAACCTATACCCCGGGAGTTTAATGGACTCGATAAAATCGTCCCAATTAATGTCGCTTTAACGATCCGGCCGTTTATTTTATTAATCATACACACAATTTTCAGCGATCGTCATTTCAAATAACCGCCAATTTTCACTCCGATTTCGTTTTTTTTTCTCTCTCGTTTCAGATTTTGTATGGTCTTTATATGCCTGGTCCTTTCGGTGTTCAGTACGATAGACGAATACGAAAAGGAGGCAGGAAGGTTACTTTTCTACATGGAAATGGTCGTCGTTGTATGGTTTACTCTCGAATTTTGTTTACGGTATGTCAAAGCGTCAACAAATGTTCAAACTATTTTTGTCAACACCAATGAAAATTTAAACTAAAACTTGGTTTTGTTTTCAACAGATTATGGTCGTCAGGATGTCGTTCAAGGTATCAGACAGCCGTCGGCCGGCTCAAATTTTTACGAAGACCCTTCTGTATAATCGGTAAGAGCGAATAAAAACCAAAAGAAAAATCAAAAAGCCAAAAACGTGAAAGAATAATTCATAATTTGACCGAGTGGGATGTAAACAAGCTCAACGTCGCGATCTTTCGCTGCACCAAATTCCAAGTCTCTTTGACTAGTTGCCAAGTCAGAAAAAAAAAGTTTAATCAAAAATTTTTTCACAGGCTCAGTGGAATACATATTACATAAATTCAGCTGGGCTTTGTCCCTTTTTCTGCAGCTACCGTGATTTCAAAAATATTTGATTACTCTGTTGCTTTTGAGAGATCGACGCAGAGGAAAATATAGGGAAAAAGAAGAAAAGAAGAGGAACGTGTTCTTTTTCGAAGTGGCCTGAAGCATGCGTGGCTCGCGACAATCCTAAAAGACGTAGTTGAATGAAAGAGAGTGGAGATCAGTCGACGAGCCCTTGAGGAAGTGTCGTTGCTGAGACACAGCTGAGAGCAATCGTTAAGAGTGTAAACACCGCGCTAATTAACCATGCTAGAATCAAAATGAAGAATGAAAGAATTTCATAGCAATCCGGCCTAGTTGAAGCTGCTAATTGGATAGCAACCACTTGCCCAACGTTATCTATGACCTGGTTTACCATTGCGACCTCACTTTTGAATCATACAGATGAAAACAAAGCTCTCATTAAACGTCACATTTCCATCCCCGATACTTTTCACTCGACAATTCACTCAGAATCTCGTCAAATCTTCCAATTAGGTTTCAAAATTAAATCAGCGACTAAAAACTTTTTAAACCAAAATTTTCAGATTATTTTGATAAATATTTGGACAAAAAGTAGATAAGGTGCTAATTAGTACAGGTTAAGAAGTGGACAGTATTGTCAAAGCATTGTTCCAGAAGGTATATCAACGGCAATCAGACTTAAAAACAAAACTAATTCCGAAAGAGAGATCTTCTTTAAAACTAACTTTTGCATTTTCTAATTAGAACGACGCCCACGATAACGAACTAATTAACAAAGCCAACCTACTTCGAAGAACCTTTCGAGTTATGTCTTGCCGGCGTCTTGTCTGGTGACACACGCTCGATTATAAGTTCGCACCTGAAACACAAATAACAGTTCAATTATTATTCAGTACTTTCCTGACCTTTTAAAAGTTTTTAACTATTTTCCAACTTAGGTTAAAGAAACTTGGAATTCAAAAAACAATAATAGAAAATAGAAAAACAAGATTCAAAGATTTCATCGTTAGAAATCGTCAAATTGTTAGCATAACATTTGTTAATCTTAGTTTACACGTTGTTTTGTCTGTTAACATTTTGTTTTTGGTTCTAATTGTAATTTTTAATTGTCTGAATGGTTTCGCAGATGTGATAACTATAATAGCGAGTATAGTGGTGCTCGCAATGAGAAGCAGTGGTCAAGTTTTTGCAGCCAGTGCTCTTCGAGGGCTTCGATTTTTTCAAATCCTGCGGATGGTTCGGATGGACCGTCGTGGTGGTACCTGGAAATTGTTAGGTAGCGTCGTCTACGCACACAGACAGGTGACTTTCAATCACAACTCGCTTATTCAAACTTTCTCATTATTTCCAAACAAACACCATCCCTTTTTTTTCGTTTCTCTGTTTGTTGCATTTTTGTTAATCTCCCAGTCCTTTATTGCCTCATAACTGTCACAGCTGACGTAAAAACACAAATGTACAATTCATACAGACATGAAATTTATACTCAACCATATAAATTTTGCACGAAACTTTGTTGTTCGAAATGTCCAATAAGAATATTCATTTCCAACATTATCAAAACGTTTTCAATTAAAAGCGGCGCAGTAAAGCGTCGGACGAGTTTACGCTGTCAGCTGTTTCTGTCAGGCGCGAAGCTTTCACGTGAATCTTAAATCAAAATTCAAATTATTGTTCCATCATAAATTAACAACCAACAATACAAATTTAATACACGTTCAGTTGCAATAACACCTCTTATGACTTTCGGCGCTATAAACTGGTCACCTCCCCCTCCCCTTCTTATTTCAATTCGAAAAGCTGGTACTAAACGACACGTTTATACTTCTGTTAATAAAACCACGGATGAATGATCGAAAACGGCCTCATTGTTTGTTATAAGCGAAGCAATTCGTGACGTCGTAACGCGTTAACATTTGAGCTCTTAAACTTCATTATTTTCTATTTGTAGCCAAAAATATTGTCCAGTGGTCGTTTCAACGCGAGAATGAGTTTTCGGCGCTTTTCATTTAAATTTAAACGGTTTTGGTTTCGCGTCAAAGTTACTGAACTTGATGAATTTCTCGTAGCCAATTTTTTCATTCCGAGTTTGCAAACAGAATCGGCTCGTTTTAAACTGCAACGAAATTTTTTATTTATCATTTATTCATTAGACGCGAAGCTCCCTTTGTGAAATTCGCCTTTGATCCGAAAACATTCACGTTCTATGTTAGAGTTTACACTCGACTAGAAAAGAAGAAGAGAAAGAAAGGAAATAAAAGTTGCAATTTGCAGGAACTTATCACGACGCTGTACATTGGATTTCTGGGCCTGATATTTGCCAGTTTTCTCGTATACCTCGCCGAGAAGGACGACGAGCACTTTAATAACTACGCGAAGGCGCTCTGGTGGGGAGTGGTAAGTGAAAAAAAAAAAGATTACACCGGGCGAGAAATGTCCGTCCGCAAATTTCACACGGCCTGATTTTGGCTGCCGATTGGGCGTTGCATTTAATATTTCAGCGCTTAATCGGGACTCGGAGTGGTGCAACGACGTATAGATATGAGTTCAATTTTGTTCGCATTGGCGAACGAATTGAGCGTTTGCAGCGGAGAATTTCAATAATACGAGAGAATCTTTGTGTTTCGTCTAGATCACGCTCTGTACAGTGGGATACGGAGACGCTGTACCAAAAACTTGGCTGGGAAAACTTATCGCGTCGTTCTGCGCTCTACTTGGGATCTCGTTTTTCGCTTTGCCGGCCGTAAGTGAATATCCAAAGCGTCGATTCTTTTTTAATTTCAATTTTCACTCGTAAGGAAGAAGTACAAAAAACGTCGGCGAACAAAAGTTGACCCACTTTGGAAATCAATATTTAACTGCCAAGTTAAATTTTGCGAATTGAAACAAAAAAACTCGAAAAGTCAGTAGTCGTTCGAATAGTCAATGAGACGCCGTTAAAGTTTACCTTTGTATCTCTAATTAAGTAAGTGAATATCTAAAGCGTCGATTGTTTATTAATTTCAACCTTCAAAATGCAAGAAAGAAATGAAAAATCAACAAAAAAGTTAACCCACTTTGAGAATCAATGTTTAACTAAAAAGTTCAATTTTGCAACTTATAAAAAGATCATTTTTGACGTAAATGAAAAAGTCAAAACTAGTTCGAACGTTTGTAAATAAGTTGTTAGTTTTAATTTGTCATGACAAATAAAGCAGTTAGTAATCAAGAGACAGTTCTATAAGTGGAATATTAATCAACAGCGGAACGTTGATTTCACGTGAGTTCTCTAAATTAGTGGGCGAAATTATTTGCTGTCTACTTTGTGCATCTTGCTGGGACACTTGTGCGTTCTTGAATTTCAATTAAACAGCGGATTACCGCGCGAAACAGTGACCACTATTTCAGACTGCTCAACTTAATGATCTTAGCGAGACGAGATGAACATGATCCTCAAAGTGAATAAAAGAACAAACCAAAACGAAACAATTTCAAATTACATTTTCATTTTTGTCCCTCTAATTATTTCTCAGTGAGGAATGAAAAAAGAGTGCCGTCGTAATTAAAGTACTATTTGTCTTTGCAGGGTATTTTAGGATCGGGTTTCGCTCTTAAAGTACAGCAGCAGCAAAGGCAGAAGCACATGATCCGAAGAAGACAACCAGCAGCGAGTCTGATTCAAGCGTTATGGCGATGTTATGCCGCTGATGAGCACAGTGTCAGTGTCGCAACGTGGAAAATTCATCAAGTTCCATTACCGAGTCCGCCCAGGTAGGTATAACATTATTTCAACGCCAAGATTTCCTTCTCGCTTTGATTCAATTTCGTACAAATTTGATGCAGAGTTCAAATGAACTCTCGACGTTATTTCATCTTGGTTGTTGTAGTTTTTTAACTCTGACTAGTTACACTTTTCAGATCGTTTCTTTGATTGGATCCAAATTTCAATTTGTTATTTGTTTATTTATTTTTTGTTGAACAAAGGAAATGAGGGAAAGAAAAAGTAAGAAGCAATGATCTGAAAAGTGGACAAGAGTGAAAATACATGAAACCCCTGCATTAACGAAAAGCATATTTTTTCTCGTTAGTAGTCGAGTATCATCGAGTTTTAAACACAACGCATCGTTCGTCAGTCGACTGCCAACCATCAGGCGGCATAAGAACACACCAATGCACAGTCCGAGTTTACACAAATTGGTACAGCAGCCTCCACGTTCCGGCGCTCCACGAAGTTTTACAGATTTTATATCGTCGGTTGAAAATCTAGGTGAACCTTACTTTTTTATCAGTTTTTATTATCAATTAATTACATCTTCTGAGAACAATATATTTCAAACTTTTCCAATTATTGAACAAGAGTAGACAAAACAAAACAAAATCTGCACATTCAATTCTGCGTCAATTTCAATTCGAAATGCAGACTAGGGGCGGCGACTTGAGAACTTTTCGGCAGGTATGAAATTCAAAAAAAAAGGGACTTGAGATACAAACCAAAATCAACTGTCGCGTTGTCTTCAAATAAAACCGAAAATATGAAATAAACAACTAGAAATTCTTATTTTCGCACGAGTTTATGATTCGCCACACTCGTATCAGCTTTTTCCAATTCTCTACCGACAAGTTGCACGACAATATTTTTGATCATTAAATATCTCTTATCACAATGTTAACGATTCGTCCAGCATGAAATTTCGCATTGCGCACAATTTTTTATTCGATTCGAACTTCCTTTCTTCCGATCTAGCGTAGCTTTACTAGATTCAGCTAAATTTCATTACTAAGATGTTGTTCAACCAAAATGTTGTTACAACCAAATTGTGTATTCCTTTTTGAGAGCTTTCAAACAAGCTTGTTATGCTAAAAAAAAGTTGACATCTTACACAAAGTCACCGCCCCTACACGGACGAAAAAAAAAAAGATTGTTCGACCTCGACAGTCGGTTATCGCGAGCCATAAATATGTCGAATGAAAGAGTGCCGGCCAGTGACATAACAGTGGATTAAAAGCGGCCAACACGTTCACTTTGATAGGTGCGACACAACCTAGCAATAACAACGGTAACAATAACAACACCAACGAAACGAGTGCCACGTCGGCGATCAGTAGTCGACAATTAAACGCCAGTTACTCGGAGGATTCCGTCACGGAGACGGCCTTGTTGAAGAAAAATTCGGACGGTGAGTCTCGTTCCACTTTACTTTACTCGTAGCTTTACTTCCTATGAATAACGAAAAGCGGAACACGGAGAGACAACTTCCCCAGTCCTCCAACCAAATTCGAACAAAATTTGAAACACAAAAACAAACTTTCGTCGTACAAAATCAAGTCTGCATTTTCTACTCTAAAACATTCAACGTTCTCAGGGTTTGTTGTTTTTGTTTATGTCAAGTTTATGTAGATCAATGTGTGTTCAATGTTTTTACCAACAGGTGTTCGATTGTTCAATTTGTTAACATTCAAAATGGATTGTTCGAAAATGAATTGCAAAACCTCTTGTTTTTCGACCAAGAATAGTTGATGACAAAAAGTCGAATGTTGATTATCAAAATATTTCGGCTGAGAAACGAGAGGTCTGACGAGCCAGTTTTAAATTGTGCCTCGATTGGACAACTATTTTTAAGTGTTTTTTAGCTGAGTTTTGATGTTTAACGACCGAGGAAAAATTCGGTGCTGTTTTGAGACGACCAAAAGCACTGACTTTTTCTTCGGTGAGAGCTTCAATGTTTTTTGAGCTTCGCAAAATGTGACTGCAAAATGTTGTTACTTTTTGTTTCTAATTCTCTGTGGAAAACAAATTTCACCAGATTATCCAGTTTCAGATCGCGAAAATCCCGGCGGTAAATTTAACAACATCGGTTGTCATTTTACGCTCCACGTTGAACAATTAGCTGTTGCGTTTTGGACGTGTAAGCTCTCCAAAGTACCATGTATCTAGTTACATGACAAGTGCTAAACTTAATGTTGGTGCTCGTTTCACTATTTGTGGCGCAGTAAATCAAACAAAAAAAACAGCCCGGAGTGAGCAACTCCGGTTTTATTAGCACACGGGGAAAAATCGTTCAAAAATTCATTGCTTTTTTTCAAGTTCAATCAGATAACAAAATATGACACTTTTGAGATTCGTCAATTTGAAATCCAAAAAAATAAGGTTTTCGTAGATCCATTCCGAATTTGCTAATCAATCGGGTTAAGCAAAAAGTATGAAAGAGGCGTACGAAAAACAAGCTGGCACAGAAAAAGGACACGCAAAAACTCGACTGATTGTCTTTGTAAAATTCGAGTCATTGATTGAACGAAAAAAAAGTGAAAAAAAGGAACTCGCACTTTGTTGGCCGGACGATAATTTGGACAAACGTTAGTTACATGCACACGCAATCACAAAGATGCTAAATCAATCACTCGTCGTGTTCCGCAACAATCCGTCTTTGTCACATATTGGCAGTGGCTCGCGTTAATTAATTGGGTCGCGTTTCAAAATCCAGTCTGTCTTGGTCATAAAGAAAACTCCGTTTTCCATCACACGCTACAGACGAAACTTGTTTTAATTAAAAAAAAAAACTTAGGAAGACAGAAAATCGAAAAGTCCGAACATAAACAGAGTTTGAAAATGATATTGAACTAAAAAACAGAAGAAGATTGAATTAGTTAGAGCGCTGATGGTTTGTGAGCTAACTGACCGAGAATTATTTGACGGTGTTTTGGACCGTACAGCGTCTTACCAACTTGGAAGATCGTCGTCCACCCTTGAGCTGCGAGAGCTGAAAATCGAAGGATTAATTAGTCGCCTAGGGGAAACTTCGACTCTGCCACTTGCTCTTGCTGGTCTAATGACCCCTCTACCTCCACTACCGGAGCTCCTTGGCTCGCCGACCTCTCCAAACACATCTCCGACCTCAGAAAAGAGTACGCATCTCAGTTTTTCAGTTCCGTTTCTCTTTTCCAGTTCAGTTTCGTTTCATGATTTACCTTCGCACCTGGACACTTTCTTCTTACTCGCTTACTTTTCTATTTTTTACGACCTTATCATTTCTGTCTTCCACCGCTGCTTTTGATTCAACATTTGATAACAAATTTTCTCCCTTCTCTCATTCCGTCATGTTTTTTTTTGTTCATTTACTCTCTAGTCACTTTCTTTCTGCATTGATTTTTTTTCACTTTTCAACCCGTCGGTTTTTCAACCCTGATTTGAGTTTCCCCAAAAGGCCTCTAGCTGACAACCGACTAAAATAGAACGAAATGGATTTTTGTGTCCCTTCGACGTTGAATACAAGAACCCCTTTAGAACTGCACTTGGAGAGAAACAAACTAGAACTAATCGTAGGTTTGAACGACTGGAATAACTTGCCCTGTGGAACAAAAAGACCCGTGCATGAAGATGCAGAATATCTGGAACGTAGAATTTTTCCGTAGACGACTAACTGGAAGAACCTAATCTGTTTTCTAAACACCCTTGTATATAAACAACGCATCATAACTTTTTCCTCGTTGAGTAATGATTGAGTCCGAGTGAAGTTTAGTGGAGCCAGAGTTCCGTCACTGAAGTGTGTCAAAAAGTCAGAACCCCCTTGAAAACATGCGAATAACAACGGAATAATTTGTTTCGAGTCTGTGCATGATAACAAAATTACCCTCGTGAATACATACTTGTTGCTGGCGCATCCAAAGTTCTCCGCTTAGGGAGAGTGCGAATTGTTTGGCTGACTGGTTTGTTTTGAACGTTTTGTTTCAATATCTGCATGCGGATTCAATTAAACGTATTTGCTTTTGGTATTATAAACACCAAACTATTTTCCTATCGAAAGGATCTGACAGTTTTGAACGCAGATTCGTTTGAAATTTTGCATGCCGAAACAAAATTTTGTATCTGCAACTTTGTGTGTTACTTTGTACGTCACTTTTGCTTGTTTTACAAAGTTGTAATTGTATCGACCTGAAACTAACTGAACTTTAAACATTCAAGAGCAACTTTTGAAAACAATGCGACAAGAAAGTTATTTTTTGTTTTGTTTTTTTTTTGATAAATGTGCAATGCTGTGAAATTTGAGAGACAAAATTCGCAAAACTTTTGCAGGAGACTTGGAATTCTCGATGCAATAATGAAAATGCAGTACGAATTTCGGGATGATTCTCGTAACCAATCGAGCGTGATAATCAGAGTTACGAAATTTATAGCGAGTTTATACCGGCAAATTGAGTTAAGTTTGACTTAACTGTGATGTCATTAGCGAAAATTAGAACAGTCAAATGAAATTTGTTCCATCGATCTAAAAGTTTCTTTTCTATTCATTTAATCGTGTCTTCATATTTGTCTAGTTACACTTTCAACCTAATTGAATTGAAAAAAGAATCGATGAAATTTCAAATCCAATTTAAAATTGAAAAGAAAACAACATTTAAAACAAGTTGAGCAGTTTTTTGCCGATCAATCAAATTTCATGTGCATAAAAAAGGAGTTGAAAATGCTAGTCTAGTATTAGTTTTGATATCGTCTCTTGACTATGTGTACCCCGGCCTCACTGAGTAACTTGAAACTACTGTGTTTTGTTGGTGCAAAAGTTCTTGCACGTCACCACCATGTGATATGCAATGTTATGCCGAATAAAAATTTCACGATTGTCAACTCAAACTACTGTTACGTTCATAAAACATATGTGACCCACAAAAGTTTACCCATGAAAATTGGTACCAATCTTGTAGTTCAAATCATTTCTCTACTGTATACCCTTAAAAATTAGATACAATTGAAAGAAAACCAAACAAACAGCAATTCTAAACGATTTTTCAGGGTGTAGAATTGTGAGTTGTAAAAATTGTTGCACGTGAGTTTGACCAACAGCAACCCAATAATGAAAAACTGTTGAATTGTTTGCAGATTCGATCATGAATTGTTGACTGAAATTTTTATTTTTCTCCTAGACGAGGACGAGGAGCCACGATGTACCCAACTGACCAATCAGCACAAAGGAGCCATAAGGGCGATCAGAAAGGTAAGATTTTTGAAAGTTTCAACATTCAAAGTTTACTACAAACTAAGAAATCGTTTTTTTAAAACAAGTAAATCATCGTCAGTTGAAATTTCGAAAGCACAAGAGACAGGTACTGATAGAATTTGTTTTTTTTTTAGTTGTTCAGTTGAATTATAGTTCTGCGGTGTATTTTGTTAAAAGTCGCATAAATTTGAGGACAAATTCGAGCACTTTTTTTATAATTCACAATTGTGTAATTGTACCAGATGAAATACTTCGTGGCAAGGCGCAAGTTCAAAGAGGCGTTGAAACCGTATGACGTAAAGGACGTGATCGAGCAGTACAGCGCCGGCCATGTCGACCTGCTAGGCCGTGTCAAAAATATACAAACTAGGTACCCTTGTCGCACACTCTCCCACTTACCTCATTACTAACCTCGTACCTCTTTTCTTTTATCTCCTCTCCTTTTAACCTACTCTTACTTTCTTCAATTTATTTTGTTTTCAACAATTATTCATCTTTTGTTTATCTTAGTCAATAGTCACTGGTTTTTATCTGATTTCAATTATTCTGTCTGTTTTTTTCAACTATTTTCTCTGTTTTACTAACTCGACCCATTCGATACCAAAATCCTCAAACGTTTTGAGATTTCATGTTTGATTACAAACTAATTCTGCACGTTTAATTATCAAGTAATTAGAATTCTAGTTTGAACTTTTTTTTAATTGCAAATGTTATGATAGAATTTGGGTTGAATAACAAAGAGAACAGATAAATAAAGTCTTGCAAATGATGCGTTTTTAGATTGAACCCCCTGACTAACTCTTAACGAAGCCACATCCATGATAAATCGGTTGCAGTAAATTGGGGACCATGTGGCAGTCCAAACGGAATTGCCAGCTGATGCTTTCCTTAATGATCTAATCAAGACGTCACTCTGTTTACTATTATCGAAACTCAATTGCATTAATTAAGTACAACAGACACAAATAATAGTTAATCATTAAAATCACAAAAACTAAATCTGGGGTGGAATTGATTTGTTACAGGACAGTTATTTTGACACTCGTAGATCTGAACTGAATTATTACAAGCTTGAAATTTCGAGGAGACAATCAAACATGAATTTCAAAATCGATATCAGTTCCCACAATTGGTCCATTTCTATTTAAGTTGTACGAGCAACAATCCTGTATGCACATCACAAACAATTGTGTCTAGCTTTGGAAACAAAACTGACTACAAGCACCGCGTGTGTTCAATCTGTAATGCTCTGAAACCTCAGACAAGCAGTTTAAATTATACGATGAAATGTGCATCATTTACATAAGTGCACTTGTTTATCAAGAATGTTGCATTTTGTTTTGGTTTTTATACTCCTTTCTGTTTACAAAACTACTTTCCTTCACACTGCATATTCTTTCTCGACTGATTTGAAAATTTTTGCTGATCTACTGATTAGTACAATTCATGATCCATGATCCATGATCGAAAACAAAAGTTCCATTTTGCAAATGACTTTTGCAACTTTATTTTCAACCTGTCGAGTCAGATTTTGAAAATCGTTACTTTTTCTAACCAGGAAATGAAACGGTTTGATTTAATTTGTACACTTGACTTTCGTGAAGCTAAACAAATGGAACAAAAAAGTGATCATTTATCCTGTGACTCGTGAATTGGAATCGTTTGATCTTAGAACTTTATTGGATCGCGAAACAACAAATCCAGAACTAAACTTGAACTATTTATATTTTCCTCTCTATGAACAACTGTGTTTTTTTTTCTATCTCAACAAATAATGTTATTGTGTGAATCATTATATTGTTCACTGAGCCGATACTGCACCTCGATTTATTTCTGTGGCGATTTCAAACTCCAGCTCAATAAATATACTTGAGCCTCTCACTGCCCTCTAACTAAATCGATCTGGCTATATCTACGTGGCTATGTGTTGGCTGTGCGACTGTCGCATAAAAAAAACGTGTGGAAGTGTGTTTTTGCGCTCTAATTTAATTATTTCTAAAAGGAATGCTGGTTTTGCGCCGTGAGAGTTTCTGCGATTACCGCATAGAGAGCGACTAGACCACCTTTTATTTTCTTCTCTCGACTGATGCTTCATGCGTTTCTCGGATCAAATACAAGTTTGCGTTTGTTTTCTATTACCTCGCAATCGCTTGCCTCGGCCATGCGTCATTCAAAATGATACACTATCGGACTTGTGCAACCCTGCGAAAATGCATCTCGCCGTTTGCCTCCCAAAGTTTCAAATTTCTATATTTATCCTAACTTTAATGAAACAAAAATGAAAATTAAAACATCTAGTTTTTAACAGAGTTTGGTATTAACATTCTGTTTAGTAGTTTTTTGAAATTCAATTTTTCATTAGATAATAAATATTGAAAAAAAAAAGTTCTAAACTACGTCGTGCAGTTCGATTTAATTTTCCAAGACGAAATTAAACACTTGGTCTAAAAGGGTTTTGATACGCAGCTGCGCCAGCCGAACTGTCATTATCGTGCATCGGTGACGCACACTTGCCATGTTTCAGGGGCGATGCGCCAAATTGCGTGCTGATAATAACGACTATCACTTTCGTCGCGAGTCTCTTCATTTTTTTCTCGCCCGCCAGTTTTTTATTCGAAGCCGAAAAATCCATCTCGTTAAAATAACGAGCTCTTTATCGATTTCATAATTATTTTAAACCTTATCATTTTGTTAGACTATTTTTATCTCTAATTTTTTAAGAAACATATTGTGCAATTCGTAAATTACTGAAGAAAATACTAGTTGAAAAATGGAACACGTATTTTAATCAAATCTTGTTGCTGACGTTCAAAGACCATTTTGGTACTTGGAAATACATGTTTCATTTTGGTGTAATTTTTTGTAACAAAATGACAAATGAAAAAAAGAATATAAAATGTAGTAAAAAAGAGAGAATTTGAGTTGAGTTAAAAAGTATAATCGTACAGCTGAAGTACTTCGTGGCCCGCAAGAAGTTCCGAGAAGCCTTGAAACCCTACGACGTTAAGGACGTGATTGAGCAGTACAGCTCCGGACACGCGGACCTCCTGAATCGCGTTCGAAACATTCATTTCAGGTATACCAAGACTCAGCGCCAGTACCCCTTTCGGAAACTCAGGGGGCGCTTCTTATTTCCGCTTCCACGTTAATTCCATCTTGACGATCCCCGCTTAGGTGCTTTTTTTCATCTGTTCTCACTTCATTTTTTGTATCGTCTTTTATGTCACACACCCTGTACCATCACAGCAAATGGGACCATACAAAATCCAAAAACATCTCCAAGCAACGAGATCGATCCGTTTTATAAGCCGCAACAAGTCGCGGCACATTTCTCGCCTGTTATTCCGCATCGCTTATAGACCATGCGTTTCTTGTTTATTGCGATTTTTCTTTTCTTCCTCTTTTTTGTTGAAACATTTCTTCTTGAATATGCTGATTCGCACTCAACTTTTCCAACTAAATGCTAGATTCAGAACAGAGATTAGTTAAACTATGCATGACGTTTGACAATTGATTGTTACGATTTAGTGCCAGAACAAAGTTGTTATTTGGATCATTTTTGCAAACTAAAAGAGAAACGTTGAAATTAGTTTTGTTTTTTTTTCATGCGATGCAAATTAATTTTTGGATAAAAGTTAATTTTTGAATGATTAATCACTGCTAATTAGAATCGGACACGTGTTGATTAAACACAGTTAGATTGTAAAAAACGAGAGAAGCAAAATAGTAATCCGATCGTGTTATCGTGACTCCCGCACACACTTACGTAAGTAGTGCCGTGATGTGTCATGATGTATGAAAAATCTTTTTCTTTTCTGCCCCGTTAGGAAACGAGTGTTTGCCCTCGATCGCATTTTTCCATCCTCAATTTGTTTATCCAGATCATGACTTTATTTTGCATCTTTTGTGATGGCATGCGTTCGCTTGCGAGCTTGGCTTTGGCAGTGTGAGAGCATTCAAACATTTTTTTCTCAACTAAAAAATACAATTTACAGAAAAAAAAAAACTAAAACATAATTCAATTTGTCATGTTTATACACAGGTTAGATCAAATTTTGGGTAGACAAGGCTCTAAAGCCAGAGACGTCTATGCTTCCAAAATTAGTCTCGCGTCCAGGATTGTTAAAGTTGAACGACAGGTTTGTATAAAAAGAACAATCCAGAAAACTAAAAAATGAAAAGTAAAAAATGATAAGAATTAGAGAAATAAAAATGTGTTTATGTTTGTAAATAAGTAAACTAAAATTGGTATTTAAAAATTTGAGTTTTGAGGTTTGGTTCAAATTAGTTTAAATGGATTTAAGGTGGATGACATAGAGATGAAACTAGACCAACTGATAGACCTTTACATGGAAGACAGAAAGCATATTTTGGCGTTGCCGAAACCAGAGAGCGAGACGGGGGTTCTTCAGCAGGGAAGTGTGCCAGAATCATCAATCGCGGCGACTACCTCGAGTAGTATAGGTGTCCTGAAACCGATATTAGTGGACAAACAGTTATCCGAGCCGAGCTCGCCTACTTCCGGTAGCTTCAGAGGGTCCGAGAAACAGAAACCACGACAAATGCATCGGGGCCACTCGGATCTCGGCACCCGAGTGAAAAAGCGAGTTACTTTAAGGTTCGCCATTCATTTTTTATCAACTTTGCAGTCCACACTCGCCGCCTAAAACATTCATACCGTCTCAAACAACACAGTTCAAAAGAAATCCCACCAAAAATCCTATCCTAAACCATCTAGATCAGAAACTAATCTCAGTCAAACATCTTTCAAATTCGTTTTGAAGTCCGTCTTAAAAATGGTTTTCATTTTTGTTTACTATTTTAAGAAAAGTTGTAAGGACGTGAAACAAAATGTATTGATTTTTAGTTCCATTCCTTCACACCTGGTGCTTCCGGTGGAACGACCTGCCGTAAAGCCAAGCTCGAAATATGCTTCGGCGAGTTCGAGTTCCTCGTCGCGGCAGGGCGAGGTAGTAATAATGGTGCCTCCAATCTTGGACATCGACGCGAAAACCGAGGACGACGACGACTGTGTCTTCGATGTGTCCGAGATGCCTCCAGAAAGCCCCAAAGAACCCACAAGTAAGTCCAAATATCCCACGGGGATCAACACTTGACACGTCGTAGAACTCGACTTTAGAACAGAAGCTTCTATGTTTAGTAGTTTGACACTACAGATCCTAAACCAACTGTTGCCTGATACGTGTCTTGTAATGTTCAAAACCAATTTCAAATTCTCACTAAGCACTAGTTACACACCTTTTTCTACAATTTTTTTTTCATTTTTTTCATCACTTAATTAAAATTGTAGAAGTTTGTAAAAAAAAAGTTGTCAAAAAACGTTGTAAAAACCTGTACAGAGTTGTGTAGTAAAATAACGTATCAGAAAATAATAAATTTACAACTTAGTAAACATTGATAAAGACTTTATAAAGAATTTGTTTTAGTAACTTATTATGATAATCGAATTTAACTTTTTCTTGGTCAACTGTTCACTTGGGTAATTACTCTTGCGTACAAGTAATTGAAGCCAAACGGTGTATGTAACAACTGGCTCCTCTGTTCAGCGGAGATGCGAGCAAATTGCATTTAACGCATTGCCATTGGATTAGCGCTGTAATTGGCGAACCGAATGAAAAAAAAAGTCGGAAATTTAAAGATCCCAAGTAAAAAAAGAAGAGAGAAAGAAAAAGATGAGCAAAGTAGTTTATCTAAGTTTATCTGCATTTCACACAAGTTGCACGCACTGGTTTCAAAAGACATATGCGCTTTCAGCTTCGCTCAACAATCACTCGTCAACCACGTCGTTGTAACGAAAAGACATTACACAGTAAGTCGTCTTGGAGTATACTTTTAAAAAATTGCCACTGCACGTTATTCCAACCTGGTTTTTTTTATCTCCCTCTGTGTATTTTTCTTACTTTTTTACTGCCCAAGTTTAGGATCCAATTTTGTAACACTTTTTTGTTGTCATTTTTACACTGCATTTTGAGTTGCAACTGCATGTTTATCTTGTTCTTGAAAAATAAAAATGCGAGTTGAAAAATGCGATAAAACTGATAAGAATGTTTGGAATTTAAATCGAAAAATCCGGAGATGATCAAGTTCATTTCATCGGTATCAACTTTTTTTCTCTCTAAAATAGCCATCGATAAATATCGCACTCGAATGTCGCCGGTGACAATCCACAAAGTGTTATAAATTTTTCACCCCCTTGACAGCTCATAATAATCCATCACGATTCAATTTTCGCTCAATTGACCTGATTGTATGCAATGCAAATAATTCCCTCGGTTGATAAATCGTTCGACAAGCTAAATTTGTAAGTTGTCGTTATAAATTACTTCTTTAAATTTTCAACTAACACAAGTAAAACCTTATAAATAACCAATCTTAACTTCTTTCCCACCTAATCTGCATGACCGAGTTTGCATTAGTAAACATGCATCCACCTTGACATGAGGAATGTACAAAAAAGAAACCAAAAAACACAACCATTGATTTGTAATTAATTTTTGAAACTGATTTCTTTAATTTGGATTTGAGTTTTAATTTTGAAATTTGTTATTTTTGATTTAGTTCCTTCAGAGAAAGATGCCGATTATTCAGTAGGATCGGACGAGGAGGTCGACTTTGAGGACGAGGAGGACGAGACTTCCTGCGAGGATACAGCTCTCCTGGGTGCCACGCGGATGCAGATAATTGTAACTCCAAGTGTCAGCCCAGGTCAAAGTGCTAGTGACCTCACGCTCGTTGAACAATCTCGCGAAATGGACTTCCATGACCCTCATTCTCACTCTTAGTCCTGCAGCTGAGCTTTTTGCACTCGAACAATAAACGAACAATCTCAACCATAACCAAATTTTTCCCTCCAAATATTACTCCAATACAAACATTCATTAACAATCTACTAACTTTCTATTTCTTAATTTTCAAGTCTTAATTGTAAATTATCGACAAAATTGAATGTTTTTAAATGAAAGAAAACTGAATATTGATCGTTTATTGATCGCAGATCTCAAGAGAAGAAATAAAAAAAACAGAGTTAGGAGATATTCAGGCATCCTGAAACGGTAGCGTTCTGTGAGTCGCATTCCTGGTATTTCTAAGAGTTTATATAATAACTAAATGTAGCGAGCGTGTAAAAATTGATTACTTATTGAGACAACTTTGACATTTGTATAGAAAAAACTTACGTAAGCTTTGGAATAACGCGAGTCAATCAGTGGAACTTTTTCTTTCCGGCTCTATTATCTATCTCGTTGATTTTCCTTTTTCAATTAGGCTTCTAAGTAATGACGAATTTTTATATCGCGAAAAGAAAAACTAACCAAAAAAAATGAAAAAAAAACTCGAGGCCTAAAAATACTCGCGCGAATTACACTATACCAGGGTCCAGCTAGTAGATTTGTTTATACAATTTGCATAACTCCATAGCTTAATCGAAGTTTTCGCGGACTAAATTCTATCGAAATGAAACTTGAAAGAAACTAATAACTAAAATCTCAGCTAACGAATTTTCAAACTGTCATTCCGAGACCCTTCGATCAGTTTTCGTTGTCATGTTGTAGATAAACTAAGTTAAGGTTGATTTTGGATCTAGAAGAGATCATTTGAATATATTTTGTACTAAATTCTATGATGATGTTGAAAAAACAAGTGTGAGTGTTTGAAAACAAACAAAACAAATTTTAATGAACATTTATTAATAGAAAAAAAGGCAAGTTTAGGTGAGAAATATTTTCTATGTGACTTTAAGGATACATTCTCGGGCACGAAACTTGTACAGATGTGTCAAGCTTGTTTCACGAGCGGCTGCAAGGGTTACTACTTGTCTTCATTGTCAGAGCGTAAATGAACAAAACAGAAATAATAACAAGAAAACAAAACAACAATGGTTCTTCCAAGATTTTGATAATTTTCAACATGCCATTTCTCATCCTATGCATGCAACTCACTAAATATGTATAGAAAAAAAAGCCGAGATCACAGCGTATAAAAGAGAGAGAGAGAGATAAAAAGAAAAGAAGAAAATTGTAAATACATCGTTTAGCGTTTCTATAGCATCCCCCGATTCGTTTTCAAAAGTTGCCAAGCAACTTTAGCAAAAAGTAACTTCTGTAATCTCGTTACATATCAGAAGTTACTGCCTCGTAAGTTGTTAATTTTGTTATTCATTTCGACGTTTATTTTGCGCGATTGGGTTCTGTTTTTGCTCGAAAATTTCCACCGACATATTGGCCCGATGAGGTGAACAAAAAAAGAGTCTGTGAAATTAGTCAGACGGAAAACAAACTAGCCTTTTCAATTTGATTCGTGTGAAACAAAAAATGTATCACAAATGTTTTGCGAGTAAATGAAATCATCTGACAAATCGGCCGGCGTACCAAATCGATTATACTGAAAGGACCAAAACGTATAAAGAAAATTAGTTGAAATGGACGAAACAAACAAATAACACAAATGCATCTGTGGAAACAAGTGTTTTGCAAGTGAATATGAAAGCGAGAAAAGGCGAGACAGAGAAAAAAGGGACATTTTTGAATACTGGAAAAAAAATGGCGAGTTCAACTTGGGCACTTGGTTTCGCAGCTGAATTCAAATAAAACTTAGGGCACAAGAAAGACGCTTACATTATATTTATATGAATAACGTTATTGCAACTAATATAAATATGACAACATAACCAGATGTACCTAACGTAAAACCTATTCTTAAAACTAATTTGTAGAGGCTCGAGTAGACCATTTTAACATTCTTCAGCGGCGCTTCCATTCAGAAAACTAAACAAAAGTTAATGCGAAATGTATGTTGAAAAGAGAGAGAGAGAGAGTAAACAAAGCGAGAAAGAGAGACAGAAGAAAATGTTACATTCCATCGACAAAGTGAAAAATCAAGTGGCGACGAATTTCGGACAAAAAAAGACGTTGAAATTTCGTTTGTAAATCTTTTTATGTTTAGTTGATCTTAGTCTAGTCGTTAAAGTGTATTTGTTCTGTTTGTATGGATATAAATTATAATAGAAAATCGTTCTCGCAAACGGTAGTTATTGATATTGCAATTTTTTGTTGTCGCGTTTGATGCCCAAAACATAAATTCGCTACCGGAGAGGTAATAATCCGTTTTATTGCGATGAGACTAAGCAATAAACACACATGAGGAACAAAATCGCAAAGAAGTGCGTGAGCTCGTCGTAAATGTAGTTTTTCGGAGCAGCTATATGCAATCGCATTTCTCATTTTTTTTCGTCACTTTTTATTTGATTCCCAAGTGTACTATTCTTGTTTATGACTTTTAAAATCACGACATAAAGTTTGACATTTGATTGCAGATAAATAATTATCGTTTTGCGATGACGAGATTGTCTGCGAAGCGGTTGAATTTTGTAACCAACAATCCGATTTCGAGGAGACGATTTTGATTTTGAATCGGGATCGTGAAAATTTTAGTGCTTCAATGAAGTGTACTTTCATCGCTATAAACAGATTTATAACCGAAGAATCGCTTGAACGAAAAGTCGAAACTAAAATTGCAAATTAAAAAACTTTCCGACAAAAAATCGTGCTTCAGAAATCGTTTTTTAAACGAATCTTTGTTTACGAATTTTCGGTGAAAATGACAACTCAAAAACGCACAAAACGGGATCTGTCAATGTGAAAAAACATCAAGGTTTGAGTTTTTTTTTTCGGGGCTTCCGGTGGGACGAAAAATTCGCGCGGCTTCAATCGATTCTTCTGCGATATCAAACTTGCAAAACGCATTGTACGCTTTCATTTCAATATCTTTTGCGAGTCATGCGCCGTGGCGCTCTGTTATTTTATACATTCATTCATCTCCCATTCACGCGCTCTTATTTTGTATAACAATCATCCTTTCGAACAACGTATAAAACCATAAAGAAAAAATTGTACGTTCGTCGAACCCGACGCGAAGTCTGCTAACTTAAGTAGACCGGTAGAAACTCGCCTACGATTTTATTTCCGCTATCATTTTCGTACGAGAAAATTTCAAATGCAAAAACAAAACCAACTCGTTTTGTTTCGCCCGTCAGAAAGTGTAACAGCAAACTCTAGTGAAAAGTGCCGATTTTCGGATCTGTACAAACAAAATTTTAAAAAGCCTCGAGCTGGACGACGTTGAATTTGAGTGTAATGATTGAATAAAAAAAAACAGAAAAAGATGATTAACAAAAATACCGATGGATTTGAAACAAATGGAAAATATACATTTATTTTACAAAATAAACTACGTCAAAATGTTGTTCTAACATTTCATTCATCATCCTCGTCCTGGTGAAAAAAGTTGATAACAAATTGTCTATCAATCAGGAATGGTTAAAGATAGAAAGCATATTATGTTTGTGTCAAAATTTGTCTGGGGCAGGCTTTGTATCTTTCATAAGCCTGACGTCGGGATGAATCGCCACTAATGAATCTCGTGGAGTAATCTTTCACGTTATCTAATCTACATGTTACTAGCAACTAGGATTATGCCAATGAGCTGCGATACCGAGTTCGATAGACGTTTCGGTTGTACGTTCGTTCACGCACACACACAACCACAGCTGCCAACGGTTTGAGAATCCGAAACGTGCATTTATAATTTTTACAAACTGCTCATTTATGTGCAACTCGGTTTGAAATAAATCTTCTCTGCCGGCTTCTTGCTTTGCCTCGGCCAAATGAATGAAATTTTCATGAATGAAAGTTTTATAAGTTTTATTTTGCACTGCAAAAAGCCTCGTTTAATTAATCGCCTTGGTTTTGAAACGAGAGGTTCCGACTTTTTGTTTCTTTACTTTATATTTGCTTTTCAGTTTTTGTTTTTTCGAACTTTTTTATGGAACAGATTTATTTAAATTGAGCACGCAGTTTTAGAGAGAAAAAAAAGTTGGTTGAAAAGGCAATTCAATTTACATGACAAAGATTGGGCGAATAAAAAGATCAAGCAAATCGTTTTATGTTTCAAGTAATTTATTTTAAGTGAACCGAAAATAAGAGACGGTTACGGAAATTGCATTCCTCGGTGTTAGAAGCGGCTTTTTAAGTCCGGCGAAACTTTTTTCCACGAGTTCATAATTATTGTGGTATTTTCTTTTGATTTTGTATCAAAAAGATTCCGGATTATGTTTCGTTTATTTGGATTTAAATGTATTTTATTACCGAACGATAATTAATGATTTGCTACACATCTCCTTAATCTCGATTTTTGAACCGTAAACACGGCCATAAATCTTACCATTTCCTAACACACGAAACAGCGAAGAAATGACGAAAAAAAAACCTTGAAAATGATTCTCAGTACATCCTTAATTGTTGCCTTTCTAATAAAACTGGAAACTCTATGATTCTTTTCCCGAAAAATCTGGAAATTAAAATTGAAAACCGCCAGTTCTCACAAACAGAAGAAACACGAAACCTCATGAATCCTCAATTTTACCATCTCAAAAATATCGCCCACAATAAGACAGACGCTCCAAAGTTTATTTTCATAGACAAATAAACTTTCGAATTTCTTTGTCCACAAGTTTTTATTTCGTCTTATCAAAACAACGGCAACTTTAAGTTTTGAACAAACTGCCGGAAAAGTTGGACCAGATAAACAGCCATCGATACGTTTATTTGTTTGAACAATATTTTCGGTCATTTTTATGACGAGGAGAGAAGGGAAACAATTTTTTCATTTTTCTTAACTGCAACATTAGCAGGTGTGCAGTGTCATTTTGAGATTCACGCACATCAAGCGGAGAAACACAAACACTCAAGGGATTTGGAGCGTCCGCGCTTTATTATTTTAACTACCCCTTACGTCGAGCATCTGCGAGCATACCTACTTGGCCTTTTCGGAGATATCGCAGCTCCACATGTTTCCCTCAAAACGAGCAATCGCAATGTCCGTCACAATTAAGAGGTCCTTTTTTATGCGATTCGCTCGTCTACTTTCAACTCGGCCTTTCAAGTTGACCGCCCGAAAAACATAGTAATGCGAAAGTACAAAACAAAGCGGTGCCTTTCTCGAACGCGGAGGCTGCGAAACTTCAACTCTTTTTTTTTCGGTCCTTTTTTTCGTTCCTTCTCCCAGTGAAACTTGAGAAAAATGCCTTGTGCATATGGTTTTTGTAAATCTAGACTTTGTGGTCTTGTGATTGCAAAGACTTTTTGAGTGGCTTGAAAAAAAGGACCCGGGAAAAAAATATCTCAACAGTTTCGAACCTTTGATTTAACGTTTCTTAATTAAACTTCAAGTTGGAATGTCGAAATTGAAGATTGGATTTAAATTTGTCGGATAATTTCTTGTGTTGGATTCTATTTATGAATCCAGGTGTAACTTAACAAGCGTCGAGTAAACATTTTACGCCGAGCCAAAAGTCTCTTTTCTTATAAATAACAAACAGTCACAAGTGGCGTCGTGCGTCAGTTTCATCGAACATTCGTTTTTACTTTTTGTTTCTCATCGGTTCAAATAATTGAAATACAAGTTGAAGGACGAAAATAAGTTTGAGGAATTTGAATTTTGTTATAGAATTTCGGTGGTTTTTTGTTTCGGTTTGCTTGTTCAAGATGGAAGTTTTGTCAGTCGACGTCAGTCAACGCTCGAGGTTGACATTTTTGACGCCCTGCAACCGCGTTGTTACAATTTTCCCGAACTTCTGATGAAGTACCATATCGCTTTTAAAATAACACGCGCTGCCAATCACGCGGTAAATTTAGCGAAAAACACCTTCTGTGTCTTGTCAAATGATTCAGATTTTATGTTGCGCAATGTTCGTAGTAAAAGTCAACAATACTCTTTTCTATGACAAATTTAAATCTGATAAAAACTCAATCGGGGTTTAAATTTTTTAAAAGAAAGTACCGAGATTTGAACCCTCGACCCCGAAACGATAAACTAACTTTTTGACCACTGCCTCATTAATCATTTTTCTTCAATATGAATATTTACATTCGTAGATAAAATGTTACTAATTCCAATTTAAAAGAAAAATACAAACAATTCACCGAGATTTGAACCCTCGACCTCAGAATGATGGACCAAACATTTAACCACTGTCCCACTGATCATTTTTTCTTAAACGTAAAGATTTTTGTTTTTCATTAACCAAAAGTAATATTTACAATAAAAAGTAGCATTTTATGAAACGCTATTTACTTTATGAAATCAAAAATAGAATAACAGATGGAAAAACTTACAGAAGTGAATCTAATCTGATCACGAAGGGCTTAAGAATTTTTATCTAAGTCGATATTTGTTCACAGATGTGATGCTTTCTAGAATATTGCGTTATACGATTTAAAAACGTGTCTTCCGGGAAGAGGCTGCCCAGTTGCGATGGATAAACTTGTTTCATTTGCAATGTACCATAATATTATATTTCACCGAGCTTATAAACAATGAGTGGGGCTAGCACCGCCTACAGCATAAGCGCTATTCATGATGTAAGATCTCACAAACAGACATTTATTACTGGCCAGAGTCAGGCATCACTGAAAAACAAATACTTGAGACAAGTTTTTTCTGCCCCTTTACTTCTATCCACTTTTTCAACCCTCCAAAGTTTTTACAACTTTTTTATAACATACAAAAACAACCAGGAAGAGATAAACCAGTTTTCATCTCGCAATAATAATTACCTTTTTGTTTTCACTCGTTCGTAAAATTTAAGGGACCCTTTTTTGTGTGATAAAGTTGAAACATTTAGTTTGATAAAATGATACTAAGAATGATAACAACTGATAAAAAACGATAAAAGGAAAAGAGAGAGAGAAATAATGGCAGAAAAAAATGAAGGGGGAACGAGTGGAACTGTTATGAAGGGGTGTTACAAAATCGGCACTTAGGTTGGACTGAAGTGAAAATAAATAAGAAGCGAGACATTTGATTCGAGGGAAAAATATACGAGCGGCACGAGCTATATCATCCCCAGTGTAAGAGAAAGCAGAGGCTAGGCCAAGCTTGGAGTGTGGGTGGGCCGTGTTGGTGCAGGCACATCTCGGTAGTCCGAGCTGCACCAAGTCTGTGATCGCCTACTGGAGAGACCGCGCGCTTGATCGACAGCTTGTTCTCCCATTTATCCACTTGGGACACCCAATTCGCTTCCTCAAATCCCTTTTCATTCTATTCTTCTTTTTCCCAAAACAACAAGTGCAGTGAAAAACAATACAAACACACAAATTCATTAGATTTAATGAAAAACTTTAAACTAAATTGTTTGAGTGGAGGGACAAAAAAGTGAACGACTGTTAAAGTTGACAATTTGAAAAAAAGTGAAGATGAAGTGAGTGTTTCAGTTGAAAAAAGTTGGATGGAAAAAGAAAGAACGAATACCGACAAATGACTTGAAATAAAAGGCCAAATTGACGGACGGTTTGGTTTTATTTTGCTTCATCGAGTGCTTTTTGAGTGCGAGTGATAATGTAGCTTGGCAAAATATGTTTTGTCGGTGCCAAAAACATGCTTTTTGGAGTACATTCAACATTTAAGCTGGACGACCAAGGAGTCGGGGCGCAATTTACTTTTACGTTCAGTCGAGTTTAAGGACTTTACCCAACATGGCCAATTTACCCATAAAACGTACGAAGGAGCGACAGCGACTGGCAAAGAAGAGGAATTTGGTACCCGCAGAATTAAGATCAGGTACAAAATTTCGTCTACTTTTTTGTTCAGATGTTTGTTTATAACAAATGGAAAGTTTTAGAATCAAAAAGACTTTCAAGTTGGTCTTGGTAAATACAAACAAAAAACCCATAAAACGAGATCAGAGTCTGATCTGAAATCTCGGGTTGTTTTTAATCTAATCAATTGCAGATAAGTGAATCCCATGAATAAATTTCGGACCGAAATACAAATTTTGTCTGGTCGTTTCACTCTGCGTGTGATCAATCTTATTATTCTCGTTGTCTTTGACGTAAACAAAAACACGAGCTTGAACGTTATGGACGAGTTAACATTCCTTTTTTCGTTTCAAATTATAATTGGTGATAGATAATCACTCGTTATATCGAGGCTGGTTTACGAATCCACATACTATCGTCTTTCTGATTATTATACCAACGTGTACACAAAAACGCATCGTTATAATTCAAACGAAATATCCAATATTAAAAAAACACTCTTTGCTCACAAACAACAAAGATATTTCCTGTTATCAACTTTTTTTTGCATAACTTTCTTCAATTGTTTCCCAAATTTTCATTAACAATTTTCATCCAACTTTGACTTGTTTTAATTTAATGTTTTTGTTTGTATTTCTGTTTTTTTTTATTTGAACAATGCAGCAATTAATTTTTAACAAACAATAACCGCTCATTTTCCTCTCGCTTACCAAAGTGATTAATCAGAGATGCAAACGTTACGAAGAATATAAAAAAGAAAAAAAATTGGCAATCACGCTCTTCCTCACGCTGACATCCACATAATTCCATGTACTTTTATAATGGTCATCCCGCCTACGTTTGAGTGTTCAATTCATAACCGGACTCGTCCCAAAATTTATTTCGTGAAATCCTCTTTTATGCCCTTGCATCAATTATCTCGACTCGAAACAATAAAGTGTCCAACTTGTGCGTGCATTTGTTATTTTAAACGACAATGAGACGAACAAGAGTGCACAATTTAAATAATCCTCAGGCTGAAAATAATTTGCAATTTTTATATCTCGAAAAAACCACCAAGTTAATCAGCCTTGAAAAACAAAACATTGAAATTATTCAACAAGTGTTTTAATTCGTTTTTTTTTTCAAAGTGAAAAAATCAATGAAATGCAAAATTTGAAAGTTGAGACAAACATCGATTTCGAAGTTTTAGATTGGTTTGGAAAATGTTGCAAACCACAACAACGGAGTTTATGCATATCTTCAAAGTTTGCAATTTAATTTTGGGTGGCACGTTTGATTGTCGTGTATTTGTTTGTACTAAAGTTCGCCATTATGTAAGACAAACGCACATGCTCAACTCGTGTCTAATGTAATCTAATCCCTAGTCATCGAGTAGTTAATAAAACTCCCAAACTTGCCAGGATACAGTGGTTTCTTTGTACCTCAATAAATCAGCGAAACTGAACCAATTAAAACTCTCTTCCAAACGAAAAAAAAATCAATTTTCAAAAATTACTTTTTTTCAACCTTGAACAAAATTGAACCAGAAATAAATATGGATTAGAAATCGTAGTAAGAGTTAGAGTTGGAGATGTAAAAGAGGCCCTAAAATCAACACATGTATGCCCTCGAGAAGCAACTTGTATATAGCGAGACTGTTGTCGGAGATTGCTGACCGCGAAGATAACGCTTTGACCCGTTGCAGACTGCGAGCGCCAAATGAATGCCTTCACTGTCTTTTTCAAGCGAAACTCATTTCAAATATGCGGCCCTTTCCCTTCGTGTTTACCCTGTCAGCGTCTCGCAGATTTTTTCGCGGCAATTTTTTGGGCCGCGGCCATAAATCATACCTGAATAAACGCGCCCTTGCTCTACAACAGAAAAAATCAAAAGCATTAATCCTCCGCAAATTTATCGATCTCTGATTTATCGGATTTGTTATATCGGACTTGTTATATATTATTTATTACTTTTCGTAACGTTTAATTTATCCAATTTATTTCCTCTCATTTTTTGAGCAACATTTTAGTTCATTTTTCAAAAGTTTTTTCAAATAATAATCAAGGAGAGAAGAATGTTAAGAATGTTGGTTAAATGTGGGTACGTTAGTCACGATCTATGATCGAACAATTTTGTTTTTCATCGTGTCGATATTCAAAGCCAGGAGATGAATGGGGAAGATTGATTTTTGCATTCGAATTATGCAAATGCAAAAAAAAAGAGTTATGAATCGCATAACGCGAATGTAGGTGAAGAATGGCTGTAGGTTGAGATTATCATTGCATGAATTAGGGAAGGAGTATCGTTCATAAATAGAGGAGGAGTGTTCGCGAGAAGACGAGCCAATGAGATCATTCATGATTAAGCGTATTCCGTCCCATCTCAAATTTTCAGTCGCAGAAATAAAAGTGTCCCCATTCAGACGAAACTATCAATCTGGTTCAGAGATTTCAGTGATCCTATTAATTTTAACTATCTCACGTTTCAATCTATTACATTTTTCACAATGTTACATTGACAGTTCGAAATTTGCCAAATCAAATTTCTAAACGTTTCGAAAATCAAAAGCTAAAGTGTTGAGATGGCAAATTAAAATTGTACATCTTTATAACTTTGGAAACTGGCAAATTGAGTTTTGCAAAATTGTTGACATTCAAAAATTGATATTTGAAAGTTGAAATTTAAAAAATTTTGAATCTGAAAGACTAAAAATGTTAGACCGAAGTTTGGCAAAGTCTTTAGAACTTGAACTCTAAAAAATGTGAATTCCATAAACGTATGCTCAAAATCTGGATTACGAACTGAGTTACACAGAGATTCGAGGAACTGCTCTAATCAAAAATTGAATTAACCACACGTCATTAGATGAAAATTCTATTTCGTTGCGGATCGTGCACTCGAAAGTCGCTTAAATTTACATCAGCCATGAAGCATAGGTAGAGTTAACTCCGACAGCCGCAACATTTTCCATAAAGTCCAGAAATAGAAGCAGATGCGCGGGGGCCGTGATTGAAATTGCAATAAGTCAGCTAATCGGGCGACCCGAAATGTAGCGTGTCGTGCTCTTTAGACCTCCAGCTATTGATGACGAGACGGTGTTGTATCTCAATGACTATTAGTTACGAGAGGTCGTCGATAACCGCGAACAAAGTTCCTCATAGTACTCCGCACGCACGCCTCATCGCAAATGTAATAATTGCGCGTGCACTTATCAACAAGCAATTTGCTTATTCGCAGCTCCTCAAGGGCCTCTTTTTTTTTCTCCCACTTCCGACAACCGCAGACAAGATCATTTGTTCCACGCTCGTTTCTGTGGTGTAATTCATAAATCTTCAGTGGAAATATAAAAAATCGTTTCATTGAAAAATTAACTTTTAATCTGTGCAATTATTTTTGCATGCATTTTATTGATTGGAACAATTTTTCAACTTGAGTTTCGTTTGTTGTATTAACTTTCAATCTTTGCGTTTATTTTTGTTTACAAATTATTGACGGAAGCGATTGTTTATTTAAAATGTTGGTGTTGTTTAGTTTGATTGAAAAGTTTGATTAAAAATGTAATACTTGCAGAAACATTACCATCGACCTTGGCGAATGGAAACGAAACTCTATCTGAATCACAATCGGAAAGATTTCAATTGAAATCGTGCATACACGGAACTAAATGGTGTGGATTGGAGGCAGCGTGTATAGAAGAAGGAGATTCGATCAAATGTGTCTGTCCTCATGACAAATCCGCGCCTACCAAAGACCTCAAATGCACCAATCGAGCCATCGGTAAAATCATGAAAATTATTATTCCATTATAACAACTTTTTTTGCCGTTTAAACAAGTATTTTGTCCGAAAAATTGTTTAATTGTTTAAATATTAAAAATAGGACTTTAGAAATGAAATTATTTATGACTTCAAAAGCATTTAACAGTTTTAAAGTTGTCTTTGACATTCTTCAAGAAATCGTCTTTGTTTCACAGTCTCGCCAGAACCAAAGACCATCCAGGTAATGGTACCTCCGAGGATTAAAAATGCAAGCAGCACTGTAACTCTTCCGGAAGCCGAGCAAGTAAGATTCAGAATTACAAAACAAAGAAACTCGACTCGCCGAGTGTGCAAACTTTGATCTTTTGTCCTTCTTTTTAGTCAACCTTTTTTGTCCACTTTTTTGAAATTTATCTTTTGTGTCACACTTAGGTGGAACCGCTGAAAGCTATTGCAAAAGTACCTGAGATAGTTGGCATAGCTGTAGGTTGTTTGTTAATGTTGTCCGTGATCGTTGTTATTGTCTTTCGATGCAGGAACCGGTGCTGGAATTCTGAAACGAAAAGAAAATCACTGAGTGTGAGTATTTTCATCAATTTTCAACTTCCACTTTATTTACAACTAAGAACATTACTAAAGTGAGAAAAAAAAATAATCAAAATGACATTTCAGGCCTCGCCAATAAATCTGAAAAAAAGTTTACTGATGACCAACAAGTACACACCAAACCCGCAATATTACACTTGTGCCTCGACAATCCCCATTTTACTGAGAGATGAAATCTCTCTTTTAGAGGATATCGGTGAAGGATGTTTTGGCAAAGTGCATAAAGGTATGCAAATTTAATGACTCTTAAAACATGATTCACTTTCAAATTAATTTTAATTGCAAATTTCAACCAAATCGAACATTTTTAAATTCAAAATTTTTCAAAACTCGTCAATGTTTAAATAAACAGGAGTGAAAAAGTTGTAAATTGGAAAGAAAGGATTTAATTGACGAAATAAAGTAGTCGACTAATGCACTTGACAAATCTGTTAAAAGGTGAACGCCGGCATAACGGAAACACAGAAATAGTTGCCGTCAAAGTATTAAAAGAAACAGCATCTCGAGAGGCCGAGGAGGACTTCATGAGAGAAGTGGATATTATGTCATCGTTCAAACACAAGAATATTCTGACACTCATCGGAGTGGTTCTTCGCGACAGCGGCAACAATCCTTGCATGGTCTTTGAGTACATGCCATATGGCGATCTCACCAACGTTTTAAGAAACAATTCGCCTCAGCGCAATTCTATTCCTGGACTCAAACCATTAACCAAGGTTCAACTCATTGTTTTCCCTCCACGAATTTCGTTACTTACAAGAATTCAAACCAATCGAAACTTTAAACATTCAACTTGCATTAAACCAAACATTAAAATTCCAACAAAGAAAGAGCACAGAAAACTGAATTTGAAAAATATAGAAGCTTTGAATTTGACCAACTGGTTGGATTTTTTAGGATGACCTTCATTATATCACGAGCCAAATAGCAGCAGGCATGGCCTATTTGTCGACACAAAGATTCGTTCACCGCGACCTGGCCTGTCGCAACTGCCTGGTCGGATCTGAACTCGTGGTCAAAATCGCCGACTTTGGCATGTCGCGCGATGTTTACACTTGCGACTATTACAAAGTGAGTTTTTGCATTATCTCACCTTATCGCCTCATAAACAACTTACAATTATGTGACAAATCTTATCTCGAGACTTTTTTCCTACTGTCTAAACGAGATAATGTCATCGCTTGTTCGCAGAAACAACAGAATCTTCCTCCTATTCGATATTAGACCAAAACAAGCGCTTCTCAATGTTTCACATAATCTCTCTTCTACTCTGACATTTCATTTTGAATAGCTTTCCGAACAAAATTAACAAAATAATCTTAGTTTAAAATGTTGAAATGATAAAATAACTTGTTTCGATAAAAAAGCTGCGAAAAAATCATGAGAATTCCTTTGACAATCACATAATTTAAAAAAATAATGTTGAAAACAGGGTTAAAATTGTTCGTCAATTTCTTTTCAGATTGGAGGCCAGAGATTACTTCCAGTTCGTTGGATGTCACCAGAAAGTGTGATGTATGGTCGATTCACTCTAGAAAGTGACGTTTGGAGTTTCGGAGTTGTTTTATGGGAAATTTATTCTTACGGAAAACAACCTTATTATGGTCACAATAATGAAGAAGTAAGCACTAAAAAATTACTCCACATTTTTCTTTTCACACTTCAATAATTCTCTTAAATCAACATTAACTAAAGTTGAAATTAAAAAAAAAGAATTTTTCACAATTAAAGTCATAATTAGTGACTTTTTAATAGGCAAAATGTTTGATAGTTCTAAGAGAAGGGTCAATTTTATTTTTCTAGGTGGTAAAGTTGATACTTCAAGGAATCATGTTGATCCCACCGGAAGATTGTCCGTTATACATATGCCAGATAATGCGCGATTGCTGGAAAAGCGAGCCACGAGATCGTTTCAAGTTTTGTGATATTCTAGAAAGACTGGAGAAGAACAGTATAATAGGATCTTTGCCCCGACCTCCGCAAGGGCCTATCACGATTCGTACGCCGGACATGCTGGACTCGGCCGGTTATTTGTTGCCGGCTCCTGCGATCCCTTGCGAATATTTGCAACCACTACCCTCGTTACCCGACTGAAAATGCACGATTTATTCGTTACTCCACACCATTCTTAACGTCAATCTCACCCCTATCGTTTCTTATTTTTTGAATCACAAAACCCTCAATAATAAAAACCAAAATACTTAACAAGTTGTAAAAACTGTAACTGTAAATAACAATTGTAAATAAACCCGAAACAGAACTTAGTTGTAGATGAGAAATGTGTTAATAGATATGTTAGAACTAAGAAAATTATTGTCACGTTAATTTAGTATTTTGTATAGTATTATAACAATTTGTTTAACGAACGAAAAGTGTACAAAGTATTTGTAAATAATGTTTCGAGAGAAAATATGAATGTTGATAAAAACCAACTTCTCACTTTCTTTATTCGCTTTTGAGTTAAAAACGAGCGCCTTAAAGGATTGTCATCAGTCATTTGTTACTTTTTCTGTATCCCCCCCTCTATCTCTCATTATTTGTAAACTGTCAAAAAAAAACGATCTAACCAAGATGGATCGAGAAACGTCAATCCTGCCATCGCTAAAGTTTCCTCAAAAGTTATGGCACATCATCAACCGCTGCGAGAGCGGCGCGATATCGTGGGGCTCCACCGGCTGCACGGTCATACTCGACTACAAAAAGTTTCAAGACGAGTACTTGTCGAACGAGGAGAAGATTTTCAAAACCAACAACATGACCAGCTTCATTCGACAGCTCAACATGTACGGGTTTCGCAAAGTTGCTACACATAAAAGCGAGGTGCTCAATTTCAACAATCCCAACATACACGAATTCGTGCACGAATCATTTCAATGCGGTCGAGTGGATCTTCTGGACAGAGTTGTGAGAAAAACCGGCACACGAAATTCGAAATCCGTTGAACCCATTTTTGACGACGAGATTCGCGTGAAAATCATGATGGATGACTTTTACAAAGATTTCGATTTGCCTCTGACCCGGTTACAAACTTGTCAGGTACATTTTTCTATAATTTTTTTTTTGCTTCGCTGTTTCTTCGTTGTGTTTTTTGTTACTTTGATATCGCTTGGCAATTTGTTCTTATCGCAAGTTTAAATATTGTAGGTGGCTTTGAGAGAAGAATTGCATAAAGCGACGATACAGTTCGAAGCCCGTCAAACGAGGCAATTCTTAGAAGACTCAGAAGACTTTGATTACGAAGAATTCAAGTTTTACTCCGTCGACTCGGACGATTTATTGAAGCATGAATTAGAAGTCGTTACTTTGTATGTACCAAAAATGACCGATACTGATAACCGCGAGTGGTACAGCGAGGCTTTGATCAATTATATTCCAACTCATTCTTAAACCTAGATAACTTACAATCTACGTCTGTTCTTAAACCATAAATCATATTTATAAATGAACAAAAACTGTTTCGCAACATTAAACTGTTTATTCTACAAACATTTGGGCGGTAGTGTACATTCAACAAATCTGTTTTTTTTCAGTAGACAAAATATGGAATCTTAAATAACAAAGAGTCAATCTTTCACTTTCTTTGGAGACAAACGAAATGAAAAAAATGGACAGAACAGAGATGCAACTTAAATAATCCTCGTCTTAATCACTAAACTTATAACTTAAGTGAGACAATTTGCAAAATATCTCGAAACGTAAAAAATAGAAAAAAGAAACTTTGTTGAAGTAAAAAAGAAAAGAGGAACTCAAGTAGTTTTGAAATGATCATCAGTGTTTGTGGTATAGATATGTCCCTCGTTCGACAGGAAGTTCAAAATATCGTCTATCTTGTTGGTGATATTTGGAGGGGCTCTTTTTTTGATGGTGGCTCGGTCAATTCCACAGTCGGTGTCGTTTTCAGATTGGATGATGTTGAAGACTATCGACTGCTCTTTGGTCATTCCGTTGACGTCGTCGTTGAAGTTTGCAATGGTGCTGCTCATCAGGGACGGATTGTTCTTAATACCTTGAGTCTTTTCCTTCGCAGCTTCGAGGCACACCGACGTTACGTCCAGAAGGTGCATCAGAACCTCCGCGAGCTCTTTTACAGGCAAAATTCGAACCAGCATGATGTGTTTCTCACCAGCTGTTTCACGCAGAAATCCATATGCTCGTACATACGTGTTCAATTCAACTGGTTCCACTGTCGTTTTGTCAGCTTCCAACCACTGAGTTGCATTTATTTTTCCTGCAAAAAAAAAATTTAATGTAAATAAACAGTTATTCAACTTTATTTGTGTTTTTGTTTTGCTTTGTTTTGATTTTTTAACCATGCGAAAAATTGCAAATAAACAAATTCTTACCAGTTTCATCTTCCAATTCATAGGTGACTTTGGTGGTAACCTGTTCGACCTTCCTGACAATACTAACGACAGAGACCATACGAACAGGATTGCCCCAAAGTTTGATATCAGCATCCTCAGCGGCGTTCAAGTGACCGATCATCAGAGGAACAACGTTTTGTCCGCGTTTTGCGTCAGTTTGCTCGCCTTGGTTTTGTTGAGCCGTGCTATCGTCCATGAAACCACCACCGGTAACATCCTGTTGCATCGAATTATCGAAGTTACTCCACATGTTGAAGCCTGTCTGAACACAAAGATCTTATTAAACAAACAAACGTCCAAATTAATCAAGTCCAAAATGTTTATTTTACTTACTTTTTCTTTTCTGCGACTAAATAAACACCATAAAACCTCACCAAACCTCACAGTTTCTTTGTTTTTGTGTGTTTTTGTGTTAATGCGCGCCAAGACTTGTTTCACCATAGACTAGTCGGTTCAAAACAGATGGAAAGTTTGCGAAACTCGAATTTTGAGGTTATGTTTGTTTAATTTAAATAATCTGAACAGTTTTGTTTTGAAATGCAAGTTAAAACAAAATAATAACAATGAAATAGTTTGTTTATGTTTTGTTTTTGAGAATTGTTGCAATTTTTTTTGTTGAGTGTTCGTAAACCTCAGAAAAGTGAAACAGCGGATAAGATGGCGGATTAGTCAGCCGGGCGGGTGTGAATGTGAATCATCAAACATTTTCGAAACGTCAGTGGTCGCGACAAGACAAAATGTCAAGAAACGACGCGAAAAAGGACACCTCGGGTTTCCGAAAAATCGACATCGACCAGTACAACGACAACAACTTCAAAGAGGAAGAGGATGGCGGCACCCAGGGGTCCATGGGACTCGACGAAAACACAGTCATGAAATTTCTCAGATCATATCCTTTTCAAAACTGCATTTTCTACGTCCAAATTCGATGTTTAGCATTTTTTTCGTTGTTTTCCTTAACTGATCGTTCACAGGGAAGAATTTCGACGCACTTTCTTATGTACTGAAATCAGCACCGTTGAACTGCAAAAACCAACAAGTCAAGGTAACCTGTAAACGTCAAACTGTTTGTTTCCTGTGTTTATTTATATCTCACAGGAATTGATAAAAACTGACATTTTGATAATTTAAAATTGAACTTCAGTTTTGGAGAAATTTATATTGCTATTAAATTTCAATTCAATTTACTAATAAATATGATAACTAGTCAAAGTTGAGATATGATTAAACATCCAATGAAATTGAATGTTCGAATTAAAAAACAAAAACATTGGGCAAAATTAGGGCAAATGTGTCTACTTGATTTTGAAAAGTGATTTTAATTGTTTGTTGTTTATAGGATAATGCTCGGAATTTGACGCAAAAAGTGTTGATGAGCATAAAAGCAGCGCAGATGGACGAGTGTATAGGACAGTTGGATCGCGATTTGCTAGACGTTTTAATGAAGTACATTTACCGTGGTTTCGAGATCCCCATGGAGGGAAGCAGTGGGCATTTACTATTATGGCACGAGAAGGTTTTCAACGTGTCAGGCGTGGGCAGCATTGTTCGAGTATTAACAGACAGCAAGAGAGCTTGAACCCAGAGAGACTGGTCGTTGGGAATAAACTAAGAAACAAAAAAGTTTGGTGTCCTTTTCGTCACGCTGTCAGGTCGGTGACCGAGGATGTAGATAGACAAGATCGCACGATGAAAATGTAAAGAATTGTTATTATCAATAAAGTTTTTTATTTCTTTTACTTACAGTCAATAATCATAAGTCTCATGTTCACTTAATTAACAGACCTAAACTTACTCTCGCGACTGTAACGCGTCATAAACTTATCTCACACGCGAGGCAATCTAGAAAAAGAAGAACAAGAAATAATCATCGCGTTCTCAACAGACAAACAACAAAACTTTCGATATGTTCAGAGCACAATTCGATGAGGGAACGTTTCGTTCATTTTTGCATCTCGGTTGTATCTCTAAAATCGATATTAGTTTACTGTGTGAGGCATCGTATCAATTTGATTCTTCAATTTTAAATTATAGTTGAATCGAAGAACAGAAACAAATACTTATGTATATTTCAATCATAGTTTAACGGATAAATTTGTTATATTCATTTGACGAATCCAAAGGTGGTTGTTTTTTACTTTTCACATTTGTCCTTCACTGTGATCATTATCATGTTCGTCTGCAGGATTAAGTACAGCGCGCTCACGAACACTGCGTTGGCTCTGTAAAATTGCACAATAAATATTATTTAATTGCAAATTTTATATTCGTTTTTGTACGCTCATTCATTTGATTTCACCATTATCATATTTTGCATTCCTTATTTTGTATACTCACTGGCCTTCTTTGAAGTATTCTTTGAGAGTGTTACTGAACCGTTTACTATACTTCACAAACTCTCGTTTGCGCTGATCCAAAGCCTGCTTGCCAGTATCTCCAGGAATGAAAGCAGTAACTTCGTTCACAGCATCGAGAAGTTTTTTAATTGCACTTGCGATTTCCCTAAAAAAGTACTTTTTATACTCTTTTGTTATTCTTCAAACTCGAACTTTTATAAAACCAAGAAAAAAAACAGACTTGATTGTCTCGAGGAATGTTTTGCGATCAGTTATCTCGTCTGGGATCCTGCTCAATATTCGTTTCAATGAAGTTGATTTTCGGTTGAGTTCCTGGAATGCATCTTCTGAACGCGACGAACGATATTCAATGACTGAAAATAAACAATATAATTTAGTATAATTGAAACCTATTTTTTCAGTTTTTAAATGTATTTTTGCAAAAAAAGTTAACGGCATTTACTGTCGCATTCTGAAGCAGGTCCTTGGAGACGCAAAACGCTTTCATTTATGTCAGGATTGAGATCTGCTCTTCTTATTAGTCCTAATACAAATTCATACGTGATTCCAGGACAGGAACTCTCAGCTTTTGTCAACGCAGTGCGTAAAGTTTGCGCTGCCATGCCATTTTGTCTTTCCAACTAAAACGAAAAATTATGCAATTATTTACTCATTCCAATTTATTGCTTCTAAATTGAATACATTTCTTTCTATTTTTTGAATCATTGTACCACTCAATCGAACTACAATAAAAACAATCAAGAAAAACACGATTTCATTTCACACAATCAAATTCCTAATCCCACAGTGCAATAAACTAATAAGATTTCACAGAAGAGAAAGTATATACACTCCCAAACACCTTGCAACAACCCGTCGAAAAAAAAACAACATCAACTACTCCAAATAACCTCCAAAAAAAAAACTCCAAAACTTCTTGCAATCAGCAAACTACCATACCTTGGCCAAAATCGGTCGCAGCACAACAGGAAGAACGAGAGAAATAACTGGAGTCTTATCGCCCATGGTCATCCTTTTTCAATCTTCAAATCACTGTCGCACAATCAAAAACTCCGCTCCTCAACCGCGACACCTTTCATAAAAGGCGTATCTCGTCGTCGGAAGGCTCGTTCAGTTGCTCAACATCTCCGTTTGACAGCTGTCAGATTGTTTAGCTCACAGAACGATCGAGGTTAAGCTGAAAAAAGAGAGAAAAAGCAAGAGACCCTTCGATCGAAGCGACACCTGTCCATTAATCACTCAACTATCTCTTTCAAGGAGCGAAAGAGTTAAAAGTGAGAAAAAAAAGTAAACAATTAAATGACTTACCGTCAAATCGTACGAGTGGTTGAGAGAAGGGTCGACAGATGGCGCTGCAGTGGACGGAGGCGCGCGAACTACGTTGCAGCGTCGGCCGATAGGCGAGCACCAGCTCGCGAGCTCGCGGGCAAGCATGAGCAAGTGCGCGGATGTGTGATCAGTATCAGTAGTGAGCTGCGGACTGCGGAGAGATCCGTCTAGGCTCGAGTGGCGCGATCGAGGGTGTGGTACACCGGAGGACCAACGGTTTCAACGCGCTCGTCCCTCCGGGGCCAACGGGTCGAACAATGGCGGAGCGAAAGACCACAAACCCGACCAACCGGCCCGTCCCGATGAAACTGTTCGCCACCTGGGAAGTCGATCGCACCGCTCCAAACTGCATACCCAGGTAAATCACAAGCCGGTTGCCATTTCTGTCTCCCTCTCATCCCCTTTTCTTTATCTCGCAAAAAACACTAACTTCAGCAAAAAAAAAAACAATCAACAAAAAGAGCACTAACAAATAAACAACGAGAATCAAAAATTCGGTTACTTTTCGTTCTGGATTTGTTTGTTTTTTATTCGAGAACTTGCAATTTGGCGTTCAATTAATCATTTCCTGACGTTATCAGATGTTCTTTACCGTCGACTCGTTTCCCCCTTTTTTTGCAGGATGTCAATGAATATTTTTTTTTACTGCAGAGATAAAAGTCGTCGGGTTTAGTTATGACAGTTGAATGATAAAAGTGGAGTGAGTAGGTGTTGGTAATTGTTGTTTAATTGAATAGGTATTTTTTGTTGGTAATCAACCCTCGCCCGTGAGACTTTTCGCATCGCGCCGCTCTGAGTCATATTGTACATGCGAGAAAGATAAATGTGTGGCGCCGCGTCTGCGTCATGCATGTCAAAGATTAGGATTCAGGTTACGCCATTAAATTGTAATCCATAAGGACACCGTTCAAATCGCACGAAACTCACGACGTCCAATTAAACATTTAACAAAATTGAATCAAAATGTTTTGAGAAAAAGAAACGCTTTTTTCTCGGCGATTATTGTTGAGATTGGTCGAAGCTATCGCAAGAATGTGGAGGAATTTGTGTGGAATGCTAGAGTTCGTTCAAAGTCGTGAAACGAAACACAAATGATGAATCGCGAGGGGTTTGATCAATTTACAAGTCGTTCTGTTTCGCTTTTTACAGACAGTTTTAGAGCACCGAGCTTTTCCAACGACGAATGTGCATGCAAACTACTGAATTGTTAACTCTTGTTTATGATCGAGCGTGCGGCGTGCAGATTGCTTTTCAGCCAAACTCTATTAATCACCGCTCGAGGGAACAAGTTTAAAGTTTAATGTCAGCTGTTTGTTTAGACTCCAAATCTGACACGATTTCGCCCGGTCTAAAAACAGCCCTGGAAATGTTAAATGCCAATTAACATTTCCAGATAGCAGTAATGACATTCTAATGTTTTTCATTTCATTTTTTTCCTTAATTGAACTAAATTCGTTTTCACAAATGATTTTTAAGTGTGAAAAAAAAGGTCTCCAATTTCATTGTTGGAACCAGTTTTTGTTCTCAGATTTTGTTAGGTGAAAATGTTCAATGAAAAGTTCAGTTTCGTATTGAAGTTTGATAAGATGCTTGTAAGTGTAGAAGACGCGAATAATTAACAAGATCTGAATCGGCTCGATTGATGAAACCCGTCGTAAATTAAAATCGTATCTTTTTCATGAGAGAATAGCTCTTCTATCAGCAACGCTTTTATGTAGGTCAGACGTGCGAGAAACAAGAGTGCAGCGGGCGTTGCAATCAATCGTAAACTTAAGTTTGCTTAGCAATTAACGACTGACACTGTGTATAATAAATAATTCATTCCAGCAGCGATCCAAATTTACCTCAGTATTTTCCAGAAATCGAAACTTCAAAAATCGCAAAACTCACTTGAAGCGCCAAAACGAAACTTGAAATTCAAACGCAAAAACTGGTTGGACAAAATGCAGATACAAAACGCGAGAAAACAAAAGCGAAATCCACGTGTATGGAACACGAAAACATCTCAATATTTCTGCCCAAAACAATAAAAAGACTGGTTCAAAATCAAATATATCAAAGCCTTCTGTCCAAAACAATAGACGGTTGTAAATATCCCAATTCTGAAGCAAACGCTTGCATACAAAATAAGAAGATGAAAAAAAATTGTCGCAGTAAAGAACTGGAAAGGGAGGAAGCAGGGGGGGGGGAGAAAAAAGGTTTGATAAGTGCGAAAAAGTGGATTTACAAAACAAAGGAGGATTTAGAGTACACGTCGGAAGACCTTGGCCCTCAGTTGGCTAATTCCCAAAACAGAAATCACAAGTGCATCCTAAGTTCATTGGGATAGGCAAGGTTACGTTCGCAGCATTCTCACCCCCTCCTAGTAATCAATATTCAAACATTTAATTTACCCCCTTTGTGGAAAGCCATTAAGCTTGATTTTTGCACAATTATCTAATCGTTACTTGAGTCATGAAAGAGGAAAAAAACGGGCGTAAAAATTCCAAGATTCGGTTTGAAACAAAGGAATGGAAAAGTGCAGGTTTGGAGAAAGGGTTGTGTCAGCTGGCGAAGCGCAAATCGTGTAAAAGTGGAGAGAGAGAAAAAAGGGTCAATAACAGTCGAATGAACGATCGTTAAACCGACGTCTTCCGTCTATTTTTAGTTTTAAGACGGTGGCGCGGCCGTGCGTCCCATTCGTACACGCAGGTTGTACTTTTCTGCGGCGCACCGTAGGGGTTTCGTTCGGATGCTTACCGCACCTTCGTTGCACTTTTACGTCGCTCGATTCTAGTCGCGAAACCTTTGAAACAATGCAGAAACAAACACTTTGTAAATGTTTCTCCATTGCCATCAACTCCTTTCTTCCTAATTCTTTAATTCTCTTTTCATTGTTATCTTAATTTGTCCATTTATTTTTTCCCCCTCATCTCGATATCTTTTGCTTTTATTTCTCATTCTATTGTTCATTTTTATTGTCTCTTTTTTAATCTGAAATGACTTTGAAAATTGAACAGACTTTGAAACCGTTTAGCAATATTGACTATTGCGAACCATCGAGACTTTCAGCAAACAGAGAAAGAGTTCGCAAAAGCGCATTACATAAACAGGCCATGAATCGATCTTTTCCATCTGTTCTCTTTTTTTTGTTTCAATTTTTGTAGGTGCGCGATTTGCGACGCGTGACAATCGCGGGTTCGAATTTGGCTTGCTTTGCATCCTCTTATCGTCCAGCGCAATTTCAATTTGCCAAACAAAAGAAATCAACATGACAAAAAATGTGAGGATGATTCACGTCTTGAGATTAGGCCTTGTTCGGTGTTGCAACTTTTAAAAAGAACGTATCGGACAAAGACTTCGAGTGGTGACTAAGAAAGGCCCGGAAAGTCATTAATGAGTCGACACGAAATGTTTGGAGTGAAAATTCAAGTTTCTCACCTTTCAGAATGTATTCGAGAGGAGCGTGGTTGTAACTCATTTAAATGGTCGCGATCGATCGATCGGACTTTAATATGTAACATCACGTATAGATTATTGACGTGCTTAAACTATTTCAAATGAGAGTCAGGCAAATAAACGAACTTATTACGTACACGATTTCGAATAACAGCGATCTACATTTCAAATTAAAACTAATTCATCAACATTTCGAAAATTATGAACAACTTTGAAACTTTAATTGTTATAATGTTTAAGTTTGGAATTAAATTAATGTTGACAAAACAGTAATGTCAAAAGTTAAATTTGTTATTCAAAAGTTGGATGAAAACAAAAGTTAGATAATGTTGAGTAATAAAGAACCACAAAAATTGAGATTTTAATTAAACGTTTTAATTTGAAAGCAGAATTGAATATTCTGATTTAAAATTTGGAGGCAATTCCGGTATGTATTACCGAATAAGTATAACTGAGATTTGCGCAAGAATCACGTACGTCGGACGCTCGTCTGCATCGGGATCTTTTTTGTCGGGGTGATAGCGCAGTTAACTACATGCTTGTTTTAATATTTCAAAATTACTTGGCACATTTTATACCAGTCGCGACTTATATTACCAGCGTGATCGTGGCCCGTTGACATTGAATCAAAAAAAACGGATAGAAATACATTTCGGCACGTGCTTTTAATGACCCACCAATACATCTTCACTTTCTCACTTGAAATCTCTAGATTTAAACGATCCTACAAATTATTTCCACCGAGACGTTCGAATTTAACATTCTAATTTTCCAAATCTTATCTCAGAATAAATTTCCCAGCTCCGAGAACGAAATTCGATTTTGGATAACAAACTGAATAACAAAACTTAATTGAACATTCAAAAGTTAATCGAAACGATTAATTTCATGAATGGGGAAAAAAGTGAAAGGGTTAACTGTTCTTCGCCAAGTCAAATCTTGCTGAGGAACAAGACCGAACTGATTTGATTTGAATAGGTAATGCCGGCCGTGATAAGAAATAGGATCGATTAATAATTCATCAATTTCACCATTATCCAATATTTGAGTTTTTCGCGACAAGTCTTTACAGTGCTTTTTACTCTAGCGTGGGTAAAATAATGGAATCGAAACGAAACTTGTACGCTGAACGTTAAAGAATTATTGCGCATATGAGCAGTGACAATAATGCAGTCCAGCAGGACAGAACGGAACCGTACACTCTTCCCTTAGTTTTCAAATGATTAAGAAAATCGTCAAATTCAATTCGTGCTTGAATAGTCGGCAAGTGACGCTGCCGCCGTATGTCGTTCGAATCACAAGGTACAAATTTTCACTTGCTTTCAAAAACGATATTCCATGTCAAATGACAAGTCAGAGAAAAAAAAGGTCCATCCATTTGCATATAAATAGAATACATTTGTCACTCACATTTATTGTTTATCTGTCTGTGGGAAACGTCTCGACGGAGAAAGAAAAAAGTTGTAAATAAAATGTGTCGCAAGTTTAATAATAGAAATTCACGTGTATTATTTTGATAAAAAGGAAAAAGCGGCGTGAATGTTGTGCTGAGCAACAGTTATGCAGACAAATTCGGTTGTAACAATTACACAGCCGACTAAATCACAATGTTGGTTTGATTGTATGATTGCATTACGCATCATCCATGTGACCTAATTCGGCGTCTCCATACATCAATGCTAATACGAAAAATAGGAGAAAAAGGCTGAATAACAAATTTGAAGCGACACAAAAAACTTAACACAAAGCTGTTCCAATATTATTTGAGATAAATATTGAATGAGATGCTAATCGATAGCTCCCGTTCCAAAAGTTGACTCAGCATTAACTTTTTATAATAAATCATTCACCGTTTTATTAATTCTCAAACTTAAAAAAGCAGTTTCATATTATGTTAACCTTTTAGTTTACTTTAAAACAAAAGTTTCAGAAAAACGAAGGTTTCCGACAAAAAAAAGAGGAAAATTTACAGGAGAAAGTGAAAAAAAAATTGTTCAAGATTTTAAAGATAGATTTCGTTTGTCTGTTACAGGCTTTGTTCGCTGACCCTTACAAGGCTGGTTATTTTAAGACCAATGGACACAGATCTGACTTCCATAAGCATCGCTGTGAAAATGCAAAGTTCCAAGAGGACTTTGCGTTCAAACGAAATTCTCGTTCCCACGGGGGGTATGCTTGACACCGAACTCGAGCTGCAATTTGCACTTCAGTATCCGCACTTTTTGAAACGCGACGGCAACAAGCTGCTCATCCTGCTGCAACGACGCAAGAGGTACAAAAATCGCACCATGCTCGGATACAAAACACTTGCAGAAGGAGTTATTAATATGGCTCAGGTAACAGTCCCAAAAGTTTATATTTACACGAACCTGACGTTCTTTTAACAATTTATTGATCAAAGTGTCTAATTTGATTACTTTAGGTTTTGCAAAAACAGATGGACCTTGAACTAGAATTAATATCCGACAAGGCTGAGAAATATGGCGGCCACGCAGTTGCCCTAGCTCGTGTGAACGTTGTAGCGCTGAGTTCGCAGCCGGTTGATCAAGACAAAAGACTGATGAACGATCCGAACGAGCGCCTGTGCCAGGAATTCAGCGACGAGGAAGAGGAATTCAGTTCGGAGGGCGAGGCGGAAGGCAGCGACAGCGAGCCTACGCTCGAAGTTCACCGGAGGAAAAGTCGGGGCAAAATACGTCAGGTGCAGTTGGTCTTGGAATTGCAACTGACAGTGAAATGTCAATGCTTAAATGTCGTTTCTCACAGTTGGAAAAACACGCATTTCAAACATTCCTTCTTTTTTAGCAGAGAAATTTTAAACAAAAATTCATCGCTCTTCTGAAACGGTTCCGAGTTTCTGAGGATTTGGAGCACGATCAGGAAGCTATCGAGCAGAAACTTTCTAACACGATAGGTAAATTAATTCCAAGGTTTAATTTTTCGAAAATTTCGAGTTTGCAAAATGGTAATCTGGGAATGGGCGATGTTATTTAGGCGGTGACATGGAAATAGAGGAACTATTCGACGAGCTGGAAGATTTGTCAGACAGTGGTCCTGAGGTTGACACGATGTCTGTTAGCAGCACGCCCAAACCTTCGCTACGTCCGTTCTTCAGTTCCAGTCGGTCGTTGCTTGCGCCGACCCATACCGGTAAATATAAATGCCTTAAAAATCACGATCGAAAACAAAAAGCAAGCGCCAAAAATTGTACGACTGCCAAGAGTCAAACTCTCGCCACAACGAGGTAGAAAGATTTAAAGATTAAATTTACACTTGAAGTCAAAATAAATGTTAGTTTTAATTCGAAACCTCTGACGTTGTTTTGAGAGGAAAGTCAGAAAATTTGGACGAGAGTTTGAAATTTGGCAGGGACTGTGATGTTGTAGTTGAAAATAGCACGATGTTCCTACGTTTTGTTTCATCATTATTATCATTTTCATCGTCAAAGGAATTTTCATCGATTGGCAATTTGGTCGCAGCGAAATTTCATTCGGATGAAAAAAATTGTCCATTGAATGTGACAGACGAGTTGGTCATTTGAGCTTTCAATACATGTTCATTATGTTACTCTATAGCTTACGCTGTGTTTTATGCTAATGTTTAATTACGTTCCTGCAATTTCTACATTCAATTTCATATAAAAAGAAACTTTCAGAAAAGTCGTACTAATTATTTGCTTGTTTATCAGAATGTCGACTTTTGATTTTCAAACTTAAAATTTAGTCAAGAGAATTTTTAAAATTGTTCTTCGTCCTTTACTTTGTACGAACAAACCGAACAATTCCATCACAAGTTACAATCTCGGCGAGTTAACCAAAGTCATCAGCCATTTGTCAGTTCAAAACTTGCAATTAACGTTCAAAGACCGGATTAACCAGCCTTTGTATGTATAAAGACTTGAAACATTCCCATCCTTTGACTTTGTTACGAAAAAAAGAGGACAAAAAATTGTTTTTTCAAATGGACATTTTTCGAATCGCAATTAAACATCAATTAAACCGATCCGAATTCCAGTCAAATGAGTAATTTGTTTTCGGTACGCCGAGTTGTAAGAATGTTTTTGTCTTCGACTAAACAAAGTTTCACGAATAACAATATATTATAATCATAATCCGCGTAGTTTCATTAACTGCCGCATACCAAATGTCGATCTACATAATATAAATTAGAACTTCCTGCATTATTCAGCACGTGAAACAAAATCAAGACAAATTAAAAGCGAGCTCTGAAACGTCATTAATGAAACATTATTGCGACTCTATTTTTTCTTCTCATTTTGGTTTGTTCCAATTTTGTTCTTGAAATTGAATTAATGATTTCATTTAATTCAACGAATTGAATGGCAACAATGTTTTTGAAATTGAATTGTTTTAGTTTTAAGCAAAGACAATGATAGAAATTAAGTTTTAACTAAGTATGGTGGGTTGGCTTTGCACTGTTGCATGGTACAATTCGGTAGTAATAACCAACGAGGAGGTAGGCAACAACGTGTACGCTTTCCCGAGTCTACAATCTTCTAGTCAGCTGATTAAGGATAAGTCACGCGTAGGCCACACTACGCCAGGTACGTAATTACACTTCAACGTCTTATTTATGACACTCATCAGTTAGCGTGCATGCTTTTCAATGTGTCACACGCACCAGCACATGCCTAAGCGCTCGCCATTCGCATCACTCAAATACATTTGTCAAAAACCACATTTTTTGATAACTCAATTCTAACATTTGACAAAATTTATCACAACCAATTTGACGCACTTTTAAAAGTTGCAATTTAATTGCAACTCTGCTTTTTATCTGAGCTTATTGAGAACAAAAGTAGATTCATTTTTTCTATTTTTTTAAAGACATTATCAGCAAAAGTAAAAAAGAAAAGTTCGAAGAGCGATCAAAGTAACAACTAGGCGATGGCCCGCGCATGAGGATGGGTCTGTGTGAGATCGTGTGAGCGTCATTCTGTTGCCCTCTTGCAAAATCTTTCAGTATGCTTTCGTGTTGTCCGTCGCTGACTCTCTACTCGAACGTACGTACTTCTACTTTCTATTATAGCTCGCATCTCTTCCCTCCTATAGAAATTGTAACGCTTGTAACCTTCAATCTTTGTGATCGATGTACGTGCGCAAGCTACCGACGAATAAATACCCAATGAAATACTAATTTTTCAACTAACTTTTCCAGCAGTAACCCAAAAATACCAATTTCTTAATTTCACAATTCAAAACGTTTTTTCTTACAAGAATAGAGTTTTTTTGCTAAAGTAACCACGTTTGTTTTGAATATTTTTGTGTACTCTTTTTGTGACAAATTAAAGGAAACTTGCACTTTTTACAAAAGTTAAAATTACAAATCAGAATTTTGATTGGTCAACATTTTCTTTTGATGAATTGTTATTAAAAAGGAGACAAAGAAAATGTGAAAGAAGAGTGAAAGGAGATAAATTGTTTCAATTGGGGATCAATTTGCAGAACGAGTGGACAGACAGAGTGACGACAGCTCGCGAAGAGCAGACAGCGATTCCCATCCGGACAACTGGACGGATCCTGAGGCAACTGAACTACAGAACCTGGCGACTGGTTCGCCTCCAAAAACCGAGCAACAAAACAAAAATGAGGGCAGTGATAAAAGAACCCGGCTTTTCGCCAGGGACAGAGGATTGCCCGGCAGCAACAAGTCTAAGAAGAACAGTCTTAGTGTTGATCTCAAACCTTCTACTGACCAGAACAATGCTGAGGTAAAACTATTTTTTGAACAAAACAATTCAAGACAGTTCTCAAAACTTTTTCTAAACTCTATTTTTGCCACAACTACCTTAAAAATCGTAAATGTTGCAACTTGTTTAGTAATTGTTCATTTGATTGTAGCCAAGGAAGGCTTTGGTTGAACAATTAAGCCGAATCTTGCCGGACGACAGCTTGCCTGAATCGGTGGCTATGGTATCATTAGCCGATCCAGGTGGCGCTGTTCTTGCCGCGAGACTACAAGAACGAAATTTAAAGGTCCTAACGACTGCATCCCCTGCCGATGTAAGAGCAACTTTCACATGCCTTGTCACTCGAATACAAAAATTGTAAGTACAAACTACACCCAAACAAGTGAACATCAACGCAAATATAAACTTAAACTTCAAAATAACAAACATTGAAACTGTGAATGATGCGATTTCGTTTGATGTTTCAGTTGCAATAGTTCAGCAAAACCTCCAGCGCCTATTAAAGTGGTGATCATCGGTGGCGACAGCTTCGTGAATGCAGTGCTCCGACACTACGTGGACCTCTTGAGTTTTCGGCCGCCAGATTGGCAAAACTATCTGCGATTTCTTGTTGTCCCTCTCGGCCTGAATACGCTATCCAAATATTTAGCCTCCGTAGATAATAAGTACTCCATGTTGTTTGGCGACGAATGGAGAGAGTTGTTCGAAAAAGAGGTGGGCGGCGCTGTCGAGGGAGCTGCCAGAGTTTGCGAGTACTTGACTTCCGCTGGACCTACTTTACTTCTGCCTATTGGTGAAGCTATGGTCACTTACAGGTACTTGTCATTCTTCAACTACAACCTTCAATAGAACCCTCACTATGGAATAGCTAAAATCTACCATTTTGAATGAACAGTTTAACATTTAATCACGGTTTAATCGTTGGTTTTACAGAGAGACCGATGACAGTAGTCAAATTTTTATCCCGTTTATCAACGACGTTCGAGTCGGTTGTTTGGAGAGCAACTCATCGGCCTCAGTAGATTTAGATGAGGGAGGAGTGAACGCTTCCGGTTCGCCACCGTCTATGCCACCGCAAAGTCTACCCATCCCACCGCCCGGTCGACTGACACCCCCAAGCAGTCCGAACGTGAGCCAACCCAGAGAGGGTTGGGAACCAGTCGAACTGCAGCTGGACTATTGGAGCAAACCCGCATTTGGTGAGAAGGGAAAAAGCACGCTCAGACAGGCTTTCAAAGTGCTCCATGTCCAGAGACTGCCTGCCCTTGGTGAAACCCCTACGAATCATCTGTCAATGAACTATACAACTAAAGAAAAGAAACAAAAAAGTTCGTACAAAACTATAGAATCGATTCAGTTGTCTTCGAGTCGATAATTGGTGATTAACTTTTTATCTCTCGTTTCAGTTATGAGACTTGGCAAGAAGAAGGAAAAGGAAAAGGAAAGCGAGCCAAAAAGCCAGAGCGTGGATGGTGTCACGCGCTTGATTTGCTCAGCGAAAACTCACAACATTCCATTGCGAGGTAAATAATCAGTCATCATTTTTATCATAATATTTTAAAGTTGGATTTAACTTTAGTAGTAGCTGAGATTTGAACCTTAGTCTCTTGGGTTAGAAGTAATTTTTGAAATGAATCATATTTTGTTGTTTTTAGTGAGTATAGACAATACGGAATGGTATGGAGTGAAGTTCTTCCAACTATCAGCGCAATGGCAAACGCACATTAAAACATTTCCAGTGGCCCTACTCATCTACAACCCTCAGCAGCAGAGTCCAAGCTATGGTTGAAAGCTTCCTTCAATTTCTTAAATGACGAAAGGTAAAACCCTTGAGTCAGACTCGTTTGGACCACCAGACGCCAGCGTGTAACCGACTGTCGGTTGCCAATTGAACGTATACCATAATCGTGAAACACATATCTGAGTAAGAGGCGAAATTTAAAATCAGTTTCGATACTTCGAAATTCATGATTAATATTTGGCTGTGCTACTCGTATACGTTGCACAATGTATATTCAAAACAAGACCTTTATGTTTCTTCTTTTCATTTTTGTGACGATAATAAATTTTTTTAGTCCTGCATTATTTCATACTAAGAAAATTTCTTCAGTTTTTTACGTTTTAGAAAATTAAAAAAAGAAAGTTTAATTTTGTTACTTATCGTGCCATAAGTTGACTTTTGAAGTTGATTTCGGTGAAACTAAAATTGCTCGCAATTACATCCAACTGAATATTTCAATTTTAAAGCTCAATCTAGTTTATAACTTCATTGAAGCAATTCAAAGTATTTAATGCGATAAAATGTTGAATGTGATATTTATTTTACAATGATATCAAACAAGTCTTTGTAACATTGAGATTTTTAAAATAACAAGAAAAAGAACTAAATGATAAATAACTAAAATAAACATGTGAAGAAGTATATTTTAAACGTTTTCGGATTTAAGACGATGTGTGCGAAGGTGTATAAAACTGCGCGTTGCCGATCCGGTCTGTTGATTTGTATAATAAATGAAATAAACAAACAACAACAGAAAAAGAACGCTGATAATAAAACTTTGGTGTAGAATTAAAACAAAATGCATACATGTAATATCACGCTGTATTTATGTGTGTCACGATTTTGTTTATGATAAGGGATTTGAACTGTAAATACGAGGAGCTACGTTGCAAATTGTACGTTCGTTACCGTTAAAATAAGTTCCTATATTGAGTGTAGTTACAGTTGCAAAATGGTTCCGAAAAAACCAAAGCCGAAAAATGCAAAATTGCAAATTGAACAAAAACAGTTTTAATAGGGAAAGAAGGAGAATTGGAAAATTCAAATGTTTGCGATTGTAATGAACCTCGGCATCGCAATAGCAAGGGATTTATAGGCTTATGTGTAAAAGATATGTATGTATTGGCGTAACTTGTTTGTAAGTTATAAAAACAAAAAACAAGGACGAGATCGTGAGTAACAAATTCGGATTTGTCGATCGATATTAATATATTTTTTTATTAGTTAACTATAAACATTGTTGTGTGATCAACGTATGTAGTGTGTGTCGTTTTTGGCGTAGCGCGATGATCTCAAAGATTATTTTTCATTTCCAATCGATATTAATAATAGTGGAAACGTGCAATAAAAGAAAATCGCGCCGATTGAAATTAGCTAGACGAGCTCAGCAGTGGATAACTGAATAAAACAAAAGTTATAATAAATTAGTCGCGAGAATACGTTCGTTTGAGATACAGTGATGTGTCCCACGGATCGAAGGATAGATATTGAAACTTTGTTAATTTGTGAATATGTTTACTCGTTGATTATTTTTATTCGGACTCATTTAGGAAAGAGGAAAATGAATTTTATTCGATTTGTATATGCAAATTAAATTGTTACGCAACGACTATTGATGTACACCTTTATAAGAGACGTTTGTAGACCAATTTTTTTATTTACGTATTTTCTTACTGATTTTAGCATACGAATACAGCCAAAAATGGGAAAGCAGAATACTCATGTAAAACCGCTGGCAATGTTGACGAAACGTCAGAAATTGATCGTTGAAATTTTGAACAGAAATCGCGACGAGTCAATTGTCGGTATGCGAGATGATTATTTTTTTTATACGAAAGCAAAACAGAAAAACAAAACAAAATGATGTTAGTAGTTTTCATTGCTTTAAAAGAGGCGTCTCTTGTGAGACGCCCACGACTGCCTAATGCCAAAAAAGAAGACAAAAATAAATTGATTCTGTACGCCGTTTGTGAAAAGCGAATGTTTTTTTATTACTTGTTCCGACGCTGTATACATTGAGCGCTTTCAAAAAACAACATTTGAATAAAAAAAGAGAAACACAATTTGAAGCAAATTGAATGTCAATTAACGATTCCTAGCGAAAAGTCAGAACCAGTTTTGTTCGTAAAGTTGCTCTTGGTTTTTGAGATTGAAATCCAAGACCTAGACGACAAATTGTAGTGCATATTTATCATTGTACATAAAGCACGTGAATTTAAGCGAGAAATTGAAAATAAAAGTGGCAACAAGTTTTTACTGTTTTAATGGAATTGAGCTTGTCAAGTTGTAATGAGTATGTCAGTGTTAATATCATTGTTCAACGAAATTGTATTAAACACATAAGAAACTTGAAGCTCAAATTTTGAAATCGGCTCACAAATGTGTTTTCAGTTTTTGATGTCAATTTTAGATCCTTTGAGCCAATTGTGAATACGACATTGCAACCCAGAGTTAAGAGGAAACTTGACAATACAAATTTTTGTTCGTTCAATTAACCAGATGCGATTAGAACCAATTGAAGTAGAAAAAAAAACATTTGAAATAGACAAAAAAACATTTTGAACTAGAAAAATTGAAAGCGACATGACAAGTAGATACAAAGGAAAGTTTGATGTAAAGATCATTTTAAAATTTCTTCCAACTATCTAGTCACTGATAGCCACCTGTCTTTGCATTTTAACTTCAACCTTTCAATGAAATAGTAATGACAAATTCTGCGCTTACATTGGGTCCGACCCGAGCTCAACTTTGGACATGTCAGAACTCTTTTTACGTTGAAAAAAAAAGAACCAGCAAATTTTTGCGAAGAAGAAGTTTAAGAAAAGTTAGAAGGTTGAAATGAAACAAACCAGTAGGTTTTTCGTTATTTTCCGCATGTCGCTAATGATATACAATAACAAAGAATTGTAACGCGTTCAATTTGACTTGGAATCACAGTTCCATTTTAGCAAATCCCGCGAATTTCCAGACTGATGATAAGATTATACATCTGCTTTAAGTGTTCCAAGTCGAAAACAAACCGTTAGAGAAGAATTATGACTTAAAATATTAGTATGAAGAAAACACAAAACAAAAAAGCAAAAGGTAGCATGTGATAATGAGTTTTTTTTTGGAAATTATAAATGTAACGCATTTTCCAGCACCGAGTAACGTATTATCAAAAAAAAAGTGTATGCTCGTGTAACAATGTAAATATTTATTGCAATTGTTCGATAATAGAGAAACACGTTTACTATGTAAAACAAAGAGTTAAAATGTATGCGTCGTTACCAGCACATCACTGTGTCAATTTTCCCTTGCACTTCCTTTTCCAAAACTTCTTAGATCTAGTTTTTGCTCGCAATCAAAAACTACTGGTAAGTGCATATAAAACTTTTATTGTAAATTCAAAACCACACGAACTTACATCACATTTTTATGTATATGATTCAATTTGTATATAATTTTGGTCAACTTTGGTAGTACGATTAAAGTCAAATACTTCAAAAAAATTTCAAACACGTGGAAAATTTCAGAAAAGAATAAGAGATAATGGTAGTGACTTTGGTATAAAACTCTCAAAGTATTAACAACAATAACAATCAAATCTTTACGAAAACAAATCGTCCTCTGATTCTGACTCAATAATTGTCCGCCGACTGTTTTGAAATTTACTTTCATTCTTCTCAGCCGATTGCGTCGACTCATCCGTAAGTTTCAAGCAAATATCATCGTCGCTCTCAACATCTAGAATTTTTGTCTGCGTACTTTCTTTCCTTTTCTTTTCAACCTTTGAACACTCGTCCTGCGTTGATGCATTTGTCGAACTACTCCCATCCTTGTCTAGTCTTTCCTTCTCTTTTTCAACCACCGCAACACCCGTAGATTTTTCAGTTCCTTTCCTACAATAAATATCGTTCAACTCTAAGCTATCATCCGAACTTCTCGTCCTTTTGGGAACAAATCTGTTTGAGTTGGATTTCCTCTTTTTATAATTTTTCATCAAATCCTGACTGTCATCCGTTTGCTCCTCATAAACGTCGTTGTCCTTTTCCTTCGACTTTAGCAAATCCTCAAGTTCGCGAATTCGCTCCTTCTTCTTATTTAAAATCAGTAGAAACTTTTTGTACAACTCATGCTCCATGCTTTGTTTGATCTGGATCAGATCGTTAAATTTCTTCTCCCATTCTGCCTGGTTCGACGATAAGGTTTTGTTCTCACTTTTTATTTGGTTGATGCTGTTTTGGAAGCACTCAAAATGGAGTAACAGTTTTCGTTGGAACTCGGCGATGTCAGTTATGTCAGTTACTGGACACATTCTGATAGAACCAAGATTCCAGATTGCTTTTTTCCATCTAAACTTGCCTTCCTTCAGATGAAATTGCACGTCTGTGTCCTTGAGGGCAAAGTTTTGTTTCGTTTCTTGGATATAACATTCTGGACTTTTTGACAGGTTTGAGGAAAATTGTTCAATAAGTTCCTCTGACAGCTGAAAATTAAAAGTTGAAAATTAACTTTTGTTAACTATTGTTATTATTCTTTGCTAACCTAACTTTTAATTGGTTTGTTAACTAATATGATGATTGCAAAAATGAGAAAACTTTTATATTTACTTACTTCTCCTTTTAAAGCAACGTTTTGTCCGAATATAAAAACAGTACACGTGTTACCCTTCCACTCGGAGCACAACGTCAAGTTGTCTTGTTTGTTTACATTTGCCTGGTTGACAAACCGACGAACTACAATTTCGTCCTTCATTTTTTTCTGTTTATAAACTCTCTAACGAATTAAGACTGATCAAAAAAATAACACAAAAACGATCAAAACTTTTTCCTCCGTTTCTTCATAACCTCTGTTATCGATGTTTTTTTATACAAACTACATAATTTTTCAAATGATAGCAGTTTTTGGTTATCATTAACTGGGATACTGGGAAGAAGTACCAACTTCGGGGGTAAAAAAAGTCTCTAGTTTGAATTGATGATAGAATCACTAGAAACTAGACAGAAAACTACAACCTCCTTGTTTCTCTGTCAAAATCATACTTTTTTGAAACAAACATTGCATGACAAGTTGCAACAATAACAAATAGTCGTCACGAAAGATTCTTCGAGATTGTTTGACGAACAAAAAGGTAAACATAATTGTATTATGGTGTTTTTTAGAAGTTCTTCAACGGTGTTTTTAAAAAAAGAGGTTATGTTTTGGTTTAACAAATGGTTTAAAAGACAAATCAATTCTACTTCAATTCAAATTTTGTAAACAAAATAGTAAACAAGTTTTGAGAGTTTTTGCGGGTTTTCGAGAAGTATAATTTTAATGAGATTTAATATTTTTAATTTTAGGAAGATGGAATCTGAGCCTGAGGTTGACAAACCGGTGTATGTTTTTGGCCAAGATATAAGAAAAGTTGTTTGTTTTCGAGACACTTTTCTGTATGGATTATCAACTGGAGTGGCTATGGGCTTAGGCGCGTTTTTGTTTACAAGTAAACCGCGAATATCTTGTCATGTAGGGTTCACGAGTTACATCATAGTCGGCATGGGGTATTGGATTCAGTGTAGAATTCGGTATGCCTATTCGCAGTTCAATTCGGCTCAAATTCAAGATGTCATGGATAAGGGCATTGCTCTACGAGGAACGCAGGAGATCGACAAGGAATACATTGAAAAACATTTGAAAAAAGCTTGAAAGAAGTTTTTGAACAATTGTAAATCGTGATTGATTGTTAATTTATGTAAATATGTAACTTAAGAGAATAAGACAAACAAATATAATCTAGTGATTTTTGTTTAAAACTGTGTTTTCATTCTCCAAACAAAAATATCTGTTTACTTGCTGTTTACGAAAGTGTCAACATCAAGATCATAACAACAATTGTTTTGATATTTTGTTTCATGACAAACAGAATGCTTGTTTTGTTTTGATTAATGACCTCCATGACCTTGACTTGTTGGAACCAGTAGGAACCAACCTGGAGAAATCTGACCCGATGTTTACATCGGTTATTTACAAAAAACTGTTTTTATTTGATGAAGATTCGCTCAAGAAATAGCATTTGCTCAGCGAGTAAACAAATTCGCAACAAATTTTGATTGAATCAAAGTAATCAATTAATATTTAGTTCAATAACTAACTTGGTTTGGATTCAGCATCATAAATTTTGCATCGTAACGACGTAACCCGATCTTTGTTGTTTGTTGATCCAATTCGTCCAACAATCGACTTGGATAACCTCTTATTATGGCACTTCACACTCACTTTTCGCACTTTTCACTGTTTCACAATTCACTATCACTGTTATTCCAACAAATTCATACGTTTTGACCGTTTTCGCACTCCGAAAGACGAAAGAAATACGCGCGCAAAAATCAGAGCCCGCGCCGGATAAGAGTTTGAACCGACTGACGCCATCTTGGCAAATGGACCCCGCCGCCGTTTGTTCGCGCCGATTCCAAAAATTCGCAAACGAGTTTCTGCTATGAACAATTCAACGACAACGATGAATGAAAAAATCAGATTTTCGCGATGCTACAACACGGCGCGTAAAAAATGTCGACACGAAGTCGGAAATCTGAGTGCGAAATTTCAACAAGTTTGCACAAGCCACCCGCATGCGCAGTACGAACGTATCCGAAGCCGACAAAATGGCGCCACGGTCGTACTTTGAATTAAACTTTTTGCAAATTTGCAAAATCGGTTGGAATTACTTTGTTTTTGAGAGTCGCCTCTGACCAACAATAAAATTCCTCTCTCCTCCCCCCCCCCACTTGTGACTCCTTTTTAGAGGTACAAACAACCATTCATTTTAATCCTAAAGTTACAGCGATGCAGTGGAGAGTTTGTAACTGACAAAAAGAGAGTTTGTTTTATTCTTTTAGCGGAAAAGATAATTGTAATAATGAGAGGATATATTTGGAAAGCTTTCGACATTATTAATAGAGCATTAATGTCATTGGTCGGAACAAGGTGAGTGTTATTGTCAAAAAAAAACAAACAAACAAATAAATAAACGAAAAGTAATCTTGGATCTTGTTTCAAATAGTTTTCTTATCGTTTCGATCATATCTTTGTCATATTTGTTTATAATTACATAAATAAATGAACAAAACTTAAAGAACAACTCTTGGCGAATAAAATAATTGAATATTTAACTACAAATTTACTGTTAGGCACACGTAAATAGGAACTTTCAGAGGGGAAAGGAACTTTCACTCTAATTTTCTTTACTAACGGGACTTTTTTGAACCTTTCAATTCTTCCACTTATCAGAATTGAAAATGATTTTGAATTGCAGGTTGTATGGATGGATCCAAATTCATATTTTCAGAAGCGATGCAGAAACTATTGCATTTCACAATCTTTCCTCTCTTTCTTTGACCGATGAAACCATCAAACTTCTATCACCTAAACAATGGGTACAGTTTTCAAAAGGTATATAATATATAATTACAACAAAACAGATTTAATCTGCATAACTTGTATTGCAATGCAAATTTATTATAATACATATTTCCAGAGTCCAAAGAGTGGGATACTATTTGTACCTCTAACGAAGATTTTCAAGAATTCGCACTCGTCAGTCATTATTACGGGTTCGGTCAAACCCCGTCGATTAGTTCAAACGAGAGAATGCTGGAATTCGAAGAGTTCTTAGAAATGTTCAAACTTGTTGCTCCATCTTTGAAGTTCGCAAAAATTCTGCGGCTCAGAAATTACAACGAAGATATCTCAAAGGCATCAGTTTCGTTTGGACGTCATAAATACGTTATCATAATGACCAAATTTGAGGAAGACGAGATGATGAGTGCGTTTTTAACCCGAACAAAAAGGCTCCAAAAACTTCAAATCAACGCTTTTGACGGCGGAACTGTGTTGGAATGGAAACAATTTTGCCTGACAAATCCCTTGAAATGTTTCAAGTTCGTCTGTTGGATTCCCAAAGACATCAACACTTTTTTCAGTGACTTTATTTGTTTACTGCCAAACGAGTTGGAGCAAATAAAATTCTTCTTTGGGATGGATTGGATATCCGATAGGAGAGAACAACAAATTGTTGAGGTTTGAATGAATTGTGAATGAAATGAAATTATGTTTTGAACCAAATGATTTCAATTGGTTTCGTGTTTTAGTTACTGCAAAGGTTGACTCGGTTATCGAAAGTTCATTTTACACAAAACGAGCCTTTCTCGATGATGATTGCGAAAGAAATCTCGAATCATGCAAACACTCTTCAGAGTTTGACGATAAAACACCGGCAATATGACTTGGAAGATGATATCTGTGACGAAAATGAAGCGATTTCAGAAGAAGATTTTAGAATCTTAACTCTCGTTTCAAAGTGCACTGGTCTAACTGAACTGAGTCTCTCTGGTTTTACTTTTTGTGAAGATCAGTGTAGTCGAATTGTTGCAAATTGTAAATCTATACGTCGTTTAAAATTAGGTAAGGTTGAGAATTGCTTCAAATCATATATATAGGTAGTTTGGTGACATAATTTTTTAACTCATTTACTTCTTTTTAGATCACTGTGAAGTTTCGGAACAATGTCTTCAAGTGCTGATGTCGTTGCCAAACTTAATTGAAATCATTTACTAGAAATGACAGTTTTTGAAATGTTTGTTACTTTGTTTAATGTTTTATCTTAAATAAAATTTATTTATAAATGTTTACCAATCTCATGAAACTAAGTGTCACTAGTTTTTCACTATCTCAAAGTTAAGTTTGTCATACTTTTTTTAAATTTGACAAGGTGCGTCAAACCGGTATGAAAAATTTTCAACAAATTTTTGTTATTTGTTATTTTACTGTATAAAAACACGGCAACAGCGAAATTTTTTTTATAGACGGGGGAAAATAATGGTTGTTGAAACACTTTGTCAAACAGAGATGAAAATACAATTCCATACTTTCTAATAAAGACAGAACTATAACTGTATGTGAGTTTTATCAACATTGACACGTAATATAATTAATTGATAAACAAATACATACAAGTGCTCAATTTAGAATTTTGAATGATATCAATGAGTGTTAAACGTGTTTATAATTGATAAAGTAATAACAATACAACGGCAAAAAGAGAATAATCCTTTTATGAAACATAACCTATCAAAACGTCAGCTGTCAAAGTGATGGGAGAGAGTCGGCTTCAAAACTGGCCACGAATAATTGTTTAAAATTTAGCTGTGAGCTTGAATGTTTTTAATCATGGATGACACGATGGTAGAACAACTTTCGTTACAAATTGAACAGCTGCAAAACGATGAAGTGATTATAAAACTTGTTTTGTTTACATTGTGTTATTTTGTTTTTGATTGTTAGATAATTCATTGGTACTTTTCAGATGAGCATAAACAAACAACTTGACCACATGTTGTCAAAGCATATTCACGTCGACGCAAAACTGCAACAGATGAGCAAAGTTTTGCCAAAAGTGGAGATTATCAAAGCCGAGGCTGACAAATTTGCGGGTATGATTGTCTATACGAATCAACTTGCTGAAAAAGTTAGCGCTAAAGTTCGGTATTTGGATCTTGCAAGAGTGAGTAAATCGAGTAAACAATCGGCATACAAAAGTAGAAATGTAACTTTTGTAGAACCGAAATTGTGATTTATGATTAATTTAACTTTTCAGAGCCGAGTATGCGAATGTCAAAGTCGAGTGAACGATATCTTAGACCTGCAACTCTGCAGTCAAGGAGTAGCAACAGCCTTGAAAAACGAGGACTACGAACAAGGAGCAGCCCATGTGCACCGTTTCCTTCTGATGGATTGCCAGCTACTGGAAAGAACAGCAGAAGACGTTTCAGGCGACCGGACAAGCATCACAAGTTCTCTCGCGACTTTACAACAAGCTGCTTTTCAATTACGAACTGTCGTAACTCATAAATTCGACGAGGCAGTTAAATCGGAAGACCTAGCTTCGGTCGAGCGGTTCTTCAAAATTTTCCCCCTTTTGGGCATGCATGACGAGGGTCTGAAAAAATTCTGCCAATATTTGTGCTCCAAGTTACAAGAAACTGCTCAGAAGAACTTGAAACTCGCCTTAGAAGTGAAACCTAGTGACAAACGAGCGCCTGTTATTTTTGCTGATACTATGACGTTGCTTTTCGAGGGAATCGCGAGGATTGTAGAAATTCACCAGCCGATTATCGAGACTTATTATGGGCCAGGGAAACTGCCCATGTCTATAATGATTTTGCAACGAGAATGCGATAGGTTGGTACAGATTCAAAGTACAAATTACAAGAAGTACTAATTTAAAGAAAATTGGAACATTTTTAAGTTGACAATTTCGTTTGATTTCAGACAAGTGAAAAAGATAATTGCAGAGTTTATGAAACAGAGGAACATCCCACAAAAGATCCAGCTGATTAACGAATGTTTGAAGAAGCAAAGTTCAGAACGAACCGATCCAAAGGAACTGGACCTTTTGTTAGGCGAACTAACACTCATGCATGCACGTGCCGAGCTTTATATTCGATTTTTAAAACGGCGTGCAAAAGTAAACATTTTGTATTCATAATGACAATGACTAAAATCATTTTTTAAACACGAGTTATAATGTTAATTTTGTAATGATTGAATTTCAGAACGATCTAGAAATAAGTACAACCGACGAAACAGTTCAAAAACAATCGATCGACGAGTTCAGTCTGTTCATCAGCAACTCTGAATTATCTCGCGGGATGCAGGAACTGCTCAGCGCTTATCTTGCTTTAGAAAGATATTTTCTAGAAGAGAGTGTGAACAAAGCAATTAACATGGACACTTTGGAACATGACCAACAAACGTCCAGCATGGTTGACAATGTCTTTTTCATTGTCAAAAAATGTGTCAGGTAAAATTTCGATTGGATCATAAAGGAAAAGAATTGAACTCAATTTTGCAAAACTTTAAATGTGAATAGAATTCTGAATGATTTTGTGAATGTTTTAGACGTGTTATTGGGAGTGGGAGCATCGACGGAGTTTGTGCAGTATTAAATATGGCTTGTGGAATTCTGGAGGGCGAGTTTGCCGGCAGGTTGAAAAGTCGGTTACGTCAAGGGTATCCGGCAGGGTACATGGATTTGGCTCAGGCTTACAGTGCCATTCAAACGAGTTTCCAGCAGGGAAGGTTGCAGACTTCTGACACTGAACTGTCTCGTTTAACGTTTTTGGTAACAAATGATCCTAGCTTTTTCATTAAATTTTATATCCAATTAGAAATGAGGAAAATTAAGATCACAATTTTTGATTTCGCAGGCTTATTTGAATAATGCAGAAGTGAGCATAGAATATGTGGACACTTTGAGCTCAAATTTATCAGTGGAGATCCAACAAGCTTTTGCGAAAATGCAAGAAAAAGAAAAAGCAAAGATTGACAGTTGTCTCGCAGGCATGAAAGGAGTTTCTTCTTCTTTGCAAGCGGTTATAGATTACGGTTTGGAGCAATTACGAGCTAGTGCGATCAAACCCCGAGTTTCACCTTGGGTTGACGCTTTTCTGACCGTCAATCATCGAGTTAACGAAGTATGTGTTTCAACAAATGTTAATTTGTTTAATTCTAACAAGGTATTTTAATTCAATTTCTTCTTGGTTTTTTTTAGGATGAATTATTGAGGTACGAGACAGACGAACCGTTTGTCCAGACGCTAATCATGAATTTAGAAGGCCTATTGCAAATTTTCAAAACCAGTTTAACTCCTGCAAATTACGATGCGCTGATTGGAATTTTAACTTCGGAAGTTACAGCCCGACTGGAAAAAGTTGTTTTGAAGTCGAGTTTCAACAGGGTAAAACTATTTTTATTAAAAAACGTTTGATGAAAGTAAAATCACTCAAGTTAATTAAGTTTTTATGTTGAGTTTTGTATTTGAAAATGATTGGTTACAGGCTGGAGGACTAATTCTCGACAAAGAGGTCAGGTCGCTGGCGAGTTATTTAGCAACTGCAACTTCCTGGTCTGTGCGAGACAAATTTGCAAGACTAACTCAGATTGCAACAATTCTGAGCGTAGAAAAAGTGGAGGAACTAATTGATTATTGTGGAGTTGATGCCATTGCTTGGAGACTTACCCCGGCTGAAGTTCGAAAAATCGCTATGCTCCGGGTGGACTTAAAGCAGGAAGACATCAAACGGCTGAAATTATGAATATAAGAATGGATTATAATTAAGATAACGTTGTTATTTCAAAAAGACTAAGTATTTATCAGTTTGAAAATGGAAAGATTAAAAACTGTTGAACATAAAAACAATACAAGTTGTTATTTCTTAACAAATCATTAGAAAATTCATATTTTTGATGATCCTAAGTTTTCAACTTTAGTTTTGAAATTTGCAATCAAATGAAGACATTTCAAGCGTTCTGAAACCCGTCGAGCTACCTTTGTTTAACTCGCGAGACTAAAGAAAGACAAGATACATAACAGCAAAGCAATAAAAACTGTCACATTTGGCCCAGACAGACCAGAACAAAGTTATGTTGTTTTTTTTTCAATCGCAGAAAATGTAAATACCGTTTAATTCTATGAAAATTTGTCGCCTATGAAATGGAGTTAACCTGTTCTCAACTCATGAACTGACTATTCAGAAATAGTCTCTTAACCAAGACAGTATTTATAAGCTGTGGTTTTTCTTTTGTATTTATAAAACATAAAAATAACATTTCGCGATGGATAAAGAGAGGTGAGTCAGCCTGATCAGTTTTCTCTGAAATTTCAAATTGACAGAATTGACAGTTTATAACTTAATATTTATATAAATCAACTGTTCTTTCTTAGTTTCTTTTTGTCCTAATCGCTTGAAAGTTACAAACTATAAAACGAGCCAACATTTTATGAAGTCTAAATGTTTATTTTTAGGTTTACAATGCTCCTGTTGGAGCCTGGAGAAATATTTTTCGAAGATTATAGCGTGCAGATGAGTATAAAAGGAACAGAAGATTTGACAAAATCAACATGGACTGATGGTCGATTGAAATTGTGCTCCAAATCTTTGGTTTTTGTTGACAAGGATTTAAACAAACCTCTTATCAGAATTCAATTCAGGGAAACTGTTTCTATTGATAAGGTCAATTCTTTTGACCTCTCTTCAGGGTAAAATTAAAATTGTTTGAAACAAGAAGAACTAAATTTGTATCTAAATTTGTTTATAATTATGAAACTCTTTATTTTTCATAGAGGCAATGACGTTTTATCAGTGCAATGTAAACAATACATAAACATGTTAGAAGGAAACATTTTAGCTCCTTATCAGTTTGTACATAAAAACACTTGTTTTTTGTTTTCCTTCAACTATGCAAAAGTTGACACTGACTGTTTGCCACAAATTGCTCAACTTTTGCGAGCTGCGACCTTGTCAATGGCTGAGCAGAGTGCAATGGTAATTAAAACATTATTAATAAATACTTTACGTTGATTTGTGATTTTAGTGTACTCGATTTTTGATCATTTTCATTTTTGCAGATCATGACAATAGTACATTCTAAACAGTCTCGAGTTTTATTCGACAGGTCATGGCTCGAAGATTTGTACGAACAAATTATTGTTGAAGTTCAAGCAAACAAAGTTTTGCCACTCATAGTCAATCCTGGACGGATTTTACTCACTTCTTCTCGGTTGTACTTTCAACCGTACAATAACATGGATCAGGCAAGAATAATTTAACCATTAAACTATAAACTAACATAAAACGTCATAAATCCATTTCTAAATTGAACTGAAATTATAAAATGACTTGTTTTATGTTATTTGCAGCATCCTGTTTTAAAAATCAACTTGACTAACGTTAAGAAAATAATCAAAAGACGGTTTTTGTTACGGCAAGTGGTAAATATAAACTTAATTTGTTTCAATATTTCATTAGATTTAATTTGCAACTTTGGTTTAGAATAATAAAATTGTTGTTTGACTTTTAGGGACTCGAAATCCAATGGACCCTTCAAGACGATAAAAGTGATTATTTATTCCTATCTTTCAAGTGTCCTGAGGACCGAAATACTCTTTATGATAAACTATTAAGCCAGCCTGAGATCAAACTGGACATGATCCCTCAAAACCAAATGACGATTCAGTGGCAAAACGGTTCTGTTTCTAATTATGATTATCTTTTGTATGTTAACAGGTAATTTTCTATAATAAGTCTGACAATCTGACAAAACACCATAAAGTGTTGATTTTTTATGGGAAATTTTATTTTTTAGTTTGGCTGATAGAACTTTTCATGACCTTACTCAGTATCCAGTGATGCCTTGGATTTTAAGGGACTATTCGTCCGAGAAAATTGACTTGAGTGATCCAAATGTTTATAGAGATCTCACTAAACCAATCGGAGCGATGGAACCTAATAGGTTGAATCGTTTGAAGGTTCAGAAAAATGAATTGAATCTTAAAAAACAACAAACTAAGTTGAGTTCTACGTAAAAAGTGTTTTTTTGTTGTTAAATTTAGGAAAGATACAACGAGATGTCAGATCCAAAATTTCTTTACGGATCTCACTATAGTGCACCAGGTTTTGTGCTTTTTTATCTGGTTCGAAAGTATCCAAGGTACATGCTGTGTCTTCAAAACGGCAGATTTGATCATCCGGACAGAATGTTTAACAAGTAAATTTAGAATTTCTTTTGAAAATGTCTTTACAGTTGATCAAATATTTTTGTTGTTTTCTTCAATGTTTATTGTTGCTTTCCTTATCGTTTTTCAGTGTTGCTGATGTATGGAAAAACGTTCAATCTAACATGTTCGATTTCAAGGAACTGATTCCAGAATTCTACGACACTCAAAACGAGGGCGACTTTTTAGTTAACAAATACTGTATCGATTTTGGATACAGATTTGATGGCACCAAAGTCAATGATGTTCAATTACCAGCTTGGGCAAAAAGTAACAACTGACTTTCCAAAACAAATGTTCACAAAGTGACCTTCCTTCTTATAACTTCCTTTTAATAACAATCTGTATTCGTTTTCCAGGCCCAGCTGATTTCATATCAACTTTGAGGAACGCCTTGGAGAGCGATTGGGTGTCACAGAATTTGCACCATTGGATAGATCTGATTTTCGGTTATAAACAAAAAGGAATTGAGGCAGAAAAAGCCAACAATGGTAAAAGTTGCAAATGAAAAACTGTTAAGCTTCAAAAAATGAATTTCATAGAGTCAAAGTTTGAATCCCGTTTTTTTGTTACAGTATTTTTTCATCTGTGTTATGAAGGAGCAGTGGATTTGGATACGATAAAAGATCCAAACGACAGACATGGTCTAGAAGTTCAAATAATGGAATTCGGTCAGATTCCCAAACAAGTTTTTACCCTGCCTCATCCCAAACGCCTCAATTCTACCGATTTGCTTTGCGAAAATGTTTTGTCGTTTCAAAAACTATCGACTAGTGAGTTTTCACTCCGAAAATACAAATGTTATATGTTTAGACAATGTTTTAGTGTTCTAAAGTTTGATTATTCAATTTCATTTCAGATGACGAGTTTGAGCATTTCAATTTGACTGAATCAGCGTCATTCAGCAGTCACAAAGATGTAATAAGTGCTTTGACGTTTGTGAACAGCGATGACAACTGCGAAAGTCTGATTTCAGTTGGACACGACGGCACGGCGAAATTTTATTCGCTAAAAACTCGGAAATCAACGCGTAGCGTCAATTTGTCTTCCGTTCCATTGTTATCTTGCGTCACGTATTGTTGTGATAATAAAAATTTACTCGTCGTTGGATCTTGGGACAATACTATGTAAATGAAAACGATTTTTTCGCAAATTTTTATAAACAGAAAGTTGACAGAAAGATTATAAACAAAAATCCTTTGATTTTTGATTCCAGAATATTTTATGATATAGAATTTGGAAAAGTGACGAACGTTTTAGAAGGACACGAAGATGCAGTTTCGGGGATAGTTTTTAGTAATCTCCATAACTTGATTATTTCCGGTTCTTGGGACTGTACAGTCAAAGTTTGGCAGACTCAAGATTCCAGCACTGACATCAAACCGAGAAGAAGTTTGTGTGCTCAGTTGGACCACGAATGTAAAGTTACGAGTGTCAATATCAATAGGTCAATTTCACCTCCTGTTTAAATGAAATCGTATTGTTTTTCATTCGTCATACTTTGTTAACATTTAACCTTTTATAATTTTTAGGGATGAAACTTTACTAGTTTCTGGAACTGAAGAAGGCGAAATTTGTCTGTGGGATCTGAAGAGTTACAGTCTGAAATTTATGGTCAAAGGTCAATAACAAAACTAAAAAATTAATGAAACTACGATGTAAAATTAAGTCTATTGTTAAATTGTGCATTTTTGAATTGTTTATAGGTCATACTGGAAAAGTGAACGATGCAATTTTTGAAATTGAATCGAACAACATCGTTTCTTGTGGGAGTGACAAAGTTATAAGCGTCATCGATATTCAAACAAGCACACAAATCAATTTAGCAACTCTGAATGACGAACCGCTTTGTTTGATTTCAAACCGGTCGTTTTTGTTGATTGGCGACAATAAAGGATTTTTGAACGTTTGGAATTTCCACACGGTTACTTTTGTTAAAAAGTATCACTGCCATGAAGGTATCATTTTGATTTAAAAATGTTCAGTTTTTTAATCGGCCAAAATTAACTTCTTTTTCTCGATTTCAGGTCCTTTGAATGCAGTTATAACATCAAACGACAACTCGAAAATTGTCACTGGCGGAAGCGATAAAAAAGTAAAAATTTGGGACTTGCATCATTAATTATTAAATTCCATTTGTATGAGTTTTGAGAACTTTAAAAACTTGATTAGTCAATTCAAAAACTAACTTTTTTATGTGCCTTTTTGAAATCGTGCTTGTATTATAAATTGTTTCTTGACACACATCATTTTTCAACTGTGCAAATTCACGTTTTATAATTTTGATTTGTAAATATGCCACGGAGGTAAATAGAAATGAAATTTTTATGTAAATACGAAATGGGGAAATAGGTGAAATCAAATTTTAAAAATGTTAAAAAGACAACAATCGAAGAAAATGAAAAGAAAGAAAAATAAAACTTATAACAAACGATATCAGAGTAAAATGACTTTATTCGATTGCCAATTGTACACGAAATCGATACAATTATGATAAGTTCGTTTTGGTGACTTTTCTATTAGTTTGAACCTTACAAAAAGTTACAATTTTGCGTCTAAATGTCTTGATACATTGTGTTACCAGTGAAAATTTCAGTGATATTTTAATACATCAAGCGAACGAACACCTAACTTTTCAATATCAAACAGAAACAAAGTATCGCTAACTTTTCAAAAAAGTTTAGCAACTTTTTAAAAATTCCTTGGTGTTTTATAACGATGATTGCTTTTTAATACTGAACAAACATTTCTTTTTTCTTCCGGTACCAGATATGAGCGACTGACAGAACATTCCTTGCGTATACTTATATTATTTTCGCACACAGCGTTGAATCAATAAATAATTTCAGTTATTACATATCACACTTATAAAAAAGTAGAAAAAAATTTGTTTTGTACATTGTTTTATACAAATAAACATCACAATATTGTTCAACAATCACTAATTGCACATCAATAATTTGCAAAACACAAATCGTGTCTTTTTAATCTTACAAATTATTTATCCTTAAAAGTTAACTAAAATCGAGTAACAAATAAATAAAAACTCAATACAAAAGTGAAAAAAATGTAAGAGAATGCACAGCACGACTACAGTTGTGAACAAAAATATTTCGTTTAGTAAAGTAGTATCTTTCTTCTTTCAGTTTTTTCTCCCTTGCTGGTATATATGAAAAGCAGTTATGGGTTTTGCGATGATTGGTACTTGATAATTGATAACAATTTAAATAGTTGGTACATAGGTCGATGACGCAATTCCGCTTCGGAGGATAGTATCGGATGCTCGCGGGTTAGTTGATATTTTACGATAAGCCGTTTTGTTTGGATGAAGATTCAGCGGTGGTAAATTCGGGTGCTCGATTCTAGTCGGGGAACTTACTCTTGGCCGGAATGTTTGTATCCCAAAACCACCTGTTGGAAAAAAAAAACACTTTAATATCAAATAGTTTCTCAATGAAAAAAGTTGCATTCATTATTTCTGAAAATCTATTCTTTTTTACCCATTTCATGAGCATCCAAATTATCTTCGACCTGATAATATTCACTTTCAAGTGAAAGAGGTTCCTCATAATCAACAAAGGCAGTGTTATCAAAAGCCTTGTCGGTTTTAAGGTTTGGTATATTTGGAGTCATTACTGGTGGCTCAGTATAGGTGTGCTAAAAGCAAAAATTCTTAATTTTCATGGACAAAAATTCCAAAAACTAAATTGAAAAATGGTTCAAAATTTACATGATCAGCATTGATTCGTTTATGATAGTTTGCATTGTTGATAGTCTCGTATGTATGGTCCTCTAAATAATGACGAGTAGTTCCTCGAGGAGTGAGAGTGGCCCACATGACTCGACCGTCCTGAAGAGTCTCTGCAGCACAGGGATAGAGGATGGTTTCGTTTTCAATCCTTCCACACTTAGTAGTCATGCCGGAATTAGTCGTCGGAACTGACAAAACACTACTTTTTCCTGTCCCGTTGCCGTAAGTCGTTCTTCTGGTCGAAAACCAGTTGGATTAGTCCAAATCATAAATAAACAAATGTTTTTCAAAGTTTAAAATTAGTTTTTTTTTTAATTTCAATATTCGACTTACATTTTGCACTTCATAAATAGTGTCGCTAGGATGATACCGATGCAGACGATCCCGGCGCAAAATGATATGAGAACTAGTAACCAGGTATCCTCAAAACCATTTCCTAAAATTGAAAATAATTAGATAGAAGAAGAAAAACAATGATTCAAATTGATTATTAGTTTTTGTTATTGTTGTTGTTGTACCTTGTTGTGGCATCTCTACGTATTGAACCCCTTCGGATTTCCAGTCACACAGATGTTTACAAGGACTGTTGTTTAGGTGAGGTATGAAAGATAAAAGTTCGACTTTCGAGTAGGGCTCTGTCTTGTAAGGTAAAAAATTAGGAAACGGTGGTGGTGGCAGATGCAAAATCGTGTCCGGCGGTGGACCAAGATTGCACGGCGACTCGGAACTGTTCATCAAATCGGAAGCGTCCATTTTATTGTTTACCTAAAATAAACAACAAAAAATAGTTTTAAAATTGTATTTGTTATTTGTTATTCTTAACTTTGTTTGTTTTCTCATGTCTGATTGTTATATATATCTCGTTTTTTTTCGTTTGTTATCTTTTCAATTTATTTTGTTTTGGTCAGTTTTAGTTTGTTTGTTTTTATTAACGGTTCGTCAAATTTGACGAACTCAATAATTTTGTAACTCACCAGTAGTTTCAGCGAGAGAATAAAGTTTTCCCAAACGGCTCTGGATTCGGAGTCTGATTATTCGGGCATCATCTTGTGCAAAAAGTCAAACATCGTTGAGAGAGTCTGAACTCGAGGGGATAAGTAAGATGTGTCCGAATTGTTGGTTTTGGTCTGACAGTTGTCAGTGAAATTTGTCCTCTTTGTTGGATATCATAGATATCATTGAACCGGTTACAAAATAAGACTCGCGAAAAGAAGGGCGCACGCGCTACAATATTGAACGATGCGCACAGTCCCATAAACTGCTGTGCAATCACAATCACCCCGTGCGGGTGTCTCAATCGGAATGAATTATTTAAACAAATTCGAAGATAGTATTGTTTTGTTAAAACTTGCAAAAAACTTTACATTGAGATAAATGACTTTTGTTCTTTAATTTTCCAACAAGTAGGATGTTCAAAAACTACCCCTTTGAAAAAAGTTGTTACAAGTATTAAAAAACTACGAATTTGAATGAAAATGTTGATGACAAATAAAAATTAGAAAATTATTGTATTTGTTTAGAGAAAAGCTTGAACTTGAAACTAATGTAAATTTTGTTTACTTGGGGGAATAGATATTTGAAAATTATACTCATTCTATTTTGTAATTCCCGCTCAATTAATGCTTTAAGGTCATTTCATAGAAGTAGAAAAGGTTGCCTTTGATGCCGGCTAAATGAAGTTCAAAATATAGTAGACTTACTTACTTGCTTTTGCTTCTTCCACTTAGATTCAATTTTTAGTAAACACTTACACTATTGTTGATATTTTTGCATAAGTCACAACAATCACATCCCGCCATTTTGTAATTTCACCATCGAAAGATCATATTTCAAAATAAACAATATATATCACGCGATTGTCACGCGATGCTAATGAAAATGGTTGTAAACAATGCCAAACAATAATGTTATTGCATTTTTACCAAGAACCGAAACAAACACTTCCCGCCATTTTGCATTTTAACCGCCAAAAGATCATATTTCAACATATATATGAAAGTTTTGAACGCGATATACTTATTAATGTGTTTGAAACATAATGCCAATCAGGGTTTTAACATTTTTTGCATTTTTTGTTGTTAACTTACCCATTCGGAATCCAAAAATCTCATCCGATCGTCCTTCTCCGCATATTTTTCCATTTGATGATGTTTCTGCAAATTCTCCTTCCTTTTTGTCACTATTCACTCACTTTTTCACTGGTTCACTATTCACTTTCGTCTAATAACCGATTTTGCAAACTAACTTTTAATACCGGTTGTTAAAACAACAAAGAAAAACAAAGAAAAACAAAGAAAGACAAACAACCAAATCAACAATCACAAATAACCGACGCGACTTGAAGAAACAAGCTACGTATTACTCACTTTACTTTATTATCAGCATTTAACACTTACATTCCTCACTTTTTCGCTCTTTACCTGCACTCAAAACCCGAAATCTCGACGCGAATCTCAACTTTGAGTCTTGAAAAGAAACTTCAAAGGAGAAACCCCGGGAGCGCGCGCGAATTCGGGGGGTGGAAGACCGGCGACTGAAGAGGACGCCATGTTGTGTCGCACTGCGCATGCGGAGTCGGTATGAATTGTTTAACTGAAAACGAATTCCAATAACAAATCATAGACATATATGAAAACAAATATAAAAATGGTCTCTCTATGATTATAAACAGCGGCGCGTAGAGATTTTTATCATTTTTGCAAAATCCCCCCGAGAAAAAAGTACAGCCAACTTCATATGTCGCCAATGCATGCGCAGTGCAACCCAACATGGCGTCCTCTTCAGTTGCCGGCCTTCCACCCCCGAATTCGCGCGCGCTCTCGGGATTTCTCCTTTGAAGTTTCTTTTCAAGACTCAAAGTTGAGATTCGCGTCGAGATTTCGGGTTTTGAGTAAAAGTAAAGAGTGAAAAAGTGAAAAATGTAAGTGTGAAATGCCGACAATAAAGTAAAGTGAGTAATACGAAGCTTGTTTCAACAAGAGTCGCGTCGGTTCTTTGTGATTGTTAATTTCAACTTTTTTGTTTGCGGCTTTTTGTTTTTTTAACGACCGGGACTAAAAGTTTGTTCGCAAAATCGGTTATTAGACGAAAGTGAATAGTGAACCAGTGAAAAAGTGAGTGAGAAGTGCCATAAAGAAAGAAGAAAGTGTATAGGATTCGCAAAAACATCAAGATGACAAAACAGGCGAGAAGGACGATCGGATGAGTTTTTTGGATTCGAAAAGGGTAAGTCGACAATAAATATTGCAAAAAATGTAATAACATTGATGTGTATCATGTTTCAAACACATTTATGAGTATCGCGTTCGATCGCGTACGTTCGAAACTTTCATCTATTTTGAAATATGATCTTTTGGCGGTGAAAATGCAAAATGGCGGGAAGTGTTAGTTTTGATTTGTGCAAAAATATAAACAATCGTGTTCCAGCGGAAAAAAAAAGAACAGTAAGTATATTTATTCATTTTTTCATTAAATAATCAATGTACTTTTTAAATAATTGTACAATTTCTATATAAATTATGTTAACTGAAACATTTCGTTTGGTCATGAAAGTTTAACATGAAATTCAAACAATTTTTTTTTATTTTATTTAGATAAACAAAGTATACGTCGCGGCAAAGAAGTGCCGCATGTGAAAACGTAGCTTAAAATCAACTGAAAGAGGGCGCCCAAGTATAAGCCGGTTTGTGTTGTGATTATCCGTGATGTTTTGAATGATTGTTGCAAATCAAAACAAGTGATTCCACACAAAAAATAGCTTATATCAAACACTTGTCAACATGGCAGATGAAACTGAACAGGTATTTCTTTCATATCCATCAAGCGTAATCTCAAATAACCTCAGGTTTGATTTCTAGAATGAAAACAAGAAATCTAACCCAACTTTATCATTATTTTTGTTTGCAAACATGCAAAAAAACTTGTTATGAACATTCATGTTTCTTTCACTTTTGATTTTAATAACATTATCGTGAATTATCAATCTAATTGTTTGTACTGCACTATTTATTACACAAATTGTTGTTTTTAGGTTCCCGCCATCAACGTTAAAGAGCCTTTGGATTTGATAAGGCTGAGTTTAGATGAACGAATATACGTCAAGATGAGAAACGAACGAGAGTTAAGAGGAAAGTTACACGTAAGTACACCTTTTTTCAAAGTGATTAAAATAACTAAAAGAACAACGAAACACAGAATCTACGTATTGAAAGAACATTTGTTCAAATTGTGTACATGTATTTAATTTTTAGGCTTATGATCAGCATCTGAATATGGTTTTGGGCGAGGTTGAAGAGACTGTAACAACCATAGAGATCGACGAGGAAACGTACGAGGAAGTTTATAGAACAACCAAAAGAAACATCCCGATGCTTTTTGTGCGAGGAGACGGCGTCATCCTTGTCTCACCACCGAGCATGCGAGCGGCAGCATAAAAACTCAACCCAACTTTCTGTCTTCATACTTTTCTAATAAACTAAAGTCGTTGTATTTTTAAAAGTTAATGTAATTAAAGAGAATAATTACGGTACAAAATCTGGTACTAAGTTGATCTAAAACTACCGGTCACAATTTTTAGTGTATGTTCAGTCCAACAAGCTGGTGGTACCGATTTTCAAGTTCCAATATTTGTTGTTCTCGATGAAAAATGGTGTTTTCAAGGCTGATAACTTTGTCTTGCAGTTCACTTATTCTTCTTTCTTTTTCTTCTAGTTGATTTTTCAATCTCAGGTAACATTGTCTTGAAACTGGTTTTTTCATCAGTTGCTCGTTTGCGTCCAGGATTGAGTCTATACCTTCTGTTGCAAAATTAAACAAAATAAAAAAACAAAAAAAAATAAACAAATGGGAAGACCAATCGGAAAACCAATAATAAAAATTTTTTTATTAAAGAAAGTAAAAAAAAAAACTTAAAAATGGTTGCTACAACTCACTATCTTCGTCGTTACTAAAATAAACGGAATCAGAGTCCACGTTACAGTCCTTAATTATTCTGTTTCGCAAGTTGATCAGAATCTGTTCAATGACACCTGGTTCGGACTTTGCTAATCGCAAGATAGTTTCTTTCTTCAGTTTCAAACCGATTCTTGGCAAAACCTTTTGGTTTAACAGGTTCCAGTTGTCGATCTTCTTAGTCAGACTGTTTCCAGCACTGTAGTTGTGCAGCTCTATGTAACGTGGATAGTAACGTTTTAAAAGTTCCGCCATTGGTACTGAAAATGTTTCAGTCAAAATTTAAACACGTCTTTTTTTTTTAAGATTGAATTTTAAACAGTAGACTTTTACTAGCATCAGAAAAGTCACGGTTGATGTTTTTCTTAGGTCGAGAAAAGGGTATTGTGTCGATCCAGGCGTAAATTTCGCTGAGCTCGTCGTGACTCTCCATTTGGTTTTGTTTTGAATGAAAAGGTTGAAATATAAAACTGGCGACTTGTGAAAATGATTGACAAACTGATTGATACGTAAAATTGGTTATGAATTTGACACTTGACGAGCTGTCAGTTTGAAATTTCTTTCCACTTGAGTTCTTTTCTTTCTATCTTGAAATATTGTTTCGCGTTTATGATAAATATTTGTGATGGAAAATGTGATGAAAATAACAAACGGAAGATTGAGTCAGATCAGTTACTCTTATCACTTATCTCAATGGCGACAAATTTGAGGTCATTGTTATTCAAGGTGAACGAGTCTAATTTATCATTGCCCCTACACTTTAGATCATAATTTTATGATAGATTTTTCAGTTTCAGAATCAAATTAAACGACGGTTCATAGTTTTCAACCCTGGTTTTGCTTTTGTATCAAAATATACGAAATTCAACTATTTTTGAAGTCTTTCCAAATTTACTAGCAGTAAATTTCTTATTACGAGTTTTTAATTACAACAAGTCTTCAACTTTGAAATCCTTTGTAGAACTTCAAAAGGAGTGAATAACCCTTTACGCTTGTCCGTTAATATATTCCTTGATTAGTCAGGTACGAACTGTCGAACAAAACATGTCCGTATGATTTGTGATGTACTTTTAGTTTGAAAAGTTAGAAATAATCACCTCGACTTCTTTAATTAGTTTTGTAACTTGTTTTAATAGTAAGTTCATAGTTATAAATAAAAATAACAATTAATACAAGAGACATTATACGACAGTGGAAATTTCGTCTTTATTAACTAGAAGTCTGCGGTTTAACTTCCACTGGGCCTCGTGTGATCGGGGCAGTTTTCTTTACGAGCCACTCGTAAGTTGTAAAGTCTTTGGTTTTGTACAGCTCGCCTCCTACCTTGGCTCGAACCATTCTGTGGTAACGGTTCAACCAGAACAGCTGCAAATTGAAAACAAAAACAATTTTCAATTAAAACCTTTACTACTGAACTAAAAAGGCAAAACTAAATTCACAATTTCTTCGATTGTTATACCTGGCTATTGGTCAATCTCTTAACATCAATCAGACCCTTTTCGAACGGCAGCAAAGTGATCGTCTCGAAAGCCATCAAGTTTTGAACTTTTTGAAACTGTAACAGAAAGTGTCCAAAATCAGAAGAAAAGTTCAGGAAACTTTTAATCTTGAAATTCGATTATAATCAAGCACTCAACAGTTGTATTAGCAGGAACAACAGTGATAACATTTCCGAGTCGCATGACCCATTTGTTCTCCTCCACATATCCAATGTTCTCGGTGCGAAAAACGTCCAGCTCATAAGTTTCTTTGAAAGCTAATAGAAAATAAAAATAGTCGATTAATTTTCAGTCCAAGTTCAAGACCGAGGGATAAAACGGTACAAGTGGATGATTGAGTCGACCTTCAAAGGAGCCCATAATGAGGCCAAAGCCTCGAACAGCCTCCTCGTCCCAGTGCAGTCCCATCTTGAAAAGGTGGGATCTGAGCGTGAAGTCGGAAGCCTTGACCGAGGTCTTACACGAGAAAATCGACTTGATGAGATCGATGGTTCCCGCGAGGAGGGCCGTGTAAACCGAGACCTGCTTTTGCGAAGGCGTCAGTCCGTTGACCGGCAGCAACGTTCGTGCCATACAAATGCTCGTGACTACGAAAAAAGAACTGAAGTACAAAGATTTATGAATTTTCAACACACTCCTTCTACTTTGTTTCCAGTTTAAAATGCAATTTTGTCTTCATGAGATTGAAGTGAAATTCTAGATTTGAGCGATTTCGTAGGAGGGTCGCCTTGATTCGTCGCTCCTATCACCTACCATAGTGACGACAATTTGAGGTCATTGTAAGCAGCGGCACCGGCACCGGTGACGAATCGTTCGACGGTAGATAATTCAAGGTGAACGATTCCAATTTAGCGTTGCCCCTATCCTTCTGATTATAATGGTAGATGTAATTCTTCGGCTTCTCGCTCATCTTTTTCATTGTTGATTTGACTATTCGTTTCATGAACTCTGTCTCGTTGATCGTCGAGTTGAACTGCAATCAATTCTTTTCAATTTTGGTTTTCCAATTGTCACGCCATTTTACGTCGTTCTTTTTGGCCAACTTTTTAAACTCACAGTACTTGTAGCTGTTGTTTCGATGTTCATCATCATTTTCACGTACCGAATCGCATCGGTCAGGTGTGTTTGTCTGATGTGACTCGCTTCGGCACTGTTTTTCTTGTCTTTTCTCAGTAGAGCTGGCGAAATCGCCCATTTAATCTTGTGTTCTGGCACCTAATCACATTTTAATCACACAATCACACAATTAAACAATGATATTGTTTTATTTAACTCTCTTATTTCGTTATTTGAAATTGTTATTTAACACTGACTTGTTTCTTTATTTCGTTATCTAACTTTTTTCTCTTTTTTCAATTTACAAAATGGGTAGGCTTTATTTACCGAAACATAAACCTCGTAGCTCACTCCTTTAGACGTACTATAAGCCTTGGGTAACAAAATGCCTCGAGAACCCTTGGCTTGGTTCTGAAGGTGGTGCCAAAAGATATCGTAATCGTGCATACTGAAAATTTCGAACAAAATGTTTCCAATTTTGTTTGTGAAGATGTTTGTTATTTTGATAAGATTTGTTTTTGTTCATAAGACATCTTACGTGATGGAAGCAAGTGCAAGAGCTCTTTCGATATCTTGGCTCTGTTTCTCCCTTGACACGTAGAGCGAAGCGAAGTCCTTGCCAATAATCATATAAGCGCGGAACAGAGGCAGGTGTGGATAATCCGTGCCTAATAGATTTGTTATCCAGGCTATCTCATCCAACGCTGTTACCACATACAGATCGGTGTCTATCGCTGCCATGTCTTGTCGAATCTCGCGCAATTTATCTGCACTGCTTTTTCCTTGACAGACAAACCAAATTCATCATTGTTTTCCTCCCAAAAAATTTGATTCGAATTTACGAAAATAAGTTCTTCATGATTTTGAATTGAGTTCTTTATTATCAAACCTGCAACAGCATTAGACAGGACACAAAGTGGATCCTTATTGTAGGTCGGAGCATTTTTCCAGATCATATCGACGTAACTCGAAGCCAGTGGGGCGAAAACGATATTATGAACACCTGAAATTGAATAGTTCATTGAGTGAATTAACAAACGACAGAAAATCAGACGAACAGAAAAAAATTTAAATTTACGAATTACTTAATTTTTCTTTCCAAGTTTGGGCCTGGACGTAGTCGATGATTATTGAATCAGTGGAAACTTTGTCCCCGGGCGAGAGCTCTCGTATCAGCCACTCTTCGATGGACATTGTCTAGAAAATGTTTCATCTTTTGAAAACACAATTTTGTACTTCATAGTTTACTTCAAAGTGGAGTAGAAAATGGTTTTACAGTCGGCGCTCCAACTCTCATGAGAATCCAGTCAGCTGAGAGAGACCGCTCGGCTTCTCGCCAACACTTTTGCGGCACCCAAATCGCAGCCTTTTCTTGGGTGACTACCGCGATCGCGTCCTGGCCGTGATAATTCGTTAGCCATTCTCGCCGTTTGTCCCTTGGGTGGACGTAATGTTTCATCTTCAAAAACAATCACGCATTTAAGTTTAAACAACTTTTTCAGATATCAAAATTTGCAATTTTTTTTTAATTTCAACCTGGTGATCATCCCCGTCGATTATAATGTAAGCTGAAATGTCCTCATACTTCATTTCGTTTCGCAGCTGACAAATCTTCATGTCCGAAGTGTAAGTGATCATTTTAGACGCTTCATTTTTCCCTGAAGATTATCGAAATTGATCATTTCTTGATCGCAAAAAAAACGAAGGAAATTTGTTTCGAGCATTTCTTGTTATTTTGTTATCTTTTAAAATGTTATTGACTTAAGTTTGGAGGCTGAATTTGGAACAATTTGAAGGGGAAATGACGTATCAAGTGTGAACTTATTTAGGGATGAAAACTTACGTGGTACACTGACCACTGCGACAATAACAAAACAGAACGAGAGAAACTGCGAAACAGTGGGCCCAACCATTTTGTTTAAATGTTACGTTAAAACTACGAGCAAACTCTCTTTGGCGCATAACTTTTATAAGCTTCTTCCGTAAATTACGTTCAAGGCCAATAACGCCTAAATAGGCCGGGTTAACGATAATAATCATACCATTCCAATGTTGTTACTTTCGGTTATTTTAATCCACTATGCTGCTTAGTGTTTAGTCCCATTTTTCTAGACCATTTTTAGTTTCGAAATTTGTATTGAATTAATTATTTATTCTTGTTTTTCCTTACGAACCTAGTTAGTCAGACCAGGATCTAGCCATAAAATAGAAAAATCTACCCAGTAACTAGTCCAAAACTAGGCTGAATTTTGACTTGTGGGATACCGTTAAATTTAAGGATTTTTATCACATTAGTAGATGATTTAGCCAATCAATTATTTCAAATCCGTTGCAAATCAGGACAAAAACAATAATAAATAATGATTCTTTGAACTTTGCAGTGTTATCTATTGTTTTTAATTATTGAGACTTTTGGTGTACATCAAGAATATTAGAAGACTACATGTGACGTGGTTCTGCGTTTTAATTGTCATTAAAGATGCGGTCTTAAACATCATCAGACACTGATAAAGTACTCTTTGTTTGATTAAGGTAGTTCGTAAAGCTGTGAAGTATTTGAATACCAGGGATACTACCTGAAATGAAAGTTTGATATGTACTTTTGAAAATGTCTACGTTGGGACTAAAGCTAGCACTTTGTTTGGATTTGAAATTTGGTTTTGAATGTTGCATCTACGAAAATATTTATTTGTTCTTGACGATTACGACGTGATAAAGAATGGTGAAGTATTTGTACATCGTTGACACCATCTGTAACCATTAGTATAGGAGTATGTTGAAGAGTGAATATAAAATATTCTTTTTTCTTACGATTCCCAAAAACTCTAGAGATAAGGCTTTAATAATTGGTTTCACAGATATTGCAATATCATTTTGCATTCTCATACCAACGATTTTAAAATTTTTTATCGTACCGGAAGACATATTCAGCCACTCTGTTTCATACAGAGAAGTTTCCATGCTTTGACTCTGAAACAAAGCAAATTTTGCAACAATAATAAGGAAATGGTCTTGTAATAATATTCATCGATATTATGTTCTACTGTACAGTTGATATAACGTTCTCTCCAGTCCAACATAAGTTGACTAATAGCGTGAAGAATATCGAAACAGCAAAGGAACCCTGTAGTTTAATTAACAATGGTTGAGGCTGAAAAATCATTGAGCAACTATTCAGAATTGTTTGAAAAAAAGTACCTTTAGAATCATGTTCAAATATAAAATGATTAAGTAAACCAATAGCAAATTTTTAGTACTAGGACAATAAAGATTGCTGCAGAAGTGTTTGCGCAAATGATACTAAACATATCCAGAAGTATGTGAAACTTCATAGTCTCTTCAACCTTATCTACATATCTGAGAATGTTTAAAATCATCATTACAATATCCCAGCTTTAGTTTTCAAAATTATATCGTCTGGCTTTGAAGTTACACTAATTCTCTCGCAGCAAAAAAACTTGTTTGTTCGTTATACCTTAGCATCATCACATGAGTTTTGATGAAATTGTTAAAATCAGCAGTAGTCGTGGACTGTTCAAGCTGTTTCGATAACAGATCGATCCTCACAACAGTGTACCATAGAATCAAAGTCAACATTTGGTTGATACAAAAGGTAGAGCTCATGATCATCCAGCAAGAGAAATGGTGAAAATAAATCAATTCAAACACTGGACTCTTGTTAACGTCGAAGGGATACCTAACAATAAATGGAATCGGCCTTGATCCTTCTATTAGAGTTACAGGCAAATTAACCACCACGGATAACAAATAAATTAAGAGTGTCGCAACAAAGTGCAAACGCCACATTTTATCCAGATAAAATTGTACGAGTTGTAGTTGTTCTTCGTTGGTAGATTTCAAAAAAGAGTCCACTTCGTGATACAAAATCTGTAAATAAAAAATCCACATAGTTACTAACGGATCGTCATGTACTGTTCATCAGATGTTAACCTGAAATCTTTTTTCATAAATCAGAGATACAGTGATTTTTATTGAACAGTAAGTAAGCCCGCAGGAGTGAGCGATCGCTCTCAGAACAAAGGTCAGGTTGTTGATAAACGTGAAGAGTCCGAAAAACATCGGAATCAGAGCACACAACGTGTACACTACTGAGAAGATTTTGTGCAGGGTGGTTAGATACCTGCTTCTGCGAGAACTATTCAGCGGTATCGGAAAACAACCGGACAAAATGACTGAGGCTTTGATAAATTTTATTGCTGACTCTGGTGTCACTTTCATTTTGCTATAATTTTTACAACTTTTGAGTTGTTAGCAAACCTCACATGGAACAATTTTCGTTTATGCAAAAAACAACTTTTGACACACAACACAATCAAGGTCAGCGTTCTTGAGACTTGGTTTTTGTCGATAGGTAAAAGAAAATAGCGAAAGGACCCTCGTGTCGACGGTTTTGGGGTTGAGAAGGGGCTGTAAGATAATTACACTGAGATTATTCAACGCCGAAGCCTGGCACGAGATTTTGCTAATCTGTACTTATTATAATTGGTGCGAATTATCAATCCCAGCTTTCTGCACTATTAAACATTCATGCCACATAGGGGTGCTGAACTGACACTCTGCAGAACATTGTAGTGTGAAATATGAAACTGACGCGAGCTTTTTTAGAGTTCAGAAAATTGCATACATTGTAGATGCTAGACTAGATGATTTCTAAACTTGACTTTCATTAGTGGAGTGTTTCCAATTGTTTTGACCGTTGCAATGTCTCGTTTGTTTGCCTTACATGGTAATCTACATCAATTATTTGTTAATCTCAGGTTCTTTACTAAGGTAAAAGTGTCCCTTACCGTGACTTGGATTTTATCAGTTTTCAAACAAACGATGTTAGTGCAATATCGATGATTTTGAACCAAACAAAGATATTTCTATAACGAACACATCTATCACTTCATTCTTTGTTATTCTAACATTTAATGAAATAGGCAAGTTCATTTTGACACAATTGTACTGTATTTGTTTTAAAAAATTTTTGAATTGTTACAAAGATGGATTCATTACTCAATAAATCTTAATAAAAATGTGATACAATCAGAACGAGTGTTTTTGATAAAATTTCTAAGTTACTGATAAAGATATCCCCACACTTTTGCACTCATCCTCTCTTAACTTTCTTGTTTTCAATCGGTTACACCTGTAATGAAACGAATCATAATATTTTTCTCTTTTTTAATTGACTGAATTATTTATTTCTTCTTGACAACGTCTACATTGGAATTCAACAAACGAATAAAACGAATGATGATATTCTAATAAAGGAACGTCAGTACCTTCATTCCAAAAAATAAAACGAGATTGAGTGTGATTTGTGGCTAATTTGAACAAAAATATTGGTAGAGGCTAGCTTCCAAATGTTTATTCTACAAAAAATGATACTTCATAAAAAGGAAAATTTATAACACTATCGCTGGTACAACCAAACTGTCTGATTTTGTTGCATCGTTGAGCAAATTTATTTGAAGTTCTTGACGATTATGACGTGATAAACAATGGTAAAGTATTTGTACATCGTTGACACCATCTGTAACCATTCCAAAGGTGTGAGAATCGGAAGTAGAATCATCCAGTCGTAGAATCTACTGGAGTATGCTTAAGAATGTTAAAATAATAATTTCTTACAATCCCCAAAAACTCTAAAGATAAGGCTTTAATAATCGGTTTCACTGATATTGCAATGTAATTTTGCATTCTTATACCAACGATTTTAAAAATTTGTATCGTATCAGAAGACATGTTCAGCCACTCTGTTTCATACAGAGAAGTTTCCATGGTTTGACTCTAAAATGAAGCAATTTTTGCAACAATAAGATGACTGGTCTTCTAACAATATTCATTGTTATTATATTCTATTGTACAAGTAGCATGACGTTCTCTCCAGCCCAACATATGTTGATTATTATCATGATGAATAACGAGACAGCATAGGCACACTGTATTTTAACTACCAATGGCTGAGGCTGAAATTTCATTGAATATCATTATATTTTGAATGATAAATTATAACATTTTCTTAACTAATTTTTTGAAACTATTAAGAACTGTTTGTAAAATAGTATCGTTAGAATCATGTTATATAAAATTGGTAAGTAAACCACAGTAAATCAATATGAGCAAATTGCTAGTACTACGAAAATGAAAACTGCTGATGAAGTATTTGCGCCAACAATACAAAATATATCCAGAAGCATGTGATACTTCATACTCTCTTCCGCCTTAACTACATATCTAAGAATATTTACAATCATTACAATATCCTTACTTCAATTTTTAAAATTATTTCGTCTGGCTTTGAAGTTACATAATTTCTCTCAACTTCAAAAGCCAAACCAAGACAAATTGTTTTAAAGTTTTGCAGAGTTTCGAATTTCGAAGTTTGTTATACGAAAGGTTGAGGCTAAGTAAGCTAATTTGTATGCACAATTTTTTGCATCAATTCGTTTCCTACATCTTTGTAGAAAACTTCAATTGGAGTCAAATTTACAGAGCTTAATTTCAACCTTTTGTTCTTATGTCCCGGAAAAATAGCCTTGAAATTCGAAACTCTTTTTGTACACTCAAGTAACCAGCTTAAAAAACTTAGTTCACTACCTTAGCATCATGACGTGAGTTCTGATACAACTGATTAAACCAGCAGTAGTTGTGGTCTGTTTGAGCTGTTTCGATAACAGATTGATCCTAACAACAGCGTACCATAGAAACAAAGTCAAAATCTGATTGATACAAAAGGCAGAGCTCAGGAGCACCCAGCAAGTGAAGTGGTGAAAATAAATCAATTCAAACACTGGACTCTTGTTAATGTCGAAGGGATACCTAACAACAAATGGTATTGGCCTTGATCCTTCTACTAATGTTAGAGGCCAATTTACCAATCCGCAAAACGAATACATTAATACCGTCGCAATCAAATAAAAATACCAAATTTTATCGATATAAAATTGTACGACTTTTTGCTGTTCATCATTGATAGCTTTCAAAAAAAAGTCCACTTCGTGATACAACATCTGTAATCAACAAATCCACATAGTTACTAATGAATCGCAATGAATTGTTTATCAGATGTTAACCTGTATCTGTTTTTGATAAATTAGGGATATAGTGATTTTTAATGTACAGTAACTGTATCCGGTAAAGTGAGTGATTGCTCGCAGAAAAACCGTCACGTCGTTGAAAGACGAGAAAAGTCCGAAAAACATCGGAGTCAGAGCACAAAATGTGGATATTATGGCGAACATTTTGTGCAGGGTGGTTAGATACTTGCTTCTGCGAGAACTGTTCAGCGGTATCGGAAAACAACCGCTCAAAATGACTGATGCTCTGATGAATTTTATTGCTGACTGTGGTGTCACTTTCATTTTGCTACAATTTAACTAATATAAGAAATAAATTTATAAATAGTAAATGTTGCAAGTAAATGTGACAAGTCACTTGTGACTTGTTAGCAAATCTCACATCGGACAGTTTTAGTTTACGCAAAAAATACTTTTCTTTAAGAATTGAAACTGTCTGTCCAGGAATGGAATATTATTGTGAAAAGAACTTCAGCTTTTGACACTCAACACACTGGAGGTCCGCGTGTTTTTAAGACTTGTTTTCTGTCGATACGTAAAGAAAATAGCTCTCGCGTCGACGGTTCGGGGTTGAGAAGGGGCTTTAAGATAATTACACGGGGATTATTTGACGCCGAAGCCTGGCACGAGATTTTGCTAATCTGTACTTATTATAATTGGTGCGAATTATCAATCCCAGTTTTCTGCACTATTAAATATTAATGCTACATGGGGATGCTGAACTTACACTCAGCAGAGTATTATAGTGCGAACTATGAAACTGACGCGAGCTTTTTTAGAGTTCAGAAAATTGCATACATTGCAGATGCTAGACTGGATGATTTCTAAACTTTACTTTCATTAGTGGAGTGTTTCCAAATGTTTTGACCGTTGCAATGTCTCGTTTATTTGCCTTACATGGTAATCTACATCGATTATTTGTTAATCTCAGGTTCTTTACTAAGGTAAGAGTGTCCCTTACCGTGACTTGGATTTTATCAGTTTTCAAACAAACGATGTTAGTGCAATATCGATGATTTTGAACCAAACAAAGATATTTCTATGATGAACACATCTATCACTTCATTCTTTGTTATTCTAACATTTAATGAAATAGGCAAGTTCATTTTGACACAATTGTACTGTATTTGTTTTAAAAAATTTTTGAATTGTTACAAAGATGGATTCATTACTTCATAAATCTTGATATAAAAACATTACATTTTCAATTCTTGTTTTCATTCTTTTATCCTGTAATGAAAAGAATCATTATATTTTCACTTTTTTAATTCGTTGTGTTATTCCAGGTTTGCAAAGATGCGAGGACTAACGAAAGACCTATTACAACTCCAACTGATCTGCAAACTAACTTCATCAAGTAAGTTTGAAATGATTAATTTTTGAATCTCATCTTAATTTTCTAGCAGCAGGCTGTTCATAGCTGCACAATACTTGAAAAACATAGTCATTATCTAGGAGGAAATCGAATTTAAAAAGTTAATTCTTTTGACAACTTGATACAAAAATGGGAACATTAGATAAAAAGTTTGGAGTTACATATCCCAAGTATTCCAACGATAACTCAGTAACGAACGGTCTCACAGATATTACGTTGGGCTTCTGCATCCTTAATCCTGTGAAAACAATGTTTCTCATCGAAGTCGTTGGCATGTTCAACCAGTCTGAATTGTATAGTGAGTATTCCAAAGTGTGACTCTGAAAAGCATTTTTATATTTACTTAATGTTCATTATTGTTTGTTTTTTACAATTTTATGAGTTTGAATTGTTTACCACATCAATTAAGTTATCCGCAGTCCAACACAAAGTAACAAGCAACGAAAGGGAAGCAGTTATAACAACAACAAATTGCAATTTCACAATCAGTAATTGTGGCTGAAAATATCAAAATAACATTTCAGTCAGGAAAATGAATCATTCCAAAAGAAACACCAGACACAATACCGTAAAAATAAAAACAGATGAAAAAATGCTTGTAACCATAATCAACAAATCTACAAATACAAGATACTTGATACCATCTTTTGCTCTCTTCAAAAACCTGGCAGTTGAAAAGAAATGAAATAAAAAACGTGAATTATTATACTTTCTCGAACAAAAACGTTCGAATGATTTTCATTACTTCAGAATGATCTGGTGGGTTCTGATGGACCGACGAAAATCGTCTAGGGTCAAAAAGTTTTTCAACTTTGCAGACAGTAGATCTAGTCTAGCAACGGAGTACCACAACAGAAAAGTAATGAAATTATTAGTGCACATGGTGGACGCTAATTGGAACACAGCAAATGATTGGTGTACAAAAAGGAGTTCGTAAACTGGACTCTTGTAGCTATCGAAAGGGTACGCAGCTTCACCAGGGAATCGTCTTCCGGTCATAAAACATGGCAGGACACAAACGAACGTACAAGTCAAGTACGGTGAAATAGACATTACTAAATAATAGACCCAACATTTGTCAACGTAAAACTGTAAGACTGTCTGTGTTTCGTCGTTTGCTGTTTTGATAAAACTGTCAACATCGTGGTACAAAATCTGTGAACAAATCGAGACTAAAATAAAAAACAGGAAACTAAGATGTGAATTAAAATTAGTTCATGAAATCAAAAAGTTAGGTAACTAAAGAAATTGAATTATTGAAGGAGGCCCTCCCTCGAAATAGCAAACAATTTTTACTGAAATTAAAGTATAAGAGTTATTTAACTGTGCCTGAAACCGTCTTTGGTGTATCAAAAATATGACGAGCTTGAAAATGACATAAACAAGTGCAGACGTCTGGACGACAGTTTTTGGGAACACCGTCATGTCATTTCGTGAGGCGTACAGTCCAAGCGCAAGTGGAAGCAGGAAACAAACCGACGAGACAATTGATACGATTTTGATCCAACTAAAAAGTTTATAAACCGCGCGAGAACTTGTCGCAGGCACCGGGTAACAACCGCACAAGGCCACTGTGGCAATTGTGAACCTCGCAGCTGACAGAGGGCTGACTTTCATTGTCTCGACGAACATACCAGTCACATTCTAAATTCAAATGTTGAGTGGTGCGATAAAACGGTCCGTACAAGAGGGACAACGCAGATACCAATTTTCTTATACCTCCTTGCATCCTCCCAAACACAAAAGGGTGCGAATAATTACTGTAGTTGTGCTTTGTAATCACGGCTTAAGCAAATTAGTATCGTCTCGTTGTTGCAGTGAATTTTTCATGAGGTACTCCGCCGAGTGCAATTCACACCGAGGGTGCAATCTGTCAGCAACTATAGAACGAGCACGAGCTCTTGTCTTTGCTTTAGATATTGTAACTGTCATCGACTTGAGTTGGAGTTTCTTGAGATCATTTGGACACTAGAATCAAAGTGTATTCATTAAAATTTTTTGGTCTTTTTAACAAGTGAAGGTTCATTGATATGAAAATAATTTGATTTGGAAAGGTCCTTTCGTTGTACAGTTGGTGGATGGTAAGTTTAATTCAGCAGTAGCATATGCATGGTTGCAATGTATTTGTACATCAGAGAAGCCATCTGGAAAAATTGAGTAAACGATTGAACAATTGAAACGGTTAAACAATTTTTACAGTTGCAGAGAAAGAAAATGGGTGTATTTACCTGCCCTAAAAAAGTGAAAGACAATGCTTTGCAAATCGGATTGACGGATATGAAGATGAAAATTCGCATGCGCATCCCAGCGATGAGAAAAATTTTGGATACACTTGTCGGCATGTCTGGCCAGTCTGTTTTGTAGAGCGAGTTTTCCAAGGTTTCACTCTGAAATGAAAAAATTGGTTTCGTACGTTTGAAATTATGAAATTAAGATAGTTTTATCATTCCTCAAGGTAACTGTGCAGTAAAATTCTTGGTGTGAGATTTTTCTAGAAGTTCACAGTCTTGTGAGGGTGGACCTAGTACATAGATAGTCAGAATTTGTTGAACATCTGACTGAAAATGAAAAATAACATTCTTTTTGAATAAATTACTTTCCAGTAATTGTTTATAACAAGTATAACTTATATTCGAGTGAAAATAAAAAAAACGTTATTTGAAACTGAAAATTAGTGTTATTTTCATTAATTTTTGTTTACGATTTGTGTGGACATCTTACAGATTCAGAACATCCTGCAAGGCTTATAAAATTTAAGTATTGCAGAGTTAAAAGACGCAAAGTGTTTTGAAACTTCTTCTGCAAAATTGCAAAAATATGTTTAAGTGGTTTCAGGTTCTGATTAACCCGTGGTAGGCACACTTTTTTAGTCTCTTTGTCTAGCTCTTTAGTATCTTTGTCTTTCGTGCAAATTCGGCACTAGTGTGCCTTCCACGGGTTAAGACTTACGATTGTAATGATGTTCTCCCCAGTCCAGCAGATGATAGACAACATAGCGGAAGTTACAACAATCACAAGAGTGCACTGCACTTTTACTATCGGTTCCTGGGGCTGCAAATAAAGTTTCAACACCGCAATTTTTAGTAATAATTTTTTGTAACTTAAAAATCTATTTAAAGATTCAAATGGAAAACCAAAATTCATTTGACTTTTCTCAAAACTTAAATTTGTCATCATTTTCGATGGCTATTACACAAATATATAAACATTAAATTAGTAAAAGTACCGTTAATAAATAAAGAGCTGCAAAACTATTAGCGGTCGTAACAGTAGCTAGATCTACAAGTATAAAATATGTCATAACATCATTCACCTTGTCCACATATCTGAGAATGACGAAGGTTCAATCAAACTCGCCGTGTAAATTGGTGTAAACCATTCCCTTTCAGTGTTTACCTTAAAATACTCTGATGAGTCTTAATACTCCTTACAAAATCATCGGCACTTTTACAACTTTTCAGTCGCTTCGACAGTACATCAACTTTAACAACAGCGTACCATAACATCAAAGCAACCAAATTATTGATACTCGTGCTAGAAGCCATCACCATCAAACAAGTACACTGATGGATATAAACGAATTCAAAAACTGGACTCTTGGAAATGCTGAAAGGGTACAAAACGGAAACGGGCATTTTTCGTCCTCCCCCCTCAATCTCGATAAATGGAATGCATGCAAACAGCAAAAGCAAGTACGACGAAACGATGACAAAGAAATAAAAAAACGAGCATTTGTCCACGTAAAACTGTAACACTGTTAGTTCTACTTTGCCAGCTGATTTGACGTAAGTGTCCATTTCAAGGTACAGAAGCTGCAGCTGTTTTTCGAACTTCAAACTGATCGATACTTTGGAAATGCAATAAGTCACTGCGGCAGAGTAAACCGCAGCTCTGAGTAACGAGTTGACGTCGTTTTGCGACAGGTAGTACGTGCCGATTATCATTGGAATCAAAAAACAAAATTCTGAAATGATTGCCAGGAGCTTGTGGATACTCGACAGGTGAAAACGAAACTTGGAACTGTTTGGAGGTAGTGGAAAACAACCGCATAACATCAGCGACTTGTTCACAAAATTCACAGCCGATTGAGGTGTTGATTTCATCTTACAAATGTCAGATTCAATTTGGTCTTACAATGTGTGTGCTTTTTTTAAATAATCATCTCTGACAGGAACAAAGGAAATACTGGTGTGATAACTGAACGACGTTTCGTGTCAGAGGTAGACAATCCCTATCGAAAGGGTGCGATAAGATAATTGGCGCAACGCCTGTGAGCGTCTCTGTGTTATTTTATAAATCTGTACTCGTCTGTAGTTACTGGTTGGACGTAATTATCGTTGTTAGGATCTTGCACCATCTAATATTAATGTTCAGAGGGTGTTGTCAAACCGAGAACTACAAGACAGTCTTTCTTGAACTACTGAGCAATGTTGTAAGTTGTCCTCAGTCGTATAGCGAGTGGTTATTTATCAGGGTAGTTCAAAAATGGCAAACAATTTCCAAAAACACTATCATCCCCAAATCATACCATTTTAATTATTTTAATCAAATTTTAAGATAGGAAATGCCAAATTTGAAGTTTTGTTTTATCATTTTTGAACCACCAAATTCATAGAAGAAAACCTAGTCAGTGAATGATTGGAAAGTTTTTAATTGTTTACCCTACTTTACATCAACTGTCTGTTTCTTTTACTGAACTTACACGGTATCTTATCAAATCTCGTAATGCAAAATTTTGATACTGAGACAGTATCGAAATTAGTAAAACGATAATTTTGATAAATCAAAGTGAGAGTGTTTGCTGGTTGAATTCATCTAAGTATCATGATAAGTTGAATAGAAGAACGTTGAAAAAATACGTTCGTGCAAATCTCACATGAGTGCACTCATTGTTGCACAGTATTTGAAGTACAAAATCACTACCTGAAATCAAAAGGTTCTTAAAAACTAATCGAAATAGAAATAATATCTTACAGATCCGTAGAATTCCCACGATAATGCCTCTACAAACGGCGGTGCGGATATCACAAGACGGGTCTGAGCTTTTAAACCAGTAAATGTAACGTTTTGTGATAACTCTGGAGGCATGTTTATCCAGTCTGACTGGTACAAGGAGAATCTCAAAGTGTCACTCTGCAATAATCAAAATATCAATGCAAAATATCTATTATTACTACGCAAATTCTTTTCCAGGTCTCGGAAAGCTGTGGTTTCAGAAATGTGACTTGAAAACAGTTTGGAACGCTGAAAAGATGTTTTTTGGATTTGCTCTTGTCTTGTCTTCTTACAAGTTGCGTGATGTTTTCGCCGGTCCAACACAACAAGGCAATTAACGATATCATGATCAAAACAGCAGCTACAAAAGCCACTTTCAGAATTCCTGGTAGATCCTGATAATAAAGTAATTAGTCAAAATTTTGGATTCGAAACAACTTTGTACTGAAAACTTGGAATAATTCAATATAAAATTACTGTAAAGATCAAAAGTGTTGCAAATATACTCGTAGATGTGATTACAAACAGATTTATAAAGACGAAATATTTGATCAAACCTCCAACCTGACGAAGATACCTGAAAAATTTGAAATTTAATTCAAAACAACAAAACGTAAGATTTGAATTAAGTTTAAATTTAGAAAATGACCACATTGTTGCACCCACCTCAAAATGTACTGATGTGCTTGAACAGACTTACGAAAATCAGCGACAGTTTTCACGTCTCGAAATTGCATAGACAATAAATGGAGCCTGGAGATGGTGTACCATAAAAAGAAGGTGACAAAATTGTTTGTACAAGCACCACTGCCCGTCTGAAATAGGCTGAAAGTTTGGTGCACGTAAACCAACTCGTACACCGGGCTTTCGTCGACCGCAAAAGGATAGGCAGCATCGCTAATAAAGTTCCTTCCTTTGAACATGAACGGCAAAGTGGCGAGCACGACGCAAATGAAGTACCACGAAAACGAAAGTGCAAAATAAAAACGTTTACAGTAGTCAACGTAGAATTGTAAAACAGACAAGCTCTTTTCGTTGGCCGTTCTGATGTAGGAGTCCATTTCATGGTACAAAATCTGCAAAATTAAACGAATTATCATTAATTGAACAAACACATCTGAATCGTTCATTTCAATCATTTTTTTGAATAGCTATTGTCAACTTTGTGGTCTACTTCAAACTTCAAGGTCTTGAATAATTGTATTTTAACATTTTTTCAAAGTTTAGAATTTTACTAGGAGTACTATCGTTATACATTGCCTGAAAATGTTTCTGATTGATCAAAAACACAGTCACTTGGAGTAAATAGTAAACAGATGCGGAGGCGAAAATCGAGGCTTTGAGAGTTGCTGCCAAGTTATGTCATGATTCGTACATAAAGTGTACAATTGGAAAGAAGAAACAAAGCATGGAATTGATTAGTACAATTTTGGTAACGGTGTATAAGTGAAAGATTGCCGACGAACTGTTTATGGGAACTGCACTGCAACAGCAGAAGGCGATTATTGCGTTGGTAAATTTAGCAGCAGATAATGGAGTCACTTTCATTTCGAACAGTGATGTCAATCGTCATGAAAAGACACTTTGACAATGTGTTACTTTTTGCAAAATCTTTAAGTCGTCTAAAGATTCAAAGTTTCGTTCATGTCGCCCTTCGAACATTTAATGATAGAGCAGACCTGCTATAAGCTAAGAAATCGATACACCCACGCCTGATATCAACCCCATGCGTGATATCACAGTTTCAAATCCTTATTAGGCCTAATTATACAACTCAATTTTGCAATCAAATATTAATGCAAAATTCGCAGTTTGTTCCAGAGACTTTATACTCAGTCGACTACAGTCAGGTGTAAAACAAAGTTCTCTTCTATAGAAGAAGGGTTATTTAGTTAACATTGTAACTAAGTGTGAGAAGTAGGAATCGAAATCATTGTCGATTACCAAGAGAGTGGTATTTTGAAGACTCAACTTTTTGATGTTGAATAAGGCATTCGGCTACTTTTGTTCACAAGTTCGTCTTTATTGTTGTGCGAATTTATTTGTTTGACAAGAAAAGAAGTATAACAGTTGACTGATTTCTACGCCTATTACATGTTTTTTGCAATCGATCTGGGAATTTAAATATTTTAATTATAATGTTTAATTGATCTTTCTCCGCAGTCGTTTCACAATAATTTATCATTTATTTATTTCAGCATACAATTTTTTTCAACGCAACAAGAGAGTAGTAATAAATATTGTTAATTGACGCATCAAATACTTGGATAATTTCAACAAATGTTCTTTCGATGATTCTAAACGTGAGAATATCTAATAAAAACGTGCTACAAGAGTTGTATTAACATTGTTGGTTTCAACATTTCAGTTTTTTCTTAAATTTTAATTTACATCTTTCAACTTTTAGCAACATTTTGGACCTTGGTTGAGTTTAACATTTTTCAACTCAACTGAGGTGTTCAAATAACATTCATGGCTGCGTCGATAAGGCACTTGAAATTCGAATACAAATTTCGAAAAATTTTCGCTTATGTAACATTTTGTATAAAATTATTGTTACAAGTTTGTTTTTTTTAATCGTATTCGTTTTACATTAAGAAGCAGTTTGTATTTGTTCAAAAACATCTAATTTTGAGAATACATGAAATGTATGTACACAAGAGTTGCAGTATACAATTACAACGAATTAACACAAATGACTTAATTTGCTAATATAGCAAACAGATTACATTCAATAATAATAACACATCGCCCAAAAAGTGCACACTTTCTTTGATCCAGTACAATTTTGGAATGAGAAAAGTTTAACATGGTTTTTCTTCAAGTTTTCCTTTTTCAGGTTTCGAAGATACAACTTCTTGAATTGAAAGGCCCTTGAAATAAATCTAGATCAATCATACAATAAACAGACGAAAAAAAAATATTTGAATCTTACAATTGCATATGGTTTGTACAACTACTGACTACTTTGAGAGTCTCTTAAGATACCTATTGAATCGCTATTGTAGGAACCAAATAACATAAGCGCAAGAATCCATTGGTGGACAACGTTTGTAGTTTATAATCCATCGAATTTGCGGATCATCAACTAGTATAAGTATGCTAACACGCAGTAAGACCAACACAGTCAATGATTCATGAATGCAAACATTAAAAACCAGAAAGAAAACCAAAAACTGAACTTTCAATTCAAATGTTCATCGAAGAACCAAGTCTCAGACTTGAAAAAGAAAAAGTATCAAAAACAAAAATAAATAATCTCGCGTACAAAAAATGTTTCGAAAAATCAACATTGGTATGTGGGCCGTACTGTTTCTAAAAATGTTTCTAAAAAACTAACTTACAGTTAAGGAGACGATTGAGGTTCGAAATGTGGCTTTTTACAAGCGCCACTGAACCTCAAAGATCGTCCTTCCAGATTCACAATACAAGATAATACAAAAGTGACGATATAAAATAAAACGATACAAATCGACGTTCGGTTTATAATACAATATGTAACAAATATTTACAGTGGAACGAAAAAGAGAGAGAGAGGAAAGAAAAGAAAAACAGAAAACACGGATCCTGATGGGAACGTTGGCGTTGAACTCGTCTGAGGTGTCGGGCCCAAGATAAGGAACTTATTTTACGTATTTGAAGTACATTTGAAAGCGTACTGTTGCCAGTAGTTGAACTTTACTTGTATACAATAGTTTAAATGCGAGGCGAACGTGCGTCAGCAGCTACTTCGTAGTTTACAAAAAAAGTACATACCTAAAGTTAAAAAACATTGAAGGTGCCATGCTACGAGAGGACTAGAAGAATCGGCTTGAAAAATTCGCGTTTTTTGTCGTTCATTCTTCATGGAATGTTTTGAGCAAGATCAATTCCAACTCCTCTTTGGTATTTGGTGTACTAGGTCGGTTTAGCACCAGATAACAAAACAAAAAAATTAACTATTTATTACAAAGTTAAAAAACGATTAGTTGAGAAAAGAAACAAAAACAAGGATCTGAGATCTAGAAACTAGTTTTGGAACTTGTTTAAAATTGTACTTGGTAACGTGAGGTAAGGCAATGTAAGTACATTAAACAAACATTTTTTTCTTTTTGTTACAGATAGCTGCTGCGCCGTTCGGACGTTAACACTGAGGTAATTCTACAGTTTTCTGTTCGGTTGATCTTTGATGGGAATGCTGAGCTTGAGACTGTTGTCGAGTTCACCAAAAGAGGCGTGTCTCCTCAAAGGACCAAAAATGCCTATATTTACACGCGCGAAATGACTCGATCTGACTAAATGCATTTACTTTCAGTTTACGCGACTTAGTTCTTAATAAATAACTAAAAAAGAAAACGCTGACAATTGTGTTTCTTAGAGCTAAAGGTTGTTTTTTGTTTCTAAACATATGAAGCGTATTGGATTGCCTTCCCCGGTTTCTAACTTGTCATGTTTCGTGTTCAAAAGTGGACGTCCCTCACGTCCGTTGGCGTGCCCGCCTTTTCGTGCTCCAAAATTTTTGTGTCGCTTGATTTGACCGCCATTTGACCGCCGGTTGTTTCCAACCGCGACATTTCTAGCTCCTGACAGTTATAGCCCTCGGCCACCATGTCCTCGATCTGTCTCAGACACTCCTGCAGGTAGTCCTGAAATTAAAAGAAAAATCAGACTTCATTCAAGTGCTTTTAAACTTCCATGAAGCACAATGTTGGGTGGCAAATGGATTTTCCAAGAACTTTTCGTTTCTTCCGCTCTTTTTTTGAGAGGTTTTTTTTTAGTATTTTATTTCTTTTTCCATTCAGTTTCACTTTTCTATGGAAGCAACTTGGTCATGAAAGAATCGGCTCACCTCTTCGATTCCAGTGATCCGCGTCAATTCGTAGAGTAAAAACTGTAAATCATAGCCACTTTTGAGCGTCCATTCAAGACCGTGCAAAGCCGCTGCTACGCTCGCCGCTGCAATCATGCTCGGTGGGTATCGAGAAAATTTGTATTCTGGAATGCAAAAAGAAGAAAACGGTTAAAGTTAACTAACTTCTTCTTTTTAATTTCTAATTTTGTTCTTTTAATTAGTTAGTAATTGAGCTTCGCATTATTAAATTTAATCTGTCGTCCTGAATTGCGAATTATTAAAACTAACAAATCAGACTAACAAATTAGAATATCAAAATTAATAAAGCCAGATTTATTCCATAACGCGAAACAATTTCTGAATGACCAATAGTTTATGGTAAATTGAAGAATCAATTTAAATCAGTTAACTATTTGTTTGCAAAAAAAGGGTTTTGAGAAATGAAACATTTTTTTGTTCTTACCCCTTGCACTAAGTGAAATAAAAGTTTGGGCGTGTCTCCTGACCATGTTCAAGTCCCAAATTCTGGTATTAATTGGAAGCTGGTTGAAGATATAGGTGAGAAAATCGCCCGGTGTAACAGCAGACAAATCCCATTTCAATTTCGAAACCACCAACTGTTCCCATCTCTGCAAACAGTAAAACAAAAACAAATTACTTTTTTTGTTGAAATACCAAGAACAAAATGCTCAAAATCGTTTAGTTAAGAAACTACATAAAGTGCAGTTTTAATTGAAGTTAATCTGTGGGCGCGATTTTGGGAGGGCAAAAAAAAGAGGGGAAAACAAAGTTGTTATCGGGGCGAGTTAGATATATATTTTTGATTATAGAAATAAGTCGATGCGAGTTTGGAGAAGCAGGTCTGCGCGGCGGACAATAGAGCCGGGCCGGTCAGGGCGTCGTTTACCTGGCACTTCTCAGAACCGGAGTACGATTTATCTGGACTAGCAGCCAGCCCGGAGATTCGGTGAGAAAGAGGACGCGAGAACCGACGAGGACAGATAGGTCGGAACGAAAGGCCGATAGAAGGAATACGAGCGGCCAAAAAATGTTAAGCTACAGAACAAGGGGAGGAAACAAGAGAAGGAGATCTGTAGAGCGGCGCCTCTCAGTAGAAGTGTTTACCATTCTAACCCAAAATAAAATACAAAGCAGTTTGGCCCATACAAAACGACCAACTCCGACCGCCCCGGCTGCTTCGAATTTTGCACATTCCAACTTCATAATTGCAATTCATTCACGATTTTACACTCGTTGCACACTTTGCAGTTCGAATTTCCTTCTTTCTTGTTCTTTCTTTCTTTGTCTTTTTGATTTTTTTTTCTGTCAATTTAGTCAGTGTTTAAACAATTGAAATTGGATTGATCAGAAGAAACAGATTTTTTGGTAGTTCTTTGTAACTCGTAATTCATAATCGGTTCGATTGCATCGACAGAATTAATTACACAGATAAGAGGAATTTCTGATTATTAGAAAGTTTTTGTACTTTTATTGCGAGCGCATTCCTGTGAGGTAACCCTTTTTCGGCCGGCTCTTTTCAAACAAAATTCGAGCTCCGAATGAAAATCAGATATTTTTGAACAGGTTATTTATGAAACAAAAAGAAGCCTGATCCTCGTTTGCAAATAAAAATAGACAATTTCGAATATTATCTCGGCGAATTAACTACATAATTTTTTTTATCAACAAGTTTAGTATTGCAAATTTAAAAGACAAAACAAAAAGGAAACAATTTCGCGAGATGCAAAATAATTATAAATGAAAACATGGCGACGTTTCGATAACTGAATCTGCTTATGCCGAGGCAGTTTTTTTTGCATACCGGAAATAATGGGGTTCTCCCTAACAAAAAGAAATCGCAGCTAGAAAATTGCCCCGACAACTTCTATACACACATCGCTCTTTTTTCTCCTACTAAATTGTTGGATCGGCCTAACAAGACTTTTTCACATAGAATTTCATTGACAAAAAAAAATCGGAACAAAGAAACAGTGAGAAAAAGAGAGAGTGAGGTGAAAAAAAGACGAAGAAAAGCTTAGAAACGAGTTTAGGCGCCCCCCCCCAGAAATTTTGTGGCAAATATTTTTGTCCGCAGCCGCAAAGCGATTCTTGCAATAAATGAGATCTAGTTTGTATCTTGTAACACACAAGCTAATGACTTGAAACTTTGGGACGTCTTATCACCTTATCAAAGAATGTGTACGCGAATGAAGGAAAAAAATCGCAGACCTTTTGAAACTCCGTTTCTGTAGCTGCTCTCAATTGATAATTCAAAGCTACTTCGCGAAAAGGGAATTACAAGAAATGACATTAACTTAATGTTTCAATATAGGTCAACAGAGTTGAATTTAGAAGATAACTTTTGGAGTTGAATGAAGTTCTTTTTTTTTTTTTTTTGATGAAACAAGTTATTTCGTGAAAGTGAAACTTTGAGTCACAATGGCATCATATTAGAGTTCGAATTATGAAGCTACCGATTAAGAGGTCTACTTTATCGACATCAGAGACTTGTTGATTCATTCTTTAATCGAAAGAAATGCCAGACGGTTGCTCAATTACGTTCCCTAGCCTCGAATTGCCTTCTCTAAACGAACCTAAAAATAAACTTAGAAATAATTCACCGACGATTTTACATAACTTTTTTTTGTCCACGTTTTTGTCGCTTTTCTTTCGTTTCTGCGCGAATTTGATTTGTTTCAATAATTTTTTGTCCTTTTGTTCAGCTCCTCTCTTTCTTTATTCATTCTAGTCTTTGTTTTAGCTAAGGAATTTTCTCCGGTAAAATCTGCAAGCTTCTTTTACGATTTCAAACGAATCTCAGATGAATTATTCATTTTCACGTATATGAATAGGCCGCAGAGTATAGAGGAATGTACGTGCAACATTTTCGGTTCAAACCTTACAGTGAATTCTTCCGATATCATTTTTTACTCCATCCGTAAATGCCTTCCCATACATATGAAACACACATGTTCCATCCGTAAGTCGGCCTGTATGTGGTCCCAACACTCACACATACAAACTATAACACGTTTTCTCCCCCTTCCAGAACTCTTACCAAAAATTGCATCCTTTTTATTTTTCAATGCCAAATTTTATTTCGCCAACGAGAAACGTCCAAACTTATTTCTCAAAATCCCAACTGTTGCACTTACAAAACTCGAAAAGTTTTTCACTTTTTCAAAACAATGAGAGAATTTTTTCCAAACTTTCTTGTCTTATTTTTAGAATCTCGTTTAGGGAAAGAAAAACATTCGTGGAAAATTGTTCACGCCTGGGACAAATTTGTTCTGTTTAACAAGTCCTCCCACCAAATGTTCGACAGGCTTTTCATCTAATTAGTCAAGCCTAGAAGGTTTTCTTTGTAACAAGCCACGTGCCATTCGCGGGGACAATAATTCACGCTCGAGAGGTACGCACAAACTTGACACCTAGTTTAATGGTCATTTCTGAACAAATAAAAATGAAAAAAAAAAAAGAATGCCGTCTGTGTTTAAAGAATGTGTCGCAATGGTGGAGCGTCTTAATTTGAGCATGCAATTTCTTAGATGGGTTGAGAGGAGGGCATTGCGAACTCTGAATTGAAGGCCCAGATGGGGGCCCAGGTGACATAACGTTCAAAATTGCCAGGTGTAACTCGCTTCCTTTCAATTTCAACTTCTTTTCTTTTCCAACTGCAGACTGATTGTTCTGCGACCATTACCCCTAATGCAAACTTTAAGGAAACTCAATTCAAACATCCTTCAATTATCTTGCCATGATTTCAGTTTTATTTGTGTTCACTTTTTTTTTGCAAATTCAAAACATGTTTCGATTAATTGATTAATTTGAGTTTGATTAATGTTAATATGAAAAAAAAACTTGTTGAATAGGAAATAAAAATGATAACAAATGGAAGTAATGGTTGGTAGTGACAAAGGAATTGGGATTGAATGGATGTTGACTCGGTGATAAATTTAGAAAAGAAGTGGCAAGAAGTTGTTAGCGGAAAAGCCGGTCGTCTTAGGGAAAAAGTCGGAAGAAGGGATCAACGCTCATTTGACTTTGAAGGCAGCTGTCGCGGCCCGGTGCAATGTCGGCCGGCTCGCCACCTGGCTCCCCTCACCTGCTTTTATCGCGTACAACTTTGGAGTATCTATTGCGTCGTACAATTCTGCAATCCATAACACACAATTCCGTCGCACGTTTTTTTTTCCGACTCGCACATGCTCTCCCTCTTCAAGACAGGCCGACGGCCGGATATTATTTCTCGTTCCGACAAAACTTGGCGCATCATCGTCGGTGCACAAGTTTCGATGCGAAACCGTGCAATCACTGTTGTAACGCAATCCCAGAGGAATGCTCGGTTCTCAGAGCATCACGACGCGACACCAAGAAGACTTTTAAACACAGTGACATATGGTTTTCCAAGAGCGCGATTTTTCGTGAGAACTTCCGCTTCGTTTGCCAACTATATCGATAACAGACTGGCGCGCAAAAAAATCGCCATTTGTTAACTCCTGATAAAAAAAAATATGGAATGCGTAATTACTTACTGTAATGAACCCATCTTGGGTTTCAAAACAGAGCTTCAGTCTCGGAATTTCAGTGTACGATCAAAATTGCAGGTTTTTTTTTTCGAACAACATCTTTCGAGATTTTTGCAGTCCAATTTTTCAGTTATAAAATTAGACCTTGAGTAATTAAAGTTTGTTTAGTGGGAGAAAAGTTGATGAAATATAACGAAGTGTTGTATCTTGGAGTAGAGATTGTTTTTGAGTTGAAAGCCGAGAGAAAAAGAAGGGACTTACACATAGGTCGTCGAGTGTGATGGAGTTGTCTGTGTAATAAACCAATGATTCCGCCGAAAGTGGCAATGGCTCTCGAAATTTAGAGGCCAACATGAGGCAGGCCGTTCCCAGAAGTTGTAGTTGATATTTTCTAATTGGACACACCGATAGGAATCTGTCGATGTAGTTCATCGACAGCGAGAAAACTTGGTCGGAGCATTTTCGCACCTCGCACACCTGCAAACAAATAAAACAACAGTTCAGATTAAACAATTGAACTTTTCTCCGTTTTGTTTAGTTTTATTTTTAGATCCTTCTCGTCTTTATCGCAAAAATTAATTCGGCCGTTCTAATTTGTAATCGTTCTCGAACTCTGTTATTTAATTCAAAACCACTCTCAGTATCTTTGTTTCGTTTTAAATTGCATAATCTTCTTTGTGACGTTACAGTCTGACAGATTAGGGAATACCGGTCGCATGATTTTTTTTAAATATGAATTTCTCACACAATTCTTTTTTTCTAACAAACTAACAAAACAAATAATGCAAAATCTTAATAACATTCCAATAACAAAAACACAGTAAACAACAAGAAAACCTAAGAATTCAAAGTAAATATCAGTTGACTCCATAATAAATATTGAAACAAAAGAAATTGCAAAGTGTGTAAATACAATTTTGCACAAAATTGTCGTTGCAAAACTTTCGAAAGTTGGACATTAGTTTATAAGAACAAGTCAAACTTTTGGAAGTGAGTCTTGAAGGGGGGAAAAAGAAAAAAAAAGGAAGAGGGGTAGGGGGGAGGCATCGTTTCACATCGGTGCGCGGTTTTGTTCTGTTTGATGACTCGGATGGTGAGTACATGTGCATGCAATTTGTACACGCATGCGCGGCGTCGTTCACGCACGACTTTTAAACATTATTGTTCTGGTGCTGCGGTAATTGTGCTTTTTACGCTTACTTTTACTTTTACTATACGGTTTGTACGTCGGCGTTTGTACACACGTCTTGCCGCCGGCCACTCGGCCAATCGTATTATTTCGGCTCTCGCGAGCTCTTCGTACATTCTACAGGTGGTTCCGATGGTAGAGTAAAAATAGTGCCGAGCGTGCCACCTACACACAAGTAAAGCCCGAGACAAAAAAAAACGCCAAGGAACTTCTTGAATGAATGATGAACAAACTCTATTTGTACTTTGCAAAACATTTTTTTATTCTTCAACAACAAAGGTCATACAGAAGCAAAAAAGAGAAGAACAAAATGAACGAAAAAAACGTTGGATAAAATAACAGAGGTTGAATTTGAGCGAAGGAAGCGTCGGTTTTGAGAACGATTGCGAAAATTGATTTTTTGATATGTTTAGTTTGAAATGAGATAAGAAATAATAAACAAGGACAGAGAGAGAGAGAGTGAGAGACAAAGAGGGATAGAAAAAGGAGACAAAAGGAGTGATGGGAACGCGGTTGTGCTAATTAAGATGCGGACAAAGCTCACACGTGGACCGGAAATGAGAGAGATATCTCACCTCCAACATCCATTCGGCGACGATCTTGCGCATGGACGGAGAGATGTCCCTCTGGACGCAGTCGAAGTACGAAGTATTCGGGACGTAAATTTCCTCGGTTTTGAGCAGATTTAGCAGCACCCGGTGATCGTTGAGCAAGTTCTGGTCCTGATGGGCCGCGCGCTCGCTCTCCGTCGTTTCCAGACACAAAAGATCCATCTCTGTCTCTGTCTTTGTTGACAACTGTTGTTCAAAAGAGCATTTCACTTTTTTTCGCACTTCTCCTCTTCGTCCTTCACTGGTTTTTTTGTAACCGAAAAAATGTCTCGAGACGCGCGAGTCTCTTCGATCCGACGCTGGTTCCTTACCAGGTCAGAATGGAACTCGGCGGCTCGGCTATAGGCGACGAGTCGCCGGTTCCCACCATGCGCCAATTGAGCCACCACGTGACCCCAACCGATCTGCCCACTTCTCATTTTCTTTTACTGGTCGGTCAACTACGGCATCGTCACAACCAGCGAGAAATAATCCACTAACCGAGTTGTATCTTTTATCTTCTCCCGCGAGCTCCGCTCGTTTTCCCATTCATAAACATTTCGTTACCCCTCTTATCAAACTTTTACACGTTTCCTCTTTTACGGCATCTTTTCTTTCGCGATTCCTTTTTGATCGCTCTCTTTTTTTGTTTGGATTTCGTATAGCAAAGAATAACAAAGGTTTCGAATGGTTTTTGATAGTTTAGCAGGCTTTGGAGTTTGGAAGCTTCTTTGGTTATGTTGTAATTTGCAAATTTGAATTTTGAGTTGTTTTAGGTATTGGCTCTAGTTTTTTCTGTTATTTTTTGTCATTTTCCAACAAAAAATCAAAGTGGATCTTAAGATTCGGAGGGGGTTTTTGACAGTTTCGCAACTTTTTGAATTTTGATGGCTTCCAGGTCAAGTTTCGTTTTGCAAATTTTTAATTTTAATATCTTACTTTCTTTTCGTTTGGGTTTTTGTTTCATGTTCCATTTTTCTTCCATTTTCTTACAGGAAACAAAACAATAACATATGATTACAGTTGTTTTATCGTCTTAGATAACCAATTTTTTAGGTTATGTTGCTGTTTGCGAAATTTGCATGTTTTTGAAACCAGTTTTTGGGTTATGTTGCTCGGCAAATTCAAAATATTAGTCTTTCTTATGTTCGTTTCTTGTTTGGTTTACAAAAAATTCATAGTTTTCGATGTTCTTTATCGTTGTAAGTTGATTATTGATTGAAAAAACGATAAGAACAAAGAAAAGTTAATAAACGTAGTAGTTAATTTGATATTAGGCTGTTTGGCTGATGGCCATTGTTGTTCTTCACTCAAAGGGGACGATGAGTCTTGATTATAAGAAATGCTGAATGAATACCTTACTATTGGATGCCGGCGCATTATACTATACTATATTCTTATATCCTATTACGTATAGTACAATACATTCTTCGCTAATTATATGTATACCTTTTTGCTTACATGGTTTTTTCTCTACATTGCTTCTCGATAACAATAATTTTTCTGATTAACATCGCGCATGACTTATATTTATAAAAAAAACCTAATCAACATCGTTCACCATCCAACAATACAAAAAATCAATCATAACAATCAATAAAAACTACTTTTTCACAACAAACTTTTAAAATTACCAAAAAAACAACAATATCCTTTTCAATATTAGTTATAAACAATGCTAATTTGTTATTTTCAAAAAAAAGTTATTTTTGCAAGAGGTATTGTTTACAATTTGTCGATTTAATTTGAAGAAAAAGAACAAGAAGAAAGTGTTTAGAAAATTGAATAGAAAACAAAGAAAAAAATGTTGTTTGAATACCTTTGTACGAGGTGTGCAGTATGTTGTTTTGTGTGCGAATGTTTGGTAATATCGTCGTAATAACGCGGCCATAAAATTAAAATTTTACCCCTTGAGCCGGTGCACACAGGTGCCGGTGTGCGGCACTACTAAAGTGCCCATAATTCGTGTTAAAAAATGAACTCTACCGTTCTGCTTCGCGCATTCCTTCACCTGTTATTTATTGCAAAAATCGTTCTCCTCGACTCGTGGATCCCGTCGACATCACATTAAACAACATGAATTCGCGTAATTGTTATCACCAGATCTCGTTCTCTGTCCGCTTGCACTTTCATCAGCTGCAATTACACATTCTGATTAGTCCAAATGCGTCCAACTTTTTTCCTCCTTTTTTTGCACGACAGATGGACTGACAATTTTCAGTTCCTCCTAACATAATTCGATATCGTGAAATAATGGCGAGACACCGATATTCATATTTCGCATTTCTTCTCTTTTTTTTCCATTGTCTTTCAAATTTCTCATTCATTTAAACCACTGCTTGAGATGCACAAAAATTGCACGCGCTGCAATTCGTTACGTTTTTGGTCTCAGGTTTTCTCGGCATTTCTCAAATGAAAAATTGTTTTCTCTTTGAATTTGCAAAATACGTTTATTATTTAGAAATAGTTTTGCTTGTTTTCGTGAGGTGAAGCAACAAAGTTTGACAAATTTATGTGAGAGAAAAAATCAGAAACATGTGGTCAAACTAAAATGCCCCCACAGGTGGTGTCAACGTGCGGACACTTTTTTCTCAGCACCCCTCGACCTTTCGATTTGTCACCAAAGATTGACCAGATTAAACAATTCGATTCGCACCTGATCATTACAGCTGTAATTATTCTCCCACACTGAAAATTCCCTTGGATAAGATTGATCCCCTCAATTTTGTGTGGATTCAATCCATGCGAAAAAGTGGTCGACTTTTAGGTGGCTTCAAAATGGAAGAAAAAAAAGATGAAAAAGAGCTAAAAAAGATTGTGCGAAGTTTTTCCCACTTGTTGCACAAAATTGTTATATCATGGCGCCAGCATGTTACAGTCCATGATCATATGTGGCGCTGATACTAAATTTAGCACGAATCGTTCCCTGTAACCTCGCTGGTTGATTTTTAAAACTAATTTTTACTTTTTTAACTCGATTTTTAGCTTGAACTTGTATTGCAATTTCAGTATTTTGAATTATATAAGTTCAAGTGAAAATAAACTTCAATTTGTTTATTGAAATTGGTAATAACGGATATCAGATTACATAAATTTTGAAGATAAAAAAATCGAATTGAGTGACACATTGTTGAAAAGAAACGACCTTTTATCGGGCAAACGTTAAACAGCAAAATTTCATGTCAGACTGATTATTTTGTATGAATAATATCCAATATCTAGTAACAATTTTTGACCTTTGAATTTGAACGATAAAACAAAAGATGTTTCAATAAATTTAAATACGTCGTTTGAAATCTCGGAAGTTTATATGTAGAAAAAGTCAGAACTGGTATAGTTTGATAAAAGTTAGTAAATCAATGGTGAAACATTGTTGAAACGTTGGTTGTAGGAATGATGTATTTTGTCAATGAAACAAGTATACATTTCAGACTATAAATGGACAAACTGAAATCTCGCGTCTTTCACATGATTCTCTGTGTACCGGATATGCTTTCATGTTTGGGCGAATTTATTCGGCTTCATTCATAAATTTGTAATGTGGGTTTTGATAAGAAAGGTTGAACGGAATCATGCATAAATAAGCGTACAATTCTTTTCAAACTACGTAGTTCGTATTATAAATATAAATACAATTTACAACAGTTCCGAATACAACAGTTCCGTTTGTTCAAATCAAAATGAGAGATTTTTCATCGTCACAATTTGTTCATTTCCATTTTTCTTCTTGCTTTATTTCAGTTTTCCCCTTATTTTCTTGATTCATTTCATTCAAGCTCAAATTGCTGCAAATCGCTTCGTTCTCAGAACGATAAACCAATTAACAAAAAACGGTCAACAGGAATTTAAAAAAATAATCGCTATTGTATAATGTACACATCTGGTATGTCAACAAAGATATAAATGTTTCGCAGAGGAGGCTAAAAAAAAGTTCTACGTCAAAAATTATTTAAGCGTAAAAGATAACAGTGATGCTCTCTCTCTCGTTCTATCAGTAACACAGATATAATTCATCTTTGTTTTTTGGTCATATTTACATTTTGCTAGTACTCGCGGACTTCTAAAAAAATATACGAACTCTCATCGTCCCGGTAATAATTGCAATACGAAATTCGATATACAACTGTACAATTGTCGTGGCTTTTACAATCAAACATAATCAACTTTTGTTTCCTTTCGTTTTGTACAAATTAAGGTTCTTGATTGGTTTTGAATTTTATTTGGTTGTCGCTGGTCGGAATCGTGGCAGACAAAGACCGAATTTCGTTTCTATGCCAGTGAAAATTGGCAGCGCCACTTGGTAGCCTCCTATGTGGTCTGGATTGCTCGACCTGATCTCGTCGGTTACAGAACCAACGGTTGGTTCTGAACCAGCAGGACGTCTAAAATGAAAGAAAAGCAGTTAGCATAAACTCAACCTATAACATTCAACTAAATGCAAATGTATCTTGTGTCAACTTACGATCCACCGAAATCAACAACAAACCATCGTTGCAACAACTCGTAGGTGAAAAGTGTAACACCGAATTGTGGAGATGACCTGAGTACTCGAGCTGAAAAAGTTTTTCTTTCAGTTTACCATTTCAAAAACGTCAGAAAACATTGTAAAGTGATTGGAACTCGAAATTTTGGTTTTACCTGTGGCTCCTTTCCAGAAAGCTCTTGCACCTTCCTCGCGATAAATCTTTCTGGCACAGTCTATCATACCGTTGTAAGTCGTTTGACCTTGCCTTGCAACGACCTGGAAAAAACCTTTGTTAGAATTGTCATAAATTAATTTGAGATAAAAAATGAAACTTTAACTGATAAAAAATTGAATGAGCAGTAAAAGTGTACTTGTAAGCGAGTTTTGATGACGTCAGCTGGAGTCACGAGAGACGCTGCTGGAATACCAGCGATTGCTCCGGCTGCCAACAACGACATGGGAGTATTGTAACCACCTTCGTCGGCAAATTTTGCTTTTGTATGAGCATACGCAGTAAAATAAATGGCACTGAATGGTATATCACGTAGTAAACATGCTCTTGCTCCCTGAAAGAACATTCAGGATTTCAAATACAATTTTCAGTATTCTTCTTTGTTTAGAATGGATATTTATATTGTTTATTTGCAAATTTTGTACCTTGTAAAGTCCAAAAAGTCCAAGCTCTTTAACTACAGTCCAAGCTCGAACTTTGGCTCCACCAGCGATTTCGCCTGCGACTTGCAAACGAATCTTTACTATTTCCAAAGGATTCGTAAATATAACTTGCGAACCTCCGGCCTAAAATTAATAATTTAAAGTTGTATTATTGATTTGTATTACGAATTCTGATTTGTTACACTTTTTTGTTTGGTTTTGTTTTAATTTGTATGTTTTTTTTCTTGGTTTCAGCTTACACAAGCTCCAGAGAGTATTTCGCCATATAAAGGTAAGTTTCCGTTCTTGTCCATAAATTTATCACGAACAAAATCGTTGACTGTAAGTTTAATAGCTTTTTCTGGAGCAACACCCATCAATTGTGGCACTAAACCTCTGTACAATCCGAAAAACCCTTCGTGTCTGATAACCTGAAATGAAAAGTGACAAAATTAATTCAATTTTTGCTATTTTACCTTTTTGAAATAGTCCATCAAAAGTTGCAACAAACCTTTTTACAACAATCTAAACTATTTCTGTACATCAACTCGCCTACAAACGAACCAGATCTTTGATTTTGCATTCGAGTTTTCACCAAATCTATTGGATACACTGCAGTTGCTCCAACAGCTGAAAACCATTTTCAGTTATTTCATAAATATAAAATCAATTTAGTCGATATAAGATTCAAAGTAGTTCTTTAATTGAAATTTTACCTCCTGCAATGGAACCTAAAGCGAACCTGTACCCGCTCTCAAGAATTTGAACAAATACGCCACGTTCATCCGGACTCTAAAAAGAAGCAGACACAATTAAGGAATGAACAATTTGAAAAATGTTACAATTTTAATTTTAATGTGTTTTCATTTATCAACTGTGTACTTACAGACACAGCCTTAATTTCCGCAAGTCGTTTTGTTATTTGCTTAAAATACTGTTCTGGTGTTATAATCGCTAAATCATTGTAGACAATTTTCCTGCAAGCATAACAATTTTAAAGTAAATGAAGTTATAAAGTTGAAAAATTGAACTCAACAATTTTTTAATAAAGTATCAATAAGAGCGAAAAATAAGAAGAAGAAAGTTGCAAGTACCTAGTCTGAGATATCAAATCGCATAGATGAAAGAGAATATCAACTTCCAACGGAGTTATTTGAGACATCATCTGCGCGGAATGAAGAAATTCCTCTGAAACGAGAGAGAAAACAAAAAATGTTGAATCTCATTTCTACAGATTGTCGCATAAACGTGGGTTTCTATAAATGTATGGCGAATGTTGATTCACCTTTAGTCACTTCCTGATACCTATGTCCATTAGTTGCGTTTAAGTAGATGCGTTTAATGAGTTCCATGTTATTTAAAAGGGAATTAAATGCCATGAAGTATGGAAAACTCACTTTCCTGCCAGCATGACCGGTACTAGCTGCCTGTAAATGATTAAAATTCAGTTAATATCTAACGTTCAATAAACATTTTTTGTTTTCAATTACTTTTTAACGAAAAAATCAATGTTTCATCTATTTGAATACCAACCACAATCAAATTGTCCTTAACTTCCTTCGTCAAAAGGTGACTTTTTATGCTCAACATAATATTTTGAAAATCTGCCGCTGTTATAAAACCCGTGCCATCTTTATCAAATTTTTTAAATGCCTCTGTTGCATATTCTTCGTGAAAATCCTACAGATAGTTGAAACGTAAGAACAAGAATGAAGTTATTCAAGATTCAATAAAATTTGCATCCAAATTCTAACTAATTGATAATTATAATAAAATACCAACATGTAAAAATTGACTAAACTCTGAATAGTTAATGAGTCGCTTCTTATCATTTGCAAAGTACAACTTTATAAAACCGCTGTCCATGTTGAATGGCATCTGTCGGTGTAAAATTGTTTTTTCGATCACCTCAACGAACTCATCTGAAAGGGAATTACGAAAACATTAATTACCAGATGAATTCATTTTGAAACAAAAATAAGATGGAATCATTTTAATCGTTCTGAGATTATTACCAAACGCAACCATTCCGTTTCCATTAGTGTCAAACAACTGAAATGCTGTTCTGTACAGTGCATCAGGTACGCAGAGCAAGCCCTCAAATGCCTGGAATTCCGCAAACGAGATGAGCCTAAAAAAGAATACGAATTACAAATTTCAAAATACACCATTTCATCGAACCAAAATTTTAACGAACAAACAATTAAACGAGATGACAAATCTAATCGACAGAACTTTTAATTGTCATCATTTTAACTGAAAGTAACAATGTTGTGTGTAATGATCCCCCATGGGGGGGTTTATTAAAATTGAACTTGAGGGTTGGGATGGAATGATAAGAACTAATATTCGAGATGACTTCCTCAGTGACGTTATGTAAAGTTGTTTGACGGTGGAGAAACCGGATATCTTAATCTACGGCGACTTGAAACGTACCCATCTTTGCTGGTGTCGACAATACCGGCCAGCAAAGCAACTGAATCGGGATTGTAATCGGTATCAGTGTAAAGACCAAGATAACTTCGTACAAAATCAGACGGAGTCATGAACCTTTCGCCATCCTTCTCTTGCGAGGCATACTGCAAAAAATAACAAATCAATAATCAAAATTTTGCAATCTTTGAAACGATTTTTGAAACAATTTTTCGGAATACATTTCGTTCGCTTCTTAAAGATTGAGACAAAGTTTCGTTGAGTTTTAAATTTTGTTACCTGATTGAAAATTTCATTTAATTTGTGGCTGTTGGCTCGTCTCAAATATCCAGGACCCTGAAAAAGATAAAAAACGTTAATAACGGATTCGAGAGAACTTTTTCATTTGTTTCTTTGCGTTTTTTTTCTTATTTGCAGTGGATTATCATCAGCTCGGAATTGATTTTAATTATCTTTGTCGCTCACTTTACATTGTAGAAAATCAACCATGACGTGTTTAGCAGTTTAAGCACAATCGTTGCATACAACATTATGTTCGTAACATTACATAATTGTATGGACGAAAAAAAAGGTTTGATACATTTTGCAATTACAAATTTCAAGAACGAATAAATGTAATGAATCATGAATGAAAGGCAAAGAACCCGAATACTGCGCGAGCGCCTATTTTTGATACCAAAAAGTTACACCTACAAGATCTATTAAAAGATCATAAAAAGTGAAAATTTATTAATAGCTTTTTTAAACGTTCAATTCAAAGACGAAATTAGTCACCTTTGTAAATTTAACATGAAAATTTACAAATTTTGTTTTTAGATAAGACTTTTTCAGCCAAGATACTAAATCAATTAAACGTGAAATTAACTTCGAGGCATACAAATTACCGATATAAATTTCAATTTGTTGTTACAAATTGATTTTTAGAATGATTTTTTTATCGGACACATAAAAGATATTGCTGGAGAATTTGGATAAATTCTTTCGTTGTCGTACGGAGTTGCTGATTAAACGCTGCCTGATTTATCGTTTGCGGTGAACCGTCACAGCTACGTCCTAAATGTCAAACTTGCAATTTGATCGTACCGACAGATTCAATTTCTTTTTATTCGAGCAAGTTTTTCATTAGAAAATATTTAACTTGATTAACAATTTGGCAATTTGTCTATCTATTTCTTGTCAGTTTTAACACGTCTACATTTTACGTCAGAGAACTGAAGCACTGATATCGAGTTCAAATCTGACCACACGCGAAGAATTATTTTCCCAAGTTCTATCAACACTCAACAATAAAAGAAGTCTAAAAAGTTACAACACTGATTACAATGACTCCGTTACGTCAACAAGCAAAAGACAAATATGAATAATGAATCGTCTTGTTTCATTAGTCAAAATTTTCAGTCAATATTTTTCCCATTAGTCTAATTTAAAAAAGTCTCATTTTTCGAGTTTCCACTTGGAAGAACTTTTTTAATTCGTTCAAAAAAAAAAAAAAACAATAAAAAAACAAGAATGTGTAAGGAACGTGTCATCTACATAACAACATGGGAAACATCAAAGGTCCAATCGACGGTTTTCAAGTCAGAGATAAATCACGTGTCATTCACGTGGTGACTGCTGGTGACTATTATATCAGACTCGTATTTATTAAAGCTCCACAATATAGATTTTTTTATCGATTTTTTTTTCATTCACCAACACAGACGTTGAACTTTGTCTTATCACTTACAATGTCAGTGTTAGAATTTCGCTCAAATTCAAAACTCGAGCTCCGAATAGCAAATCCGCTCTAATAATTTTGGGCGCGAAAAATATCACCAGACACTCAATAACAAAATTCTTATCCAGATTTCTAGCTGGAAAAGTGAGCGACATCTTGCGCACTTGTTTGTTTAATATTCAATCACTCGACCTTGAATTTGTTATCGCATCTTTAGAGGTAGCTTGATAAAAACTTAGCCTCTGCGAAAATGTACATACTCTGGTGTTGGGCATTGTAAGCACGTGGAAATTCCGGTTTCTTTTTTTTTTCTCTCTTTTTTTTCGTTTCTGTTTTTGTGTGTTTGTGTTCGTACGCGCACAACACGTGGAAATGCCTCACGAGCGGACGCTCACAAATGCTACAACCAAACTGACGATTTATTTATTAAACCAATACACTCAGAGGAGGAAGGGAACTCGTCAATCGTCATCCGACCGCGTTTTCCCTCTCTTCGAATAATCTGCCGACAGGGCCGTATTCACATCCATATGATAATTTCATCTCTTTTGCACTTTTCATTTCATTCAATTCTTTTAGTGCGAAACAATTGTTTTCTGTTTGTATAAGTGATATATGGAAGCATATATGGAAGTATATATGAAAACAAATACTAAACTATATATGAAGATATAAAAGACATATATGGAATCATATATGGAACCAAGTATGAAAGTTTTGAACCATATATGAAGTTATATATGAGGCTATATATGGGCCCATATATAAACCATGTACTAATTTTATATAATCATATATGAATCGACATATTGAGATATATATGAACTCATATATGAAGCTATATATGGATGATTCGAATGCAAAATGATTTGAAAGATTTAGAAATGTTATAAAAATTAGAGAGATTGATCGTATCTTAAACAAATCTAACTTCTGACTTATCTTAAACGTCAAGAAGCATTGATTAGTGACATGAATTTTGGCCTTTGATGTATTGCAGTTCGAAAGATGGTAAAATGCTGAACAATCAAGAGTGTGTCATAATTGTCGAGGCCTGTTGACCTCGAAATCTTCTCTTTCCGAAATTGGATCGATAATTCCAACTGCCATTTGTTATTACAACCCTCGGTTTTTCAACATCTTTCATGCCCCCGAATTTGACAATTCCATTTTTCATCGTTTTGTGTCATTGAAAATTTCAAACTTGCCTGGTTCTAATTTGTATCAAATTTAGATTTCGTTTTTGGTGAAGACCTTCTTTCTATTTGATCGTTTGCACACAAATTAGGTGATTTTGTTTTTGGGTATACCTTATGATTAGTCGCCTGGGCAAAAGATTCTCTCAACATTCCCACTTTGGAGCTCGCGAGTTTGGCGATGGGTTCGACTTTTTTTTATGATCTTGTTTGTGTGACAATGTCAGTAGTGCAAGTTCCGCCCGGCGACACTGCAAACTGAAACGTAATCGATAATGTACACAAACATTGACAGAACTAGTGGTGGAAGAATCGTCAGAGCCACATGCCTGCACGAAGCTGCTAAAATGCTTTAGCAATGTGCTGCACGCGAATACCTTCCTCGACTTCTTTCCTAAGCGCCATCGCAAAATCGCAGACCTAGTGGGGGAGTTGGACATATAGATCCACCTCGCACCACCACCCTTTCTCTGCCCTTTTTCTTCCATCTAAAAATAAACACCCCTAAAATGAATCAAAAATCAAATGTTTATCATAACTTTATCACAAAAATGTTCCACGTTTTTCTTTTTTGCAAAACATTTAATTTTTATCGATTTTCTATTTTCGTTTTGCAAATAAATAAACAGAGTTTGTTTGTTTACTAGAAAACATAAAGAAACAATCATCCGAAGAAACATTTTTTTAAAAGTAATAAAAAGTGGGTTTTTAGAGCAAATGTATATTTATTTTTGCAGTAGTTTGTTGTGTTTTGTGGTTTTTATTTGATTAAAGTGGCGATAGGTGACGCTCGGGCAGTTAAAGGTGTGTTTACAAAGTGATAAGTTTGTGGTTGGTGTTTTCTCCATCTGGGTGAACGTCGTTCTTAGTGACATGTGTTTCCCGCGCAAAAGTGTCGTTTGTTGCTTTGTGTTTTAATTTGTTTGACGCCGACAGTTGCAAAGTGTCAAAAAAACAGTTTTATTCATTGTTGTCGTCAGTGTTAAACAGTCGAGATGGCCGAAACGGATACAGAAACTGGAACGCTAAAGATGGAGGAGAATTACCTCGATTTTCTCGATGACAATGTGAGTTGCAAAAAAAACAACCTTACTTTGTGCAAATTTTGAAAATTCAAAATCTATGCTTTGGAGTTTGTTGATTGTTGATATTTGTTTGTTATTGTTGATTTTGATTCTTGTTTTTTAGGAAGATCAAGGCACTTATACAGATAAGGTAAAAGAAATGATAAACGAAGAAAAGTACAGGCTAATCGTGGACATAAATGACGTGAGAAAAAAGTACCCCGAGAGAGCAGCCGGATTGTTGAGCAACAGTTTTGAGGAACACGAACGGTTTCAAATTGCGCTGAAAAAGTTTGTCGAAACCATCGATTCGGATTATGCTCAGAAACATTACGAGTTTCTTGTTGGATTCTCCGGCAGTTTTGGCAAAAATCACGTCTCACCAAGAACTTTAACCTCGTCATATTTAGGCAAATTGGTTTGTGCTGAAGGAATCGTTACAAAATGTAAGATTTGTTTTTTCACATGTTCAAGTTGCATTTTCTAATATGTTACAGTTCATTTATAAATGTTGCAATGTCGCAAATTGTTGATTTGCAAAATTTTCAATTGTTCATTATTGCGTTCATCTTTTACATTTGGATTTTTGTACTTTTTCAGGCACGACGGTCAAAGTGAAACCTTTGAAAACAGTTCATTACTGTCCAGCAACAAACGAATTCATAAGCAGAGAACACAAAGATTTGACTTCTTTCGCTGCTGCACCTGCATCTGGAGGGTTTCCAAAAAAGGTGAAGTTTGAATACAAACAAAAGTGAAATACTACAAAGTAGATGTAAAATGAAAGACAAATGTAACAAAAATACAACTTCAAACGTTATGTTTTGTAGGATAAAAATGAAAACCCATTGGAAATGGAATTCGGTATAAGTCACTTCAAGGATCACCAAACAATTTCTATCCAAGAATTGCCAGAGGATGCTCCACCGGGTCAGATGCCCCGTAGTTTGGACATCATCATGGACAACGATCTTGTTGACAAATGCAAACCCGGTGACAGAATCAAGGCCGTTGGAAGCTTTCGATGTCTGCCAGGAAAACACGGTGGTTACACAAGTGGTACCTTCAGGTAAAAAATCTCTTTCTCATTTTATGTTTGCTATTTTATCGAATCAAAACGCTCATTTTTTGCAATCGAACTTTTCAGAACGGTTTTGATAGCAAACAACATAATAAAAATGGACAAGGAAGCTGACTTGATGGTGGAAAATGAAGACTTAGCCAACTGTAAAAAACTTTGCAGAACTTATCGTCTGAGGATCGTTGATATTCTCAGCAAATCATTAGCACCGTCAATCTACGGTCATGAATATGTCAAAAAAGCCATCTTGTTACTCCTGCTTGGAGGTGTGGAAAGAATTTTAAAGAACGGAACGAGACTGAGAGGGTACATAAAAGAAAACGAAATTTTCGATGAAAAACACAAATGATTAAGATTCAAAAATTGACATGAATTTTTAGAGACATCAACGTACTCCTGATCGGTGATCCTTCAGTGGCCAAATCACAGCTGCTCAGGTATGTGTTGTGTACAGCTCCTCGAGCGATTCCCACAACTGGAAGAGGATCTTCGGGTGTGGGTTTAACAGCTGCTGTGACTGTGGATCAGGAATCGAGCGAACGTAGACTTGAAGCTGGTGCCATGGTTTTGGCTGACCGAGGCGTCATTTGTATCGATGAGTTTGACAAGATGACGGACATTGACAGAACTGCCATACACGAAGTTATGGAACAGGGAAGAGTCACCATCGCAAAAGCTGGCATTCACGCCACTTTGAATGCAAGATGCTCCGTTTTGGCTGCTGCAAATCCTGTTTATGGAAGAGTAAGAACCATTTTTCTGTTTTTTTCTTTGTTCCTTTTGTTATTTATATGAAAATAAGAAATGGTTAATGAAAAATTGAATGTTTCAGTACGATCCATATAAAACACCTATGGAAAATATTGGTCTACAAGATTCGTTACTGTCTCGTTTCGATTTGTTGTTTGTTCTGTTGGATAACGCTGATTCGGATTTGGACAAAATGATTAGCGACCACGTGGTTCGGATGCACAGATATAGAAGTCCTCGGGAACAAGATGGCGAGCCTCTCTCGCTTGAAGTTGGTGCTGGGATATTGAGCACGAAAAATCTTGAGATTATGGAAACAGATAGTGGGAACACTGACATTTATGAAAAGTACGATCCTCTGTTGCATGGAAATTCGAGGGCTAAAACGTAAGTTCTTGTTTCTTAACTTTTTTTCACTTTTAACAATAAAAAATTGAGGAAAAATGTAAATATGACTTGGTTTTTGTATGGGAACGTTTTAGAGACAAAATATTTACTGTTACGTTTATGCGTAAGTACATATACATTGCTAAAATGATGAAGCCAGAACTCTCCGAGGAGGCAGTAAAAGCGATTTCTGACGCGTATGCAGATCTGAGATCAAGAGAGGATGATCCGAAAAATGCGAGGGTAATTTATTGTTGTCTTATTTTTCTTTGCAAAATCGAACGAAACGTTCTGTACAACTGTTAAAATTTTCAAACTTGAGATCATTTAGTGAAAATAATAAACATTCAAAAAATTGTGTTCTTTTAGACACAACCAGTTACAGCTCGTACCCTCGAAACTCTGATTCGTTTATCAACAGCGCATGCAAAAGCAAGACTGTCGAAGAAAGTAACAATCGACGACGCGAACGCTGCAATTGAACTGGTGCAGTTTGCTTATTTCAAAGAAGTATTGCGAAAGGAGAAGAGGGCCAAACGTGTGAACAACGACAGCGAAGAAGAAGACGAGGTTGTGACCTCTGATAGAACGACCAAACGTACACGACGAGGTGCGTCTCAGACACCCGACGACACGAACGATGTTTATGCTTACACAGAAGAGGAGGAAGATTCGCAACCTCAAAGACCTCAAGCGAGGGCAACTCGTCAAAAACCCGCTGAACAAACTGTCGTTGACGAAGAATCTGCAATGGAAACTGAAACTCCAGTCGAATCTGAAACTCCAGTTGAATCTGAACCTGTTACAGTTTCACCGGAAAAGTTAGTTTTTGGGACAAATATTTTTAGTTTCAAGTTTATTCTTGTTAAAATGTGACGATGAATATTGTTTTGTCTTTTCAGATACAAAATGTTCTTGAAATATTTGAACGAACTTTTCACAGCGACAAGATCGGAATCGTTGGAGATCAACCAAGTCGAGGATTTTGTACAGAAAAAGAATCCCGGCTTTTCCAAGGAAGAGATTCGTGCCGCGCTGGAAATGATGTCTACAGAAAACAGTATCATGATTGCCGGCAACGAAATCATGCGAATTTAAATAAGTCGCTTCTGTTTAGAATCTCAAGTGCCTGTTTACTGTGTCTTGATTAGTTTTAGAATTTTGTATTTCGTCCTAAATTATAAAAGTCCTCTAAGATTGTCGTAACTATTAGATTTGTTAATTAAACTTTTTATACCATTTTTCATAACTTGCTTCTATTCATTTCATTATCCTTACTTTGGAAAACTTTAATTTAAAAGTTTTACAATTTTGATTATAGATTTGAATTCAAAATTGCTGAGTTTCCCGCCACATGTTAGTTCAAGTGGCGCTTCAATCGGTCATATTCGCGCGCGAATTTGCGAGAAACTGCAAAAAAGAAATTAGCAACATTAAACAAACTATAAAATGTGTTGAATAATACATATTTTGCAACTGGTCATTTTTTATTTTCGAACAAATTAGTTCACAAATTATTATTATTGTACAAACAAACTCATTTTGTTTGTATTTGTTATAAAAATAGGATTTTGAATGTTATTTTTCTGATGTTTGTTAGTTTCAATCTGGTTTATTGTTGATTTTCAAAACCCCTATTATCTACTGTAATATCAAAACTTAGTATGCCAGATCGTATTGTGCGACGTGTTACGAATGAGTGAATGCGATTCGAGGGTTGGTATAAAAATGAGCTGAAAAAAAAACTGAACTTGAAAGAAGTTTTGCTTTATCGTCGTTATTAGTATTAGAACCCACATTATTTTCCAAATGGAAAAATTTAATCATCCGTGTCACAAATATGACTTTCTTACATTCTTTCAAAGCGCATTCGCCACTAAATTTATTCCCATATTGTCAGCTTTTCAAGTCAAAACAATTTTTTATTGAACATAAAAAAAACTTTTTCAACATGAAAACTTTTTTACTGCAAATATTTCTCTCAGTTACTGTACAAGCTTAGAACAGTTTTTAGTACTTCAATTGTTTTTATAGTTAATTACAAAAACATCTGAACAACGTTCGAACATGATTGGTGTAACCATAACTACAAAAATGGTAACTTTAAATGTTTACTTACTACATTTGAACGAGACCCAAGTTCAAGTCCTTAAAAATTTGTTAATAAGTTTCAGTGTGGACATTTTTTAAAGGTTTTATATTTAAATTTATTGAAATAAACTTAGAATTTTGCATAAAATGAAATATGAAATAGCCAAAAACAAATGAAGACAAGTTTGTGATGAAACAAATGTTCGAAATTGATCGGTTCTTAAGAAGGCCAATTTATAGCCCTGCGAAACAAGCATTCCAACTATAGGCGTACAAATATAAAATATAAGCTCAATATCCATTAGTGCAATGTACCTACGAGATGCGAGCCACCACGGCGGAAACACATGGACCAGTACACAAAGAGCGCATTAACCAAACTCATAAAATCAAAACAACTTGCTTTCTCGCCACGAACTTTTCTTTTTTTCCAATTTACCTCGCTCGCTATTTATTCTCAACCAACTTTGCTCTGTCGCAAATTTTCGATCGTTCAAACGTTAACAAACAAAATGGCGCGGCAAATAATGCTGTTTTATTTTGCTTCGTTTTATTAGATTATCAAATGGAATAAATTAAATTGAAAATAATTTTACGCTCAAGAAATTAAATTAACATTTAATCATATAGAGTAAATGAAGCTTTAGTTAATGGTGCTCCTGACAGAAACTTTTTCATCTTTTCACACCACAGTACAAACAGTGGATCTACATCAGCGGCACTAATTTAAATGATACGCCACATAAACGATAAATATGGCGTTGCTACCGTGAACATCATGCATTGTGATACATTTTAACTTATAACGATGCTTCCGTTTTTTTTTTCTTTTTTTTTCTTTCGCCTTAACAATGTAACATGACTTTTGTTCACACAAACCTTTGATCTCGAGTTCTTTCCACTCCTTTTTCTTTCTTGACAAATTTTTAACTCGGTTGAAACAAAAAAATTTTTCACTTTGAGTTTAGTTTTTTAGTTCTGGTTTAATTTTGATTTTTGTTGCAAGATTCGTTTATTGATATCGCTTGATTGTGTGCGTGAGAACATGATGTTCGAAAATTTGAAGTTTTTTTGCGAGGGAAATGTGGTTTGATTGCGCTTCTTTGATGGGTATGTTTGTATCTGGTGCGATGGGTGGTATAAGAATTTCTTTTGATTTTAAAAGTTTAATCTTTTCGATTTTCTGCGGCAGTTACAGCGCGTCGAATGATTCCGCTAATCCCACTTTGTCACGGATACGCTCGTGTTCGAAACTAATCTAACATTGTCTTTTTTACGTCCTTCTTGTACTGTAGCTCGTGCGTTCCCAACTTCATCCTTTTTTGATACCAAATATTTTCAGATTTTCTCTTATCACTTTTTCAATCTCCGCAAAACAACATTTGTATCTCAGAGAGAACAAAATCCACTGATTTACTCAAATACAACATTTTAGAAAACTGAATTCCAAAACTGTATCTCAAATTTTTAGGTTCTGATAATCCAAAATTTGTTATCAACGACAGAAAACTAAATTGAAAGTTGCGAAACATTGTTTGAAATTGTAAACAACTTTTGGATCAGTGAACAATTGTTTATTGTTTCAAAACCAGTTGTTTTTCATCAATTAATTTTTTTTTTGATTGAAAAAATGATTTTCGGTCGGTTTCGCGGCACGATGATATTTCCATTGATCGAGATGCAGCGCTTCGGACCGGGCCAATGAATTCCCTAACAATTTTTCTCGCCGACTGGTCTGCGGGCCTCCTTTTGACGCTTTGAACTCTAACCGCTCGCTGACCGATCCTTACGGTAATCACGAGATACTGCCACGCCTCAAAAAACACCTTTGCTAATCTCTATCTCACTCTAAGAACTTTTTTCTCTCTCTCAGTTTGTATTTCCCAAACCCTTTTTTTTTTCACTATCTTCATATTGTTTTTGCACTTCAATAATATCGCGAAAACAAATCAACAATCACACAATGAACAACACCATTTAAAATGCTATTTATTTAACAAATCTTTTAACACCTTCTTTTTCACTCTTTTTCACTCTATCACAAACTGATGGAATATATATATTCCATCAGGATAGTGAAAAACATCTACTTAGTAGAAAAAATGAGCATCAAGAATGTTACTTAACAAATAGGAGTAGAAAGGACGGATTAGAGAAAATGGAAATGATGAAATTTCGTTATCTCTTTGGGCAATACATTTTTGCATTTTGGAACGATATAGGGAATTCGTCTGGTTGATGTATCTATTCACACATTGAATTATTAAATGAGTGAATGCCATTTTCTCGTTGTTGAGGATATCCAACTCATCGGTAAAATTAATCCTAAATTGGTCTAGTTCGTTTGCAGCCTGTAAATAACATTTCAGTTCCAAAGTTTTTACAGTTCTCGAATGAAACGAATTTTGCTTAGTTGAGTTTTCAATTACCTTTGTTTCATTATCTTTACATCGCTGAACATGTCCCTCAAAAGACTGCAATAATTGTTTGTAATAATTAACGTCCAACATTTTGTACATTTCTTTCGAACAAATCACAAGGTTTTTCTTGAATGGGAACTTTTTGCCTAGCAGTTGCATACAATCGATAACCAGTTGGCTGTCAGTATTGTTCTTGGTAGACACCTTGTTGGCAAAGGTTTTCGCTACTTCTTTGGGGAAATTTTGTTTCCAAGTGTCCAGTAGTTCCTTAAAAGTGTCTGTACTTATCCATCGCTCATAATCATGACTAATTAAGTTACACCTATTTCGAAACTAAAATCAAATACAAAATTAACATTTCTCTCTGTTCTGATTTGGCACTGTAATTGTATCTTACATATTTTAAAGTTGCATTTTCGTTTGCAGCCTTGTAACCAGGTTCTTTCACATTTTCTTTGAATTCTGATTTGGTTTCCATTTCAGCTGGTTTTGTACTGTTAGAAACAATTCCTGGACTCAAACTAGTAGTTTTGATTTCGGAACTGTAACCCAAATTTTGCCTTTCATTCTCTGGTGCTTCAGTAGTAGATGATACAATGTTAATCAATTTTGTCAAGTTTGGCATAGTCAGTGGTAGGAAATGCGCGCCTAGTTTTTCTGCATGAGGACTTTCTGTCGTTGCACTTTTATTTTCTTGGACATCTCCAGTATTTTTGCATAAATAGTTAAACGATATTGTAAGATTGTTAAAGTGGAATACCAGAAATGTAGTCTGAAACAGTGTCAACAATGTTTTTGGTTATAAACAAAAAAAAATATATGATGAAGGAACTGCATACTAACCACACAAATTGTAATGAATATAAGGGAAATAATGGCAGCGGCGAGTGTCAACTTCTTCATCCTCAAATTTGTCACCTACACATCTATGATAACAATTAATTATTAAGCCTATGATGGACGAGTAAAAATTGTTATTTTATAAAACTGAGCCAAAATGAATTCGTATTCTCAATTTATAGAGTTTGTTGAAGTTTTCAAAAATGATTTCTGCGAAAGCATTAAATTGTGACTCAAAATGTCGACATGTTTTATTGTTAATTATTAAATCATTGAACAACATTAAAAGATGCCAAATAAGGAGAGATGATTCATATTGTCAATTAAATGTTGGGAACATTGAATGTACATTTCCCGAACACTTTTTTCACCCTCTTTATGTTGTTTTGCAACTTAACAAATAAGTTTACATTTGAAATTCATTTATTACTATTATTACATTAAGATTTTTACAATTTTCTTTCAATTTTTCAAACTGATTTGTCCTTTTGAGCCATACAATAGCGTATTCTGGAATCATCCAGAAGTTTAGCGCGGTCAACATTTGTACATTCAATTATTGACGTTAAAACCGATTTTTCTCCTTCGAGGACAAGTGTGAGGATATTTGTCTCGGTGATGAAATCCTTCCTGAATTGTTCCAGTCTTTTTTCAGCCTTAAAATAAGAAAAATGACATTTTAACAATTTCAATTTGAATTTTTTACTCAACTTTGTTCAATTTGTTTTTCAAATGAAACGAATTTCGCTCAGATGATGTTTTAAGTTACCCCTGTGTCATTAGCTTCGCATTGATGAACATATTTTGTCATAGGATCCTTTACGTATTTGACATATCTATCATCCAACAATTTGTTCATTCGTTCCAAACAAATTTTAAGTTTCTCTTCGATTTGTACATTTCTTTCTAGACAATCTTTAACTCTTTTTTCATAAATATTTTTCCTGAAGTTTTGTGTCAAAATAGTGTGCTTTCCTTGTAAAATACCCTTTTCTATCCAGCGATTATAATCATAAATAATTAAATTACATAATTTTTGAAACTGAAAAATCGAATAAAATTAACATTTGTGTCTGTTTCGAGTTGCCACAGTGATTGTTCGTCAAAAATCTTACTTTACTTAAAGTAGAAGTCTTATTTTCAATACTGTAACTAGGTTCCTCCACTTTACTTTTGGTTTCAGATTCAGTTTCAGTTTCGACTGGTTTTATAGAGCTAGAACCAATTTCTAATTTTGAGGTAGAAGTTGCTGTTGTTGTTGGTAATAAAATTTCAACTGGTTTTCTGGTGTTGGAATTAATTTCTGGTTTCAAGGTAGAGGTTTTGTTTTCGGTACTGAAATCAAGTTTTTTTGGTAAATCTGCAGTTTTAATTTCAGTTGGTTCTGTAGAATGAAAACTTATTTCCGAGCTTGAAGTGGTAGTTTTGAGTTTATTGCTGTGATTAAATTTTCGTTATATACACTTTGCTGTGACCAGCGTTTTTGTTGTAGAACGATTTTATCAAATTGTTGAAGAAGAATACCAAAGGTATTGTCTGAAACACAAAAGTATAGCAATTATTCTCGATTGTAAATCGTTAATATTAATTACAAGTTATATGATAAAGAAAGTTGTTTACTTACAATACAAACTGCAAAGATTAAGAGAAAAATAATGCCTGCGGCGATTGTCAACTTCTTCATTGTCAAATGTGTTTCAAATTCGACAAGTAGACATTTATTTTTTCATAAAACTGAACCTAAAATGAATTCGTATACTCAATTTATAGAATTTCTGTCTCTTTGATTGATTCTAAAACGATTCTGTGAAAACGTTAAAATTGTAAAATTGTGATCAAGACTAAAAAATGATTATTAAATGAGGACAGATGATAGATGTTCCTGACTAAATGTTTGAAAAATTTGCAACTCTACAAAATGTACTATTTAAACTATTTAACATTTATTAAACAAACATCCTTACACAAACTTTTTTCTCACTTTTTCAAACGAATTTAATTACTGACATTCAAAAAGATTTCTCGTTGTAGAGGATTCGCAATTCGGCAGTGAAATCCCTCCTAAACTGTTTCATTTCGTTTGCAGCCTGTAAATAACATTTTGCGTTGAAAACTCTGATTTGTTATTTCGAATAAAATGAATTTCGCTCAGAAGATTTTATAATTTACCGTTCTGTTACCGCGATTACATTGCTGAACATACTTAAAGACAGAATTCCTTAAATTTTTAAGATAATTATTGTCCAACAATTCGTAAAGCGCTTTCAGACAAATTTTAAGGTTCTCCTCAAATTGGAAAGTGCTGCCTAGCAGTTTTGCACAATCTTTAACTCGTTGGTTATCAGTATTGTAATGCATGTCTTCAGGGAAATTTCGTTTCCAAGTGTTCAGTAGTGTTTCAAAAACACCCGTTCTTCTCCATTGTTCATAATTATTCAATGCATTACACATATCCTGAAACTAAAAACAAATAAAAAAACATTTCTGACTGCTTCAATTTGGCACTTTAATTGCATCGCAAAAAATCTTACATCTTTTGAAGAAATATTTGTAACAGTAGTCGTTATTGATTTCAGAGTAGTAGTTACATTTTCACTACTGTAACCAGGTACTGCCACTATTTCTTCGGGTACAAATTTGGTACTAACTGGTTGTACAAAGTTCAAACTAATTTCTAAGTTTAAAGTTGTAGTTTTGTTTTACAGGAACCAAACTTTTTCTCTTCTTTCTCCGGTGTTTTAGTAGTAAATAATAAAATGCTGATTAATTTTTCACTGCTAGGACTATTTATCATTTCACTTTCATCCTCTTTGTTATCACCAACGTTTATGTTGTTAAACAATATTGTTACGTTGTTAAAGTGAACCAGTGAAAATTTTGCCTAAAACAGAATGAAATTTGTTCTTAGTTATATGTTATTAATTATAATAAACAAATGTATGACGAAGGAAGTTGCGTACTCACCACACAAATTGCAACGATTAAGAGAAAAATAATGACAGCGGCGATGGCCAACTTTTTCATTGTCAAGGCGTACTTTAAATTTGTAATATACACATCCATTGAAACAATAAGTGTATATAAAACTGAACTTAAATCCGATTTGTAATGTCAATTTATAGAACTTGTTAAGGTTTTTACAATGATTTGTGGTAAAACATTAAAATTTTGACTGAAAATAATGAAACGTATTATGAATGTGATTATCAAATCGTAATTATTAAGTAACACTGATAAATGATTACCTAATGAAAATTGACGTTAGATGTTTAAGACTAAATTTTGTGTAATCTTTGAAAGTCCCAGAAAGTTGTACGAGGATTGAAATTTGTTTAATTTTGCATAAATTGGTCATATCAATTTGCATTTGTATAAAATTGAAAATTCGTTACAAAAGTTGTTCATTGTTTCTCGCACAGTAAGAAACTGGGTGTAACATTCGGGATATGCATTTTGCTTAAACGGTTAGCACCAAAGTTTTTATATATTGTTCGCCTGACTCGAATCAACTAGTAATGCAGCTGGATAGGCAGTTACATGCCAGGCGAGATAATTACAGAGCGCTTTTGAACCGCCAAGTCAAACAACCTAAACATCAGTCTCTCGTTTCACCATAAATGTTCATTCGTGTTTGTGCGAAGGCTGAATATTTACAACCGTACTTTAATTTTTGCAATATGCTTTGCGCAAATTCCCCTGACTCGAACTGCGTACAATTTTTCATCAAAACGAAAATTTTCACAACCGAAACAATGAAACTGAACAGTTGCATCAGCTCGGTGCGCAATTTATTTTTCGGACAAATGAAAATGAGGATAAGTTGGCGCTTAGTTGTAATTTTTGTGAAATTACAGACAGAGTAATTGTTAATAGAGAAGAACTAGGGAATGCTCTGGAGGAGATCATGTATGTGCGAAAGATGAAAGGATGAAAGGCATTCCGCCTTGAGCGTTTCTCTGCCTCTTAACTCGAAGCCGCTGCCGCCGCTGTGTCTGGTCATCAACACCCGAGTCTCGAGAACGTTTCACCTTGCCCTTACCTACTCATCTTCGCATTATCCATCTCTCTCCTTGTGATTCTCCCAACTGAATTTCTACCTTGTTGCACCTTCTTACTTCCATTAGCGTATATTTCGTTGCGTCTTCCACTTCATCCTCCGTCCTTGTCCATCCTTATCTTTTCTTTTCTTAACCCTTCGGCTATAGATACTCTTATACACAAACTGTCTATAACCAACTCTCACCTTTCTTGATGGATGGAATTCCTCACCATAACTGCCGCCACGAAACCGAACCAGAAAATATTAGCTCCATAGAAACATCAATGCTCCTTTTTTTACCTACAACCACTTTTTTATCAACCTTGCTCTACAACACTACCTCATACCAACTTTTCAATTTCAGTCTCAATTTTTTTCAACCTTTTCATTCAAACTAAAGTCTAACATTTTTGATTAGTTTGGTGTCCAACAAAAGCGAAACTTCAATTGAAAAGTGACCATTGAATTTGTTGTTTTAATCTTAGAAAGTGACGAATTTAGGTTGATTGTTATTTTTGGAAAAGTTAATCCCCTTTTTTTTCGTTTGTTACAGAAACTGTTACGGCTGATGGTAATTCGACACCAAATGGTACAAAGTGAGTCAGTTCATAGCGATATCGCACCCTGTAATTTTTGAACGCTAATGAGGAATTTAGTGCGTTATTTAATTTAAAGTGATCAGTTAAGACGGTTCATGAGTTTGTGCGTATATTTTTGTACGCACCTGCTCCATCTCCGCTATTGCCAATAGCGCATCGAGCTGAAATCATGTAAGGTTCCGACTTGCACCAATTGTTTTGCCACTGTCCATCGGTTCCTTTTTTTTTCCAACTCCAAAGTAAGCCCAACGTATTATTTTGGGTCAGAAATAAACTTTCGCGATCGTATCTACAAAGTTGGATCATTTTTTTGCAAACAAAATTTTTTCATCTGTGAGATATCTTGGAGACTTAAAGTCAAGCAAAATTTTAAGTTTAATTGGTTTTTGACTGTTTTGAAGCTGCAAGTTAAAAGATCATTTATAAAAAAACTGATGGGGTTGATGGAAAAGAAAAATGTAAGAAACAGTAATTGATAAAAGACAATAAAATGTGATTCGGTGTCCTATAAAGGCCACACACCGAGACGAATTATATCCCTCTGTTAGAACCACCCTATTTATGTACATACAGGACATTTAGGAGAGGTCTATAATAGGATTTAATAACATTTGTCCAAGTAAAGATTTATATGGGTTAAAATGTTGAGCTCGTACAAAGTGTATAAAACTCTCATGAAGTTATATCAGGAACCAAAACATGAAAAATTGTTAACTAAAAATTTCTAATCGCGAATTCAAAAACCATAACTAAATAGTAGTTTGAGAACATATCCAACTCGTTCAAATGATGGGTTGGAGCTGGCCAGTCGATACTATTTTTACAATTGAACAAAACTGGGACGCGACGATGTTTGGGCATTAAATGAAAACTGGGAGTAAAAGTTTTTCGAAAAATATCGCGCGCAGAGCCTTGAAGTGTGTTGAAAAAAAGGATGAAAAGAATAAGTATGGAAGAAGAAGGGAAAAAAAAAGAGTTCGGAACGGGGCAATGCAGTTGGAGCAATGATTTCGCGGAGTGCGCAACAAGACAGAGTTAGGTAGGCAGGCAAGCAAGCTTTCGGAGAGGCGAGCAGGCAGGCAGTCAAGCGAGTTCTGAGATCGTAGCTGTGAGCTGCGGACTATCCTATAATTACGAGTAACTCAGCCACATTTGCGTTGATCCGACACCTTAAAGATAGCATTTAGCGGCCCCTTTCATCTCCGCGGCAAACAAACCAATTTATACCGCAGGCCGCTTTGTGTTCGAGCGAAGGGCGTGCCCCGCCCCAAACTAAGACGAGCTCTAGTACGATTCTCGTCTTTCTTCTGCTTATCCCTATCCTTTCTCCTCGCGGTTGGCGCGGAGCAGCACCTTCTGCCCTGCACGTTCATCGGCCTCCTTCCTCTCTCCTAGTCGCTCAAACCAACAACGCCGCGCCGCGTCAATTATTAGATTGACTGGCGCGCAACTATTTTTCTCAGTTCCTCATTGCTTCTTTCACTTTCGCGCCAACCCATGCGCCTTTCTCGCTCGCCAAACTACGTCAACCTTAAACATACGCTTAGCCAAGCTTTTGCCACATTTTTATCCTCGACTTCCACTCCTCTCGGTAGCGCCATTTCACGATCTACCTTATTCCAACTTGATTCAATGTTCCAAACCTCCTAATTGAAACTTGCAACAAAAATACGCCGTTTTGTTTTCGGCTGCATTGACGGCATTTCGTCTGTCCTGCTAATACCATCATTGTCACGTCAATCACAATGAGATTTTCAATTCGCCTCGTTGACTTTTGCGAAAACCTTTCAGCATCACGAACTATCAACCTGATGGGTTTCTATTTCAAACTCGAATTGAGCGGAATGAAAAACGTGCTTCGCGATTTGCTTTCAACTTGTGTATTAAAATGACACGAGCAGTTTGATCAAATTCGTTTTCAAGCTGAACAAGGTACTTTGGCAAAGAAAGAAAACAAGAGTTGAAGTTGATAATGTGCTTTGAAAACAGCGAGGTTGAAAAAGTAGCGGATGTTTATGTTTTTTGTTTGACATGAAAAAGATGGATTTTACAAATGAGACGAAACCGTCAGCGTGAACGTTCGCATGAAAGGTCAGTGTGTTGTGGGCCTCCTATGATTTATAGTGATCATCCTTTTACCGCGTCGGGCTTAGTTGAAACGGATTCTCCTACTTCGAGGCTAAGAGAATTGGGCAGATAAAGAAAGCGCGAAAGAAATGAGCAGGACAAAAACAAAAAAGGGAACGAAAAAAATGAGCGCGTTTCGGCGTTCACGGTTTTGTACACACACAAAGGAATACCAACACCGCCCGTGTACCAACCAGACAGCGTGGCTCGTCTGCGCATTAATATACCAGATAATACAATGTATAAGAATCAGATTCTCATCATACACCAAGTCCGACTTTATATTTCGTATCCTTCCTTCTTCTCTGTTTTTTTTCTTACCTGCCGTTATACCAATTGTTTGCAACTTTCAAACGGTTACTAATGTGGACGGAAATGCAACGATATTTTTGTGATTCGCTTTTTTTTTGGTTTCGAAAAGCGAGAACGACAGTTCGAATTGTGATGAAAGTTTTTGTGGTCGAAACACTTTAGATGATGAATTTGTGTCAATTTTAATGAGACGATTTTGGGCCAGGGCTTTCTTACAAAGTTGGCTACATTTCAGCGCCTTGAAATTAGTGGTTGAAGTATAACAAATATTTGAGTCTTCAAGGTAGGTAGGCTTGGGAGACGTCATTATTAGATGTCACAAATTTGAGCCGAAATGGTCATTTTATCATTCGCACTCACAATGCTTACTTTCAAAGTGAAACGAGGAAAATTATGAGAAAAGAATGAAAGATTTGAAAAGTGTTTTGCTGCACGCTTTCGGTCCGAGGATATGGAAATTGATTTCACGTTAGTTGTTTTTATTGTCTTGTGGCTGAAAAATGGATAACAGTCGATTTTGAAAAATGCATGTATACTAAAAAGATCTGTACTCTATCACTCGATATCTTAAGCAAGATCTTGTGTTCTAAAGTTGGCGTGAAATATATCTCAGGTAATATCTCATAAGATGTGCAGTTTCAGAATATCAGGTAAGCGCAGGAATCTTGTATGAAATCTTACGAAAGATCTCATACCAGATATCACAGCATTTTGATTGACCTGAAATTCTGATTTGATTTAAAAGCATAACTCGGCGCTTATTATATTTATCAAGTTGAAAAACATCGACTAAAATTTTTTCAGTTCGGCTTTTCAATTAGAATGAAGTCATAATGAATGCGCGCTGTTTGTGCAAACTTTTTGCACCAAAAAGGAAATCGTGTTTTGAATCGTAAAGTTGGGAAGAATGTTTGAACGATGGTTTGGTTAAAGTTGAAATAATGAAGCATAGAGCAAGTAACGCGTGAATAATAGGAGGAGCATAAAGTTTGGAGTTTATGTTGTACAAGATACGGTTTGAACGATTCTATAAAAGCGCGAGGGAAGCAGCACAATGTAAAGTGAATGATTTTTTTTTGTAAGTCAGTTTTTTAATGGATTTTGATGCGGTCGTACGAAACGAGCAATTTATTAGTAACGTTAACTGTTGAATTCAGAGTGAATTAGTTACGGGTATTGGATGATAGGCGCTTAACGCATATGTCGCGGATTAGAATAAGGGCTGCTCAATTTTACGACGTTATCCCCTACTTTGGCCACGCGAAAATACGTTTATAACGTGAATATAATAGAGTTTGCGTCCCCACATTATTCAAGCCTCCCACTCTACTTTCTCGTTTCGTTATATAAATTCGGAACATTGTGTACATGTACAATATAAAGCCACGGGTTATATATACAGATTCATTGGTTTTCTCCCTGTAGACCGCATAGCTGACACCCATGACGACAAATTCGACACGATCCAGCACAACTCAGTATACACATTCTGACTACAACCCTACTGTTACAGTCACGGACGTCGCTTATAATCATCATTTTGCTACTATCCCAAATATGTCCACCATTATAAGGTCAAATTCAATTATTCAATCCGTATTTCATTATTACTCACACCGTTCGCGTTCTTCTTATCTAATTGGATCATTTATCACACCAAATTTTGCTCTCTAATTCGTTCTAGACGCACAAACAGACAGGATTTAAAGCAAGTTTTCTAGTCAGCCTTCTAACGAAGTTTAATTTCTCTCAATTCCAAATTATTTATGTTAGGACAAATGTTTTACTTGAAATAGTTTTCGACTTGCTCGTTTGTGATTCAAAATGTTGTTTACAAGAATTGTCCTCGACAGAAATTTGTGAAAAATCTGTTCAATTTCATTTAAATATCATTTTTTTTTCAAATAATTGATTACAGAAGCAGAAAAAACAACTTTGTCCAATTTTTCAAAGTGTTTATGCAAATCATGAAAATCATTACATGAAAGATTATTGTATCATGTTGCAAATTGCATGAAAAGTTTAATTAATTGATTATAATTAAAATGTGCAAAACCAGTTTCATGAATTGGCACATTAACGGGTTGATTTTTGAACGACATATATCAATCATTCATAACACTTGAATCATTGAGGAGTTGCTTGTCAATTCTTGCGGCTTAAATGTTTAAACTCGTGAATATTTGAATAAACTTTGACTGTCGTGTTTGATAACAATATTACAAGTTTGAACAAGAAAGGGTTGCGAGAAAATAACCCTTCATTGGAAAGAAAGGAATTTTTAATGAAATATCGGGGGTGGTTTACGAGAAAAACTGAAATGTGGTCAGTCATCTATAGTCGTACGAGTTTTATTGCAAAAACGTCTCAATTTTTGTTTGAGTAACAATTCTGATATTTGTGCATTTCTGTAGACAATAATTTTGTTCGTGTTTTTTTATGCTCCTCGCTCAGGAGTTGATTTGAACTAGTAATTTCGCATGGCATTATTGTCATAAAGCCCGATGTGCATTTGTTACGTAATAAAGTACATTTTCTGTAAAGTTCCTTGAATTCAATTCATTAGAAAATAATACAGCACGCTATGGAAATTCCTTATTTTGTGCGCTACACTTATTCTTATATAAGCCAACTCATCGTGAAGGAAATAGAGGTGCATTGACCAAGGAGCTTCACTCTGCGTTGCATTTTTTTGTATATAAATGAACAATAGTCATGAAAACAAATTGCAGTTTGTTTTCATCTAGACCATGGTCTTCGCAGGATCCTATTGATTTGGCACGATATCATTTTAAACAGTATCATTACTAAGTCATGTTTCAGTTCTTTTTTTTTCAGCTAAATATTACTCCATAGTCAAACACAGTTTCAAGAAATATTTGTTTAAAAATCGTACTTGTAAATGTGTGTAAAGTTTACTTACCTATAGTTCAGTTTATGAAATGATAAACGGGGAATGTTTTTCAAACGAAATCTCATGAAGTAGAAAAAAGTCAAACAGTAAATTGAAACGACGTAGAAATTATTTTGCTGAGACGATTATTAGTATTAGTGAATTTTGAATTAAGAAAACTCATGCACGTACAAAATTTAAGAAAGAAGAAATAACAACGTATTTATTTAAATAATAATACAATAAGTTACAATTTCTTAAATAATAAAACAATTGGAATTAAATTTTATGTACAATAATTTATTTTGTTCTACGATTACAAATAGTTGTAAGTGAATGGATACACGTATGATGAATATACGTAATCAACCGTGTGAAGAGTTAATGTCTACGTTTCATATTGTCGGCAATACAAATTTCAGACATTTTCGAATCCAGGATCAATTAAATGTACAGTCGTTTTCTGTTCCTCAGCAGACGTATGGTTCGTAAGCTGCGTAAATAAACAAAATATATAAATACAACTTTCAAGATTCGATATCGTACAGATTAGCGCACAAAAATTATGCATAAAACAATTTAAGCCATACGATCATACGTATAGTCAAAGTTTCTTAGTATAAATGGATTTTAGTAGGGATTTGTTTTTATTGTTACTTCTATATTTTATGTACAATCATTTCCAACGGCGGAATTTTACGTGCTAAACATCTATTAAACGATACAGTTTTTACCTGATACCGTTTACCTGTCAAATAAAATAATTTATCAAAATTTACAGATCGTATCTCTCATTTCTACAGAGTAAATTAGAAACTGACCATCATGTACAAATTAGCACTTGCCCAAAAGTAATTATATTACAGGAAATTCACGTATGACGGAAGTAAAATTTATATATGGCCCTAATTATGTGTCATATATGCTACTATACATTACATTACATTGTTCAAAGAATCCTCATATATGCAATCATGTTCGTCATGAGCACATACAAAATGGCATACGTGTCACTTACAATTTCGTTTAGTATTTTCGTTTAGAAACAATTTCGGTCATTTATCGAAATTCAAATCATAGAATATAATAACAGAAGTAAATAGAAATATTCAGAGACAAACTAATATTTCTGAAGACTGTAACAATCAACCGCAAATTACTTACATTGTTCATTATTCTATCAGATCCACAAATGCAATTGGTTCGTTGTTCAAACAAGCTCATTGCTTTGGCACAATAAAATGATACGTTTCAACTTATAAAAACGATGTAGCTCGGAACATCGACCTAACAATAAACAAAAGTTATTCTTAAAAATGGAGTTTTCGAACTGAATGAATACCATTGGAACAAGATTTTGCTTTTGAATTACTCGCAGTGAACACCTAAATCTTTTCGTTGATATCTTTTACTTTACAAAAGTATGTTTACAAATTCCTATCACTAGTCATCTGAAGCAATGCTAGTAATTTCTTTTCAATCAATTTGAATTCCAATCTCGGTTAATAAATTGGTTCCTATTAATATTCTGTAACTGCATTACGCAAAGATAGCACAATTATAGTGGATATAACTTATTTACTCATTAAAAAACATGAAACTAAATCGATTGATCTGCATTTTATCGAACTTTTATATCAATAGAAAAGTTTAACGGCGTATAAAATAGTAAAACATAATTCCAATGCATAATAATTTTGATAGCGAATGTCGAACTCACAGTTAGTATTCGAAATTCAATTTATGGAAAAATAATTGTTACATTCGTTGCGTGGTCATGGTGTGATACATACATTTATTAATTTCAACATGAAACCTAAACTGTTCGTTTTTATTGATTTCTAAAAATCTGAAAGATGTTTCTTTTATGCGGGAAGCAAACGTGAAAGTTCTTTGCAGGTATACATTTCCCCACTCCTCCAATCGATATTTGAGCAATAATTAATAAACATGTGCTGCCAATTATTTCAAATAAACCATGTATAGCACCCCTAGAAGCAATTTCCTATCATATTTGTTACAACTTTTTTGTAATATTGATTGAATATGTAAAAAATTATGGATCATTTCATAATTAAGTTGTATTTGCTGTAATTCTGAACGAAATTTATCCTATTCAGTGAGCAATATATTTATGTGAATACTTTCACAATCAACTATTTACATACGTGATACTCTAACGGTTCGCTTATAACGCAACAATTTTACACAATAAAAATGATCTTTCAACTACATACTCGCTGTGTACATATATCTCGACTAATCTTGATAATTTCAATCTTATTCAGTGTGATAGTTACTACCACCGCGAATGTCAATTTACATGGAAATTTGATTGTTTCAATCAATCCACCGTTTTGTATCCTTTTTCCTCATTTTATTTTATTCGAATTTTGTCTATGAAAGATCTTTTTCACGGTCAATAAGCGTAAAACATTATTTCAAAAATGAATTCTGAAACGTAATTAAATTAAGGAATCACAATTTAGCAATATGAACTTTGTATGGCTGAAGTTGAATGCCCTAAACCGTAAACAAAAAAGTATTGAGTGTACGTAAGAAAAATTTTAGAATGCAAATTGTTCGATCCTCACTACTATATCACAAAAATTGAAAACTATATGGACAATCTTGCATACAGTTTTGTCTTAAAAGTAATAATAATGTTGAAAGAAATCATTGATCAAATTTCTACAAGAAATCCATACGTGAAAATGTACTTCTAACGGAGAAATCAAAGTTCAATACACGCTAATAACACAGCTGATTCTTTTCACTTTTGTTATACTCGTTTCACGAAAACAGTAGTAATTTTTCTGCAAATTGCGCGTTTCGTATTGATTGAATTTTAAGCGTACTCAATGAAAATGAAAATTTATGTGCAATTATGTATATTCAGTATTAAATTTAAATTTTAAACTTTGCAATTAAGTTTTCTTGGAATGCAACAGAGTTAGCTTTGCAGTGATCGAAAAGAAGAACGAGACACTTGGAAAAATATCACAAACAATTCATACTTCAAGATGGTCAGACGTATAATACAACGAAAGCAGAACTTGCTTGTTAAAATTGCAAAAAGTACAACATCAAGTTGGTCGATTATGAAAATATCAAGTAACGAATTTTCCGTTTCATTCAACGCAAATTAGCGGAGGCGAAAAAAATTGAATCAATCAATGATCAAAGGCGTAAAACGACGAACAAACTTTAATCGGTCCATACGTCCAATCAATCTCGTGACACCAAATGAACTTTTTTAATCGGTTCGATAATTACAAGCTGACGGTATACAAGTAATAAAAATATGTTAATGTCATTTGTTTATGTTGACACATGGTCTCATCAATGTCCAGATTGCTTTTTTTCTTCTCACTACAAACGTCAAGCAACTACAGATCGATTATCATATAATTTATTGACTACCACGTTATTTAAGTTATTGTAGCCCTATAAGAGGATCTCGCGACTTTCGACGTACTTAATACTGAAGTATTCGTCAACGGATAACTAGACACGTACAATGATTTGGGTACAAGTAAGCCGGAGCTCCTGTCCGAATACTCGTCATCGTTCTGCTTAGCCGAACTACTCTCGTTGTCATCCGGGGCAATGATGTTTTCAATAGTGAATGGTTTTTTCGTCTTCTTGCCGACTGCGGAGTCACCAGAGCGTAGGTTAGTGATGCTTTGGAGGTCCAAATTAGTCGAGCTCGGCGAGTCATGAAGCGACCCATCCGATCCATTAATTACACTATCAGGAACGAAATTGGACGTCTCAGCTGAGTGTGTAATCGGCGACTGCGAGCTCGTTGAATTCGCTATGCTCACCGCGTGCTCCTTCGCGTAATTTTTCGGGCACTCCGTTGACGAGTAGAAGCTGCTCCGACTGTACCGATTGAAGTTGTCGTGACCGGCGAGTCGCGACTCAACTTCGATCTCCGGTTTCATCACGTCCGAGGACACGGCAACGGGCGCGATGATGCCTAATCTAGGAACATATGGAGAGCTCATAGAAACTAAGTTGTTAGACAGATTCCAAGGTGAGCTATGAAGCAGGGCGCTCTCGTAAGGATTCGAAGCACTGCTTAACTCGGAATTAGCAGCGGCACTGCTGCAATTCTCGTGAAGAACGTGACTGTTGGACCACTCGCTTCTGATTCCAGCCGCTGCGACCGCCGCGGCTGCAGCTGCGGCTGCCATCGTTGCGTCCGAGAAGCCAAAATTGCTCGTCGAACTTGACGACCCAGCGCCAAACATCATTCGTCTTTGTTCCTGCAGTTCCCAGCGTAACAAGTCCTCTCGTAGACGGTGCAAGTTCGCCTCGTTCAAGCTGCTCGTTTGCACAGACCCGGCGGAACTCAGCGTGTTGCTCGAGTGTTCCATGCGAGCTGGCGGAGGCATCGCAGACGCCAGAGCCTGCAGTTCCGACTTGAGCAGCTCCTTGTCCGGCTTGTGAAGTTTGAACCGTTTTCGTCGTCGGAGAAGCGACCCGTTTTCAAACATTGAAAACGCTTCCGGATGCAGGGCCCAGTATGCCCCCTTACCCGGCCGGTGTGGACCTCGTGGAACCTGAAACACAAAATATCATTTTGTAACTTTAAAAATTGTTCTTCAAAAAGTTTGTTCGATAATGATCTATGACTTTTATCGTCGTTTGATATGAAGGAAAAATAGTCGGTCGGTGCTGTTCTTTGAACTGAATAAAACATCGATAACACGTCTTATTCTCATTCATACATTATACAGCATAACAAAATTGACTTAAGTATCTGCCCTCGGGAGGAATGAAATAATTTCGTATAAATTTTGACTTTCCGGGCACAAATGTGTGGTACGAATTGCTTTATCAGGTCGTACGTCTCTGGCCGTTAATCTACAGGCCGAAAAATACTTTGTGAATTTCTGACTTTGTGTACGTGGAACATTGAATTTGAAATTTGATCTGCTGGACAATGTGACGAAGAATAGGTGGTTGGTTTTCAGTTTAAGTCTCTCAATTAAGTCGTGAATTAGGGTTGGCAAAAAAATTTGCTTAGGCAAAAAAGATGACCAATGAAAAATATCGTATGTTCAATATTGGCCACAGAGACACGCAATACGAGTGGCATTAGTGGTTTCATTCAGCAACCGTGCACATAATGCGACCTGTGTAAACCTAATATTATCACTGTTGACCCTTACATTTAAGATTAACAATATATTCATATACAACCATATGTCCGAGAGGAAATTGCAACCTTTGTTGAGAGCGGAAAGAACGAAACTTTGTGTTGTACTTTTCAGCAGTAATGTTTTCGATATTTGGTAGAAAAAACAACATTCGAACCTTCAAAACACTCTTGTCGAGATGAATTTGAATTTGAATTTCGTTCATCTTGTCAGTTTTGTTTTAAATTGTTCTAAGATAAATCAGTTTAATCTGTTGAAACGGATGATTTTATGTAAATGCAAGCATTGTATAATAGCTTATATACAATAGCGAAACACCATAATATCGTACACAATGGACATTTTTCATGAATAATTACTTTCTCTTTACATGTCAACGTTTTTTTTTTCATCTCAAATTGCTCATGATTGTTGGAGCATATTCTCTATATTGAAATTTCCGAGATGCTTGATATTTACTATAGCTATTTATGAATGTCATTTCGTTGTCATCGCTTCAGTGATGAAACTTGATAAATCTGAAATGTTGTTTTTTTTTTTTGTAAATTGAAATTTTCTTGACGATTCAGAAACTTATCAAATACATTGTGGTGAAAACTTTAGGATGTGGATTATTGAAGAAAAATGTTGTTAGATTAAGATTGATTACAAATATTTTGAACAAGTCTGTAATCTTCTTGAAAGAAAATGAGTATAAACTTGGATTATTAGTAGTTAGAGCATTTTGTAAGATGGCTTGATGAAGCACTGACTTTGAAAACACGTTGGACGTTTTCATGACAAGATGCATAATTAGACTAAATATTGAATTCTCATAAGCAAAAATTATACTGACATAATGGCGCTGACTGGATGGTATAATCAAACTGAATGATATCTCAGTTCACAAAGAGCTGTGCTTCCTTTGTAACAATGTAGCACGTTATACAAAAAAAAAGGAAAAGAAGAAACTGAGAAACAAAAGATTAGAGCAAAATGTACAATTGTTTATCTTCGTGATATAATTTTTCCTTCGTGTTGTCAAAGAACGAGTCTGGATGTGAACTAAAATAACGAATTCAAAAGGCGTTGACTTCTGAGAATGACAGACAGACATTTCCGGAAGTCGATGAAACGCATAAAGACCGTAATATACGTGTCCGCGATACAAATGGTCTATAATTCGCGTCAAACATGCACCGAGCGCCATATGTTTCGCTAATTGACATGATATGAACTTATACATGCATTGTCATATACATATGTAAATAAATATTGTACTTAGTCAATCATCGTTTCTTTCTATGCACGTAATTCTGTTCTCTTCTTCACGTTATTTCATGCATTCTGCTGCGATGACAGAATTTGCTTCATAATTCAATTTGTTTCTACTTACTCCATTCGAAATTCAATAATTGTTTTGTTTTAGAGCCCTGCTGGTTTTTTTCATTTACAACTAGTTTTGAAATGCGAAAAAAACTAATTCTAGTTCTTCAGAAAGGATATCTTTGAGACTTGTGCGAAATTTTGCAATTCTCTCGGTGTTGTTGTTTTGACTTTGCAAATTTGATCTTATTCTTGTTTGAATCAATCTTTTTAGCCGCTTTATTATGTATGTGTCATAAATTCTAGAAGTTTTTTTTATTACAGGGCATAATTTAAAGGTAAGGGAAACCTAACAACGATAAGACATTAGCTGGACGTGATTAAACTCTCAAACGTATTTTGAGTATGAAAACTGGTCCAAATCAAGGGGTTGCTCACTGTTGAATTCTTCGAACCACTTGGTTTGTAGTACTTTTGAAGTACATTTGAAGTATTTTTGAAGTACTTGTAGTATTACTGTAGTATACTGGTCCAAATCAAGGGGTTGATCACTGTTAAATTCTTCGAACCACTTGGTTTGTAGTACTTTTGAAGTACATTTGAAGTATTTTTGAAGTACTTGTAGTATTGAAGTATGTTGTAGTACTTTGTAATACTTTGTAGTATATTTTCGAACTGTAACGATTTCATGAGAATTATTGCTGTTAAATTTTAGTTTTTTAATAAACATTCAATTCAATTCATTAATAAACATTCGCGATAATAAATGCACAAATAAAAGTAAAATGTCAATGAGACTTTACAACTTTGCAAAGTTACATCAACAAATTTAATTTTGTTGAAGTCTTTTTGAAGTCTTATCGAAGTCAATTGCAATGTATTACAAGAACTTCAACAATTGTAGTCTCAAAAAACTTGTTGAAGTATAAGTACTTCAACTACTACAAATTTCATTGAAGTCCTACTAAAAGTACTACAAAAATTGAAGTATTTTGTACACCGCCAGTGGGAGTGAGCAACCCCTTGGTCCAAATTGAAAGATTTGTTTGAATCAATATTTTTTCTTGTATGAAAAACAAAACAAAAACATAGATAATTTCTTTGAAAATAATATTCCTTTAAGTGTATAATGAAGTACATGCGGAGTTGGAGATAACTTTTGTATAATCCATTCTTATGTTTTGAAACAATAGGCTATGTTATTGGTATTGAAAAATAATAAAAAGAACAGGGCGGAGTCTAGTACACTTGATGTCTCTTTATGATGAACATTTCTAGCTACCTGAAATGCATATAGCGAATAGTAAAAGAACTCCTCCTGCGCATGGTTCGTGATCACCAATGCGTGCAAGTAGAAACACTTTTGAACGCAGTGGGCAAACTTCTCATATCGACTTCAGCCAACGAACAAACAGATACAAATTCTATCATATAACCACGAGCTACTAAAATCAAAACACTTACTTCCACCTCGATAAATCGCAGCGCACTGCTTTATGACTGAAATTTGTCTCCAAATCACTGAAACTTCTTCCCGTAACCGTTATACCAAATCGATAAAACTATATTATTCATTTTCATGCCTCGAATCATGAACTCACTTACCATATCTATACCACAATAAACAAAATTATTCTCTCTGATTACTTCGATCAAGACAACAACGAAATTAAATCGCATAATCCGCCGCAAAAAAGAGCTTCTCCAAACGCTCTCTTATTAGATCAATAATTTTTTTTTCTAGATTTATAGGCTCGAGTGTTTAGCAAATACAAACACAAAATTTGTAGTTTACAAACTCGCCTAACAACACACAATTAAATAAATTAACTTTGGAAAAAAATTCTCGCGACTGTTCTATACAATTTGAAATTTAAATCTGACGCGTCGATTGTAGTCATAAGTCATTTGCCATGGTATTCATTTCTTCACACACCACACATCCTCGGTTCCTTTGAACTTCTTTAAGAATCCGTTTGGCTCAATTCGCTCGAGGCACAAATCCAGTTGCTTGGGTAGCAGCCGTCGTTCATGCAATTGTGTGGAAACTACAGATGAGTATTCGAGCACCTAAATATCTTTCTAAATATCCCTCGTGAATCAATTAGCGAATTCAAACTTCAATATTTTATTACAACTGTCTCTAATACTTTATATCGTAGTTTACACACTAATTCACTACACAAAATTACACAACCCCTAAACTAATACATTTCAAATATTTTGATTCGACAATTTTCAAATTTCAATTTGAGTTGTCAAATAAGAGATGATAAATTTTTGTTTTCTGTTTAAAACAAAACCTTGGTTTCGTGATTTAGAAGTCGGTTTGCTATTTTCAAAATCCACTTTATAGGTTTTGTTACCAGCTTAGTTTTCTACCTGCACACACAGATGCAACATCTTTGGTTCAGGTAGAGCGTGCCGCAAGCACCCCAAAGCTACTCGAGATCAATTCAGTTATTATTACGCAGCCGCACCGCGAATCGAATCATCCAAAATAAAGCAGCGAGAAACATGTGCCGACCCAAGTAACTCGCATTGATCTTTCCGGGTGAGAACAAATCGTAATTGAATAACTCGGCCGAATTCTTTTTTTTTACCAACTTTCTCATGTTGAATTAAAAATTTTGTAACAAAGTGTTGTTGTTCTTAGGAGTCTATACTTTCTAATCAATTTGCTGGTGAAAAAATTGGTTAAAATCGCGCGTCGCATTATAAATATTTGAGTGGTTTTCTAAAATGTATTACAAGCGTAGTTGTAAATTACAAATACTAAATCATTGCTCGGTGCTTAACTGCGGATGTGTCAGGTGTTTGATCGAATCAATTTGTGTGTACTTTATGCGAAAAACGATTTCATTACGTGGATGCCATAAATTGGATCAAGTTTATGAGAAAAAGTGCGAAAACTGAAAATGAAAAATTGTTAACTGTGAGTTTTATAGGAAATCAGCGTGAATTAAAGCCTAATGGAGTTCAATTTGAAAGTGCCCTGAAATTCATGTTATTTCGAATTCGGACGCAGAGTCCAATCAATTCTGTAGCAGCACCGCCCGATTGGCCCTTTAATCTAAAATTCTTTTGTAAAAAAGGCCACCCCAGCTGAGGTTTCGCGTATCATATTCCGAGCGATCAAGCGTTAAATAACGCTGTGAGAATCGCTTGACGCTGAATATAATAGCCAAATAAATCAAATAACAAAGAGGACAATTTCGCACCGACCTAATCAAAAATTACACTCCGGTAAAATGTTTGTCGACAAAATGGTGCATTGTTTTGGTGCAAAAATGACGGTTCAACTTTTTTTTAATTACAATTACGAATGCTAAAAATTGCAAATGACTTTATTATTTATGAATTCGTTGCGTTGAATTCACTTATCGTTGTGCATCAAAAAAATATGCTCTACCTCTAAGATAATGAAGTCAGCCTTATTAATTAAGGTTTACTTAACTAACAATTGATTTCATAATCGTCATATTTAAGTTCACGTTAAGCAGAAAGAAAAGCACATAGTTGAAATCAATATTTCCATCGTGTATAGATACAGTTATGCTAAATTTATCATAAGCATGCTAAAGAACTTATCAAAATTTATCGCACACTTGTTTCAACTTTTCACCCCTTCGTTTATCCTCATTCGAAACTTTGCTTGCATCATCGGATTATATCTTTATTTATAATATCATGTCAACTGCGACTGTTTGTTTATTGCTATAAACAATTGCACTCAATGATTTTTTTTTCTTATTTATGAAACAATCAGCTGTCATTGATTTCAATTACGGAACGTTTCTTTTATAATTCATGGAATTTCCAGCGAATTTCATAGAAATACACTTTGTGACAAAAAGTGATAAGCTAATCAGGTCAGTTGGATTATACGTGGTAATTTATGGTGCTTTCTTTCAATTTTTTATGGCCATAAATGTGGGATCAACGGTGTTTAAACATGATTTTAAGGCGACACAAAATCGTAAAACACTTAAATGATTCGGTAGGAGGTGCAAAAGCGATCATTGCATTTTAGCAGGTGTGAAACAGATGGCACGATAGTTACAACTGAATGTTACGCACAACGCACCCTCGGAATAGCTCAACATCAAAGAAACACATTTTCAGCCAACCGAGCTACTATATTGTATTAAAGATATAACAAGCAATCAAAACACACGTTTGATATATGTTTTTATCACCGATTAACTCAATTAGCCGTTCAAAATGACCAATTTCTCTTTTATAATTTGAATTACAATTCGTAATTCACATCAGGATGATATTCTCCTTTTTTTTTGCTTCTCAACTCTGCAATTCGAACTGTGCGGCTCGAAATACTTTCTAAATTGTTTAAAATAATATATAAATATAATTACACAAATGTGCCATTAATGACGAAAAGTAGATTTTACGTAATTATATTCGACGAGTGTAAACTAGTAATTAGAGATATTACACCGTTTCCTTACTTATTCGCGTTGAACTCATGTGAATTTAACACGATTTTTTTTTTCAATTTTCAGACGCTAGATTACTCGAAACAACATGCAGCATGTGGCGAATGCGTTCTACGTTTGTTAACTCCAGGTAAAATACATATTAATTGAGCAGAGTGGAGCTTCTCAAAGAGAGCGACTTGAATACGAAATAGTAGTTTTTCAGCGAGTTGTTTTATGATCGAAAGATATGGACGAATTGTTTACGCAATCGTGGATTCGTTTTTGATTTGTTCACTTGTTCAATTGCCGTTGAATTAATTTCATTAAAACTTTTCAATCTCATTTCGGTAGGGGGGAACAAATTATACAAACGAATCCTGTTATTGAAATCAGTTAAAAGAGAAAATCGGTAAACAAGTTTAAATTATGGGATTACCATACATTAACGACAATCATCCTGTCTCACTTTCTGCAGCAGCAGGGATGAAAGTAGTGTTTACGAGTGAAAAAATCCAATCCACTCATTGAAATTGAATTACCTTTGCAACAAAGTACTAACAAATCCGATAGCCTCAACTGACTAAATGCTCGTGAGGAAATTCACTATCCTCTTTTTGCAATTTGTCTATTTCGAACCGTCCTTTATAAACTTTTTGAATCGACGTTCAGAATCGTTCAGGAAATATTGTTTCATTTTGAAACAAATGAATTTCGTAATATTTTCCTTTGAAAAATTTGATCAGTTGTGTGATTAACAAAAGTGATTTTTGTTTAAATGAAAATTGTGCGAATCTAAGCCGAATGGCGTGTGCTAAAATTGATATACAAGATGTGAAACGCGATTAAATGTATTAGATTTACAAATGATTTTTCACGCTAAATATGTGATGTTTGTCAGGGTACAATCTTGATTGTAAAACATGATTTCTAATTTAATTTTATCGCAGAATGATAAGTCTGTCTTATTAGAGTTTTTTTAGCCAACTTCGAATAACCAGTTATTCAAATCCAATTAAAAATTATTGCTAATGAAGAATTCCTTTTCAAAACAAGACGCTACAAAAGTTTATGAGAACGCCCCTGCATCCGACAGCTTCCATCTCCATTTGCAAACATTACAGATAAGAAACAATGCAATTTTGAACCATTTTTTTTACAATTTCAACGTTCGCACACTTTTCCATAAAACTGGCACATCTCGTTTTAACTGATTCATCTATTTTAACTTGTTAATAGCAAAAATACATTCACAATGTTGCAACAATTTATATATAATTGTATATATTGTTTATATTTATAATTTATTGTAAAAAAAATGAAGTAAATGATAAAAAAAGTCTTGTTTTGAAAGGCAAAGAAAAGTTTGAATGAAGGGTTTGTATTATTGTTTGATGAATACAGCGGATCATTCATTGAAAAGGTTTTTCTGAATTGCAAAAAGCATGATGATCGAACCTCATAAAAAATATACACAATAATACACGTAGACGTTCATGCATGCAAGTAAAATGACGTGATTAAGTACAGAAATTCATTATAAATTACAAGATCATTAAAGCTTGCTGCTTTCCGGTGCTTTCGCGCATATATAGGGTTAAACTTTGTAGACAATTTAACTTGAATTTATCATGACTCAATTACAACCAAATTACGATAAGTACATATGTATTGATCTTTTTTTATCAAAAAAAGTACACCTAATGAGAATGTGGTTACTTTTTTTATCAAACAGGAATTGCTGCTTTGTGTTTTTTTCATGAAAATTTCTGAATATATTAACTTAATTGTTCACCAGTTATGAAAAACGGGTTAAAAATAGTTTTTGCGAAAGTAATGTAAACAATAATAAAACAATGAGATTCGTATCGTACAAACATTTTTAACATTTTTATTTATAAAAACAAGAATAACAAATTGATGAAATTACTTGATCAAATGTTTTGAAAAACGAGACGATTTGTATGCATTGAGATTAGTTATCAATTCTTCGTCGCAATGTAAGAATTTCGATGAAAAAAAGTATTTATAGAATGTATTAAAAGAGAAATCAGGAGAAACAATTTTGATTAGTTTTATTTGCGCGGCTCTGCAATCATCTTACGTTCGCTCCATTGGCATCCGCTTGTACTATAGATATTAAATGGTTTGCATGATTTTTTATTTAACCGCGACAAACTTGTAATCAAACGAAAACTGTCGACTGAAAGATACTAATATGTATGTAAGTGCAGCTATGTATTTACGCGTATTTATAAACAAGTTTTTCTATTTTATCTTTACTTGCTATTAAGAAATGAGGCACTAAATGACTATTTACTACGGCGTTTTTTACAATCAAAAATTATTCTTTAAACGGTATAATATGAGGTTTGTTGCCATACAGTCACGAATTTAATCGCCTTACATTTAGTCCCATTTTTCGTACCATTTTCGTAATAACGAACAAAATCAAACAAGATACAATCTAATATAAAACATTTTTTTTAATTTAAAACAAAGTTTAACTTAGTCATTACTTCGTAACGTACAAGATGTGGTATTTTCAATTTCAAAAGTCAACAAAATAGTTCACATCATTTCTCCAGAGTTGATAAGTTCATAAATAATTAAATTGATTAAACTGAATATTAAATAAGCTTAGAATTAAATGCAGTTAGTTCAATTTTAAGTTTAACTCGTTTGCACTCTTCGCAACTCATACAGAAACATCCTGAGACTATACTTGTATATGTAACCAATCGCAGAATTCAATTATTCTCTGTCCTCGTTTTCAACACAAACAAACGATGCGCGCGTCGTCTTTTCGCACTCTGTTCATCCCCTCTCTCGTCACATTACACACTGGTCGTTACGTTAAGACAGGATTCTATTAGCCAACTCAATTTTTCAGGTTTTTTTAAATTCAATTTAAAACAAAAAAGTTGATAGACCCGATACACAATAACAATAACAACACTTTTCAACGCATTAGAGTTCGTTTTTTGTCTTTTCATAACAAATTCATTTGTAATATAAAAAGTTTAGAATAACTTTTCGTTTTAATGATTAAGATCAACTTAAGGTCAGTTTTTTAATGAAAAAAGGTCAAGTACCTTAGTTACACAGCCGGTTTTGAACTTAAGTCCTTCAGAATTTAGAAGTTTATAAAGAAAAACTACACACAGCTACTTATATTGCTTTTTTGCAAATTTTGAATAAACTTTATTTCCTAAATGCAGTTAAATGTTCAAGTGAAAGATTTCAATAATCTCAAATAACATTTGAATCCTACTCAAAGTGTTGCAAAAGATTTCAATTTTGAAATAGTCTGCTTGCTTACGGAGAAACGAATAACCCTGTACAAAAAGCAAAGTTTAACTCAATTCTTGCCACAGCATACTGATGCATCGTTTTGAAAATCTTGTAATATTCCTTTTATAAACAATTGTAGTTTTAACAGCAAAAAACTGAAAAAACTGTATTGCATAATCTCTCATTATTGAGCATGTAGAACTCGTTTTCCATTATTGGCAAAAGATGGATTGTTACTATAAATCACTAGGATGTCCATAAAGAGAAAAAAACCCGCCGAAAAAAGAAACAAGAATACCAACCTTAATAAAACAATCATTGAAGGACAAATTATGCCGGAGGGAGTTCTGCCATCGTCTAGTGTCCTTGCGATAATACGGAAAGTGGTCCTCGATAAACTTGTAAATCTCAGCTAGAGGCAGCATTTTATCGCGCGACGACCAGATAGCCATGGCTGTGAGCGAGATGTACGAGTAAGGCGGCTTTTGGTCGCCGTAGGTGTCGCGCGACGGTCGCGGCATGTCTATCGTTGCTTTTCGCGACCGACCGAAACAAGTGCCCATAAGTCGTTCACAGGATCGTCATGCTGATCGGCCACCGGCACACGCTCCGATCACTCGCACAAACTCGCTCGCATCGCACAACCGAATTCGCGCGCTATTGTCAGCTGGCGAACATCCGCCAATGAGGTTATGAGACTGAACGCAGAATTCGCAAAGCCTCGCGCGCTCAAATGGTCTATCTCAACTGCACTCACACACTCGCAGAAACAAACAACAACCCTTTCCCGCCAAAACTTATCTCATTGTCTCAGCGAACATGTTCCAACTTGTTTTTGTTTATCCCAACTGCGACTTGGCGAGCACAAATGTTGTTTTGCTTGGACACATTGTTGTTCGGGTTGGTACAATTCAAGCAGCTTGCACGTTCGGACGGCTCACGAGCACTGACTCCGCGGCCTACCCACACCCTCGAGCCGGCTTCGCCCCACTCGGCCCGATTCAGCGAATCGCGATTCTCGCGCCCGACGTCGTTTGTCCAATAACCTGTTCGATCTAATCGCACGGACGGGCGTGGAACGGGCGGCGATAAACCCGGCTCGACCCACCGAGCAAAAACGACCGGCCGAAACACGCCCAGACTCGTTAGCCCTTTTGTTGTTGGCGATTACGCGTGCGCGAGAAAACAAACCCCCGCGCCGACCAATCACACACCGCACACACCAGCACGCCCCGCGAGCATCCTTTATAAATGACCGTGCGTTTCGATTTGCAAGCGGCGTTATCCCAGTTTGTTCTTTTTTGCTTTGTTTTGTTTTGTTTTTTTGGTTTGCTCGATTCATTCAGTCTCCTTTTCACGATTTTTATTGCCCCGCCGCGCGCCTCGTCAGTACACTTAAGACAACAAATTATCGCATGAATTATTCATTAATGCTAAATGATAAATTCAGCTCTCCGAACTCTGATTGCGCGGCAAACATGATAAAAGGTGGAAACAAATGTACACACGTTTCATAAGTTAGTGAATGGTAACATGGGTCGGCTCACTTTTTTGCCTTTTGTTCATTCTTTTTCGGCTTTGCAGTAGATGTTTTGTTGGACCGAGAAATAATATTGTAATGAATAAGATCTGATTATTAAAGGATACATATTGTATTGTAATTTTTACGATATAAATTGCACTCTTTATAATTAAATTTCGTGCACTAAACTGTACTAAATTGTACTATTTTTCTGTTCATCACTCGTTTGTTACTTTTTACTCGTATTTATTTTTCGATATTGGTCGTCGTTTGTTTATCTTTCGTAATTCATTTGTTATTATCATTTGTAATGTTTTTGTTTGATTTGTATTTGCAATTTTTTGTTTTTCGATCGTTATTTGTTCGTTAATCTTTGTTTTTTCTTGTAGTTATCTGTTGTCAGTTGTTATTAGTTTGATTGTTCTTCACTTGTTCTTGTGTTTTGTTATTTTTGTTGTAGGTTTATTGGAAACTGTTGAAGTTTCGTGGTGGCATTCATTTCACTGGGGATGGTACGCCTAGATAATGCAATTTGCATCGTCATTTATTTATCATCAAATCAATATCCCCTCGCTCAGGTTATAGGCTTCGTATCTGTGTTATGGATTTAGCGAAAATTATTAATCTGTCTTCGTTTCTCAAACAGACTTGAGTAATATCAATAGACTAAAATAAACTTCGGGCGGTACGTTTTACTTATAGTTCATAATGCGATTTGCGTAATCCCTTATAGTAATCCTTAGTTAAAATGTTTCATATAGTCTAAACATTATACATATTTTATCGCCAGTTCATTGACAACTATTTATTTTTTGCAAATTATTTTGCAGATGACATTTTCAAATTTTTTTGTCTGTTCCTGAATCGCGACTTGTGAATTCACAATTTAGTCATCATTAAATTAAAGTTTCGAATAGTTTGAAAGAACTTTGGAAAATTAAACACACTGGAAATAATCGTTAATCCGAATATTAAATTGTAGATTTTTATTTGATAACTCCATTTTGTAATTGAGTATTTAATGTTTCAAACATTTGATAACGAATCTAATTCAATTAAAAAATATAACAAAGTAAAGAAAAATCACTCATAAATCTGACTTTCACTCGAATCTGAATACTTCTTATCATAAAATCAATCACTATTTCAAGCAAAAAGAATTTCATTTCTCTGACTATATACGCAAAACAGTAATCGCCATTGTGCTATTCTATGAAGGGTATAAATGTTCAACTAAACTTCGCTTTATCCGCGTTTTTCCTCTATAAATAAGTAAATATAAATCAACCCCAAACCTATTTTTGCACGATTTTTGCAACAAAGTATTCTTTGAAAATACTTCTTTTAGACTTTGAAATTTTGTATTGTAAAACAATTCAAACAATGTGAGGTTTTCGTTACAAAATTGTTCATTTTGAATAACCATTTCGAGTTGCTGCAAACATTGTTTTCTGCAAAAACGAACAAATTCTTGATTCGTTTTTGTAGTTTGAAGCTGATTGTAATTCATGAAAATTGGAGTATTTTTTGTACATTATTATTTATATATTCATTTCATTGATGCAAGTTTCTTTTCAATATTTAACAAGCACCGACGGAAAGACTCGCCGACTTGCACTGATAACTATTCATTCACAAGAATATCAGACAATTAGTGCTCATAAAATAACAAAAAATCCTTTCCGAATTTCTTCCTAACAAAAACTAAACATGATTTAAGTTTGAATTTAACTTTAAATCCTATTTAAAAAACAACTAAATCTAATTTGTCATTTTCAATTTGAAAAACACAAATCTCGAGTTTTCGCATTAAATTTTAATTAAACTTCAATAGTTTCAAGTTGTAATTTGCAAATAATTGGATAAATAAATGAAAGAGACTCGAAATAATGTTAGCAAACGTTTATTGGTAACAAGTAGAGTCGTTTGTTGGACGGGTCTATGATTATACCATGGAAAATACGACATATACATCATTGAATGAATCACTCTTCCATTCTATGATGTTATTGTGTTTTACATAATTCAAACTTTATTATCGTCTTTGTATTGCATCTCCTTAGATTATTTCATGCTGGAGAACGGAAAGAAGGAAGAAAACGAGGGTTAGTAATTGATTTCATGCTCGAGTAATCTTTCCTCTTTCCAAGAGGGTAAAGAGGTTGCAAGCATGTTGAACGAGCGTTTCGTGCTTCGTATGGCTCATATGTCATGCCTGCTAATACGATGTCCAAACCCTCCCCGGTGTCTGCTTTTCTCTAACATATCACGCAAAATACCTACCGCCTTTTATGGACACAATATTTGCCAATGTCTAAATCACACTCGCTCTCATAACAAAAATTAGCATCCTATCAATCGGTCAACATATCAATTAATTTTCACTTTTACCAATTTTAAAAATAAGACAAATTCATAATCAAAAAACACTCGCAAATCACGTCGAATTGAATGAAAAAAGGAAACTCGTTGTAAACAGTTATAAGTGATGATTTCACAGTAAATGGGAATGTTCAATGAAGTGGAAAAACAGTTGACTAGTGTAATAAATTATGAAAAGTTTAATCATTCGTAACACAATATGAAATCTCATCTATACACAATTCATCGCTGCGATTATTTAAATAATCAATCACCAAAAATTATCTAAACGTTCGGGTTTCAATCCCAGACGTTCAATAACGTATTCTGGCATGCAATAAGTCGGGTTCACGGGCTTCAACGACTCCTCAGCTTTTAACAGTGACACTGCCGTCAATCCAAAAAGTGTATGAAACGGATCGACCATAAATCCCGGACGGTCACTAAAACCACCAGTCTCGCTATCCTGACACGACAGGACAAAGTTCAGCTGAAATCAGATGAAAAATTCAATTTTAAAACCTAGACATTTTTCCCATTTGAATGTTCTTTTTAAAAAAATTACCAATTTGTCTTTGTTGATCCAATGCAATCTCCCAAGAATAGTGAGAGACGATAAAACCCACCAAGAATAACATACGTCCGGTAATTTTTCTGGTCTGCCATTCAACCCTCCAGCGGGCAATTGTCTTTCGCACAGCCACCATCCCAATCTGTCTGCATCCACTAGATGTAAATGACCTGAACAAAACATATAATTTTATGTCTGAGAAATTGGATCTAGCCACAGAAAAATAATAACTTTGAAATTAAGATGATGCAATTATGAATAAAACAAAAGTACCCGTTATTGATAGGAAGACCGACACAACAATATATCAACCCAGCATGACTTTCAGAACCGGGTTTTGAACCAAAGCCTCCATCGAAATTCATACAACTTATAACAAAGCTTACTGCTTTTTCTACATCAATTGCATCTAAACGACCCTGTAACAATTAAAAAAGAATGGTATTTGACAAATGGAATATTGATTCTACGATTATTTTTGTATATTTTGTTATTTTTTTCTTTTACCAGTAAAGACAGAGTTGCAACAGCACAAAAAGAGAACCTCGTATCGACCTCGCCCCAAACATCACCTGTAAAACTCCCATCGGGTTGTTGCCTTTGTTTGATATACTCAACAACTTTGTCGACATCGATCGTGTCCAAAGCGTCGTAAATGCAAAGTATCTGCACTGCGCTCAAAGTAAACAATATATGAGGATCGTGGTCAATACAAGCACTTATCCCTCCACAATCACTTTGGCATTTTTTGATAAAATCTAAAATTTCTAACAGTTCTGGACCGTTTTTCTCCAATTTGCCCATGATGTCCAGAGCTGTCAAACCCCAGTACATGCCGGACATCCTCAGATGTTCTGTCATACAATAAGTCTGCAAAAATGTGAGACAAATGTCAAATCAGCAGTCTGTAATTGATTCTTGAATTGGTTTGTTTTCGTGTACTCACGTAATCGTCCTTGTTTAACCCATATGAGCGCAAATAATTAACGTGTTTATCTAGAAACAGTGACTTTGGAATGTTGTCTTTTTCGTCTTTTTCAGCAGACTGTAAATAAATGTTTAATAGTTAGAGCTAAGGTCAACTTGATTGTTAGGTTGAAAGAGTTGTTGATTATAAGTTAATGTTTATTTACCATTTTTGTGACGTGGTAATTGGTTTGCAGTTTAATTAAAAATCTGTAAATTAATTTACAAATAGAAACTAAATCTTGTATAAAACATTATCACTTGTGTGTGAAGTTGATGGCGAATCTGAAAGATGTTCAAGAAATGCCAACTGTGAAAAATAGTTACTAGATCTAGAAATCTTTGAACTTTTATTCAGTTTTCAAATTTTCTTGAACACATAAATACAATCATGTTGTTTATTAAACTTATTTGTTTATTTATCACAAATTATCTTTATAATTCAGGCAGTTTTTCAAAGGAGTGCTTTTTTTGCAAAGTTTTTGCAAAAAGAGTTACTAATGTGTTCTGGAATTTGTAAACAATAGAAAGAGATAGATAGATGTGAAGTTGGCTGTAAAGTGATGTTTTAATGGTTTTAAGAACGCAAACAATTTCGCAAAGTAAACGTGTGGGTGCAAGCGGTGCCAGTGTGCTGACACATTTTTAAGTTTATAATTTAAAATAATTTAAAAACTTCAGAAATTGTGCTTATTTATTGAAGTGTTGAAAATGCCTACCATCGGGATCAAACGTGAAGTTCTCAGGAATGCTCTGGGATTCGATTTTAGTAAGTATTTGATAAAATTTGAAATCGCGAAATATGTTTTAAAATTGACTCATTACTTTTCGAAGTTTTCGAGGATATTTGAAAAGAAAATATTGTTATGAAAAATTGTCTTAGACTAACGATTACTTTCCAAAAATATACCATTTTTCTATAAATGGAAATGAATTTCATTTAAAAGAAATAGGAAAAGTTTTGTGAGATATGGATAACCTTAAATTCAAAACATATACAATATTTTCATTTAAATTTTCAAATTTAAATAAAATTCTACTAATTCTAACGTTTGAATTTTAAATAAAAAGAAGATTTTGCTTTTAGCTGATGAAGATTTTGAAAAACTCTGTTTTGAGTATGGCCTGGAACTGGACGAAGTTGTACGTATTTATCTCAAACAAAATCAAAACTAAAACAGCAAATAAAACACTCATACTCATTAACTTATCTCTTTTAGACTACAGAAAAACAGATGATTGCCAAAGAACAAGGAACAGAGCAAAGTTCTGGCGCATCAGAGGAAATTCTGTACAGGATAGATATCCCAGCAAATCGATATGACTTGTTATGTGTCGAAGGACTTACTATGGGACTTTTAGTATTTTTAAACAAGTAATTTTCAACTCATTGTACACAACATTTTGCTACCAACATTTTTACGCTCGTAAAATACAAGATGTTCAATTTTTTTCTTTCAGAATGCCTATCCCAAACTTTAGAAGTTTGAAACCAAAAGGGGGCTGTCAGAAACTCACAATGAAGAAATCGGTACTCATTCCTAACTTTTTCAATCACAAAAATTGAGTTTAATGTTAGAGAAAGTTGAATATAATTACTGGTTTTCTTACATTTCTGTCGATTTCAGTGTCTACTGATTCGTGAACATGCAGTAGCCGCAATTTTGCGAGGGGTAAACTTAACCCAAGCGGCTTACGATAGTTTCATTGACCTGCAAGACAAATTGCACCAAAACATCGGTCGTAAGCGAACTTTGGTTTCGATCGGTACCCACGATCTTGATACAATTGAAGGTCCATTTACCTACGATGCTCTGCCACCAAAGGATATCAAATTCGTCCCGTTGAATCAAACTAGAGAGTACACTGGCGAAGGCATTATGGAATTGTATCAAGTAACTTTATTTTCATTTCCTTAATTTTCTCAAATCGTTAACAATTCCTGGCATGAATGTTTATCAATAATATTTTGTTTTCAAAACAGAATCATCCCCAGTTGAAGCAATACTTGCACATCATCAAAGACAGCCCTGTCTATCCAATCATCTACGACAAAAATGGAGTGGTTTTGTCTCTACCACCAATCATCAATGGGGATCATTCAAAAATAACTTTAAATACAAAAAATATTTTCATTGAAGTTACAGCTACTGATTTGACAAAGGTAAAAAATTGTTTTCGGGTCATTTATTTAACGTTTCAATCAAATATCCAAGTTTTGAAGTTTGGTTTTTGAACTTTAAACATTTATTTTTCAGGCAAAAGTTGTTTTGGACACGATAATTACAGCTTTCAGTGTTCATTGCAACGAGAAATATGTCGCAGAAACTGTCGAAGTTGTGTATCCAGATGGCAAATCGTACTTTTATCCAGATCTGAAATATCGAACAGAAAAGATCAATAGCGATAGCGCAGCGAAATATGTTGGAATTGAGTACGTAACTTATTTTCTATATTCACGAATTAATGCAAATCAGAGTTAAAACTTTTCATTTTGTAATTTGATTATACAATTACAATTTGTTACAGCCAAACTCCGGACCAAGTTGCGAATCTTCTTTCAAAAATGTGCCTAAAAACTAGCATTCAAAGTGGAAATCAACTCAATGTACAGATACCACCGACAAGGCACGATATTTTGCACGCCTGTGATATCTACGAGGACGTTGCCATTGCTTACGGATATAACAATATCAAGAAATTGATGCCACAAACTTTGACAGTGGGGAAAGAGGTTCGACACGAATTGGCAATAGTTGAAAATGAAGTTATGAAATATAAATAAGTATATAATTTCACAAACAGTTTTAACTTTTTTCTTGGCAATTTCAGAACTCACTCAATAAGTTGTCAGACCATCTTCGTCATGAGATGGCTTATACGGGCTTCACAGAAGCTCTAACTTTTTCACTCGTAAGTTCTAATTATTCAACTATTATCAATAAAATCAATACGAACCGTAAAAATGTACTTTTTCATTTTGTATATCATGTTTTTCTATTCTAGTGCTCCAGAGATGATATTGGTGAAAAACTAGGCCATGACATAAAGAAACTCCCAGCGGTCCATGTGGCGAACCCAAAAACACTAGAATTTCAAGTAAATATATCTCATTTACTCCAATCTATTCTATCAATTCTATCGAATTGTTATTTTGAAATGTCGAAAAAAATTGTGTCTTTTTAGGTTGCTAGAACGCTTTTATTGCCAGGATTGTTAAAAACTCTGGCGGCAAACAAGAAGATGCCACTTCCGCACAAATTGTTCGAGATATCCGACGTGGTGTTGCGAGACGATTCATTTGATGTTGGTGCTAGAAACGAGCGTCATTTGTGCGCCGTTTTTTGTAACAAAAACGCCGGTTTTGAAGTCGTCCATGGGTTGGTCGATAGAATCATGATGTTACTCAATGTTCCTTGGGATAAGGTGAAAAGTGGCACTGGATATCATTTGAGATCAGCTGAAGGTACAAGATTTCAAATTTTTCATACAATGAAAAATGTTTTTCACAAAATTCTGATAGTTTAAAGTTTTGCAAACATTTAAAAAGATACAAAATCGAAAGTTGCAAGCACTGCAGTCTAAAGAATTGCTAAATTTGCAAAAAGCAAAAAGTAAAAATTTTAAAGTGATAACTTACTGAAATAACAGTAAAAATTTGCAATACAAATTTTGGTTTTAGATCCTACATATTTTCCCTTACGATGTGCCGAGATAGTTGCCGATGGAAAAGTAATTGGAAAAATGGGCGTGCTGCATCCAAATGTTTTGTCTAAATTCGAGCTGAATCTGCCTTGTTCAGCAGTTGAGATGAACATTGAAATATTTTTGTAAATTCGTCATCAGAAGAAGAGAACAGAATTATACAGCGTTGATTTTAAACCTGCCGTAGATTTCCTTTCAGATTTGCAATTCCTTATGTTTAATCTTGTTTTTTTTCAGCTCTTTTGATTTGTAATAAAAAATTATCTTTACTTCAATTAACAACCTAATTTGAAACCACTATCTTTTAAACAAAACAATCTAATAGGAAAAATATTTTTGCAAAAACTTTTCCAATCAACATTTTTTCTCCATTTGAATCATCAACCTGAACCAAAAATGATTAATAAACAAACAAAGCACGAATGAAAAAAATTTCATTGAAAAAAACTTTTTGCAAAAACTCCTACGTCCATCCATGGAGAAAGATTTTTGTGCGATATTCGTCTGAGTACAGTATAGGTATGTATCATGTGGCCGCTAACCTTTCTGACGAGAGAAAAAGATACGAAAAGAGCGAGAAAGAAAATGCAAAAGGATAAAAAAGCCAGAGGATACGAAAGAGAGAAAAAAGGAAGGGGAAGTTTAAAGAGACTTTGGTGGTGGGTGTCAGAGAGCATGGGCAGGGTTCGTGTCTGTTCGGGTGCGTTCGGTTGTGCTCGGGCACGATCGGGAGGGCCGCAAGTCGGGCGGCCATAGTAGATATGGCGGCGGTTGGCTTGCGCGAACGACGGTAATCGCTGCAGCGAATCGCGTTAAATCGACATCCGGAGGAGTCCGCGAGGAAGCCCGAACGAGCGTAATCGCGTCGCGCACAATCTCACCTACCGTCATATATGATTCACTCACGTGCTAAACATGCAGAATGTAGGACAAGAAACGACCTCGGATAGCCACAAGCAGCGAGACAAAGTAGCCTCGTCGACGTCGTCGACGCCGCACGACAAGACCACCTCCACCACCACGACCAACTCCAGCCCGACTAAGTCCGAGACCGAGACCTTCTCGGAATTGCAGCCGCGCTTTATGACAGACTCGTCCGAGAGCGAGGAGGACAGCGTTTCCGAGGTAAAAAAACCCCTCCCATTTTTTTTCGAATCGTCCTGCGAGTAATTTTGTCTGTGACTTTTTGTTTCTCTTTGTTTTTCATTGTTCATCTCTTTCGTTTTGTTTTGGTCGAGTTTCGAAGGTTCGGAGGGGATCTGTTGGACGATTCTTTTCAAGAATGTTCCTCGCCAGCAGTCATTACAATGCATCGCGATGTAATGCAACTCGCACCTACCGGGGCCAACACCAGTCGGCGCTGCTGACAGTCCTAGTGCAACCGATCGTCTACGCGACACAACAACCAACTATTTTTTTTAACCATTGGGCTTTTTGCACTGTTTATCCCAATCCCCAAAACAAACAACTTGTCCCAGCCAAATTGAGTGTTATAAATGTTGCCTCTTTCTTTTTGTTTTTTTTTTCTTTTCTTGATTTCGGTTTTGTCTTTTGTTGTCGGTTTTATTGTTGTTTTATTTGTTGCTGGTTTATTTGTAATTTGAGGGATTTCGTTGTCCCTCAGCAGCCATTGAATTACATAAATTAATGCGAAACGTTTAATTGATAGTAGAAAATTGTGACAATTGAACGTAATACCTAAATTGGCACTGTTTCATTCGTATTATACAATGAAACGACGTTATTAAATATAAACATTGCGTCCATCAATGTTTTGCACCGACCGTCCATCCTTCCATTTCTCCACGTACGAAATTGTTATGTTCGCACACCTGCATGACACATTTTTACTCCGTTCATTCAGTTTTCTACGTCCACGTAGTCGCTTATCCCCACCCTGCGGTGCGTTTTTTTGCAAACTTTTTTATCTTCAGTTTTCTATCAAACTTTTGCATGACTTGTCACGATTGTTGCAGTTTTGTTGGCCGATAAAAAAGTTCATTCCGAATTTGTGGGATGAAAACTGGAACATTTTGAGGTTATGAAATTCTGCAGATATGAGACAGAGAGTTCGAGAGATTTCGAGTTTGTGTGAATGACTTTCCTTGTTTAATTTTTTTTAAGAGGGTTAAGGTGGGTTTTTTTGGAAGCATTGTTGGTTGGTTTGTTGTTGTCTGTGGATTGGCACAAAAGTGGACATTAACATTGGTGCGAATGGACGATTCGGCGATTGCAAAAGGGCATTCGCGTAGGGCGCGTTATATAACCACGGAATATATGTGCCAATAACCGACGACGCGTCAGAAATGCGCGCTTTCATATATCTGCAAATGCGCAAACGCAAGCTAATTCGTCTACTTTCAGCGCCAATTTTCAAAACTATTTTTTCCGTTAATTTCCATTTAAACAAACAAACAATCGTTGGTTTCGGTTTGTTTACTTTTCAGTTTCGGCTATGCTTTTACGGGTTTCGTTTACTTTTTGACTTTGAGTCGTTTCCTTTCTCTGCTCTAGGTCAATATTTTGGAAAACAAACAATATGGGAGTGTCGAAACAATTAAAATTGGAAAGTAAACATCATGGTTGTAAACAAAGCAACAATATTGATTTACTTTTGTTGTTTCAGAAAAATATGCAAAGTAATCAGAATGTGAAAGTAATTAATAACATGTCTGCAAAACAAACAAACAATTTTTTTCAATTTTTGATTAACTTTGATTGTTTTCCATTACTTTGTTTATAATTTTGTTTACTTTTCTCTTTTTCAGTAGCTTTTTCGTTGCATACTTTCAAATCTGTTGTTGTTTATCGTTTCCGCCAAGGTCACAATTAGAAAATGCAACAAACAAAAGTCGCAAGGTCAGACGAATGGAAATGTGAAAGTAAACAAAGGCAAAAGAACCGATCAGTTGTTTGTTACAACGCGAGTGAGAGATTTTATTAAAAAAACGACGGAAAAAAGAGAGAAAAAGAGAGAGAGAGGGATAAAAAGGTTGTGTTACGAATATCTAGCTTGTTAAAGTGGCATCCTTTTGAGTGATGGTATGTGCGTGGCTGTGTGCGTGTATGCGATCGCACTCGCGCTGTAAGCGACTTCGCCATCACTGCCGATCACAATCAATTATATCCCCCTACCCCCCTCCCTCCTCCTTCTATTCACTCGCAGCAGCTCTTTCTCATTGCGTTTCAGATTCCTCATTTCTTATCAGCGTTTGACAATTTCATTCCTTTTTGCCCTCCTACAACTCCTTTCTTTTCTTTGCGAAATTTGGTCGCGGGTATTGATTTTGATAGTCTTTTCTAAACTGTCCTCGTTTGTTTATTTCACATTCCACTGTCATGTTTCAGCATATTATTCTTATTATCGCTACGTTTTCAGCCAATTGGTTAAACGAAAACATTACGAAACGAGACTGTCGTTCTCTTTTTTTGGTTTATTTATATTCATTTTCATTATTATTTATTTTTGTTTACACGTTTTTTTACATCTTTTGCTCCAAATTGTTCTATCCATTTTCATTTACTTTTTTTTTATAATAAATGTTTCTTTTCTAGTGCAGAGTTATAAATAAAGCAAGTTCGAATCGCGATTCAAATGAACAAATGGAATTAAATTGCATAGTGCCAAGTTCATTATTGAAATGTAACACGATTGTGCGGCCCGAGAACACACAGCGATCTCGATCGCTCACTGACCGATACAATTTTTGCAAGAACACAATTTCTCATCGTCCATTTCGCCAAGTCATCTTGTAACATTTCTCACTTTTTTTCTTCTTTTTTGTTGCTTGTAACATTTTTTCCTTCGTCATTTTTTCATTTTACGTCGAAATTAACTATCTGGCTTGCGAGGCACGAGAGAATTTTTCTCTCTTTCTCTCTTCCTCTCTCTCGTCAGTAGCAAAAAAATGGCGTTCCTGAAATAAGCATGAATTATCTCGTGTTTCCCATCAGAAAATTGTCTTTGCTTGTGTAAAACCTGTAACTATGTAATTGTTGCGCCAAGTTGCGTGATCCCCATGACAAAGACATTCCCATGACATTCTCCGGTACAAAGACAGAGACGCAAACATCTTCCAACATGGTTTCTGCTAACGAAAAGTAACGTCAACAATAGCAACAAAACTTGATAACAAAATTATAACCGAAGCAACAACCGGATGCATAATTGTCAAGATGTCGACAGATATAGTTTTTTCAAATCCGAAAAAACTGATATTTGAGAACGTCTAAGAAAATATGACATGACTGATAAAAGACATTATCACAACTGACAGCTTTTCGCAATTTTCTTGAAAATTTGCAAAAGTGGATGCAGTGAGATTTGACATTTCGTCCTTTAAAATGTAAACAAAGGAGCGTAAACAACGGATCGAACTTTTGTCAGAACTAAGTATCGGTGGAAGGGAAAATTGAAAAACTATGTAGAACCAAAATTGAAAAGTTGGCGCGAAAGGTGGGATCGGCGTGCGTCGGTGTGGTTCGGGTCGGGAGAGCAGAGTGTCGGAGCGCAAGAATCGAGTGAAACGGTACGGCTGGGTACGCCTTTTTGTCAAGTTCCGTCGACTGTTTAAACTGTCGCCTTTGAATTCTGGTGCTCGAGCGACGAGCACCGCCTACCCGTTGAACACGGTGAGGAACACGCTCGAAACAACTGCTTGTAGTCCGAAACTCGCGAGCCATAAGCCAAACGTCACTCTCGCCAATTACCACCTAACCTCAATTGTATACTCTCTCTCTGTCTCGTTGTTGGTCCCTCTCGTCAATCTCGTTTGATTGTGATTCTGTCGAGCGGAGCTCTGACGTCATTCGCGACTTGACATAACCTTAAAATTCGTGCGAGATGGCGAGCTGCAAAAAGTTGTTGGCACTAGCAGATGGGCGGTCGCGAATTGTTTGGAGCGAAAGAAAGTGGCACGTGGATAAAGCTGAGGTGTGATTGTTTGTGCAGGTGGAAAGTTTTGCGATCGACCAGGCGGAGCTGGAGGAGGATCAGCCCTTGGAGGGATCAAAGTTTCTGTTGGCACCGGAGGAGCCGGAGCGCTCGGTCGACCCTGAGACGCAGGCGCGGCTGGAGGCGCTGCTCGAAGCCGCAGGTATTGGCAAGTTGTCTTCCGGGGATGGTAAGCACCTGGCCGACCACGAAGTGCTCCGACGGTTGACTTCGAGTGTTTCCTGTGCGCTGGACGAGGCTGCGGCCGCACTCACACGTATGCGCAGCGACAATTCCAGGAGCCAAAACGAGAAGCGCTCGCTCGTTGAGGCTTGCACCGACGGCGACGTTGGCACCGTCCGCAAACTCCTCACCGAGGGACGCAGCGTTCACGAGACCACCGAGGAGGGCGAGAGCTTGCTCTCGCTTGCTTGCTCAGCTGGCTATTATGAACTTGCACAGGTCATTACTTTTTTTATTTATTTCACACCCAAACTGAGCTTAACCATGTTTTATTGTCACTCTTGTTTAGTTTTTGGTCGTTTTCAATTGTGTCTCGTTTTGCAATCGGGTTGTCTAAAGTCTCAGAACTAGAAATCACCAGGGATCTATGAACTTTGACAAATGATTAAAAGAACTAAATTTGAAACTAGAAATGTCACTACAAGTTTTTGTTTGTGAGCGAGTTTTTATTTGGTTTCATTTGCTTTACTTGTATATCTAGTTCAGTTGACAAATTTGATAACAAAGTTTTGACAACTAAGGTATCTTAGAGTTCGGTAATGTTTGTATCATGATTTTAAGTTATTGGGACTGGAAAATCACTAGGGTACTTTTTCGTTTTGTTTTATCAAGAATCTTGAAACTTTGTTCAGTTTTTTTTTATGTAAATTGGAACACTCTTAGATAAATATAGCTTTTCGAGAGTTAGTTTTTGATTTTAACTTAAAAGTTTTTTTTTCACTAATTGGTTTTGTTAAAAAATAACAATCAATCATTATTATTGATCACTTTTATTATTAGTAAAAAGTCTGCTATTGAAAAAAGCATTTCTGCTCTGACTTTTAAATGAACCAGAAGCAAAGCTCAATTAAAAAATTAAAACAACAGATACAGTTAGGGAAATGCAAGAAATTGTTCCTGATTTGCAAAACACTCGATTTAAACTGTGCAATTCCTGTAAATCCAGTTCAACTTATTTACATGTGTAACAAAATTGTTATTCAATCTTTGATAAACCGTTCAAAGATACCTATTCCTCGATAAATTATTTTTTTTTAGTTTCAGAAATTTCGACCCGACACAAATTCATTATTTTTTTTTACATTTTGACCTACATTCCGTGCTTAATAGTTCATTCCAAAACAATAAACTCAACTTTTGTAACGTTCTTACTCCTTTCATCATGCTTTTCATAGATAAATTATCATGAAGACTTTTTCTTCATACAAAAATGTTATCTATTTATTTTCATATCAGTCCAACAATAGCAATCCAAATCATTTTAACATAAACAGAATTAAACACAACGTTTCAGTTATAAAAAATTGTAATGTGTTTCACAGGTTTTGTTAGCGATGAATGCTAACGTAGAAGACCGGGGGATAAAGGGTGACTGTACCCCATTGATGGAGGCAGCGAGTGCAGGTCACGTGGACATAGTAAGTCTGTTGATAGCACATGGCGCGGACGTGAACGCCCAGTCGACATCGGGCAACACGCCGTTGATGTATGGCTGCGCCGGCGGTCACGAGGAAGTTGTCCGAGTACTGCTCGAGGCCGGAGCCAACGTCGAGGACCACAATGAGAACGGTCACACGCCGCTCATGGAAGCGGCCAGTGCGGGCCATGTTCCAGTTGCAAAGATCCTACTCGAACATGGCGCGGGCATCAATACTCACTCCAACGAATTCAAGGAGTCCGCGCTCACCCTCGCTTGTTATAAGGGCCACTTGGATATGGTTCGGTTTTTGTTAGATGCAGGCGCTGATCAGGTAATTTTGATCTTTTTTTTTCTATAAAAAAAAGAATTAAAGAAACTGGTTTGTTCTGGAATTGCAAATTTAAAACGCGATGGAAATTTTGCAGGAGCATAAAACAGATGAGATGCATACAGCTCTAATGGAGGCATCGATGGACGGTCACGTGGAGGTAGCACGTTTGTTGTTAGATTCTGGGAGCGCAGGTGAACATGCCGACTGATAGTTTCGAGTCGCCGTTGACGCTGGCCGCTTGCGGAGGTCACGTGGACCTTGCAATGCTTCTGATTGAGCGAGGTGCGAACATCGAGGAAGTCAACGACGAAGGGTATACCCCCTTGATGGAAGCTGCGCGCGAAGGCCACGAAGAAATGGTTGCTCTTCTTCTTAGTCAAGGTACGATGGCAACCAACGTTTTAACAGACTTTGCCATAAATTTGTCTATGGTCACAAAGTTACAGGTTGAGTTTTAATTAAGATTGTATCCATTGTAAATTTAAATTGTTACTTGATCTTAACAATGTTCGTTTCAAAATTACATTGCAGTTTTAAGTTGAACATTTTTATGCAACTTTACACTGTAATTTCAACTTCGAGAATTTCCATTGTAATTTTACTTGAACATGAACTGTAATTTCACTTGGTAATCCTAATTTATAACTCGATGTTGTAATTTAAACTTTAAATTCTTAATTGTGTGTGTTAACTTTAAAAATTGATCTTTCAGGGGCAAACATAAATGCTCAAACGGAGGAAACCCAGGAGACAGCGCTAACATTAGCTTGTTGCGGTGGGTTCATGGAGGTGGCCGATTTTCTGATCAAGGCAGGCGCTGACATCGAGCTTGGTGCGTCGACGCCACTAATGGAGGCGGCGCAAGAGGGACACCTAGATCTTGTTCGGTATCTGCTCGATGCCAGCGCGGACGTTCATGCTCAAACGCAAACCGGTGACACGGCTCTGACCTATGCCTGTGAGAACGGACATACGGACGTTGCTGAGTTGCTCTTGCAATATGGCGCTGACCTCGTATGTTAACTTCAAAACAACTTTCTTGATCCTCTTTTGAGTTTAATTGTTCGATTTTTAATTGAACCAATGTTTTGATTTCAGGAACACGAATCCGAAGGCGGTAGAACACCTCTGATGAAAGCCTGTCGAGCTGGTCATCTGTGCACTGTGCAATTTCTTATATCTAAACGAGCGGATGTCAATAGACAAACAACCAATAACGACCATACTCCATTGTCGTTAGCCTGTGCCGGAGGACACCTTCCTGTTGTGGAACTCCTCTTGACGCAGTCTGCCGATCCATTCCATAAACTGAAGGTCCATATCAAATTTAAAACAAAAAACTCTAACTTAAGATTATCCATTATAAACTGACTAATGTAAAAAAATCTTTGTTATTTCTTGCAGGATAATTCAACAATGCTAATAGAAGCAGCAAAGGGCGGTCACACGAACGTGGTGCAGTTGTTGCTGGACTACCCCCATAGTATAATAATGACCCAAACGCCTCATACTGCCGGACCCACGCCAGCGCCGATGATTCTGCCTCAGCAGCAACAGCCGCAGCCGCAGCCACAGCCGCAGCCACAGCCGCAGCACGTGCCTCAACAGTTGCAGCAGCCGAGCCAGCTCTCGAGCTCGTCAACACCGTTGCAACAGCAACAGCAACGGCCACAGCAGCAGCAAGAGAAGCAACAACCCACGGCAGAACAGATGCAGCAGGCGCAGAACAGCCAGCCCAAGCATAATACGCAGAAGTCGCTGCTGAGGAAGAACCGATCGATGAGCATGATGCCCGACACGAGTCTCACTTCGGCCGAGGCACAGCAGGTTCGAACCCAACCCGCAGGCGAGGCTGCTGGTACTGTTAAAGACGATACCAATGTCCTCGACAAGGGCAGCGGAGGGTTCGCCGCCCTCTCTGAACCCAACATTAGTCTGAGTCCAGCGGCAAGCAGCACCGCTGTCGTTAGCACTGCCGCTAGTGTTGTCACCACCATGTCTGAGTGCCGTAAGAATGCACGACAGGAGCAGATCCTTCATAAACAACAGATCCTTGAGGAGTTACAGGTTGGTTCAAGTTCGAAGTTCAGGTTTTTACCGGCTGTCCAGTACTTCAAACCTTGATTAACTTGTGAAATTACTTTCTTTGTTACATTTTTGAACTTAGATTTGTGAAATTTTTGATCTTATTCATTTAAATCTTCTACTCATACACAGAGGGTGGAGAGGGAACTGCAGAACAATGGTGCACACCTGTTCCTCAGTCCTGGTGCTACGATCGAGGAAATCAGCCTGTCGCAATTCCAACAGGAGACTGCGGATTCGGAACCTACTTTACTGCCAAACGTGCTCAATTTACCAACACAGACGTCTACATCTGCCCATGGTATGTATTTTGTTAACAACAATTTGTTTTGTAAATCTTCCATTCGAATTGCAACATAACAAAAATTGGTTAGGTCTTGAAAAATCACACTTGGTTCAAGACTAACTCTGGAGTATTTTTTAATTCGTCTTTTATCATTTCAACTCTATAAATAATATTTTAAATAAAAAATTGTTAAACGTTGTAGCTGGTATGGTATGCGGTAACGCATTGCCAGAGTCCTTGTTCACCCATCAGACCCCTAGTCAGGCGATGTCGTATTACAAAGGATTTTGCATGGGCGTCAATCTCATCGAGCGAAATGAGAAACTCAAACAACAACAGCAGCAGCAACAACAACAACGTCTGCTAGAGGACAGCCTGCAGGAATCGCAGCACCAGTTGACAAGTGCAGTTTCGGCCTCGTTGCCAATGATACCGAGCGCGTCAATTGCTAACAGCTTTGACAAGACGGACTTCTTCACCGCGGCGCTTGGCAGCCACATGACCAATCAAATCATCGGCGCTGCGAGGGTCGCAGCTTCAACTGCCGCGCCAACGAGTGTTGGTGTCACCGTTGCCACTCTGGCCAGCAGCACCACCTCGTCCCAAACCATCACCACTAGCAGCGACGTTAGCCAGAATACCGCCATTAGCGATCGAGCTAAACTCAAACCGGTGCACAAAAAAGAGAGTAAGTTTTTGCAGCCTTGCAAAGTTTTTGATTCTGACAACTAAATTATTAAAAGTTGAATACGTTAAAATGTTTTTTTTGGGTTTGTTCTATTAGAACAACAAAAGAAATTCTTGGAGAAGAACCGACCGAATTGTGACCTGCAACAGATCCACCACTTCAGTCAGAAACTACAGCTTGAACTGGAGTTGGACCAGGTATTTAACGAAATGAATGTAAGAATTAAGTTTAGTTGACTGTAGAGGGTGAGAAATCGTGGAAATTTAGGTTTTGTTATTGAAAAATTGACATGTAAACGTACAAAGTGGGAAGATTATGGTACGCATAATGTGAGAATTGTATACGCTCAGGTACAACAACAGCTACAGCAGCAACAACAATATCAACTGCAGCAATCACAGCCGAGTGGAATTGCGGGTGGCAGTGGAGGCGGCATTCTGATACCTAATCAGCTGATGGCGCACCTCCACCCCACTCACAGTCACTATCTCCATGGACAGGTACAGTCCAATTCCAATCAGTTTGCATCTCAATGTTTATCCTATTCATTTAAAACGAAATTTTTCGTACATCAAACTCATTTTTGTTCGATTAAAAAAATCATTTTGTTGAAATTGATTTTTTACCTGCTGTAAATGCTTTTGGTTTTCAATCTATATTCATTTTTTGAAAAAAACGAACAGAATTAAAATTTATCGATTGAAAAAAAAGAAACAAAGGATATTTTAACGTTGCCTGCAAAATGTTGTTTTTCAACCCTGTACCTCCATCCAAGAGTTGCCTGTTTGCTTGCTTTGTTGATATTAGAAGTTGCTGCTTGTTTTTAAAATAAAAGAATGTTATAAAAAACCTGAAATAACAAAATAGGGAATACACTTGTGGAGTAACGTGAATAAAACTGTTAAAAAAAACTTAGATACAGCAAGCTCAACAGACGCAAAACCTTCTGGACCCGATGGACCCAGAACTGGCGCGACTACACCGCGACGGAGCCTGTCCCTTTTTTGCCGCGGCACAAAAGGCGAAACACCTCGGCTCGGACGAGCGGATGCTCAAACTCGAGGACGGCACGCAGATCCCCATCGACGAGGCTGTTGACATCTTTCGGTCCATTAACTTTGACGATATTCCCACTGGTAAACAAAGAATAAATCAAAACTAACATTTTTGAATGTGTGAATGTCAAATTTTGCAGTTACTTTTAATGGGATTGGTTTGTTTGAGTAACAGAAGATGCGGATAAGTTAGACCTGAAAAAATTAGAGATATGCGAAAGCGTGGAGCAGGAACAGCAGCAGGAGCAGCAACAGTTCGACGAGAGTCAGCAGCAGCAAGCCCAGCAGGCGGTTCCGGTTGACACGGGCCCCCACAGCACGTCCCAAGAGTACTACGCTATCCCCGTGTCTTCTATGTCTTCCGTGCCGAACATGCCTGCCCTCTCGCCACTACAGGTTACGAACACTGTAATGCAACTACATGCTGACATTTCTGCTGCGTTGCAACTCACGCCTGCCCAAACCAGACAGAGACAAATGCTTAACAGCTATGGAGAGGGACTTAGGGATGGTCTTCTAGCTTATTGCAGTCAGTACCTTTGTCTTTCATTTTATTCAAATTCTTTAGTCAACATTGTCATTTAATCATTTTGCAATTTAAAATTGTAAATCCTGAATAGTAAATTTAAACAATGTAAATTGATGTCAATGAGAATTGTATATTGTAAAATTAAAAAAAAAACTGTTTCATCATTATAGAACTTCCGGTACAAAATTTGCCACCGGTCCTGGACGCAACAGGGGTGACCGAGAACCTACCCCAGCCAACGCCGGAGTACATGCCGTCGACGACGGTCTGCAACGGGACGGCCCAAGTGGGACAAGTACAAGTAGCGACTCAGACGCAGGTGCCTACCACGCTAGCCTCGGCCTCGTACGCTGCTGCGTTCGCCGCTAGTGTCGCTGCGAGGGTCGCCATCAACGAGAAGAAACAAACCTACACCACGCCTGTGGTCAAGGCTAAGAAAACCCGGTACCCTCTGTTGCAACAGCAGCAACCACCACAGACCCAACCGACACAGACCCAACAGCCCCAACCGCAGCCACAACCCACCCAGCCACAACCACAACAGACACAAACTTGTCAACCCGCCATGGCGAATATTCAACAGCAGACCGGTAATTTTCCACCGCAAAGTTATCAGCTCGACCCTGCAGTTGTTGTGGGTTAGTTTGAAATGCAAATTTTGTATTTTTCAAACGTCAATTTTGAAATTTGGAGGATGATAAATTTGGATTTTTGATTGAATGCATTTTCTTTTCAAGTTTTAATTGTGTTTTTTGTTCATTTTTAGTTAATGGGCAGTACACAAACAATGTGGCAGCTGGAACCAACGGTCAGCAACCCGCGGCGACGAATACGAAAATTCCACCGACCTGTATGGACGTCGATTCAGAAACGGATAGTAACCATGATACTGCGTTGACGTTAGCCTGTGCTGGTGGACATGAGGAGTTGGTAGAATTGCTTTTAAGTCGTGGAGCTGATATAGGTACGGTTTTGTACAATTACTAACGTACAAAAATATTCAAAAATTGTGCTCGGTGAATTCTCAATTTTTGTTTAACTTTTGTAGAACACCGTGACAAGAAGGGTTTCACACCGTTGATCCTGGCCGCAACGGCGGGTCACCAAAAAGTCGTGGAGATCCTTTTGAATCACGGCGCGGACATTGAGGCACAATCTGAACGAACCAAGGACACTCCGCTGTCGCTGGCGTGCAGCGGCGGTAGGTACGAGGTGGTTGAGCTGTTGCTCAACAGAGGTGCCAACAAGGAGCACCGTAACGTCTCGGATTATACACCACTGAGCCTCGCAGCTTCCGGAGGATATGTTAATATCATCAAATTGCTGCTCAGCCATGGAGCGGAGATCAATTCGCGCACTGGCTCCAAACTTGGCATTTCACCTCTCATGCTAGCTGCAATGAACGGTCATACGGGTAAGAAAAACTTTCATCTTTTAATTTTGCTATTGACTTGAAATTTACAACAAGTTGAAAAATTCTGAATTGGGATGGTACTTTTTTAGCGGCCGTGAAGTTACTTTTGGACATGGGAAGTGATATCAATGCCCAGATTGAGACGAATAGAAACACCGCACTCACCTTAGCATGTTTCCAAGGTCGACATGAAGTTGTGAGCCTTCTCCTTGATAGAAAAGCTAACGTGGAGCATCGGGCTAAGGTAGAAAAAGCATTTTCAAACATTTGCATTTTTTGATAGGAATACAAAATGAAAGATAAAGATGGATTAAACAATTGAATAATCGGTTTTTGTTTTGTTTATTTCAGACGGGCTTAACCCCCTTGATGGAAGCTGCAAGTGGCGGCTACGTCGAAGTTGGAAGAGTTTTGCTCGCGAAGGGAGCTGACGTAAATGCAACTCCTGTGCCCTCGTCGCGCGACACCGCGTTGACCATAGCAGCAGACAAAGGCCACGGTCGTTTTGTTGAATTGCTTCTCAATAAGTGCGTTCAAACATTCTATGCAACATTGTTTACCAGATCCACAATCTATTAAAAACAAAAACTAAATTTCGAATATTTCTTTTCATTTTTCAGGGGAGCTCAAGTCGAGGTGAAAAACAAAAAAGGGAACAGTCCTTTATGGCTAGCAGCCAACGGAGGTCACCTTAATGTCGTCGACGTCCTATACCAGTCTGGCGCAGACATTGATTCGCAAGACAATCGGAAGGTTTCTTGTCTGATGGCAGCGTTCCGTAAGGGCCACATCAAGGCAGTCAAATGGATGGTCAACCACGTAACGCAATTCCCAAGCGACCAGGAGATGACGAGATACGTGGCGACAGTTAGCGACAAGGAGCTCATGGACAAGTGTCAGGAATGTATAAAAATCATCCGAGCAGCGAAGGAAACCCAGGCTGCGAAGGCCAACCAGAATGCTACGATCCTTCTGGAAGAGCTGGACCAGGAAAAAGAGCGCGAGGAGTCGAAAAAGGCAGCAGCTGCTCGTAGACGAGAGAGGAAGAAGAAAAAGAAGCTCGAGAAAAAGGAGGAGAAACGCAAATTGCACGAGGAAAATAAGAAGAACGAGAGTGCATGCGAAGCTGCTGAGGAGGAGAAGAAACTGGACGATGCTGAGGATAGAGTTGATAGAGACGATAGCGACCGCGAAGCCACGGATAACGTGGAGCGCGCCGATAGCGCTTCCTCGTCGGTAAACAGGGGACCTGGGGATGATCCGGACAAGGAGGAAGGCGACAGTGGGATCGATGCTAATAGTCAGGGAAGCTGCAGTAGTAACGATGTGAAGGCTAGGGAACGAAAGAAGGATAAGAAGAAAAAGAAACAGACGATTGTTGAGAAGGATGTTTCCCCACATCGATCGCCTAAGAACCTCAACGCTCATCCGATTGTTGAAAGGACTCCCACCAAGTCACAGTCTTCGACTTCTGCGTCTTCTTCTACGACTGAAAAGTAAGAAAAATATAAAATTAAATAGGAATCTTTTTTGGACAAAGTTTGCAGATTCTTCAGTACAGTGGAACCTCTTTCAAAGGCGCCATTTATTACCCATTTATGTCTTTGTGGCCCTCCAGCTCGAGTTTTATGATTTTTTTTCTTTCTCATAAACTAATTTATAATTTTGAGTTTGTAGAATGTTGTTTTTGTTGTGTTTTTGTAACAAGTGTTTCTTTTGTTATAGGAGATCAGCAAAAGATGGTGAGGGCAAATCGTCTAACCGATCGAACGCAAATGCAAACACAAACGAACGCAAGATCAAGGGTCAACTGGTCTTTGAATCGACACGACATCCCGCTGAGAGGGAGGATTTCGAAGCAACCGGTAACGAGAGCTACACCCCCGGCAAAGGAAAGAAATCGGCGTACAATCAGTACGACGATTCCGTTGGCGGATCGGTTAAGATGTCCACCTCAACTAGCCCGAAGCAGGGCGGCAAACGTGAGGAGGGATGGAAAGAAGTTGTTCGAAAGTACGTAGTTGAAGATTTTTAATATTTTAGAATTAGGAATTAGAATGGAATTGTAATAATTTTGCGTTTTTTGTGGTCGATTTTGTAGGGGACAGTCAGATGATTCAAACCGGTTCATGAACTCACCGTTCCGATCGAAAAAAGTTTCGGTACCACCAAATGCTATAAGTAGAGTCATAGGCAGAGGTGGCAGCAACATCAATGCCATTCGTCAGCACACGGGTGCACACATCGAGGTGGAGAAACAGAGCAAGAGTCAGGGCGAACGAATCATCACCATCAAGTAATTGAACAATTAACTTAGTTTAAGGATGCAATTTCAAATTTTCGATGGATGGAATAATAAGAAATGATTTATATTGAAATAATCTCTCTTTTACAAGCTATGAATTTCTACGTGTCTTGAATATTGATTGTTAATTATGTTCAACAGGGGGTCATCAGATGCAACAAAACAGGCTCATAATTTAATCGCAGCTCTAATCAAAGATCCCGATGTCGACATTTTGCAAATGTTGCCGAAGTCATCCAAGCAAAATGTCGCAGCTTCTTCGTGGGATAAAACTGCATCCACTGCTTCAGTACGTTGTTAAATTTAACAAAATACAATTGACTCTTACTATTTTTTTGTTTTTATAATTTGAATTAAATAAACCAAATTCATTTACAGACTGCCAAGTCAAAAGCTGGAACAGGCAACAAGTCGTCAAATTTGGTGTCGAGTGCCTCGAATACACAGTCCAAGTCCGGCTATGCAGCCGGTACCGTTTCGTCCACGAGTCAATCTGTCCCGGTCCGATCATCTTCTACAGTCAAAGTCACCGGTAGTTTCTCAGCTTCTGCACCGCGTGCGTCTGCTCCACCCAGACTTATCGCTTCATCTGCTGGTAACATTTCAACTACTTCTCGTCTTTCTTTCTCTCTTCAAAATCCACTACAACGTTCTCATTCAAAAATTTGTTTTCAGAAAAACGAGCACAATCAGCACAGTCCTCGTCGAGCACGAAGACAACGATGTCCTACACAAGCGCAATAATGACAGCCGGTCGAGCAACAAAAGTCGTGACAACAAACGCGACCCAGACGTTCGCCGCGAAGCTCTCAGAGATTGCCGCCTCGTCGTCAGGCTCCACGCACAAGCTGAAGAGTCAGTCGACAAGTGTAACAATCTCGACGGCATCGCCGGCGTCCACGTCTGTTTCGTCCTCGGCCCCGAGCACTCCGCAGGCCTCGCCCCAGGCTCAGCAGATCGCAAGCGCCGTCTCGCCCAAACACTGCCGAACACTGCCCCAGATGTCAGCGCCGTCTGGCCACGTCAAGAACAACTACGCCTCCAGCACCAGCAGCACGGTCACCCCCTCGGAGACGATTTCGCTTGCGAGCTCCGTTGCCTCCATGCGAATCAACTCGCTTGCCTCGGCTCAGTCAGGATCGATGCAACAGCAGATTCAGCAACACCATCATGCGCAGCAACAGCCCATCCAGCAACAGCATCATCATCACCATCAACACTTCCAACAACAGCACCACCATTTCGCTCAGCAGCAACAGCAGCAGATCAGAAGCAACACGCCGGTCTCGGTTCAGGAGACTCAGCAGGTTACCAACTCGACCCCGCTGGAATATTCGCTGTTCAATGATACCTTCTCGAAGGTCACGCAACAGTCCATGTGGGGCAGAGACGACTCGCAAAAAGGCATGAACTTTGCTAGCGTTGCTGGCGGAGGAGTTTCTATGAGCTCGGCTAGTTCCAGTCAGAAGTTTATCGATAGTGTACCGCCGCAGGTATTTATACTTTTTCTTGTGACTTTTCTCTTTTTTAGGTAGTCTCAAATTGTTTTCTTTTTTTGGTTTGGAGTAGAAGAAAAATGTTAAAGTCGAGAGAATTTTGATAATGCACTACATGGAATATTATATTACATCCGAGGGCGCCACCAGCGCCCGAGAACTGTACAATATTTTTCATCCAATAGGGCAGCGGTCAAGTGTGGAACTGACTAATCACGAGTGCCGAAGGCACAAGTTTTTGGGATGAAAATGGTCTTTTCTATCTCTCTCTTTTTTATTGCCCTCCAATTGGTTTTCCTGAGTGCATTATAAAACCGATTAACATTCTTATACGAATTTATTTATAACTCAAGTCCAAAAACGTGACTATTTTTAATTTTGTAATTAAAATACCATCCTAACTCCTAGAAAGGACGATAAAAAAGACAACAGAATTTCAAAATGTATAGAAAAACATTATTTTTATTTTTCTTCCATTTATTACACGTTTCATTGATAAACATTCAGTTTCAGTCTATGTACACTTGCTGATGTACATAATTTTACACTAGATAACCGGGTTATACATTATTTACAATTTGTACAGTCAAAAAATAATTTAAGGCGCAGTCAAAAAGATGAGTCTTTTTGAATTTCTTATTGTCAAAACATACTGAGCAAACATTCCAAGTCATAATCTTCAGCAAAATTGGCCAGATGCATTTCTTGTTGCATGGGTGGCAAGCCTGCATCCAATCCGAGATCCAGAATGGGATCAAAATCGAGGTCCAAATCAAAATTGAAACCATCTTCAACTGGCTGCTCAGCTGCAGGTTCAGCTACTCTGCTTACCACAAAAACTGTGCGTTTTGGCTCTGGACCGCAGTCGTCATCGTCGCGTTTCCTTTTCAGTGGACGTCTAGGTGGAATTTCGACGCACTCACATCTTACGTTCCTTGCCAGGTTGCTTGTTACGAAGGAGAAGGGCCCCGTTCGACGTCTTTTCTTCTCTTTCTTCGGGTCCGATATTCGGAGACAGTTTTTCTTCTGTAGAATACTGCTGGCGACCATGAATCGCATGAATTTAGCATCGGGTAGAGGTTGACCGTACCACAGCCCTGGCATCTGCGTCATAATGAAAAAATTGTTAGACAAATGAATTTTTTTTTCTAGAGAATAGATTTTTGAGTTTTGTTTCAAAGTTATATGAACTTTAGTTCTTCATTGAAACAAAGAAAATCGGGAATGTTTTGAAATTTTTTCAATGACTATTTAAGTAGAAAAAGAATGTCAAGTTTTGTGTACAAACTGTATGTATTTTATTTTTCATTCCTTTGCTCAAAAAAACATTTAAAAAGACTGTTATTGATTTAGTTTGTTTATAACTTTTCGTTGTTTGGTGTTTTTTCAAGTTCTTTATAAGTAAAAAAATTTAAGAGTAGAAAGGAAACAAACCTCCGGTTCCTCGATGGGCACCTCGTTTATTGCAAGTGAATCTTGATTGTGTTCATCTTGTTCTCCAGTGAAGAAATCCATAAACTGATTCATCTCCAGATATTCGTTACTTGTGAAGTAAAAATCGTTTCTGATTTCACACGCCATGGCTTGCAGCACAACTTTGAACACAATTTTGACGCTTTCCTCGGCCCTGGCAGACAGTAACTGACTGACCTGGCGAGCGGTCTGCGGTAAACGATGTCCAACGCTGCCTGGTGGGAGTTGCCAAATTCAGCCGCTCTCGGGAAACACCGATATTGCCAGTTTTCACCCAATTTTACATTGTTTTCACTAATTTTTTCGACTATCTACTTCCAATTACGTGGAATCACACAAATGAACAATCGTAATGAAAAACATTTTGATTTGATTGCCGGATTTTATATTGAATTCCAACTGGGTGGGATAGAATTGGGACGCGGAGTGGGAGAAGTGGTGGGGACCTCTGCAGCGAGCGCCACAATTCTTCTACTTACATATTTCGAACACTTTGACGATTGTTTAATTGCATTTTAATTGCACTGAATTTTAATTATGTAATAATTGACTTTCAACTATGATTTTTGATAATTTTTTGTTCAGATTTTTGAAATATCGAAATTCTTTGGTTTTGTTTGATTGAATGGTGGATTAATTGTTTGATGATTTTTTAGGTGGACGCGTCCAAAGCACCTGGTTACAGAGGAACGACAATGTGTTCTCCGGTGTCTGGTAAAACGTGCAACACAAACAGCATTGCCAGCAGCGGAATATCACCGTCCGCGATACCCAGCCCGATTCAACCGCCTCATCATCAATCTTCCATAAATTACAGCGACCATGCGATTTCCAAACCACCTTGCTCCTTGGCGATCACGCGTCCTATCATGTCGCAACAACAACAGCAACAAAATGTCGATCTTGGTACGCCCTAAAATTCTCTTAATTTTTGTAACGATGAAACAGTAATTTTGTTTGTGAGTTTATGAAAATAATCAAGTAAGAATCTAGAAAGATCTGTTTCTGTGAAGCCGAAAGTTAGTGAAAATCATTTTGCTTAACCGAAACATAAATATTTGTCGGTAGTGTCTTTGTTGTTTGATTGTTTGTGGGGTTTTACCAATAATTTTGGCCTTTTGTTTCTCGACGGTAGAGGCGTGACAAAAAGGGGTGCCTCTTGCCACCGATGATAATTCATTGTTCTAATGCCTTTCATGTTGAGATTTTCGACCGACCAAATATTACAGTAGCTAATTGTAGCACTCAAGTATATGTCCACTATCCCATTGTAAATAGTAGTCAATGGATACAGTACAAGTTATGGATAAGTTTCTCGGAAACCTTTTCCACACGCGATAAAACTAGTTTTCAGGTATCCCAATATATTTTTGTACCCTCACAAAACCGTCTCTCAAGAAGCACATCTCAAATATAAAAATAAATCTAATTATCAACCAACAAATCAAAAACTGATAAGTTTATCCAAATTTAAATTACGCTCAAGATTAAAGACTATTTTTAAGCGCCACTTTCTCCAATCATTATTTTGTACAAATTCTTTATATAAAAACTTTGTTTGCACAGGAATGGCGTCTCAGTACAGCCGAACAGTTTATCAATCCGATTTGAATTCACGATCGGGTCACCAGCAGATGAGTTCAAGTTCGAGCTCGAATTTGGATGCCGTCGGCTTGTTTAAGAGCAGCCAGGTGTCCAACTGCGTGATGATGACAAGTCGAAGCGGGATAACAACCGTGGCAGCAAACAATGCCGGTGTTAATAGCAGTTCCAGCAGTAGCAGCAACGGCGTCGTTAGTGTCAGCGTCAGCAGCAGCAATGCCAACAATGCCAACAACAACGCGCCGGTGCAGCAATCGCAGCCGACAAATTACGACCAGGTGATGAACGCGAGTCTGTTGAAAGTGGTCCCGAACGAGGTACAGTCGGGACAGCAACAGACCCTTCTAGCGCCGTTTCATCCGCACCAGCAACCGCCATCGGTTAACACCACTGTCAGCATGTCGCGACTCAACCCACGCGCTCCCGACTTTTCTAGCTCGTTGCATATGAGCAGCAAACCGCAGGTGACTGTTTTTAACGCTGCAAACAGTGCGATCCATCCGAGCATGTTCGCTGCGCCGCCTTCAAACAACCAGATCATGCAGCTTGGAAATTACCACCTCAAACAGTACCAGCAGGCTGCAAACGCTGCCGCTGCGATCGCCGCGGCTGCGGCAGTTAATTCGCCACCCCCACAGTCCAGGGTTGCACCGCAGAACAGCGCCATGCCTTCAAATGGACAGCAGAACAGGTGAGGAACCGGGTTTTTTAAATGGTTCCCCAGAGTTTGGGATCCGATTTTTGATTCAGAGCAAGGGGTTGCTCAAATTATGTTCTGAAGATTCAATTTATTTTGGGATATTGTTTATTTGTTGCATGATGTCGATCTCTTGATTTGCTACAGTTTCTTTTTATTTTCATTGTTTTGTTATTTTTTTAGAAACACCTCTTACCGACGAGACATTTTAAGTAAATTTGGTCAGGCTTTGACGGATAGAAGAGCCTTGTCAGGGTAAATAGAGTAACAATTTCAGTGTTTGATTTCACTTGTGTCGAGTCGTAATCGTTTTTTTAATCGAGACGGCAGAACGAGGATTGCAATGTTTGTTAATTTTAACGCGCTTTGTTTTCCGTTTTTGCAGATGGTCGTTCGCGAGTGGACCACCGCCACATCATAACAGTTTTGCCCCGAATCCGGGGCCGGCGGATCCGCTGCTCAACCAGATCGGCTACAATCACAACCTAGCGAACCACCTGGCGGTCCAGGCTTCGGGCAACATGGACCTGATGGCGAGTCTGGAAAACGGTGGGTCGCCATCGCTGTCCTCTTCGCCATCCGCAGCAGCGCAAATGTCCCAGGAGATGATGAACGCCATGAAGATGGACGATCATCGGAAGATCCCGCCGCGGCCAATAGGAACCGAGCGTGCCTGGAAGAATTATGGGGGCGCGGGCTCGAGCGGGTCCTCCGGTGGGGCAGGTGGCGCGGTTTCGAACGCTAGTGCGATCCAACAGAACGCTCCGACGGTCGTGCCGGCGCCTGGAGTCGCTGCTGACGCTGCTGATACGTCGTCTATTAATTGGATCATCGGCAACGATAAGCTCGTTGGCTCCTGGACAGGATATGCCCCTGCTGTTGATCGACACCCCATACCACCCATGCCTAGATCCAACCCCTCGACTTCTTATCGTCGCATTCCGAATGTCGATACTGATATACATCAGATGATGGATAACTCTTTTCAGGTATAATCATTTTTTTATTCTGATTGATATCATTAGTGTCAGAACTGGGTAATAATTGTAGCACTCAAATTTCATGCGAGGTTTCGGAGACTTGTGTTGTTACAGAGAAGTTAGAATTTTTTAAACAGAAAGACAAATTGAAGGAAATATACTGCTACTTCGATAATGTGTTTTAAATACTTTTAAATTATTCGCAAATAATATAATACAACTAAATTGTTACTTTTACTTGTAGAGTCATTTAGAAAACCAACAGGCATTCGCAAATGGAAACGCCCCAGCAGGACTATCAATGATGCCAGGACTCGCTTTGATGCCAGGACAATTCAGTGCACCGAATTTACCTGAGATCCCACAGAATGAGCCTAGCAAACTCGAAGCTCCCGCTTGGGGAATTCCAGATTCCGTACAAGACAAACAACACCCGGTAAGATACTTTAACGATCAACAATAAATGAATTCAAAATGAAATAGCAATACAAGAAGTAAAAAAAGTATTGAAGTGGTGAAATAACGTTTTGTTTTTTTTTTATTAATGTTCACAGGGATGGAATAAATGGACCCACTAGACTCGTTAGATCGGACCTTTTAAACAATCTGGATAAATAGGAAATTGTGGCATCCAATCCGTAGTCGTAGTGCAGATAAGACAAAAAAACCACACGTTCGAGAATACGTTGTTGCTAGTTGAAAGAAAAAATGATGATACAAGAAAATAATTAATTAATGATATATTAAAACTGAAAAACAAAAAAACGCCCGCACTCTTGTACACTTACAGAAATGAAAAGCATTATTACTTGTCATATTAGTTGATAAGATGGTAAACAAATTCTTATTGCAATCCATTGCTATAATCCTATTATAAAAATCCTATGATAAATATGGTTTGCATGTATAACCGAATCCGCGAGCCCGGTCCCCGGACCCGCGTTCAGACATGGAAAAAAGAAAAACGACAAAAAAAAGAGAAAATATATAAGAATGAAGAAGAAGTTTAAGAAAAAACCCATAGTTAAAGCATGCGTAATGGGAGATGGATTTGGGTGTAGTTACATTGTATAAATTTTGGAATTTTTCCTTGGTACTCGATTATATCTGTTATCACACACGAAGGGACCCGACGACAGGCCGAATAATTGTTTACGTCGCCGCCTCCCCCAACGCAATCTTTTATCCTCGGCGGCTCTGCGATTATTTTGCCAGTCGTCGTGCCGGACAACTTTTTTCTTTTCGAATTATTTATGCCGTGGTGAACATGTACGCAGTTGTTTATTACTACAATTTTAGTTATAATTATAATGATTCCTATTATAATGTTGTACTATGATTCACACTATAAGAATAATATAACTGATTAGACACAAATATATCATTATTTACGTATCTACATAACTCTCCAAGTTATTTTTTTTCTTCTACTAGCAATTTTACATCTCTTCTGCAAATTTGACAAGGATACCAAACAATAACAAGATTCGTAATGTTGGTCTTTTTCTTTCTCTTCTGCTTGTTCTCTCTCTTCTTCAGTGCGTGAAACTGAAACGTGTAATACACCTGAAATCAGACTCCTAAGCAAAGACGACTCCACGATTGAAACGACGGATTGCGAGAATGAAAATGTTCAATGGGGATGGTCAACGATGTTCCTTGTGTAACGAAAAGAAGCAAAAAACGAGAAAACGAAAAAAAATCAAGATGACGCGACACACGACCAATTGTTTGATTTTAATACTCTTCAGCTGACGAGTGCATTTAAAAATGATAATGATAGTGACAAAGGTGTGTATTATCATAATCGTGCACTTTCGAGAGTTTAAATAAAATGAAAAGAGACAACTTTTTCAACTTTGCGAAAAACATGAATCAATAAATAAGACCTTGCGACAAAGTTTCAACTTGACACGCGTCAAAATGAGACGACTTTTTTAATTTTGAATTGGTCGACCGATTGAGTTTTGCCTCAAGTGTAATGATAATAATAAATTATTTTCGTTAATTTATCATTATTACAATTATGAATTATATTGCTATGGTGGTAATGACGATTTATTACGGTTTTTGATAGTAACGACGACACACAACCGTGTGAACATGAAATATTACACTCGCGGTGAGGATCCGGTTGTCGTCGTCGTTCCTATCAGCGAAAATATGATAAAAATGATAAAAAAAATGGAAAAAAATTTTAAAAAATATATAAGTTTAGAAAAATTATATAAATATATAAATATATACAAATATATATAAATGTGGGCGTGCGACGACGTACGCACGCGCACACGCACTTCTGTAGCAAAAAAAAAGAAATGAAAGAAAAAAAAACTACAAACGAAGTTCGTTAGATACTGATTAAAAACATTAATTGAGACTATTGGCGAGAAGACGATGTTGAATGCTTAGCGAAAGGCGTTGCTGTAACTGAAACGGTTCCCTTAAACAAAAAAAATTAAAAATAAAAAAAATAGCTTTTTAAAGAGCTCGTGGCAGGGCAACGATTATGATGGTAGTTGTAGTTACGAGCTTTTTCGTTACCCAATTCCAGGGAGCGCTTCAATTATTCTTGTTATAATTGGAAGCCTATTTTTAATTTTCATTTATAATTCATGCGACAATTAATATAAAACTATTATATTATATAATAATAAAGGAAATAAATTAACATTGTGGTCAATAAGTTCTATTCCAATCGATACATCGTCCATCCGTTTTTATTGAGCATCAAAAGTCTTAATTTTATAGTTTTTTCATTTTTTATTTGTATCAAGTATTCTGATATCTTTAAAATAAATTGATCTAACCATAAATAATAAGTATAATTTCTAAATATTTTGTTTATATCAAATTTTTCAACATTCATCACCCTTCGAATGGATTTAAATAGCACAAGGTAAGATCGTACATTTTTATCATGAAATTAATACCACTCAATTATTTGAGAATTTTCCATTTCAACATTTCTAAAATGTTCAGTTTAGTATTTCTCTTTTTCATAAGAATTAAAGATCAATTCAAAAAGTATGATAACAATAACATAAGTTCAAGTTATAAAAATATGTGAAAATTGCACAAATTCAATGTTTTCGGTTTGATCTTTAAAATTTGCGCAACACTATAATCACAGTAGTTCTTTCAACGACCGCGATGTCGCTATAAACAAGCAGGTCTTGTATTGACTTGAGTATAATGTGTGAATGAAACTCAGGCTTGCTCAGGCTCGGCGGTGCTGTCATACCGAAAGGAGCACGAGAGGAGCACAAGCTTATTGAAAGTTGTTTTGTACACATTTGAGGCTAATAGTGTAACGCACACAAGCATACGCGACTCTTAATTTTTCATGTTCAGCTCTCTTGTTTTTCGCCGATAAAAACTACCTCGAAATGGCTCTGACATTGGAAAAAAATAATTTTTACGAAGTTCTAAAAACGCTGAGTGCTGGTGGTAAGTGACAGTTCGAATATATTTTAAAGTTTAAATGGATATGGTTTTGTAAAACAAAGATTTGTAACATTTTTTTATACTTTCTCTTTTTTCGTTCTCCCATCTTTGATGTCACTGAAATACTTTCACATACCACTTAGGATAATGATTGCATTCCTTGGGTGTTGCACACACACCTGTCCTGTTTATTTTGAAAACAGATTTTTATCATTTCTCTAATTTGATGAGTTTTTATGAGCGAATGAATGTAGTCATTTCCAATTTACATTGTAAAATGTTGACATTTATTTCATTTTTGACGAATAAACTGCAGAAATAAATGTTTAAACAACTTGTCTCGTTACAAAAAGTCTATGTAATTTCCGTTAAAAAAATAACACTTGTAACAATTCATTGAAATAACATAAAAGAGTTTGTAGAAAGTTGAATTGTTAGAGGAGAAAGAAAATTAATCCTGATATTAATCTCATATCAAATATCTATACCGTCTCGTTTTCTCCAAATATATCAATTTTGGTCAGTTTCATATTTAAGACTCAAATTGCAGGTGTTGCTGGTATGTGTTCAAAAACCACAGTAGCTCCTTTGGACCGGATCAAAATTTTGTTACAGGCTCAGAACAATCATTATAAACATTTAGGTAAAAATGAAAATAGTATTTTCCTTCACTTTTAATTCATTAACTTAACAAATTGTAAATTATACTTTTTACGCAGGTGTATTTTCTGGACTGAGAGAAATCATTTTGAAGGAAAACTTTTTTGCACTCTACAAAGGGAATTTCGCCCAGATGATTCGCATTTTTCCTTATGCTGCAACCCAGTTCACGTCTTTTGAGTTTTATAAAAAGGTGAAAAACGTCATTTTATATCGATTAATTTTCATTTCTGACATTTCTTTTACTTTTTTAAGTTATTGCTATTCCTTATTCTGAGAAATTTCGTTTCAATGGAATTCGTTTTTAGGTCATAGGTAAAAGATTCAAACAAGGCAGCCACATAGACAAATTTTTCGCTGGCTCTTGTGCGGGGATAACTGCTGTCTCTTTGACTTATCCACTCGATACAATTCGAGCTCGATTAGCCTTCCAAGTAACCGGGGAACATGTTTATACTGGCGTTGTACATACTGCAATGACTATTTTCAAAACGGTAATATTTTTAATAAACATTTTAAAAAAATTCATGTAACAATCTTTAATGGAACCTTATTTTAATTTCATTGAATTTATTTTCAATTGTAATCATTTTTCAGGAAGGTGGAATCAAAGCTTTGTACAAAGGATTCACTCCAACAATAATCGGAATGATCCCATACTCTGGTTTCTCATTCTATTCCTTCGAATATCTGAAATTTGTTTGCATGAAGTACATACCAGAATACACTTGCGATAAATGCAGTAGAAATACAGGTCGGTGTTTGACGATAATTACTCTTTTCATTTTATTTATACTTTTTAAAAGGATCAATAATATCTTATCGATTCTTTACTGATAAGAAGTTTTTGCATAACTTGTAACTTGATACCATTTAATTCAAAATGTTCGATTCAACATTTTGATTTCTATTTGTCTAATTATTTGTTTAGGTGGATTGGTTCTGACATTACCAGCCAAATTACTTTGTGGAGGAATCGCCGGAGCAATTGCACAAAGTTTTTCGTATCCCTTGGATGTGACTCGGAGACGAATGCAGTTAGCAATGATGAATCCAAGCACACATAAGTTTAGGTGATTGTTTAAAACATTTTTTCACAAAAAAACTTATCTAACTTTTATTCGAACAGCCATTTTTACTTAGAATCAATGTTTTATTTTGCAATATTTGATATTTTTTCTAGCGTTGGAATGGTCAGCACACTGAAACTAATATACACCGAAAACGGAATAGTGAAAGGTCTTTACAGAGGTATGAGCATAAATTATGTGCGTGCTATTCCGATGGTAGCGGTTAGCTTCACGACGTACGAAATTATGAAGCAAATGTTGGACTTGGACACTGGAATGAAAGTTTGAATCTACAAATATAGAATAACTAGCACAAAAGACAAACACGTCAAATACTAAAGCAATATTTGACTCGTTGAATCTCAAACTTTTGAATCTTATTTTTCTATGCATAGATTAAATGTTCAATGTAAAAAAAAGTTTGTATTATAGATAGTCAGTAATATATTTTTATACAGAGGCTCGACCGACGAAATGAAATGTTAAATTTTGTTTTGTATTTTATATATGTAATTGATTATTTGTAACTTGATTGATTCAACTCAATATTTTATACAACTGAATCGACCAAAAAATACAAGCACATATCATATTTGTAACAATCAAATGAATATTTATTGATTGAAGAGAATAAAAGTGTTATAAAAAAGTTTAACAAATCTTGATGTTGTCATTTTGTTTTTGAAATTTCACTGATATTTTTGAAACAACAAAACGTTTTATTTCAAAAAAAGGTGTACAAACCAAAGATGATTACGATTATACAAATCATACAAATTTGCGGATTTTTGTTTCATCTTCGCATATTACAAAAGAACGTTTATTCATCACTGAAACACATAAATGCTACATCAAATATGAATTTCAAAGATTACAATTAAACGATATTAAAATTACATCAAATTAATGAATGATTACAAATCGAAAATGCGCGAACAAAAGAAAGAGAAAAAAATAAAATAATCAATTCTTAGACCTATTGAGATATAAATTTTCCAAAAAAGGGGGCAGGGATTTTGCAATTCGGAATATGTATATTTACAATCCAAACTTGAATAAAACAACGAAAAAGCAGCGAAAAATTTGCAGGTGTACAATAAAAATGTCAAACCCATTTCATGTACGTCTATATTTTTAAATAAATATGAAAATTAAATTTAAGAACATGACGTCGAGGCAATCACTCGGTTTGGATACAATAGCGTTCCGTCTATTTTCATATCAATCATAATTTGTTTCAATTTCTTTTCAATCTATAAAATTGATCTTCCTTATTGAATTGGAACCATTGTTTCGTCCTATAATCCTTTTAGTTTTATTTTAAATTTTATTATTTGTAGTTGTAATTTTTATATATTTTAAATTCTTTGACACCATGGTTGTCATTATCAGTCGCTTTAGTTTGTAAATCATCTACACACATACGCACACGCACGTGAAAGCGCAAAAATAATCAAAGACCTCAAACTAAAACATCATATAATAATTTAAAAATTTAACAAAAAAGAAAAAGGACAATCACAAAATTCACGTCTTGAAAGAAGAAAATGAAGAAACTGATACTTGAATAATGTGTAAAACGAGTGTCGGAGTTCATAAACTTGTTCCATATCAATAACAATCCTCACATTTGATTTTTGTCTTTATTTCGGAAAAAATTGTTTTAAGACATCAGTAAATACAGTTTGATATAAAATGATTCGTATTCGACTTGTCCGGTTGACGTTGTTGGTTCTATCCACTCTCATTTCTCATTTTTCATGGTATTATACATCCCGTTGAAATAAGTAAACAGCCTTGAATAAATTTTTCGCAATTTCGTCGCTTGTCAACAATTCATTATACAGTGTTTATTTTTATTCTCGATTTTTTTGCAATATAAAATGTTCTTTTTCCAAATAAATTGTTCACGTCGGCATTTCCGCGTGGGTTGTTGTTTTTTTTCGGTTTTCTATTCTGAATGAGCGCGAAACCGTGCTCCGTTGAAACGATCAAAACAGGTGAAGTGATTCAATAAAAGACAATCAAAGTTGCGTTTGCAAAACACGATGTTGGGTAGATTGGTGAAAAGCAAAAAAATTCCAAAGAACATTGATCCAAAAGCGGACGACGATCAGAGAAAAAACGCACGCACGGTTTCGTCGGGCCATTCAAATTGAATCTGACGATAAATATACAGTCTTAATGAACCGCCCTAAATGTGCACCTACACATTTCTTAATCGCTGTATTTTTGTTCAGGTATATGATAAGAAAAGCTTTCACTCTAATACTACCGTAGTAATGGGGGAGGGGGGATTCAATAATGCATATATTTAAATTTGCATCTTATCACTATGAATACAATGTTACTTCTTGTTTCCTCCTTGTTTCTGTTTGTTTTTTGTTTGTTTAATTTATTTATTTGCTTTTTGTCCAACGAATCAACAGTTCTGCTTTGAAAAGTTTGGTTTACTATACAACGCCATTGTATCAACGTAAGAATGATTAGACTGCGCTTAACAATTATCCACGAATCCACTTTCGGTCCTTCGGTCTCGCCGTTACAATTAATTAAATTAGAAAAAAAATAATGAAAAGTTCGTTCGTGACTAACTTGTGGCATCGCTCGTTTTTTTTTGCTTTTTTCTTTTCGGGAGGGCGAGTGAGGGCGCGCGACTTGAAATGCACAGTGGATGGCGCTCGCGTCGTCTGGTTTATTGAAAATGCACGCCGCGGTATAAACGTATCAAGGTATACAATAAAGTCGGATAGAAAAGAACGCCGCAACGAAAGCGTCGTGTCGATTGTCGCCGGTCCCTCATCTCTGCCCGCCTTTGCCATTGATCTCGGTCATTTTCATGTGTTTTTGTTGTTATTATTTTTTCAGTTTCACCTGGACGAATAAATTATTCGGATGATTAACCGGAAGAGAGAATGAAATCTTTTACACGCTACTAGTTATAAAATTAAATGTTTTGGGTGAATTAAAATATGTGTTTTATAATCAATTTGCTTTTTCTCCTTCTTCTTCTTGTTTTTTTTTCTCTTGCGTCACTTGATCTTGGTAATATGTACGGGTAGTTATGCGAATGGTGGTTCTGCAAAGTCAGCATCTCCCACAAGAACACCGTCCATCATAATACTTGTGACTATATGGCTGGTGGGCAAGGGAAGCTCGGGCCCTTCCACCGGCCAAGGTTTGTTTGTGATTTTTTTGTTTCATCTTCTGTTAAAATGCGGAGTTACTCGTGGTAGGTTGGTTTTATTTTCTTTTGCATGCCAGTGATGTTACGAAGCCAACATCGTACCATTCTTCTACTTGATCTTGGCTAATATATGCACATGACACTTTTTAGAGGAAATAATCGGGCGTTCTCCTGGTTACGTGAGGCTCGCCACGTCGTGGTGCTGGATCGAACTGGAGGCTGCAAATTTCAAATAAAAACAATTTAATTTTGCAAATTCAACTTTTTTGTTGCAAATCGTTCGTTTTGAATGTCTGTTTTTGCTTACAATGAATATTTCAAAGCATCATCCAGTTCCATGATTGCAGCTTGATTACCACATCGGTAACAGTAATTGGGAGCTGAGAAAATTGTGACAACATTGCGATCGTGGCACCTGTAAAATTACAATAAAAATATTGATGATTGACTTTTTCGGTTTTTTTTAAGTTTTCAATTTATATTGAGGAATTGAAGTTTGTACCAATTGTATCCCTCCATCACCAACTGATGGGCTCGCGACACAAGAGTCAAACCATTTGAATGATTAAACGTCTCGGAAATGTCTTGACCGAAGGTATAACCAGCTCCACGAGGTGAGATACCCCATCCTCCTCTGTCATCAGGATCTGACCATAAAAGGTCACACATCGGCCCCTGAAAAATTAATAATTTCATTGTATAGTTTGAGATTAAAACAATTTAATTTTGTAATTGTTTTTAGGGATGATACGAACTTCATGAGGTACTTCTTGAAGACGGTCCAACGCCCGGATATGATCTAGGGTGTCGATGGAAGGCGATAGACCACCGTGTAGACAAAATATTTGGCCATCGACTAATGCGGTTAGGGGCAGGTAATCGAACAAATCCGTGAAGAATTTCCATACGTTCGCGTTACCGTATTTGCGTAAACACTCGTCATAAAACCCGTACACCTGTGTGATCTGTCTCGACTCATGATTGCCACGGAGGATTGTTATTCTCTCTCGGTATCGCACCTGAATTACGTCAACAAACATTGTCAATTCAAGTGTTGCTTTTAATTTCCTAAACTTAAATAACTAAATTTTATGTCTTAGAGTTGTTTTTTATTGAGTTTCCAAGTTTGAAGTTTTTAAATTGCACAATTATGGTATTTTTATTGAGTTTCAAAATCGTTTCAAAAGTTGATATACAATTTATAGTGAAATGAGATAAAATTGAATTTGTGTACCTTAAGTGCAACAAGGAGAGTTACAGTTTCGACTGAATAATAGCCACGGTCGACATAATCGCCCATAAATAAATAATTTGTGTCCGGAGATTTGCCACCTATTCGAAATAGTTCCATGAGATCATGGAACTGGCCGTGTACGTCACCGCATACCGTCACAGGACACTTCACTTCTTGTACATTCGATTCCTTAGTTAAAATTTCCTTTGCCTGCAAAAAAAGCAATCAGGTAAATTAAATTCAAATACGAATTCATTTCAGTTCTTAACATTAGATAACAACATAAAAAAACAACAATGCAATAACATCTTGGGTGTTTATTCAATCGTCTTGGTTTTTCTAGAGAAACTAAGTGAACAAAATTATTCATTTTATTGTGCAAAATCAATATAAGATAACTGGAAATCAATAGTCATATTTTTTTTCAATTTTTGGTGATCGCGATTTTTGTAATTCTATATGATTTAAATCATAATTTAACTCAAAATTTGGTATGAAAAAAGACAAGTAGATTTCATCAAATATTAATAGAAAATATTGATTAGAGATATTTAATAATAATAAAATTCGCGTTGAAAAAGTAGGTTTTACATTGAATATTATTTGTACAAGTGTAGTTTCATTCAACTTCGATTTGAAAAACAATTTACATAATTTTTATACTATTTTTTATTCTAAAATCATCATTAAATTAAGATAACAACTTATCAAACCGTCAAAACATGTTTCAATCAGATATTTTAAACAAGTAAAAAATTAAACCCACAAAAAAAACTAGAGTAAACACGTTTAGATTTAAACGACATCAACAGAATATGTATTTAATGCAACACGTAGCATCACAAGCTGATGAATTTGTTTACAATAAATGAAGCGTTACATTCGCGTTATTACATCATTGAGTGTCATCACAGCTATTTTGATTATGCGAAATTTCAAAGCTCAAAATGTGCATGTTTTTATTCGCAATAACAAATTTAATTGAATAATCAATTGTTTATTTATAAACGACGAAACATCATTTCTCTATCAGAAACAACAAAAACAACAAAACCGGAGCAAACCAAAACCAACGGAATTGTTGGTTCAAAAGATTAGTGGTAAAAAGTGGGAAAAACCGAAGGGGAAAAAGTTTGCAACGTCTTTTCGCAACAATTCAACCTGACGTTTGTCATCTCAGATAAACAATCTAATCTCACCCACACTACAACCAAAAATGCTCGACTTTTCCAACGTACTTAAAAACGCAAAAACCGACCAAATTGTTTACAACAGTCAACTGTAAACAACAGCAAAACTTCCCTCTTTTTGGATGTAAATAGACCGCACTATCGATTTTATAGTTTCCAAAGAAAAAAACCTTTTAAAATTGATATCTCACTTAACGCGTGAACCAAACAAACAAATCGAATTGACAAGTTTTGTTTTTTTTTGACAAGAATAACGAAAATTTGCAACCTCTCAAACTGGAGGAATGATGCGCAGGGGAGGAGGGGTGGGGAGGAAGAACAGAAAAGAGCGAGATAGCAAGAAGGAAAAAAAGGATACGAAAAATTGATCCCAAAAAAGAGTTTTTGCATTGTAATTTTGTGAACAAATAAGGGGCGGTTAGACAAGGAGGAACGATGAAAAAAAACGTGACAAGTGAGGTTGGGCGTGAGGATTTGGTGTTGTGGGGTCGGCGAGACCGGGCGTTTTCGTACCTTGTCGCATAGCGTCTTGACCTGACTTTCTGTCAGTTGTGTGCAATCGTTCAACTGTTCAATCCACTGATCGAGTTCCTTGAGCGAAGCCTTCTCCTCCATGGTGCGGGACGGTTAGCTGCGCTCGTTGAAGCTCCGTTGGCGGGCCTAGCTCATGCAACGCGTCGACCGGATCCTGGCGCTGGTTTGATCGTTATCATTCGAATTATCAGCAACCGGCAGTTGTCGCGTTACGAAATTTGTTGGTGCTTTTGCCAGTGGCACACACGCGCAAAATGGCCGAACGACTCTTAACGACTGTCGCCGTCTCTCGTCCCGGTGACGTCACTTCGTGCGCACTCGTCGGTGCGCGTCGCCGCCACGCGATTCCCGCGCCCAGACACATGTCGCCGTCTGCCGGATTGTTGCCTCTTTTTTACACGCGCCAATTTGCGATTTTTGTTGCACACCTTTTGCAAACATTTCTTTTTTAAGGTATTCAAGGTCGAAGAGGTGACAATTCACTTGTCAGCAAAAACACCAAAGCGAATTTGAGGTTATACTTATATGACAAAATGAATGTATCTTTTTTGCAATAAAGAACATATTTCTTGAAAAGTAAAAACGAATAATAAGTTCTTTATTTATGGTTTATTTACATTCTTTATTGCTGTTTTTGTGTTTTAGTCATAGAAATAAGTTTTGCTTTAGTTTTTCTATTTTTATAAATCGTTTGTTTGTAAAACTTAAATAATTGTTTGTTATCAATCAGGTGTAATTTTGTTTATTTATGTTTGCATGTTTACTACAACGGTACTGTTTATGTTTTGCTTCCGTATTGTTATGTTTACATCAGTTTGTTTACATCAGTTGTAAATTGCTCGCGAAATTTGTTTATTCTTGGTTGCGTTATAGCTTTTATTTTATTTATGAAGTTAGTTTCTTAATTTTAGATCAAGGATTTGGATGATGAAAAGTGATTCGTAAGATGCATCATTGCCTTTTAATTAATTTCAAACGGTCAGTTAAGCATGAGTCTGCGGTGTAGATAAAAAGATGATAATGTATCTAGTTTGAAATGATTAGGCGCCACCCGCGCCACCAGTACGATATCATACTCCTTTGATTTTGCGCTGTGAGAAAGAGGTAACTGAAAAGAGAAAAGGTTAATAATCTTATCAACAGAAAACAAATTGGTTCCTCATTTTCTATACGGCGTTGACATTAAATGAACTGAAACATGTGTGCAATAGACACAATTGGAGCTGATTTTATGGTGATGTGATGCCAATTAGCAGCTCCAACTCAGTTGTCACGGTAGGGTTGCTTAAAAATAAATAACATCAAATATTAAAAAATAGTTATTTGTCATATTTTCACCTTTAATTATTTAAAATGTATATTTTTGATTTAAATGAGAATGAATTTTTAAGGTTTTTTTATTAATTACAGTTGCAAAGTAAACAGTACTTGAATATCACTGGAAAATCAACAAGATCCAATGACCAGAGTGAAAATAAGGATTTGAATTTGCCGTCGCAAAATTTTCCCTCGATTCCACCTGTAATTCAAGTTTCGAAATTTGCTAACAGGTCTTACAGTTCGTCAAGGTAAATAACAAATGTGTTATTGTTTTGTATACACAAATAGATACAATTTTAATTTGTTTGTTTTCTTCAGTTGTGGAACTTCAACTTTGACAACCGAAGATGTCGAATCGAACCGCGATCCTTCGCACCAAGCATCGGATGGTCGAAGCCTGGTGGCCGCACGATCGGCCGCTGAAAGAAACCGAAACCCCGACAGAATGAGCTTGGACAGACGCGGTCTAACCATCTTCCCAAACGTTGCCGAAGAATCTCGACTCCGTTTGATGTCGCTGCAGCACAACTTGATCTCAAAAATCGAACCCTCAAACTTAACTCCACTCACGAAACTCGTATTTCTCGACCTCTATGACAACCAGATTGAAAGGCTTTGCAGTTTCGATCCTCTGATAAACCTCCGAGTTTTACTGTTAGGTAAAAATCGCCTGAAGAAAGTCGAAGGATTGACAAAATTATCCAAATTGGAAGTTCTGGACATCCACGGAAACCAGATCAGTCAGGTTGCTGGTCTCGAAGAGCTCGTTTTGCTCAAAGTTTTAAATTTGGCTGGCAACAACATCAAAACTATCGGCTGTAATGATTTCCAGGGTTTAATTGCTCTTAGGGAGTTGAATTTAAGGAGAAACAAAATCAAGAAACTTCTCGGTTTTGGCGACGCTCCACAACTGCAGAAGTTGTTTTTAAGCAACAACGAAATTCAGAGGTAGAAAACATAAAAAACTACAGAACAAATTGAAACAAATAACATTGTTACTTTGTAACTGATGTTTTGTACTTTCTTTTCAGGATTGAAGATGTTGGATGTTTAATAAAACTTCATTCGTTGAAAGAAATAGCAATAGATGGAAATCCACTATCAGTGAATCCCGATTGCATTTATTTTCTTGTTTCTTATCTCCCAAACCTGCAATTCATCTCCACAGTGGAAATCAACGAACAGGTTCGAAAAGCAGCAATATCATGGAGGACCTCGAAGGAACAGTCGAATTCAGCCTTCCTCGACCTCAGTACCCAAGTTTGCGTCAACGTTCGAAGGGAACAAGTGATTTCAAACGCACGGTCCAACTGGGAGCACCAAACCAACCGTACAAAGAAGCCGTCACCAAAATTGTCGACCCCAAAAAGCGACCAAAAGAATCCTGTTCACTGTCAGAATTTCAAAAAACTCGAACCAGTCAAACTTCGAGTCCAGAAAAACTTCAAAGGGTTTGGCAGTTTGACATCAATAAACACTCAGTTAGATAAGAAAACGAATCTGAAAATGAAAAGCAGCTCGATTGAAAATTTGTCCACGATTGACGACAATCAATCGAACGCTGCTGAATTTAAACTGCCTCCGATTTTAGTGCCGATTATAAACAATATAAACAGTAAAGTTTTAAAAAATGTGAAACTGGTGAAAAGTCAGGAATTAGTTGAGGGAATTGAGTCGACTGATAGCGATTTTGATTGTTCGGATTTGGACGGAAGAAGAAGGAGGGTGGAGATCATAAACGGCGAGGAACTTTTCGAGGCGTCTAGAAGGTGCAATGCCACACCGACCAGGGTGAATTGTAACCCGCAGTTGTTGAAGATGGACTCGTCGAGTTCGAAAACCAGTAGTATAGACAGTGGCAAATCAGTACTTAGCGATTCCAGCGGGTCTTCTTTAACAGTCGACAAATTTTCAAGAAGGGACAACAGGGTGAAAAGTGCGCAACCTACGAAACTCTCCAGGTACAGAATCAATCGCGCTGCTACGGCTCGGGTTAACCAGGTCAATGTCTCTCCGAGTCCTCCACCTATGGTTATACCTCCAAAGGAAAGAGAACAGGGTACAATACCAAACTTTTTTGCTTTAAAAATTATCACTGAATTTCAATTTATCATTCTGAAATTTAAAAATGTCTGTTTTTAGGTGGTGATTATCTGATAGAAATAACAGGAAGGTGTCTGAACATCTACGGCCAGGGTTCTTTGAAGTTCATTGACCGTCCCTGGGACGCGACGAGAGCCCAGGATGTGAACACCGTCAAATTTAATTACTCGCAGTTTAATGGGATTGCGACGATTTTGAACAAATTGAAAAATCGGTTTCCCAATGCACAACACTTTGTTTTTAAGGAGACCAATATCAGTCATTTGGGTCAGTTAAATGCTCTGGCTGAGGTTCAGGGGTTAACGAGTTTGCAGATCGATCCTGAAGGCAATCCTATTATTTTTAAGAATTGGATGGTCTATGCTGTTTTTCGATTGGCTCATTGGGGTCTTCGATATATTAATGGAGTGGAGGTAATTAAAAACCTCCTTTTTTAGTTTATATGGTTCCATGCATAGTTTTATATATGATTTGATGAAAAATAATACTATTCATCCATATTTTTTGTATTTTCAGCTCACTAACGAGGACATAGAATTTGCAAACAAGGAATATTCAGGCCTCGTAGATATTGTACTTTTTTCACTGCCGGAAACACTGCTACAACCTCTGTTGCAAAGACTACATTTGGACAAAATTCGAAAACAAAACACCCAACAACTCACGGCGAAACAATTTTTGTTCAACAACGATCCGGTGTTAAAAAACGTTGTTGCTAAAGAAGCGCTTCAATGGCGAAGGGGACAAGTAACACAGGCAAGGAAAAATGTTAAATAGTACTAATTAGTTGAATTGCAATTAAGTTTTTGTTGATTGTCGTTTTTTTCTTTTTTAGGACGATTTAATTTGGAGACACAAGGGAAAATTGCACTTATCGAATTTAATCGACCAGACTGTGAGTGCTATTGAAAAGCTTCAACTGTTGGAAAAGAAGTGGCCGAGCATTTTGTACGAAATTATCCACCGAACATTACAGGATTACGCCGAGATGAAGTTGTATATGAAACGGTGCAGCGAGGATCTCGAGAAGGAGATCTAGTTGTTAATCAATTTTATTCTGAAGTTTCTGTTTGTTAATTTAGAAAATTCAATTGTTAAGTTTTCAAGTGTAATGTTTATAGTTTGAAATTGTTTGCAAACTTTTCTACTTTATACTTTCTGTTATGCAATTTTGCACTGTAGGCTGTATCGCACAGTTTGTACAAAACATTTTGAACGTGGTCAAAATAAAAAAACCATATTAAACCAAAATTAGCAAGGAATTTTATAAACAAATATTTCAACCACTCTTTATTTCTCGATTAATTACATTACATATAGTTTCCAATTTATAAATAAAAATAACCCGATGGTCCAATCCGTAAACCAATAAACAAATTCAATTTTTCGTCCCCATGATAGACTCTACACTGAACGAAATCGGCGACCTTTTACTTGAACAAGAATTCGGAGCTTTAATATTTGACACAGCTTCAAAATCGAACATCTCGTTTGAGTTCGACAGATTGATCTTCGGCGTGACTTCCGTGGGGAAGCTGAACCAGGGAAATGTTGAGTATGATGTCATTCGAACATTTTGGGCTGGTTCGTTCTGCAGATCAACAGGTTCTTGAATCGGTTTTGGTATTTGCGAATCTGAAATTAACAAAAAACATTCAAACACAAAAATTACAATCATTCTAAAATCTTATGTATATTGATAGCTGTATAAAAGATCGTATAAAAAACAAAAGTTTTTTGTTTCAATAATAAGTAGCATAAATAAATACTTAAGGAGACGTATAAACCTGAATTTTAATGTTTAATTTTTGATTCTCACCTGGAATGTTATGTACAGAATTCAAAGTATGAAAATTTTGAGTAACACTGATCCGAGTTTGAGTCAAATGAAGTTGATGTCTCTGAAAATTTCGCAATCGTCTCTGATAAGTTGCCGCGGCCCGTTGCTGGTTATTGATGATATTATTCAGCCGTGAACCATCATCTGCAATGACCTTGGCAGAGGTCATGATGTCATTGAGGTTTCCATGAGCCTGTTGCTGTCTCCTCAAAGCGACCTGAGCCGCCATAACTCGCTGTCTCTCAACCACCAGAAGACAACAGGCGCAGCGACAGTCCTTCCAGGCACACGACCTCTTGTGACCCTTCAAACCGGAAATGATCCCGTGGTTGCGGCAGCGCGCACATTTTGGACTCCGCAACCGGTGCTCCGAACTGATATTGCTGGATTTTATCGGATCTTCCATTTTCATCTTGACGATAACATTATCAACGAACTTCTTGTAGCTCTTAATTGGTACTGAACTTTGTGCGGTGAACGTAATTCTAACGAGACGATAGTTCACGCCCCCAAACTCCGCCCACCCAACGACCAAATTATATTTAACTATTTGTACTATTGGTTTGCAAATTTGCACTCACTCGCTACTGGCTTTTGCTTTTCACCAATCGCTGCTTCGTTACTGATTGTACTCTCTATGATACAATTTTGTACTTTTGTTTTTTATCCTTAACCATTTGTTTTCCATTTTTTTAGATTTCTTGATTTTGCGTACTATAGCATGCAAAATTATATATATAGTTAGTATAAAATGTATGAGAGTTTTTGGAAAGGTTGGAAATAAGAAAATGTTAGTTTTGCTCTCTTAGATAGAAAGTTTTTGGCAGTATTGTTGTTGTTTTGATAATGAAATCGTAAAAATAGATGATCAAGTTGCAAATGTAATTTGAAGTGTAGTATTTTAACGCAATTGGCCAGTTTGACATGGTCGCAAATGAAGTATCTTTAGAAAGTTGCGAAAAAAGGCGCATAGTAGCGACAAAATAAAAACATTCGAATTCCTCGGCAGCTGCTTGCATGTGGCACTTCTCTGATGATCCACAAAAGTCCGAAGTTCGTTAATGTTGCTGTGAGATGCGTAGGTATATTGCCAGCATAGTTAATATTAGTTTGGGAGTCTTGTTTTTGTAACGCGAATGGCTACTTCCGCAGGGAGCCTCTTTTACCACCCAAGGTGACACGACTTCTGTTTGTACTTTTTATTATTTTTCCAACAAAATTAATTGCAATGAAACGAATTTTTCTTCAAGCACTGCCTGATTTTTAAATTCGTTACATATTTTTCATGAAAATGAAAAACAACAAATTTAAATTGAAATTTTGAAAAAGTTTTCATTCTTGCAAATAGAAAACATTTGACAGTTGTCAAAAGTTCACGTTCTTTCAAAATCGGTCATGCCAATTAACCAAAAAATGTCACACGAATTAAAATCACAATTCAATGGGTTCACAAGTCTCAATATCGTGTGCGACATTTTTTAGATGATAAATTTGGTGGTTCGATGGTACACAATTTCGTAACAATAAATTACAACGGATGCGATGACATATGTCTCGGGTAACATCGCGTGGTACGTCGGCAAATTTATATTGGGTTTTAGTGGACTGTTTTTTCTCTACGCTGGGTTCATCAAAGAAAGGTAAAAGCAATTTTTGTTTCGTTCAAAGAAGTTAGTTGGGTATTGAAATTTAGTTTTGTGAGATTAATTTTACACTTTTTTGTTACAGAAAACTGGAATGCATCTGTCCGGTTTTGAGGAGAGATTATTTGCGACGCAAAGGAGAAAAGTGAGTTACGTTAGCCATTCGATCTAAGATGTTCTTTGATAACATTGCAGAATTAAACATTTTGAATGAAAAATTCGAAATGTGAATCGAAAATTGACTAAAAAAACATAAAGAAAAATGATTGCAAAAACTGTAGTCGGTGTTAAAAAATTAGATGATTTTTTGGATCAAAGACCTTGCATCGTTTGGCTAATCGTTTAATAGACATTAGTTGCAGTTTGTGAAAATTAAATAATACTCAGTTATGATAATCTTTTACTAGACGACCGAACAGGTGTGCCTGTTGTAAACAGTAAGTTGAAATATCGGTCAACATTTTTAAAGTTTGACCAGACTAGAAAACTTAGTAACTTATTTCAAAAACGAATTGCAGGATCAAAAGACCAAAATTTGAGAAATGCGGCTGCTGTCATACCGCAACGTAAGTACAAATTTTTGAAAACACCAAATTTGGGTTTACAAAACGAGGGACTTAATTTTGTTTTTCGGTTTTAGGCCATGGCAAGATTCCGATGAAGACATGTATTCTGAAAGAAATCAGGAAAAAAGATCCAAGATGGGTGCGGGATGTGGATGTGGACCCAGGTATTTGTCTAAGTTGCCAATTAAAAACTAAACCATTAAAAAATATTCCGAAATTTTCAGATGAACAGAAAACTAAATGTGACAAAACAAAAAAATATGTAAATATTTGTTCCAACCGTCTCGATAATTCTTCACTGGTAAAAACTTCAACTTGAATTTTTGTTTAATTTTCTCATCTCAAACTAATGGAATACCAAATTTTAGGTAAAAAGTCATGAAGTTTCAAAGAACAAACAAGAGGAAGACAATTCAAATTCAAGCAAGTCATCAGAAGACGAAGCAACCGACGCAATAGAAATTAACAAAAAAATGGAAAATTTTCGCGAGCTCGGATACAAAAGTCCAACATCGCGTCACATTCGATCCATTCTGAACAACGAGGAATTGGAGAACGATTACTTCGAAACGTGGCAATATTTAGAACGGTGTCCGAAATCCGACTATAGATCGCACAGTAAGGATAAGTACGCGCACAAGAAGTCCAAACGAGCGGACAAAAGTAAAGTACACCAAGTTCGGAAAGGAGACGTTTTCGACGACCGTCGGACGCAGTGGCCTATTAGAAACAGCCGAGACCGACATCAACAGGAAGAAATTTTTGATGAATTGAGCGAGAGACAAACACTGGAAGAAGAGGAAGACGAATTTTTTGATAGCTTGTATGACGATTGCTCTAGTTGTAAATTGAAAAAACACGAAGTAGCACGAAAAGATCGGAAGAACACTTTTTGCGACGACGAGTCGGCTATAGATTACGATTATTTAATGACGAAGTATCGAAATTATGAGAAAAAATATCGTAGAAATATTCGTAATGATAGGAAGTATGGGAATTGTGATTACAAAAGGGTGATTAACTTTTATACATTATCATATAAGACATATAAGACTGTATGAATCTAAATACAATGACACAAATGATTTTCTTTTCAGGGGATTGACTACAACAGAAAAACGTTTGACAAAAAAAGAAAAAAGAGATATTCGATGCCAAAGTACAGTGCTTCTGAATCAAACACATGTTCCGAGGCTAAGAGATTTCCGTTAACGACAAATTCCAAGTTCTATCGGCACAAGTCATTTGAAACGATGAACCAACATACGAGTATAAGCAATCAGGATATCAAGGCCTATATCAACCGACGTAGATAGTTATAAACAAACAAATTGCAAAAATAACGACGTATTGTGTCCCAAAAACGAAATAAAATGAAAAAGAAAAAAAAAAGGTTTCGTGTGGAAGTAACATCAATACTTGTACAGTTGCTGCTCTTAAACTCGACACGCGAAAATGTTGAGAACTCGTGATTGAATGTATTATCGCCGTATGTGAGATGTCAAGAGAGCCGCGCTGAGACGACCTGGCGCAAAGAGGCGGAGGAGGATGTCTCGCGAGAATCAATTAATACGCGTTCGCTCGCAGGGTGACGTGTCTATAAGTAGATCCACGACAAAACGACATCAGTCATATTCATATATTACCCTGCTATGAATAATACTCTTCGCGAAACACTTTTCGGCTTCTTCAATTCACTAACGAGACGACGCAAACTATAATTGTATAAACGTAACTGCCAAGATTTCACTTACGCAAACACGAGCATCACATGCCAAAGTGTTAAACTAACGATAACTTTATTACATAAAACATTTTACAATTTTTGTTTCAAGTTTTTGTACACTTTCATAACTAGCAATCTGACTCGAGATCTTATTTTGTAAACTTAAACTATAGTACAAAGTCGCTTGGACAAAAATTATTTAAAATTTGCAAACTTCAACAGTTGTAAAGTACATTTTGGGATGATTGTCGGTTAAATTAATGGAGGATATAAAAGTTATTTAAATTCGTGTTTGGAAAACATTGAAAGTTTTGAAACGACGAGGTCGGATAATAACATTTTGAGAGCGAAGTAATTCGGACAAAAAGTGGTTGCAATCTGGCGTGTAAAGAATTCTGAATGACGTTCGTTGTATACGAGAAGGAGTACAGCTGGGCAGTCGCGGCACGATCCACAAAACGAAGGCAAAACGCACTGTTAGTTCAGAGTCTTTGACAACAAGAATTATTTCAATGCTTTTTTCCCCCTCGCGATGTTAAACGAGCGGACTGTCTAACTGTCACTTTGTTTTACGTTTTGACAGCGCCCAGTTTCTCAAGCGTTCTTGAGATTGGATCTTGCTTGACCTGGTCTATTTCTAGAGTAACAAACCTTTTTTGTTTTTCCCAAAAATTAATCACTTTGATTGTTGAAACAACATTTGATTTAAAAATATCAACTTCCTTTTGCAATTCTTCAAGGAGATGATCTTAAAATATAGTTCTCAACTGAGAGCAGAGCTCGTTTCTCGAAACAATCGTTTATCCATTCGCTACTTATTGTAACAACAGAACTGTTCAGATTTTCATCTGGAAATGAAAATGAAGTGTCTTTTTTGACAATGAAATAAGTAGCCTCATTCAGATCTACTACAGTTCCATTCAAAAATTGAAAAACGTACTTTTCCACTGTTACAAGCTCGTGGAAGTGAACTTTTATATTGCGAAAAATTGCAAATGGAGAAACACCTTCGAACAATATGTTATCCAGTTCTGCCATGTCAATTTTCTGGACTTCATCTTCAATCTAGAAAAATAAACTAGTAAGATAGTTAAAAAGATAGTTAGGTAAAAAGAAAAAAGAAACAAACTTACGAATTCTTCTGCTTTTTCGAAAGCTCGCTTTAAGCTTTTTTCAGTCGCATCCACTTTGTAACTGTCATAAAAAGAATCAAATGCAGCTGCAAGACGTTTTTTCGTGCTCATTTTCGTTGATAATAATTCCCAAGGTTGAAAATCTTGCAAATTCCTCCAGTTTTCTCGTTTTGCGACTCTTTTCAACCATTCCAATGAGACAACGTCGTATTTTTGACTTTGAATTGTGTTTTTAGCCCTCCACTGAAATAAATGAAATGAAATATGTTAAATTTTGTGTTAAACTAAATAACGAAAAAGTAATAAATAGAAGATGAAATACAGATTTTGGATTTGCAACAACGACGCAAAAAGTATCAGGCCGAGGATTTTGTACAATCTTTGCCATGTGTTGCAAAAGCATCCGTTCAATGTCGCTTTTGGAAAGTTCCTCGTCGCCATTGATGACGCAAATTTCCTTGTTATTAAAAAGTCTCGTGAGTCTAACAACGTCGTTAGAATTCACACCGAGAAAAGTATCATCAATTTTGCAGCCACCTCTTGCGGTGCTCTTTTTTGTCTTTTTCTCTGGGATGACTATATTTATATCATCTTCCGTGGCGTGGCGTTTTGTTAGTTTCTGTATCATGTCGGAGTTCTGCAACAAATCCAAGTTTAGACAATTTTTAAGAATCCAAATTTTCATATTTTTCAAAAGGAACAAAGATGACAAATTAAAAATTAATATTCACTTTAATCAAGGCTGCGAATTCGGTCGTAGTACAGGCTCCGTGCCAGGGTTTGTCGTCTCTAATTTGCACTACTCTCGGGAACCTTAAAGTGTAACCGAACGGATAATCTTTGGATTTGATTATTTCTGTTGCTTTGACTTTCACGATTATAGAATCTTTTGGGTCCAACCATAGGTTTGGTAGTCCATTCTAAACGTAAAAAAGAGGAAATGAAAATTTATATTGAAAAACTGAACTGGATTCTTGAAGAATTGTTACGATTGAAATTAGAAAAAAGTGTACTTTTGGTCCGATGACATTCGAAGGACACTTTTTCTTCCACCGACTTTGAAACCGCTGATTTAGTTGTTTTAAAGTGCTGTGATTAAATCCTGTACCAACAGAAACTAGAGCATGGAATGTTGCTGGGGTTTGGTCTTTTAGTAGAGGTGGACCAGCGATTCCTACTAAAAACGAGTTGCACATCCCTGTCCATTTTCCTTCTCCATAATATCCTCCTAGGATTATTGCGTCGATGTCATTCACTAGATTATCTGAATACTAAAAAGAAAAAGATATTCTTCAATGTTGTATAATATGTATAACTAATTTTTAAGTTGAATATATTTTGTTGTACGAATTGTTTCACCTCTGCTTTGATTTTGTAACAACCACTTCGTTCTCGAACATTTGGCTTGTAAATACTGTCGTACTTTTTCAGAACTATTCCCTCGTCATCGTTGTCCAAACTTTGATTGAATATTTCAATCAGTTCTTTGCTACAAAATATGACATTCAAAATGTTAATTTGATTCATACAAATTTGTTTCAATTATTTCTGTTACAAAAGAAAAATTTTAGAGTTATCAACCTGGTTGAGATGGTTCGAGTTTGACTCTTCATTAAAACTCCTTCCTTTTCTTCAAAAGCACTTTCCATGATTGCCAACCTTTCAAAATAAGGTTTGTCCACAAGCAGTTGATCGTTGTACAAAACAATATCAAAAGCAATAAAACAGGGCTGGTGAGCTGAAGTGTCTTTGAAATTTTTTACGTCAATGTTGTCTCCCTTTGAGCTGAACTTCTTTTTTGTTTTGTGGTATCCCATTAGCTCTCCGTCGAGGATTATCGATTTGCAATCTTGTTTCAACAAACTGCTGATGTTTTGAGTCAAAAATCCACCTGGAAAATCAAAAAAATTTAAATTGTAATCAGTAAAAAATGTTTTTTGAAATTAGTTGTTGTAAATACTAACCTGTAGAAGTGGTTCCATACAACGGTTTGGAACTGATATCGTAACCCTGTCTCGTAAAATATTTGAAAACACCATCTTTCATATGAATCTGCGACCTTTCGCCATCGTGTTTGGTTTGGACAAAATACCGTTTTTCTTCAAACTGAAAAAACTTTGCGATCTCTTCAATCTTGCATCTTTCCAGAAGCATTGGTTTGAAATGAGAAAACAGCTGGATTTCATTTTTACCGCCGTCCAAAAGCCTTCTTTTATCAATCAACTTTTTACAAACTTCTTTCAAGTTTGATTGTACGTTGTACAAATTTTCAGCATCTTCATGGAAAGCTGTAAACAGATGAACGAAAACTTACTCTTACAACGTTGTTCAGATTACTTTGTAAAAATCAAAACTTTCATTTTCTGCCGGACGAACCTTGAAAGATTTTTTTCTGTGTCATCCCCAATTTCATCTCCTTCAGAATGATTTTTGTGATCCATTTCAACTCAAATGCATTGAGTTTTAAAATAAAATTTCTGAAGGTGTCATCTTTTTTCTGGTTCAGACTGTTTTTTTGTGCGACCTCGTCCAGAAATCGGTTCGCATCTTGGATTGTAAATTTACTTGTGTGGCCAGGTAAACGACGATGAAGAACAAAGTAAACTGATTCAGCATAGTCACTTTCATTTTCAGAGTTGTTAGTTGGTTCTCTAAAAAGTAGATTTACAAATTCAAGTTGTTGGTTACAACTAAACATCTTTAGTTTCTTTTGTTAAAAACGTGAGTGAACATGTGTACCTGTAATTGATCAATTTCTGAGCTTCTCGAGTTTTTTTACCAATGCAAAATATCCGAAGGTAAAGCTCAGTTAGTGATTTGATTTTCAACCCATAAGGTCCTCTTTCACGTTCAAGAGCAGGCAAAATTAATCTCAAAATAGGATAAAGTGATGGATCCTAAAAAAGTAGGTTCAGTTGTATTTCAATTTTTGAGTTGATTCCCAAGTTTCTTTCAAACTTGTCTAAAGTTAACGAAATTTTCAACTTACCACATCTGGATTAGTAGTTTTCAGCTCAACTACTTTCCTCCTACACTGCGTGAAAAACTTCTCAAGTTCGTTAAATTTTTGGAGTTGTGTTTTTAGTTTTGTTATCTTCTCAAATAAGTGGCACAGCTCTTGGAATTCTATTTCTGAAGCAATTGACATTTTCTGAAACGATGAACATGAAAGTAATGAAAATGTTGTTATGTATTTGTTTATTTAATTGTATTTAGTTCAGCATTGTAGGTTATCTGGTACATCTAAGTAAATTTTAAAATTATCTGTAAAAATCTTCGAAAAACTACTCTACCTTTTATAAACGCCGTACTCAAAAACTTTGTTTTTGTTTATGTTTCACTGACACAACACTGAATCATGCACATGCACTGACATGCACTGACCAGCACCAACCAGCACTGACACATGAACACACATGAATTGCTCCGAATTGTCAAACCATGAGCGAACAGCTGATGGCAGCACGGTCGAAGAGGTAAATACAAAAACCGGCAGAAAAAACCACTCAAGCAATGAACATCAATAAACGCAGCAGTTAACGAAAATGAGAAATAAGAACGCGCTTTTATGAAACGTGAAAATAAATGTAATTACAAATAATTATTATAAATTATTATTGTAAACTCTAAACGGTAATCATTTTACTATTTTTCTGGCAAACGCTTTTCGTATGACTAATGAAGATGTGTTTCTAATCATTTCCTATGATTCCACTTGTTCCACTCACTGGAGATACAAAGCAGGATATTCTTTTTCGTCTGAAATGTTTTGCTCTTGTTCAAAATGTCTTTGCCAACTTTGTTCAAGTTGTTGATTTCATCCATCAGTCCAAGCAGTATCGTGTTGCTGTAATCCTCCTGCGAATTGACATTCAGTTTGAAATTTGCGGATGAAAAAAAGTTATTCAATTGTAGCAGAGATAAAAAGTATGAGAAAAAATGTTAACTTACCAGTTTTTTGCGATCTATATAGTACTGATGCATTTCATCAAGTACGGTTTTCAGAGTTTCCAAGTCCATCTCAAAAAAATTTAAGTCATCTGCTTTGTCCAGTCTGTGCCTTAAGAAAAATTCGTTATAGGCAGTTGAAATTTCGTCCACGAGTTGTTTAATTCGGTTTTCAATCTTTAAAAAGTAATACGTCCATTTGTCTTAAAAGTTTAAAGATTTTTTATGTACAATTTTTGAAATTTTATTTGAAACTTACATCTTTGATCTTTCCCTCGTATGATCGTTTAATCTTTTTTGTTTCATCCTCAGATTCAGCAAACACGTTTGAAACAAACTCGTAATCAAATGCTTTGGCCTACAAATAATTTCCAATTATATGTTATGAAACATTACATTTTAAATAATATTACTATTCAAAAATTAAAACATAACCTACTTTCAAAACAAGTTCCTTGTTTAAGTTTTTTATTTCGTCAATTTCTGAAGTAATCTCAGTAAAAAGTGCCTTTTTTTCTTTTAACAACGACTTCATGGCTTCCATGTTTGCTTTTGTTAATTGATGATCCTGCAACTGTTCGATTCCGTCTTCAATCCTTGACAGTCTAGACATTTCTATCACTGAAAGTTCAAATTCTTTGATGAACGAAACTTTAAAAAAGTACCTTTTCTAACGCAACAAAATTGTTTCCAACTTAACGTACCTCTGTTAAGTTTTTTATCCTTTTGGGATTGTCTTATAGTAACACGTTTTTTGGGCGGTTCGACACTTTTTTCTATTTTCACTAAGATAACAATTGCTTTTTCAAGTGGAAAGTAATAAAAATTGTTGGAGACAACAAAAGAGATTAACAAAACAAAGGCGGTCTCTGGCTCACGTTGTGTGGTTGCAGTTTTGAAAACTAAGTTAGCCTCTAACGCCTCTAAGATAAGAGTGGCGCTAGTATACAACGCGCCAACGCGAAAACTATGATTCAAGTGATTCTTTACTTTTGACTAAATGATTCGATGGAGATATTATCGTAGTATGCATTTATTAAATACATATGTCAACAACTTATCTTTCACTAATTGTTACTAAAACTGCTTTCAAATTTAGTACAATAACTTAACAACATAACAACTTAACCAAAAACTTAACTAGTAAACAAACGTAAAAAAGTAACCTCGCTCTTTACGCTTCAACAATAAACGCACGATATTCTTTCTTATACAACTTTAAATACTCTTTTACATTTTTCAATAACTTGTCCATGGAATAAAACGCTGAAGACAATAAAATATGTAATACTTCCGGTTGGTCATCACCAAATTTACAATCATCATTTTTGTCTTTGACCATCAACTTTCTATACCGATTATCATTCCAGAAGTTTTTGATTGCAAATTCGACTTTTCTATCCTGAGAAATTGCGAAACCTACTACTTTGCATATAATATCATCGATTCGACAATCGTCATAGTCGTCAAGCACAAACCGTTGCAATTTTTGCATCTTTTTTAACATCCTTACAACGTCTTTACCATAACTTGTTCTTGAAACTGTGGAACTATCAAACTGAAAATTACATTGGGATAAATTTACAGTTTCTGGAAACTTCAACAAACTGAAATTTTCATCTGGGTTCACAGACAAGATTTCCAGTTTAGGAAGACTCAACAATGATGAGATGGATTGACTGTTCAGCGTAATGTCCCCTGAAAAAAAACCAAAAACAAACTTTAAATATTGTCTAGAATCAAAATTTAAAAAAAGTTAAAAATAACAAAGAAAAAACTTGGTACTTACGGATGTGTACGGCTCGAAGTTGAGGCAAACTCGTTGCCAAGTTGTTAAAAAACTTTTCTGAAGATTCCACATCGCAACAGTCGAATTTGAGTTCCAATTCGTCGAGTTGTTTCAGTTGGAAAATTCCATCGTAAACACCAGACGCAAAATCAAACGTTTGACAGTCGCCAACCATAGGTGCTTTCAAATTGAGCGACTTTAAACTGTCAAGGAACGGTAGAGTGCGTGACAACATTTGTTGTACCTCATCTTGTGTTATCACATCATAATTTTGTATTTGGAAGTCCAGTTTTTTCAAGTTTGGAAAATGCTGGGAAACAAAATTACAACGTTTTTATTTTCTTTTCAAAAAATCATTCTCAAAACAAAATGAAGAAAATAAGAATGAAAATTTTATATTCACCCCTTCAAACGAGTTGTGGATAAAATTATCATTCAATCGACAGTCCAGTTCTTCGATTCCTCTAGTCAAATTGTGTCTGCACAACGCACTCAAACTGGCATCATGTGTCACAACTTTTTTAATTTTATTTTGACGAAACAAACTGCTCAACGCTTCCACTTGTAAGGCAGTATAATCATCAAAGCGAATTTCACTTAAAACATCCACATTTTGAGCAACCAATTTTAATGTATCATAAAGATGTTTCACACCAGATCCAACAACTTTGTAATAATACGAGTCCAATCGGATGTAATAGACTCCAATGGCTTTCTTGAGAAAATTCGTCGACAGCGATTCAGCAAAGGGGGAAGCTTGGATTAGCAACTTTCGACCTTCCTCAGCTGAGATTTGTTTGTTGATTTTTCCGTAATCGTACATGTCGCTCAGATGGATTTTAGTACTGATCTTTTTCCACATTCTTGAAACTGATGTTTTCCAAAAGGAACAGACTAAACAGTATAAATAAAAGTTATTTCAAATGTGAATTTCATAAACAGAATTAAATTCAATTAAATGTTTAAATAACGTCTACCTTGAGATATAGACGTCCATTCCAATGGTGTTAAATAACTAAATATTTCATGTAAACAATACTCGTTAAGAATGAAAGCCATGGTTGATGTTTTGTCAAAAAAACGATGATCGTAGTTTACTCTGACAGTGATGTCTGTAGTTTGATGAAGTTACGCCTGTTTAGTTGCACTGTTTATAAACATTGCTTCAGTGGGGAGTGATTAAGACACAATCTATTTTTAGAACCGTCACCTGTTTGGGTTTTCAATTGATTTGGGGAGGGGAGAAGGCGGTCCTAATTCAAATTTAATTACCAAAGGTGATAAAAATTGACTGTAATAAATGTAGTCTAAGAAAAATTAACTTTCTTTAATGTCATTCATAAGAGGATGTTATTTATGATTAGAATATAAAAATAGTCAAGCATCGAAAATAAATTACGATTTTTATGAACAATCTTTCAAGTAATTTCAAGTAAATCAGAACGTTTTATAACATTTTATTGTTAACAAGTTTACAAATTATAAATCACTTTTCTTCATTCAAAACCAAAGTGACGGGATTTTCAATAGCAGGCCAAGATTCTACAGCTGGTTGGATATCGTTTAAATGAATAGTACTCATTTCTTGAAGTTCAAATTTTTTTCCTCGATTGAATACATCCACCCGAACTTCCGATGCAGAAATGAACATTCCAGGAGAAACAGTCATCGTATCACCAATGTTAGTCTAAAAAAATTTCTTTCTAAGTTTATCAATTTTCATAAAATAACAATTCGAATAAAACATGTCTTACGAAATTCATTGCCGTATCCGAACTCCTCCTTAATTCTGCCGGCCCAAGAAACATTCCCAACCAGAAAAACTTTATCGCACTTTTACAGTCTGTCGTGTTCCAATTTTTCATAACGAGAAAATTTCTCGCTTCCAAATTTGCCAAAGGAGGAACCAAAGCCAAACTCCAATTTCCATCTGAAAAATTCTTTTCAGATGGAGAAGATTTCAAGACGCCGATAATTTCACCTTTACATTTCTCCAAAATAACATTCTCCACCACCCTATGACTTTCAGGATTATTATCTAGCCGAACTTCACTCAAATCTGTCCCAACGTTTAGTGCATTTGCCATCGCCTTGGCTATACCAATAGCCGGTTCGTATTTGCTTGACTTTTCATTCAAAGTGATTTCCTTAACTCCTTTCTTGTCGAATCCAACTTCAAAGTAAAACGGCGTTTGGGGATCCGCGACTGTCTGTTCTGATTTAATTTCGCCAGTTTCTTCGTCCACATCCTTAACTGTCATGTTTTTGTGTAGGAATTTGCAATTTACAGAAGTTTCGGTTTTTGGACGACAGGCCAGTTGGTTGTAGAAGTCGAACCCGTTTCGGATATTAGTATCCTTCAAGCCTTTGATTTTGATTACAACTTTTGAATCGAACTTGAACTCTGGACCGGTTGGCCATGTTGAATCGTTTGGGACAGTTGCAACTAAAAGAGTTCAATTTCGTTACAAATGTTGTTGAAATCTAACAATATTGAGAAAAACTTACGTAAGAAGTACGGAATGATTGTAGCGATCATGTCGGAGGTCGGCTGACAACTAGTGAACTTGGAACTTACGTTGGAGATGACGCGAATCTTTGTTAGATTGTAGTTAATATCAATAATTTAGATGTAAAAATGAGATGAATGAATTGAGATGAATGGACGATAGATTTTCAAATTAGTTCATTCATAGGAAATTGATTCTAAAAAAGTAACATGGTTTAATGGGTTTTGTAAAGACTGTTTAAAAATTTTTAAGTTTTTTCAGATTTTTAATGACAAAAGCGTATAATTACAGTATTTTTCATTGATTTTCAAGTACAATAATAAAAGTTACGATTTATTGGGTCAGTTTTGCTTCCTAACTTATTTCGCACAATTGGCACGAAACTGTTATTCCAGTTCTAGGCTCGGTTCCCATTCTTTTCATTGAAGTTAAGAATTCGGAGGCTCCTAGATATCCTTCCAAAGATATAATGACGTGGCTGCCTTGTTCATACTTTGTGACGTATAATTTTTCTGTTTTATCGTTATGTTCAGGTACATTAGATGGGAATAAATCTCCCACGTACAGGTATTGCAGTTCTGTGCCATTTTCTTCCTCGGTTTTTAAGGACTTTCTGATGTGGGTTTCAACCTCTTTTATACCGAGAGCATCACTTTTTAATTTGATTGTACACCACCTAAAATTAAGTTTATAACAAGAGAAAATTAAATAATGAAATAACCTTAATAAAAAAAAAACCTAAATGTAGAACGAAATTCTATATAAAATGACGAAAACAATATTTCTCAAAAAGGAAATACTCATTAAAAAGTGTGCTGATCGACTTACTCTTTCGTATTCGATGTAGGTTTTGCAGACACAACAGCCACTAAAAAGGCAGCGAGAGCGAGGTATCTTAACATTTTTAATTCAATGTTTTCTGACCCGTTGAAGTTGTAATAAAAGAAATTTCAACTGTATGACCATTCTACCGTGCGGGCTTTATATACAGATCAAAAACTATCAAATCCTGGTAATCAAATGAAACTAATTGTTTTTCAAAATGATATTTTTAGATCATTATTATCAATGACTAAGTTAACTTTCACATTAAATTTTATTAAACAAATTTAGAAAGGACGTTTTTTAAAATTAATCAAGAGATTGCAATTCGATATGTCTTACAAAAAACAACTTGTTTTAAAAAGTGACTGAAAAACAACTGGATTTGAGTATATTGTTTCGATATTTGTCTAAAAACATATTGTTTCGGTGTTATTGGTGAAAAGCATATTGTTTCAGTTGCATTTCAGACCTAGAGATAAATTACAGAGAGGACAATTTTCGATACAGGATACATAAATGATATATGCATAAAGAACAAAAAATACATGTAGCTTCAAAAATTGAGACTAAATAATTTAATTATTACATCATGAGATAACAAAAACTTAATAACTTATGAAGAAAAATAGAAATGACTTTCGACATTGACGATATCATGTGAAATCTCATTTAGATAATAAGTAAATGTTAATTGTCGAATGTTAAGATAAAAAACAGTAATTCAAAAGCGCGCGACTGTAGAGTCTGATTCTACGCTGACTATACTACTGTAAGATCTTTTAGTAAAAAACTTCAGTACAACTTTCAATTAGTAAACAAATGTTAATTTCGTTATGCGCTGCTTTTAAGATCTACACATTTCAGAGAATGGTAACAATTGACATACAAATCAGATTTATTTTCTGTACATTTTAACAAATCTTACAGTTCAACTCAGTTTTACTTGCTAACTTATTCGCATAAGACTTTGACATCGGTTCGAGGTCCGGGTTTCACTGATGTTTGCAAGATCATGAGCAAGAAGCCATCTACATATCCTTCCAAAGATACAATGGCGTGGCGGTTTTGAACCTCATACTTTTTGACGTATAACTTTTCTTCGTCATCCTCATCACCATAAACGTATTGTCGTACTACGCCATTTTTGTCTTCGGTTTTCATGATGTTTTTGAGACCAGTGAATGTTTCAAGCTCATCATTATTGAGGCCATCACCTTTCAAATCAATTTTACAGTACCTAAAAACAAGTTCACGACCAGACAAAATTAATATTGGACGTAACTTAAACTTGTTACTTATACATGTTATAATGTCCATATAAAATGATAAAAACAATTGTTTATTAGAAAAAATGGATTTAATCTAAAGTTAAACAAATGTTTTTATAAAATTTCCTGATCGACTTACTGTTTTTCAAACCATGAAGGTTTTGCAGAAACTGCAGCGACTATGAAAGCACTAAGAACGAGGTATCTCAACATTTTGAATACTTAGTGAATACTGGTTTCGATAATTGTGCGACTATTCTAACGTGCGGGCTTTATATACGGACCTTAATTTACTAAAAATACCAGCTGATGAAATAAAACTAAGTGATTTTCAAATTGGAATTCATCGATAATTGTTATCAGTGACAAAGTTCACTTTTACATTAAATTGTATGGATCGAATGTATAGTGCAAATCATTTTTCGTAATTAGACTATGACCCGCTTATTTAGTTACTTGTTTAATTACTTTTGAGGTATAAAAATGGCAACGATGTAGAATTACGTCATTTCATTTGAATAGACTACAACAATTTCTATCACTAATGACTCATAATTACACATTTTAATTATACCTATTAACAATTATAGAAACTATTAATTGTTTTAATGACAAAAAGAAATTGCTTGTAGTCGATTAATTTGTATTGTTCAACAAGTTTGTGCTCAAAATAGTTACTTTTAAATGTTAACAAATTATCAAGAGTTCAAAATTTTTCAGTTGCTTTTCAACGAACGTTTAATCAAACATGAACAAGAACTTGGTTGTGATTTGGTACAGGTTTTGAGATAGAAAATAATTATCATTTCGATCAGGTTGAAAGTCAAATTGTATTCTTTAATTTCTTTGTTGATAATACGTATTTACATAAACTTTTTCATCTACTTGGACGAATGACAAAAAGTATTCAAGTTCACTTGTTCTCTTCTTCGCACGAAACGCTGATTTTGCTACCAGAGTAGAACCACAAGTCATGGCCTTCGGCATGTTTGTTCAAATCAGATTCGTTCAGATAACCTTCTAGAGTTAAACTAATCTGGCCGTTTTGGACATCGAACTTTTCAACATAAAACTTGTCATGTGGAGTATCTTCCGTACTATGATGATTAGAACCTGAAGATTCTTGTCTGTGAACAAAGTTTTAAATAAATATTTATAAATTTTTAAGTACAGATGAGGCATATTAAAAATTTACTACTTACAAGTAACGCCGAGTTGTTCCATTTTTTTCTTCAGTTTTCATGAACCATTCAAGGCTCTTCAATTCATCTCCTGCTTTAGTGTTAGTAAGAGCACTCATTTCAATTTTACACAGCTTGTAATCCACTTTATCGGTAAATTGATTTGTATCTGCAATTCTGAACAGAGAAAATTACTAAAAATGATTGAAAAAAAATGAAGTCATCGTATGACAAAAAACTTAAAACTTGTTTATAGAAAGGTAGAATTCATAATTTGCTATGAAATGTCGCTTATTGGCTTACTCTTTTCCGTTTGATGTGGTTCTTGCAGTAACAGCAGCCACTAAGAAGGCAGTGAGAGCGAGGTATCTCAACATTTTTGACTGAATTTAGTTTGGCTCGTTTACAAACCGTAGTTCACCAAAAATTTTGACTTTTACATTAAATTTTATAAAACAAATTAATAAACGTCTTTTTTCACGATTGAACCTAATAACTTGAGTTTGTTAAATCAGTAAAATCAGTGAAAAAACACTCTTTGAAAAATAGACGCTTAAATATGAGCACTGAACGCTCGAAAGTCACGAATATACTGGATATTCGGCAGATTCGGCTGTTCTATTCAAGTGAACGGGTTCGCATACCCCTTCCTAACGAAAAGGAAACAAAGAAGAACTGTGAACTCCTTCCTGAAACAATTGCCATCCATAAATTCCATCTCAAATCTCAAATTCAAAAGTCATTGACCTGCGCTTCAGCACTCGCATCTGCTCATCGGGCCGACCGCTCGGCTGAAGGCACGCCTCTTTAATGAGGTATAACTTTATTTCTACTTAGGATATCGATGTGGAATTGTTTCAACTTAACTGACCAAAATGTTTCCTTCTTATTCTGCTTATTCGGTTTTCGTCGCACTTTTTCAAGTACATTTCTTGTTCTGGAAAAATATGAATTCAAAAACAAGACTGTCATGTCTGATTGTACGCTGGTAATACTACTGTGAGATTTTTCAGTCTGAGAATTTATTACAAGTTTCAATCAATCAACAAATTTTAACATTCAGGTCCAACTTTTTTGACATTGTTGTAAAACAAACAATATTTGCTAACTGAAATGTTATGTATGAGTTAATTCAGATTACTAATCGGAAATCGTTATTGAAGATTTGTTTATTTTCACAGTGTACACTTTCTTATCGATGTTTTGTATTCAGTGGGACACTCAATGGTCTATTCAGAATACTTAATGTAACATTTTATGCTAATTATAAAATGAATCACAAAATGACGTTTTTAATCGTGAAGGTCTTTTGTTTTTCTTAATTAAAAGTCATAGTTAGAGGGTTTTCCACCGCAGGCCAAGTTTCTGCAGCCGGTAGGATATCGCTTAAGTGAATAGTGCCCACCTCTTGAAGTTCTATTTTTTTGTCATTGCTGCTTACTTCCACGCTGATACCTGATACAGAAATGAAAATCCCAGGAGAGACAGTCATCATGTCATAGACGTTTGCCTAAAAAAAGTAATGCAGAAGTTGATCAATTTTTGTTTTAATAGTTTTTTAAACAACAGTTCCAACAGAACATATTTTACCATATTCACTGTCAGGTTTGCATCACTCTGTAACTGCAACACCCCATCCATAAACATTCCCGCCCAGAAAAATTTTGCACCTTTACAGTCCATAGTGTTCCAATTTTTCAATAAGACAGTAGATTTCCCGTCTAACTTTTTCAAAGCAGGAGCCAAATCTAAACTATATTTTCCACCTGACAAATCCTCTTCGGATGAATCTTCATCAGAATGTATAGCAACAACAATTTCCCCCTTACAGTTCTCTAAAATACGATTGTTCATTTCCTTAAGAATTGCAGTATCGTTGTCCAGCTGAACTTCACTTAAATCTAAACCAACGTTTAACCCATTTGCTATTGCCTTAACTATATCAACGGGCGCTTCGTGTTTGGCTAATTTTTCGTTCATAGTAATTTCCTTGACGCCTTTTTTATCAAATCCAACTTGAAAGTAAAACGGCTCGTACACTTCGTGGTCTGAGTGGATCATCTCTTCTGATTTGATTTCGCCAGTTTCTTTGTTCACCATCTTAGATGTCAAGTTTTTGTGTTGGAACTTGCAGTCAATGGTAGACTCAGTTTTTGGACGACAGGTCAATTCGTTAAACATTTCAAAACTGTTCTTCCCAATAGTTCTGTTTAAACCTTTGATGTTGATTTCAACCGTCGATGCAAACCTGATCTCTGGACCGGTTGGCCATGTCGAATTGTCTGAGATACTTGCAACTAAGAAAGGTCAATTTTGTTACAATAACAGAAACAATTTTTTGAAGTTTTTTGAAGTTAACAAAAAGATGTCAAAAATGTTGAGATAAACTTACGTAAGAAGTACGGAATGATTGTGGCGATCATGTTGGTGGTCGGCTGACAACTAGTGAACTTGGAAAATGTTGTAACAAATTTTTTGTAATGAACTTGAAGTTGTGAAATTAGAGATGACGTGAATGTTTGTTACACTCTGCATTTCATATCAGTGATTTGAACATAAAAGTACATTGGCTCGGTGAATGATAGTAAATGCAAAGATCAATTTTTAATAATCGTTTTTTTCTTTTTTTGAGAGAATAGATAAAAAACTTGTGTTTTTAGATGATTTAAAAATTTGTTGATCAATAGTAATTTCAATTTCAAAAATTGATACCAAAAATTCAAAATAATGAATATTTTATCAATCTATAATAACAAAATTTTAAGGAAGGCCAAATAATTGATAGTGAATTTAACTTAAATAGTTAGAATAAAGAATGAAAACATCATTCATCATTAGCGATCGTAATTTGTATAAATTCGTTATCAATTTTTTGTAGTAATAAATTAGAAGGTAATTAAAGAATTGCTACCTTAACATCAGCAGGTGCTTCGGTAAGTTAGATCTCGGCACTGCTTCGATGATCGATTTCCGAAATTTTGCAAATCAGCACTTACTGTTAGATGGATTGCATGCAATAACTTTGATTTTAAAATCATTCTTTTTGAAGAAATTTTACATTTAAATTTTAAGTTAAAAATTGAAGTTCTTAACTGACAATTTTTTATGTATATATTGTATGGAAAACATTGCAAATTCTGCAAAATATAGAAAATAGGGTAGAAAAATGAAACAAGTTTGTAAAAATTTGAATGACTGAATATTATTATTCATCTAAATCTGTGCACGGTCGTGAAAACGTCACGACTCATGTAATACACTTTGACGCATAATTTTACAATAATAAAATCGACTTTATCAAATAAATTATTACGTATATCAACAGACAACCATTTGAAATTGAGAAAAAAAAATAGTTACAATCATATTACAATGGCGAAGTATAAGGACAATACATACATAATTCTGTCATATCACTGTCATTTCGATTCCTCATTTTGATAACTAGAAAAAAACGAACACGCTTTCTTAAATGCACAGTGTGCTAATTCTACTCCCTCCCTTCCTTACAAAAGTTTACACTTTAAAATTTGTTAAACTCAAAAAAGAAAAACAAACGACCAAAGTCGTTCGTACGATTTACAAAGCAAAACCGCAGACAGTTGATTAAAAAAATAAATAAAATTGTTACATTTTGTCTTGTAATTCGTCTCTCTTTTATAAATTTGAATTGTTGATAAATAGTGAAATCATTTTTTTGAGAACTAAAAACAAACGTAACAAAGCATATAATCAAACCTAACGACACAAATTGAGGTCTGCTCAGGCGTCGCAAAACTTATTTGTCTGTTTTTTTATCTTTACTTTCGTACACGTGAATCGCATGCCTTCTGGGGTGATTAGTTTATAAATTATATTTATGTACAGAGCACGCATACGCTGTTTACACTCGTTCGTACACGCATTAACATTTGTTTTAATCGTAAAATATACATATTGAGGTGTCGTCGGCGGCACTAAGGAAAGGCGCGGAAAAATTGCTCGACGTCCAGTATGTGCCGTCTTAAAATTAAGATTTAGATACAGTAAACTCTCGGTTAGCTAACTTTTTCATTTTCATTTTGTAATACATCTTTAAAAACTTTTTTCTCCATACAAAACAAGTAGTTCAAACTTTCTGATTTTAGTTTGACTCGTTTACTCTGTGTTTAGCTAGCCGATCGTCTACCGTAATAATTGTGTGATTAAGTTGGTAATGATCAGCTCGTCCCCTTTCTTAAAAAAGGGACGTCTGGTAATTCGTCGATTTTTTGTCAGTCTTAAACGCGATACGCAGTTTGTACTATCTAAATCGGCTGATTCTCATACGAGGAGAGAAAAAACTTTCCAGTTTTTTTTCTCAACGGCCACTTTCACGATGAGCCGAACGGAATTTTGGCAGTTTGAAGAAAGAAGAGCAAATTGAAAATCTCAATCGCGTTTGAGATGATGATTATATACACATTATGTCCAAGGTGAAATCTCAAAGGTGAGGCACAAGATCAGAGATTGAATTTCGGTTCTGCTTCTTCCTGTTTTCGCAAAATAAACTTTCATTTACAAACCAAAGTTATTGAGATTTCATCGTTTAGCATAGAAAATGACTTAAGTGACAAAAAGAAAGAAAGAGGCGAGTAAAAATTTTCGATTGCACATGGAAATTAAGATCTTGAAATTAGTAAACCTCTTTGTCTCTCTTCGTTTTCTACGTCTTCTATTGGCAATCAATCATTCACAGATTGGAGCGACGTTTCACAATGGAGATGTGTCGTCCTCGCTGTTAAATTATAACTTTGAATACAATTAAAAATTTTCGAGTGCGATTATCTAAAATGTTCATCGGTCGACCTGAAGATCCGAATTTAGAACCCAAATCAATGGCGAACAATTGCTTATGATTACAAAGATATAGTTAACTTTCTTTCAAATAACTTGTTTGTTATACATATTTATCTTCTATATACATCTTTTTTTTTCGAATGACCGTTATAAATTAAGAACTAAAATAGTGACGTTTTTTGGATGATCATTGCGAGACTACAACGAATTAACATAACCGTGGTTAAAAATTTAAAATGATTCATTATTTCATCTCGAAAAAACTGGAGCAAAACAAAAACACAATTTTGTCACGTTTTAAAATGAGTTTTAAAATTGGTTAAGTAACTGATTGTAGCCTCGACAAACGTGTCCAAGGAAGACGTCAAGATACAACTACTTCCTAATTATAATCCACGTAGGAACTCAAAACTGACCTCAAGTGATGGAAGATGTACGTCTGTGAGACAAAATTTGATCACGCGGCGGTCTACAGAGCGCACTCGATTGCACTTGCAAGTGAAACACACTTGTGTCAAGTGAATACACCGGTCCGAGGACGTGCACACTCATCCTACTCAGTTGCTGATTTGTGCAAAACCAAAAGCGAATTCCAGTTGCAACCAAGGTGGCACCAAGCCCCGCAAACCAATAAATAAACTTCGGACAACACCTCGACTACAAGAGTTGATGAACGGCGATTCTCCCTCTCTCTCCACTGACGATCGTTCGGTTGTATCTTCATTGACTAGCGCAGTTGCGGATGAAACTTCATGAACCGGTGCGTCAGACATTCATCGGATACGTTTATCTCTAAACTTACAGACAAAACTACGACGCTTTGGCGAATTGGATCACGGAGTTCTGGCGCTGAGTGACCATGAGCGACCTCTCGCTCTCCATCGACTCCAAGATCATTTTACACCGTTTTCGCGGCGGCAGATGGGACATTAGTTCCCTGACAGGAATGGCGAGATCCAGGGGATCGGGCGAAGGCGCGGGACTCACCGGGTTGCTGCTGGGTGGCGTGAGCATCGACTGGCGTCGCTCCTCCTCAACAACCTCTAGAGCCGCCTCGACCCTTCTTCTGGCAGCGTTACCCGGGAGGTCCAGCAGGGACGAACACTCGCTCTCCATGGCAATCGGAATTTCGTATCCGGCACACACGAACTCGGGTACTTCGTGGTGATAGATCGGCGGTATCTCAGCAGGCGTGGGGTTCGCTGCTTGGCAGCTTTGCTCCTCGATCGCCGCTGCGGCGGCCGCAACGGTCAGCAGTGGGTGGAGATCCGGCGCTGCGTGCGATGTGCTGGTTGGAACGGGGTATTGAGACTCGATGCGCGAATATACATAGTAGGGCGACAGGGTACGTGGTTGAGAGGCATACGACACAGATTTAGGCGGCGACGCTGACGTTGTCGTGATCTGGCACGGCTCCTCTTCAGTCTTGATGTTCTTCATACTATTAGCATTGTGAACTTTTGTTGGGGCAGCACTTGTACTCTGAAAAAACGAAACAATCATAATTAGCAACTGATCAACAATAAATCGAACGATAACATTTTGCAACTGGTACACTTCTTACCATAGGACTATTCTGAACCAGTCGTGAATGGTGTGTGATCTCAACCGCAGTTTCAGAGGGCACAGCGGCTTCAACGGGCGAGTCCCTGGGCGAGTGCAGACCCGAGTCGGAGTGCGTCTTGATGTGCATTTCCATGGTCTTCTTCGAGTTGAAGGTCTCGTGACAGAGCGTGCACTTGTAAACCTTGGCGCCGTAGTGCGCGACCTGGTGGAGCTTGAGCACATGGTTGTACCCGAAGGACTTGCCGCAGATGTCGCAGGTGTAGGGCTTTTCGCCCGTGTGTGTGCGCGTGTGCACCTTGAGCTGCTTGGAACAGGTGAATCCCTTGCCACAGGACTTGCACACGTACGGTTTTTCGCCAGTGTGAGTGCGCATGTGAATGACGAGCTGACCGCTCTGAATGAACGTCTTGGCGCAGACGGAGCACTTGTGCGGACGCTCGCCCGTGTGTATCCTCATGTGTCTGTGGAGTTTGCCGCTGTGCTCGAAAGCCCTGTCGCACATGTCGCACTTGTACGGGCGTTCCTTCGTGTGGATGCGACGGTGCACGCTCAAGTTCTCCTTCACCGAGAACGACTTGTTGCAGTACTCGCACTGATAGGGCTTCTCGCCGGTGTGCGTGCGGTAGTGGCGCGTCAGTCTCGCAGGAACCGCGAACGTTTTGCCGCAGATATTGCACCGGTACGGGTCCTCGCCCTCCTTGCCGTGGGACCGCAGGTGACTTTGATACGCAGTCTTCTGGTCGAAATTCTTACGACAGAGAACACACTGGAACGCCTTCTCTGTATCTGTACTAAAGCTCTTCACGCTCGAGTCGACGATGCCGGAGTTCGGACTCGAGAGAACCGCCACCAGGTCCGGACTGCAGACGACGCTTTTCACTGGTTTCGCGCCAGTGGTGGACGTTGGTTCTACTGCACTGGGACTTTCAAAATTGGCCGCCATGACAGGCGCCTTGAGATGCCGCTTGGCAGCTTCCTCCTCCTTGACTTGCTGGTGTTGCTGCTTCTGGTGGTAGTAGCTGACCATGACTGTAGGTCTGCAAAAAAACAAACACTAAAATTAGCGATCATCGAATTACGGTCATCTAAAATGTTTGAAATTCGATTGACGAATTGGTGACGAAATAAAAAAGTTTCCGAAAGCGGAATACAGTCATGCTGTACAATGGCTTATCGGTCTAAGAATATCATGAATTTGCAGAAACGCAATCGTACCGATATCTCAATCGAAGCGCGTGTCAGAGAAACTCGCAGTGATAATAAAATAATAAAAAGAATTGAAAAAAAAACGAAAGAGATCAAATCGCGTCGCCTTATCCGGAAGTATCTACCTCAACATAGATATCGTTCCGCTTGTGAACGGGCTTCTAATAATAAAACGCGTTTGGAAATTTTTAAATGACGGGACGTATCTGCCGACGGCGGAAGAAACCCGACACGCGCCGTGTTGGCGTAGGAATTAATTCATCACATGGCAAATCCCAGCGTCTGGCCTCTCGTATTTAAATTTAAAACTCGACAACAACCGAAATCGAACTGCAAACAAATAGGCTCCTAATTAACAACCGACATGTAAACAAAGTGTACACAAGAGAAAATGACCTTCGAAATGATATTTGACATTGAAGCTAAGCTGATAAACTATTTTTCTTAATCAACGGACGTTTTTATTTGTAAATAAAAAGAATTGGAAGAATTTGTTTAACAAATGGTGTCGGTTAATTAATCGCGTGCATTTTCACTGTTCTCGTCATTTTTGTTTTGCGCTTAAATGTTAAACGAAAGTTGATAAAGTGATCGATTGTCAATCGCTATTGTCTCTACGGCCGTACGCAACTCATTAGCATAAAAACGCTAGTCCAAGTGCAACGTTCAAGTACGGTTACAATAATGAACGCGCGCATGCTGGATGAAAGTCCGTACGCTTACACGCGCGACGCCGACTTTCGTGGCGAGGCGGTCGGAGTGGTTTTTGCGAAGCGCGCCTCGCGCCGAGCCAAAACCACCGACCGCTGCCTCCACGTGTAGCGTTCGCACTTTTTTATAACGATCACCGACCTCGTGCAACTCGGCGCGCGGTAAGGACGTCGAGTTACATCATTGGCAGAGACGCTCTCAGAGCTTCTTGATTGCTGATTCGAACTTTTTATCGATTTCTTTTTTTTTTCAACTTGAATTTCTAGTATAACTAATTCTTCGCACAGTCTTGCCGGTCATGGTTCCTCGCAAAAATACATCATTATCGATCCCCCCTAAAATGGCCCCATGTAAACGCCTGGGGGACGTTCCTGCGAGGGGAAAATTTGTCTGCGCATGAATTCGTGCGCAACGGTGTTAGATGAAACACCCCGGTTAGAACATTTCTCATGCTTAGAAGTTAGATTTAGATTTGTCCTATTTTATAACTTTGCGATATTTTTTTATCGATATTTCTTTTTATGAAAATTATTGTTTACATTTGTTAGTTTACTTAAACGTTTGTTGAAAGGTGAATTCGTTCCGATTAATATAGCAATAAACAATCTCGGAACAGGTTTTTGTAGATTTAAAAAAAATGGTATCTCGTTCTCTGACCTACGTTCATAATTCAGGCGACGAAATCTTAACTTTCATTTCTGTGACTTGGCTTAAGATTTCAATCATTTTACAGTTATGGAAAACACGTTAATGAACAAGATCGGAGCCTTTAAAAGGGGCTTGATGAAATGGAAATTGCAGAAAGAACTAAAGTGCCTTTTTTGAAAATTGTATTTTTGACATGGCAAAAATCTAAAAGGAATATTCCACTCGAAAGTTCTATCAATGTCTCCCTCTTTCTCTGCTCGAGCGGAACCGACGACATGCAAGAAAGAGACGGACCATGGGCTTCAGAACTTTCTTGTTTACTCCCATAAAAACAATCACTCGGGCGTTAATTGTGCCGTATCACCAATATGCGAACGACTTGGAAACAACAAATCTCGCTTTTCCACTTTCATGCATGAAAATTAACAGACAAAAAAAGACGAAAAACAGGACAAAGCAGAACAAACGCTCGAAAACGTCACCGCCTTAATCCCTGTCCCTTAACGGGAACCGTTTGAATTTCGAGTGAAACTCCTCAAATCGTGTCACAAAAATCAACGAACCAGATGTAATGTAAGCCGTAAAAAGTTTTCTTTGACAGCACATTCCTGTTAATGGAATGTTGTAAACAAAAAAAGATGTAAACAAAAAAGTTTCATGCCTCGAATTGCAAACAGAGGGAAAATGACAAGATTGTTATGAAAAAAAAATTGGCTGACGAAATTGTTTGTGTAAACAAAAATCTTGAAACTTACCACCAAGAAATAAAACCAGGTTTATCGTTGTGGTTGAATCTTGCAGTGGCACATTCAAAAACACGGTAAAAGTTGATGTTGAAGAACGAAAAGAAACTCGATTTGTTGACAACAATGTGTGTAAACAAAAACTGTAACAGAGTCAGGATCGGTGCGCGCGGTTCATGTCAGCGCGGCCGATTCACTTGTGCACCAGTATCGTGATTTAGCGTAAACGAGCGACGAAAAACCGAAGGAACCGCCTCAGGGCGACCAATCGTACTATGCAATGTTTACCTCCTACTCGCGCCCCGACGAGTCACGGAAATCATCGATCACAACCGAAAAGCGCGAGGCGAAGTCAGGGACAGCGCGCGCGGCCCCTTCCAACGGCGTCCCCACCACTGAACACCGGCGACGACGACCTACAATTTGGGGTGCCCGAGACCTTAACAGCACGTGGAGGCTGCTGGCGCGGTTTTTCGCTCACAGAGAAGCGCGTGCGAGCCTGAGCCGAGTCACACGCAAGGACGATGAGAGAGACGGAACATCGTGCAACAATGACAGCCGACCGGTATTTCCCGTAAGAGCAACGGATCTGCACGTAGCACTTACTCCATCCCATAGATTTTTATTTGGTGTAAACAAGTTTCTTTTCGATTATTTCAATCATTTTTTGTATTCTTTTTTTTATATTTGAAAACAAAAACATGCAAAATAAAACGGTACGTATGCGGTACGTTTGTTTGCAAACATTGACTTTTAATCGAAAAATGAGTTTGTTTTGATGATAAAAGGTGTAATCAAACATTTGTTTTCAAAAATGGCCGGTAGGTGGTGTTTGAAAATAAATAATTAAATGGCAGTTGATGATACCTCTTTTCTGAACTGGTTTAAAAGCAGATTACGAAAAAAAGCGATATTTTTAATGACTAAATGCTGTGTTTAAATCAATGACCTAAATATTGTTAATGAACGAAATTAACATGATGTTTGCGTTCTGTACACTTGCGCAAGTTTAAGCTGAGATGCAAATTTTTGTAAGTTCGTTTAGTGATTTGAGTTTTTTTCGGCGAGGGTGGGGTCGACCGAAATGTTAGTAGAGTACGGCCACGAGCTATTAGTAGACGAGATAGTATGAAATGACTTGTATAAAAAAAAGTTACGAATGAATGCTTTATGATTACGAAAAGTGATGATAAGGTCATTTAAATAAAATAGTTAATTACCACTGCAAATCATTTCATTTTTTAAAGTTTTTTTTCAGAAGTGAAATTTTAAAGTAAAAAGATTATAACAATGTTTTTTTGTTAAGACGAAAAAGCAGGTTTTCTAACCCTCTAGAACCTTCTAAAATCAAAGAAATTCTTCGAAAATATTGTCGTGTATATCAAAAGAAACTACAACATTGAAAGAGCCCAAACTACTTATTAGGGTTCCATAGAACGCATCAATTATATAGTAAAACCGAAAAAAATCTATTAACTTTCGAATGTTGATTCTCTTAGAAACCACACAATCGGAGTCAACAACCTGTGAAACCATTTCATAGGCTCTCATGATCCCTGTCTTTGTTGTCTGATAATTGTTACAATCGACCTTTTCAGAGTTAAAGAAAAAGGAAAGAACTACCAAACAGCAACAATTTAAAAATTGTTTGCAAAAACTTAATTAACAGTTCTCTAAAACTATACTATAATAAGATTCGTATTCTCGAAAGAATTTTATTTTCGTTCTTTACTATATGCACGAACGTGTTTTTTAGTCTCAAAAGACAAACTTTTTTTTCGATCCAACTCTTAAAACTCACGAATCATAAATTTCAAGAAACATTTCCATTCACACGAAATAGCTTTTTTGTCAATCCGCTAGGCTAAAGCTGTATAGACTACTTTTTTCAAGGCAATATTTCACTACGGGAAAAATCTTAACTGACCTTCCATTAGGGAAAAAATAGTATACCCAGAAACTGTTGGGAAACTTTTTTTTTTTAATTCCTGACATCTTGCCCAAACAGATGTTGTGTTATTCGTTTATATAATTCACAATTCACACATTTGTCTCTCCCAAAAATGTCGTCGAACATTCTTGAAATTGTTGTCAATTCAAACTTGTACAAAATCGCTCAATATCTTGTTTCAATTTGTGCATTTTTTCTTTCGCAGATGTACATTAGCACGCAATGTTGTTCATTTTTTTCATCCGCAATGAATGAAAACAAATGGGATAATTTGGAAGGAAATAAAAATTAACGACGGGGGTCCTCGATATCAAAACCGATTAAGAAAGGCCGAAAATTATAACGCACTTTTCTTCGAGTATTGACCCATTGGTGCGGGAACATCAGGAGACCGGGATGAGAGTAGAAAGCAGGAGAAAGCGAGAAATGGACAGGGAGCTGAGCCGACCGAGCTTGGATAAGAGGAAATAAGACAAGACTTCAATTTTGTTCATTGAAAAGTCAACTTTTTGCATTAATTATCAGCAATGTTGTTTGAACTCGTCATTTAATTCGCCGTTCAATTACTACGCGTGTGGGAGATTAAATGAAAAAAATGAGTAAATGAAAAAATGTCGGTTTAAATTGTAACGATAAGATTAGATAGACAAATGTTTATGCGAGGGACATGTGATGAAAATTCAATATTTAGACAGCCCGATGAGGCGTAAGAAAACAAGCCCGCTCGCGATTTAATAGATCAAGTTCATTTCCTGGATGTAAAATTTGAATTTCGGTCAGGCGCGATTGTTTGTTTGCTTTTTCGTCTCGCGAGTTCCTTTGATATTTCCAAATCAGATGTGGAACGGACTTTGAGAACAAGAAATACAGAGAGAGATAGACAAACTTAGAGGGCAAAAAGGAGTTACGTCATTCGTGCCGTTTCGCGTTGTTTACCAGATGCGAAGCGAAAAACCCGGCGATTTTTCGGCAGCAACAAAAAGACCCGCGTGAGAGAAAGAAAACAAGAATGTTTTGTACCAGATGCGATAGCGTAATCAGAGAAGAATCTGGAGGGTGACGCCGCGGGCACAATGGTGCTGCAAATGAAGCATAGATATTGATTTTAATAACACTATAATAAACGAGGACAGAGCGTTTGAATCAACGCGGATGTTTTTACGTGATTGGACGTTTGATGGAAAGAGAGAGAGGTGAAATTCGAAGATGTAGGAACGAACGTGGAAAGCTAATTCTGTTTTCCTTTTTTGCAGGGGATGATTTTAGGAGCACCCCAACATAAGGTACGGAACGCATGGACTTGGATCCCCTTTTTCATTCGTTCTTTAGGCCAGTTATAATCTGAGAATCAATTTCGTGAGCGAAACTTCTAGAAAACATGACCCTGGTTAATGTTTTTTTTGTTTTTTTTTTGTTTCTTTCGCAATTTTTTTCATTTTTGTTTTTATTTCGTATCTTAATGTTATTGTTTTTGTTTGTTTGCGTTTCTGTTTTGGTTATTTCAAATAGAAATCATTGAAATTCAAAAAATGAACCTGTTCTGATTAAATGTATTATGTTTTTATGTTTTTGTTATTTTTGAGTGTCCAAAAATAAAGTGTCTTTTGAGGTGACCCGATGGGAAATTACCCAAACGGTTATGGTCATGCAGTCAGCTCCAACTCTTTCCAGTCACGATTCGAAAACAACATTTAGCGCAAAATCGTTTTGTTTTCGAAAACAAACACCTGTCCACGTAAGCGTGCTTATCTCCAAGAACTCGTAACGCAGCTGTTTGATGAATTCCATCAACCGACTCGGCAGATCTCATCCCGCTGACGGCCAATTAAAAATTAACCTTCTGTATTGTACAGCGTATCCGATGGGGATTCGCCAACCCTCCAGGGACTTTTTTATTTTCACTTTTCTCATTTCCTCAAACGTTTTTTCGTTTGCATTGTGACAAAACAAAAAGACAACAGGTTTTAATTTATTCGTTCGTTGTTTTTGTTTACATATAATAAGTCAGTATGAACATTTTTGAGAAGTGAATGAAAAATGTATAGAAATGCAAAATTTGTCTTCAAAAAATGATTTTCACGATGAAACAACATAAGAAAGCCATAAGAAAGCCGAATTGGCGGTTACAAATTCCAGAGCTTGAAACTGCGGGCCGGCGTGCGTATTTTGCAATCATTATGGCGGTACGAAAATTTTGATATTCGGGCTCAGCGGTGGTGCTTCCTTGCGACTGCGGCCACCGTTTTATTTCGACAGTTGTATCGTGATTTTTTACTGCGTGCCGGTTTGTCTGTGCGGGTCGGCCAACTCGGCGCGTCACTGACACAACGCGTCTGTGTTGGTGCACGCGCCGTGTCTTTCGCTTTCACCGTGCCTCAGTTTCTTCGAGCGCGGCTTTTAACCGCGAATACACGCGCCACCGGCAGTCGCGTTTATGCGAGCGCATTATTTTAAAGAAGACTCCGAGACACCTTTTGTTATTTTTACACGCGCTTCTTAAAATTCAACGAGAAAAACTGAGACTTTTATATATCTCGACCTAAAATTTAAAAGCAGTCCAATTGTTATTCGAAAATTGATTTCAGCGATAAAAATATAGTTTGTTGTTGCTCTACATTCTCTATTTTTGTTTATGTTTTGAGTCATTTCAGTTTACTTTTTGTTTTGGTTCAGTTTCGTTTCGTTTCAGGTTGTTTTTGTTTTTTAAGGAACGCCTGAAACTGACCTCTGTTTCAATGAAGATAAGTAAAGAAACAGAACAAAAACAAACCTATCAAATCTGATATGAAAAGCGATTTTCGCAATTAAATCAGAAAAGGCACGTTTAATGACCTAAGGCAATTCAGTCCGCGACTGAAACATTGCTTATCAAGCACACTTGCACAATAAAATATTATATTTAGTCGCTGACGCATGCGAAAACCGAGCATAATATTTTATCGTCAAATTATACGGGGATTTAATCATTGTTCATAATCAGCGACTACTTTATTTTTTGTTGAGGAAGCTTTCCAAATAGTGGACTTCCTTGAAACACATCTTTGCCAGCGCGAATAGCCAGCGCGGTGTCATAATGCCAACTCTGCAACTATCTAGTAAGCGCTAATCGCGTGTTGATATTTTGTTTGTACGTGGATCAAAATCTGCGTACGTGATGCCAACTTGCAAAAACAACTCAGAGAACGCTCCAAATCAACATTTATCCTTCATCGACAACATCTTTTCCAATTCAAGTTCGAATTTCAACAGATAAATGAACATCTTTTAAGAATGGATTTCCATTTTGTTTCTTATTCGTTTGGATTGCTCCTTTGTTTCTCTCAATGTTGAGCATTGTTTCAGTTTGTTTACAATTTGTTTTGTTTATGTTAACTCTTTATTTGTTTACTCTCAATTTACTCGTTTACTCTGTCACTTTTTATTTGTTTATTTCTGTTTGTTTTCATTTTGCGCTTTGTTTAGGTTCAGTTGCGTTTGTTTACTCTTTTATTTTACTTGACCTTTCGTTTGTTTTTTTGCATAAAGTTTTTGTCCAAAACAAAAACAAAGAAAAGCAAATCGTTGTAAACAAAACTGGTGAATCAAGAACGTAGTATTGGTCGTATTGGTAACGTATATGAATGATCGAAAGTTGAAATTCGAGCTAAACGTCTGCAAAAGAGAGAAGCGTAGTCAAAACATTAGTCGACCGCTAAATTTGTTAGTTAAGAAAAATGGCGCCGAGGCGTTGTAGATGGTGCGATTGAGGAAGGCTGAGACTACCCGCGCAAATTATCAGATGAATAAATGGAAGTAATACTTTGACAGGGAGTGTAGAGCAATGACCTACTGGTGTACGCTGCACGTGTAAGTCCAAAACCACGCCGACCGCCTCAGCACCGGGGCATTGCACGCGACGCGCGCTATCAACTCGGACCGTTGTTTTTTCTTTCTCTATTGCTCATTATCGCTCGATACGCAAACTATTTTTGCTCGCCAATTTTCGATCCCCCACTCCCGAGTGTCCCCCTCTCCTTGACTCTCCAATCGTTTTTTTCCTGTTTACATAAATTAGCGGCAACACGAGGCAACGCTTTTTTTTGTTTTTTAAGAATAGATAAAATTAAAACGAGAGGAAAAAATGTTGGATGATTTGCGATTGCCAAAAAAACCTTGCTCCGACCCCGAGCTACGAAAATATTAACATTTAAAAAACGCTCGCAGGGTCAAATGTATTCTGAAAAAATGTCACATTGTATGTCATTCGAATAATTTTCATAATTTCGATGTTAAACGCTTTTAATCGCTGTGTATTTGCAAAAAATAGCCATTTTTTCAGGGACAATAGTGTCGATTTTTTGATCAACAAGAAAATGTTCAGTTTGTTTACCAATAGTTTAGTACATCGTGTTTTTAATTTGAATCAAGCTAATTCCTAAAAGTCAATTGTAAATGTAATATTTGCGGAGCAAACAAATTCCTCTTGTCGACTGGAATCCACGTCACTTTGTCCACAAGATGTTTGTGTTATTGCAAATCTTGAGATTCATTTTGATTCAATTTTAATATTTCATTATTTGTCGACGCAATTTCGTTTGAAACTGCGTCGTCGAACAGAAAAAAAGAGGTTTTTTTTTATCACGAAACTTGTGACAAGTTTTATTTGCTTTGAATATCTGTTACTTATCGTACGATAAAAAACAATGCTTAAACATAACTTTTATCTAGTTCCTACAAACGGTTGGAAAATTGAATTTCGTGTATTTGAAATGGAAAAAAAATTGAACCGCGACGATTCTTAAAATAAAAAGCGAGTCAAGAGAGACGACTATAAAAATCCACGGAGCTCTTCCATCGGTTTAAAAAGAGTCGTGCATTTTGATTTCATAACCAATTCTATAATTAACACTCAAACGCTCGTCCGGTTGGATGTTATGTGAGATCCCATTAAAAAAAGTCACATTCAAAAACACACTGTTTCCACCCCCTTTTTACAAGTTTTTTGCTTCAGTTTAGATGTTATTTTCGGACATTTTATTGCACAAATTTAAAATAATAAGCCAATTAAATGAATAACAATATTAAAACATGACGTAAATAGAATGATAAAGTTCAGGAAATAAGACACAATTTTAAGGTTAAAAGTCTAAGATTTTTTGCAACAGCGGAATTAAGAAAAATAATCATGTTCTAGTTTCGATAGTCATTTTGCATCAAACAGTTATCTGTTCTTCTTTTTTGTTTTCTTTGTTTATTTGTTTATTTATAGTTGTTCCTTTATATCTTATTGTTTTAATTTTGCAATTTGAATAGATTTTAAAATCAGAGAGAAAAACTAGGTCGAATTGGTGACACTCATAGGGGGCGATTTATTCGAAATGAATCATAGGGGCGACCAACATTGTCGCAACATTTTGTTGGGGGTTCCGATGTCAAACTCGTTGTATCTAGGACAATCCGACCGGAATTAAGGCAGTGCCTTCCCCTTCCTGAACTGGATTCAAACTTGTTATTTTAAGCCACCTGCATATGGATTTTTAGATTATCCTAAAATACAAACCTTCGAAACAAAAAAAATGAACCAAAACTAAAAACGACAACTTATGAGTCAACACCAAATCTCTAAATTTATTTTCAGATTCTTGTTTTTTCAATCTTTTTCCTATATTTCACCCTATAAGTATTTCAAACATTTATTTTTACGATAACAGAATTTTGTTTGTTTACAAATAAAGTTAACAAAAGAAAAGAACGAAAGAAATATTGAAACGATGAAAGTAGGAAGAAAAAATTAAAAGTTTGGATGAGCGTTTACGAAAACAAAGTTAAAAAATAAATCAAGAATTGAGATATTGTGTGAAGCGTAGATACAGAAAAGACTGCGAGGGAGAAGAAGAAGTGAGAGAGAGTGTGAGGAGGATGACGCGACCAGAGTGTAGAATTCGGCCTAGAGTTGTCAGTGCCTTGACCAATCTCAACGCGACTTGTTTTAAGCTATGTTGCGACTCGATCGCGCCGGAGTCTGGTAATCGCTTCGAGCGTGTTAGACCTAATCTAATAATATAACTATATATGGGAACACACCAAACGTCAAACCGACCACTTATTTTACAATTCCAATCCTCAAATCCTCAACTTCCCACTAACGTTTTTTATCACATTTTTTTCTTATGATTATAATTTCAACTTTTTTGTTTTTGTTTACAAAAATGTTTTACGTTTCAAAAATGAAACTTTGTTTATAATTTTTTTATCTTTTGTTTGTTCGTTTGAAATGTAAACTTTTTTATTTGAAAATGTTTCATTTGCATCATAATTCCATCAAACGAAGACCTCTTCGTCCACTGCATTGTTTTCTCCCGGACGTTTGTTTTTTTTATTCGTTCTTTTTCCACCGAAAAATCATGACGCCGTAAACAATGACCGAAAAGTTGGTTCCTTTATCTGGTGGGCGGGTCTTGGGAAATAAACTGACCTGGATTTCTCTTTAAAAATATAAACCGCCCGAAAGATGAAAATGTTGAGTTGATGATGAGGAGAAAGAAAAAATCGAAGGTATTTTTGAGGGGGTTGCGAAGAAACAGAAGTGAGACGAGTTCAATGACACTGGCGCAGGGCGTAAGGTGGATTCTCGCAGGCAACAAAAAGGGACGGTTAAAGGTCGTCGACCGGAGTCCACGTGTCGGCCCGATGTCAGTATGCCGACTCTAACTCCTTCAAGGCCGTTAGAAAGAGTGCACTAGAAGACTTTCTCCCTCGACCCTGGAGCTTCTGATGTTGTAACGTTTCAAATAGACAAATACACGAGGCAATGAGATAATCGAGGAAGTTGAAAATCGACAGGCAAAGATAAACACTGTGGTTTAAAAAGTTACAAGGTTTCGCATTCGATGGCTAGTTGTTAAGTTGTTCTTTTTGATATTGAAAATATGGTTACATCTTTTTAAGGTTGAAAATATTGCAAAATGTGATCATGAAATAGATGAGGAAACAAACTGGTTGTGACTGTTTATTGTTTGTTTATATTGAAGACAGTTGAACAAACTAGTTTTCCGTGTTTTACTTTTGATAATTTTGATTGGCGAGTGAGTGAAATTTCGCGAAATTATGGAATGAAAAAGAAGTGTTATGACTTTTAATTCCAGTTAAGAAACCTTTCAAAAATTGATCTCGGCATACAAATGTTGTGTTAGTTGTGTAACGAAAAAATGGTAGTAGTTGAATAAAAAACTGTTTGTAATATGTAACAATAAAAAAGAAATTGGAGTTAGAATGCTGAAAATGAAATACCTTTTGAATATCAATGTTGTAAACATTTCAAAATGAATCAGTTATTTTAGCATAGAGATCTAACTTACCTAAATAACTGTTAACGTTAAGGTAGCAAATATAAGTATCTCCTACATGTCCAACCAGTGATAATTTTAATGAAAAAAACAGGGTTAAAGGGTTAGAAAATAATTATCATATAAAATATATCATGAATAGTTATCATGACCTGTTCTAAATTCTTTAATCTCACGATTGTTTATTTACTTTTGTTTACCTCGATTTTTCAATCGGAACATTTGATTTTCGCGGTCGTAGTCGAATCGTTTGGCGTCGTGCGAGTTGAGTGTCATGACGATTGACTAACTTCAAGTGTATCAAGTTCAAGTGGCTGAAAACGAGTACATTTTTGGATTTTGCCGGTGGCCAGTTGTTTTTTTCTTAATTGGCCATTTCAATTAACCGCCAAGGTAATTATCGTTATTTTCTTACTATTCATCTAAAGTCAGTACACAATTTCACACTTTCAATTCAAATAATCGGAAAAGTTTCAAAGGCTTCCAACAATGACTCCGTTCTAACCTCAAAATCGGTGTTTTGAAGTCAATTATTGAATGATAATTAAAAACAACAATGTTACTTTGTATTTATTTCTTAAAACAAATTGAAAAAATTTGAATGCAAGCATAATACAATCGGTCTAATAATTGTTTCTTTACAGATGATTGGCAAAAACAACAAAATGTTGCAACACATAAACTACAGGGTGCGTATCATCCTGCAGGATTCGCGCACTTTCATAGGGACCTTCAAAGCCTTCGACAAACACATGAACCTCATCCTTGGGGACTGTGAGGAGTTTCGAAGGATCAAGCCAAAGAACACCAAGCAGCCTGAGAAGGAAGAAAAAAGAGTATTAGGATTCGTCCTTCTCAGAGGCGAAAACATTGTTTCCCTTACTGTCGAAGGACCTCCACCTCCGGAAGAAGGTCTCCCAAGGGTACCCATTCCTGGAGCCGCTCCAGGTCCAGGCATGAGTCGCGCAGCTGGCCGAGGTATGCCAGCCAATGTCACCGGAGTTCCTGCAGGCTTACAAGGACCTGTCAGAGGTGTCGGTGGACCTTCGCAACAAATTATGACTCCTGTGAGCAGTGGACAGGTTTCTGCACCACCTCAGATGCATCCTGGTGCTCCCCCGAGGATGCCTGTTGGTGGACCTCCTCCTGGTATGATGGGACCACCTCCTGGAATGATGGGTATGTTTGTTCATTTGTTTGTTTATCTTCTTTGAGGATAGCAATAATAAAAATGTTTGTTTACATATAACAAATGAGGTTCTTGAATGTGAATACATTTTTGTTTATATTTCAGAGTTTTAATTTTGAATAATTAGAGTTCATTTGTTGATTTTATTTGTTTGTTTATAATGGTGATTTGTTTCCTTTGATTCTAGGAATGCCACCAGGTATGCCACCTATGAGTCGCGGCGGACCACCAATGGGACCACCGATGCGAGGACCACCACCAGGAATCATGCGTGGTGGACCACCCCCACGTCCATACTAATTATAATTGAAATATTCCGTACAATAAAAAAGAAAATTTTTATACTTCAAATGAGATTGCGTGTGTAAATTTTCTTTCAAATTTTATACGGCGATTAAAAGCTTCATTTTTCATCTGTCTGGAAAAAATGTTCGACTTTTATTAATGAAAATTCGTTTAATGTGCTTACTGAAAGCGTGTCAATGAAATTTTTTTTTCATACATACTGAACTTTAATTTTTTGTTCTGAGAAGTATTGAATTATATTGCAACGATTTTTCTTAAGTGTAATTATTATTTCAAGTTTATTAATAATAAACAACAATTTAATACTACTTTATCATTTCTGATTGGATTTAAAAACTTTCATTTGAGTTTGCAAAAATTTGTTGTTTGTCAGCCAACAATATATATATTTCAGTTTGAATTGGCAAAATTCAAACTGCAAACATTGCAAATAACTTAACAGCGAATAATGTTGTTCTTTATTATTATTTTTATTTTTAAAAAGTAAACAATTTTAACTCAAATTTCAACAAAAAGAGGGCGCTTCATCGAAAAAGAAAATTGCTCGAAAAACTTGGCAACATGGAGTGCGGTGTTCGCGCGCGACCCGCGGTCAACTTCGCGCATCAATAGTTTGTACATATACGCGCTGTCAACACACGGGTCGACTGGGAAATGTGATACGCTCGCGGGTACGCGTGATTTTGCTCCAACTGGCACATCGGTTCCGGAGAGGACGCGCGTTGTCGCACGAGGATGCTACCGCGGCTGGAGATGTCCCGCGACGAGTGTCGCAAATGTTTGCGATGCCTCGGTAAGGTTATGTTCTCTCCAATCCTCCTTTTCCCTCTTAAAAATCGTCCCTCGCAAAATCTGCAAAACTTTTGTCCAATGTAAACATCAACATAACCTCCGAATTTGCAACTACAAATTTTGCAACCAACAATTCCCTCCTTTACACATTTTCTCTGATGTTTCTCGCTTTCACTATGGACTTTTCTTTGTTGTTTTTTTCTCTTCTCTTTCTTCGAGTTGAATTGTTGTGTTTGTGTTTACGTTCTTGTGTGATAATTGTTTGTTTTTGTTTTTAGAATTGGACGCCTATGCGAACATGGTGTCTGTGCTTCGTGCTCAAGGCCCCTACACTGTGGACAAGAAAAAATTACTCCAAGAACTCGCGAGTGTCTTACACATCTCGAACGAGAGGCACCGCGCAGAAATTCGCAGGGCAGTCAACGATGACAAGTTGTCCGCCATAGCCGAACAGTATGTCTTTGCAAAATTGTGTTTCGTGTTTTTGCTTCTCTTCATTTGTTGTTTTCTTTCCTTTTTACAACTCATGTTCTTATCTTTGTATCAATACCATTTGATATTTTTCTATTTCGTGATATTTCTTTTGTTTATCTTTAAAACCTGCTCGAACATTCTAATAACGTTATAATAATTTCTTAAAATACACTGAAAAACAAAAAAAAATGTTGTATTTTTTAATGTTTCTTTCTTTTTCAGTTGGTTTTGTTAGTTTTTATTCGTTCAATTGTTTTGTTATTATTTATTGTTAGGGTTTGTTTTGTTTTATTGTGAATATAAAAGGGGATTTCACATTCAAGGTTAAACGGCCCAAATACTTGCACGGATTGGGCGATTGAAGGCCGCAGAACGATACCTTTGTTGCCGCGACTGAAAGCCCACAACGCGTTTACAACGTTGGCCAACAGCTTATCGATAGTCACCGCTATAGCAAACGAGAAGGAACCTCGCATTGTAAAAAAACCAGTCGAAGTCAAAGGTGAATTTGATACATTAATCATTCATTTGCGAAAAAAATACAAAACATTGACAATTTTCCTAAATCAATCATGTTTTTAATATTCAGTTTTTTTTCACTCTATTTTTACTCTTCTGAAAAATGATAACCTACAACCGATTAAGTTGACAACGAAAACTAAATCAAGCAAATTGAAAAACGTGTTTTTCCATTCTTCGACATTTGGTTTTAAGATGCAAATTGCTTTTTTTTTAGAAATTCCATCGAAGGCAGTCAGACCACCGTATGCAAATGTTGGCGTTACCGAAAGCAGGAAAAGGAAACGTACAGTTGCAGAAGTAAGTGATTGTTTTTTGTATTGTGATTGGACAACTTAAAGTTATGAATTTGTTGATTAATATTTGAATTTGTTTGTTTGTTTAGGGTCTGAACAATGATTACTGCAAACCGAAGCACAGGTTCGATCCGGCTATGTTGTCGATGCCAACTCCTAACAAAGTAATTTCGAATTTAAAAACTAATTTTTTCGATTGAAATGTTCATTGAAGATTGTTTGAATTGTTTATGTGGTTCTTTACAGTTTCGACGTATGCTCGTGCATCCTGATGTACCAAGACAGACGAAAAGCATGACATCGATGCCTGTGTCAAGACCTCACGCTGGTACTTTTTTATTCTAAAAATAAACAAATACATACATACATACAAACAATGTATAAAAATAAAATTTTTGTTGTAGCGCCTGCTCAAAACTTGGTACCTCAAACTTTGGTTTGTAATAACACAAAGGTCCAGATCCGCCGCAGTAATGCAAGTTCCGCAGTTCCTATGAATTTAACAAAAAAAGAGCATAAGAATGCTCGCACGAAAACAGCGCGACACGCGCCGAACAAGAACGGCATGGGTTCGGAAGTTAAGGATAATAACGTTAGCACTGATAAAGGTTTGTCATTGAAAAAGCAAATAGAAAGTGTAACTTTGCAAAAAATACTGTTTTTGAGGTATTAATAAATATTGATTGTTTGTTTCAGCAATAAAATACCTACCCATATCGAATAGCGTTCAACAAATCTCAAAGTCTGATTTAAATTCTAACACCCAATGCTTAAAAACTGTTCCTGTTACTACTGATGTCGCACCAGCTGAGAAATGTGTTCAACAAAGTAAACAAATTTCACGTTTTATTATTTTTAATGTGTCATTTTGGTAGTTTTGGTCAAGATTTATATTTTATGATGGTTAATTATTTGTTTTTAAGGCAACGCTTTGCCAACGGCAACGTTGAATCCTTCCTACTACACGTCGTGTGGGCCCGGTCCCCCTGAACCTAACTTGATACGTAACAAGTATATGAAGATCAATAAAATTCCTGCTTCGAAAATGGTAAGTTTCAAAGTCATACATTTATATTTTCCATACTAAAACACATTAATAGAATAGTTTTTAAATCAATTACATGATTCAGGCTGGTGCAAAAATTGCAACGAAAGGAAACGTCATCGTCCTGCAAAAACCTCTGAGGGAAATAACACTATCGCATGGTGGAAAGGTATTTTCAACCAGCAAACATTTTATTTTCACCTCTAAAGTGGTTGTAAAGTTTGTTTTGCAAAAATTATTGAATGTTATTTGTTAATATTTTAGGAAGTTCGAGGAAAACTTATAATGGAAGGCAAAAATGTACGCCTGGCAAATCAGCAAAATGCAAATCCCTACTGTACCACTGCAGTTGTACCAAACAAAACACCGCAGGTCTCGAACTGTAACGGGGAACAAAGTGCAACGAATCCTGTCGCAACTGTTGCACATGCAAAAGTGAATAACAAAAACTGAAAGAAAAAATTATTATAAAAAACTTTAAAAGAAGAGAAAGTTAATAAAAACTTTGTTTTTCACAGGCAAACAAAGTACTGAATGCTCACAGCGACTTGTCTGAAAACTCGAAAGCGCGCAGTCCAATCGACCAGGGTCCAACGAATTTTGACATGAGATTCGAGGCGGCGCTAGTCGATCAGACCGAGGAGCAGGAGAAAGTGTTTTCATCGCAAGAAAAAAGTAATGACAGTACAAATACCCTATCATCAGTTGAACTCACCTCGCAAAATGAATTGTCCCTGAGTGAAAAACATCAGGACGAGTCAGTACCAAGCCCAGTTTCTAATTTTCTAGCGTTGCAACAGAAACACAAACGGTTAAACCAATTTCTGTTTCAGGGACGAAAGAGAACTGAACGAGAACAACATCTTGTGCGACGAAGACGAAACTGAAACTTCTGCGACGATCGTTGAGGGGTACTTGGACCCGCAGACTGGAATTTATAACATTGAAGCAACGAGTAAGATTTAAAAAGAACAAAAATTAGAACTGAATTCAAAATTATATCGAAATTTTGTAAGGAAATAAGATGTATTTGAATTATGTTGTTACGTTTGTATTTTTTTTATAGCTGAACTCGCGAACGATGCAGAAACAGAAGATTTGTCAACGTCAGAGTTGTTCGAGGTAAGTGAGAGCGAGAAGTTCGACATAGAAAATTACACCCTGGTGGAGACCGACGAAACGAGCGCAATTCTCGATGCGACCGAGAGCACCATGTTGATCATCGATGAGATAGACGAAGTGTGCGATTCGTAACGTTTGCCAAGCTCGACTGATTCCCACTGCCAAGATAGCTTGCGTAATTTATTTATAGCGTCAATATTTTGTCGCCCATCCTAATTTATTAGTATTCCATGATCGATTCCCCTTGAAAACTGAAAATTGTACAAAAACGAAAAAAATGTGCCAATTTGTCGACGAGAAAAACAAAGAAACAAAAGATAAAGAAAGGAAACATAATTTTTTTGTCATTTTTTTTGTCTTTCATTAGTTACCGAATTATTGTCATTGTCGTACTGAAATCAAACGAATTGGATGAAGGCTGATATTTTTTTTCATATAGAAAATATGTGAACTTTACAATTTGAGTATTTGCTATTAGAAGTTAGAGTTGTAAAAAGTTAGGCAAAAGTTCATTAAGTTAGCAGGTCGATAATACTCAATTAAAAAAAAAGTGTACAGTACTTTGATGATTCGACGGAAAGGAAGGTTTTTTATTGTTTATTTTTTTGTATTTATGAATAGAATCGTTATTTTTTTGAAAACTCGAATGTAAAAAAGACTTAAAATGTGATCAGACATGATGCGAAATTAAAGTCGCGACTTTGATTTTGTCATTTGTTCTTTCGTGATCGAAACTTCGCAAATTTGCTAAGCGCTTTTTTTAGATACGTTTATATAAGTATTTGTATAAATTATGAACATTTACCATTGTAGGAATCGAGTCCTAGCATGTACAGCGGTTGAACTGAGTCAGTGTCATAAGGTCAATAAAATGTTCAACATCAAATCATACGATTATCATAATAAGCGAAAACTGAAAAAAAAAACTAATTGAAAAAAGAAAAGATCTGTGAAGAGAAGAAAATATCGATTTTCTATAACGCTTTCCATGAGTTGGCAAGGGGTTTGAAATAGAAACCTCGATAGGAACAAAATTTTAACTTGAAATTTAGATTTTTAGAAAGTTATTATATTTTTCTCGCATGCATCACACTATGTGTATAAAAGAAACAAATTATCCGTCGCAACATCACAATTTGCAATATTTATTTGATCTATTTAATTGAATATCGATTGCATCATTTTTATCTTAATATAAATAGGATATAATTCAATGTGTAGAGCGAATGAAATTCGAATTCGAGCAATGAGATTGTTAATATTCCTAAGAACCGTTTCAAAACAACTGTAGAAAAAATATTATATCCAGTCGATTTTGCGTAAACGGCGCCTAAGAATGTAAAAAAAGGATTTTAACAATTCAAAATATAAAAAATGTTTGCAAAGTACTTTTACAAAAAAAGTTAACATCGATGAAATTTATGAAATGAAAAATTGATCTGTTGAGTAAATTGCTTTAGCGCCCTTTACGCAGATCGATGACTCAACTACATCACAGTTTGACTTTTAATGCATTGCCCCTCCGACGTTAGCCATTTGCAATTTTGTAAGAATGAACAACTCTCGGTTGGACGACTTGTTTTAAACAAAAAATAATAATTTATGCTGCAACAAACTTTGTCGAGTGTGTTTATTGTACGAGGTTTATTGTGCGACTTGTTTTCCTTTACGGTGCTACGTCCTGTTTTGTTTTGTACTTTTTACGTTGTTTGTGTGAATGTACGTATTTTGTAAGCCTACGAAACATTATCTCGTATGTGTTCGTCCAAAACGCCTATGAACGAAATATAATTTACTTTTACAATTACAATATGACCTGTTATTCTTACCAAAAACAAGAAGAAAGTAACAAAGTAGACATTTTAAAATAATTCCAACTCCTTTGTAGTGAATGTTTAATGTACACTTTATTTTACAGTTTGTTATTACACTATTGGAGCATTTCAGTACGGATTTATACATTAAGAAACAGTCTCACATGTACTAAATAGCCTCTGGAAAAAATAACACTGGAAAAGAATAAATCTTTAGAGCACAATCGGTTGTCTCCAAAGCCTATTCTTTTGCATCGTTCGGTGTTTGGTTTCGTAAATTTAAAATCCTTATTCACTAACTTACAATGTCAAAAACTATAACAAACTAAAAAAACATTGTTTTTTGTTTGTAATCGTCGAACTTTTACAAGTTAATTTACTAGCTAAAATTAAAAACATTACTCCTAAGTTTTAATTATAACTAAATAATCTAGAACGGGATATTTTTTTTAACAATTTATTCCGTCTTGCTGCGTTTCTTTTTGTGGGTATGAGCGTGGTGGTGGTAGGGGTCGTGTGGGTGGGGGTATCCATGATGACCATAACCATGACCGTAACCATGACCGTATCCATGACCGTATCCAGGACCATAACCATGTGCAAGACCGTGTCCAAGACCATGACCAAGACCATGACCAAGACCATGACCTAGACCATGTCCAAGACCATGACCGTATCCTAAGGGGTCAATGCCATGTCCAGGGTATCCATATCCAAGATGACCATGGGGTAACAAAGGTCCATGTCCATGACCGTACCCTAAATGTCCCAATCCGTGATGACCGTGAAGACCGGGATGACCGTGAAGACCAGGATGACCATGTAGACCATGTATACCGTGTAAACCATGTAAACCATGTAGACCATGCAAACCATGAAGTCCGTGAGGAGCTACGGGTAAGGAATTGGAACAGGAACAGGAACTGGGTATGCTTGTTTTATGGGAACTGGGAATGGTTGGTGAACGGTTATTGGTACCGGATGCTTTATTGGAACCGGTATTTCATGTGCTACTGGATATGGAACAGCCTGAAAAAAAAATTTATTTCATTATATTTCAATTTATCTATTGTTGATAAATTGAAATGGAATTGTTGCATTCTCGATACTGCGTATCTTTCTCGCAAGTGGGATAAGACGACGTGAGGTAGTATATAAAGAACGTCGGAACATAAAGATTTGTTCAAAAAGTTACAGATGTTCAGGAGATGAAGAAGACTTTTTAACGTGATTGTCAGTGATGTTCATGTCATAGAAATATGATATGGGACGTAATTCTGATCCTGATTTATTTATTTTTAACTAACAGTATTAACTAATCAAATCATACTCAACAAATTATTAGCTACACAAACAAACCAATCAAACAACTTCAAACAAAATTTAAAAAAGTGAATGGAAAATTTAAATGAAAATGTTGTAAGTTGTAATTGGAGTAATAACTAAATTACGATTGAATTATAATTAAATTTACCTGTGGCACAGGAACAGGTACAGGAACCGCTCTGTGAATTATTTTCTCAATTGGATAAGGCACCGCCTTCTCCACTGGTTCTGGAACTGGAACCGGCTTTTCCAAGACGACATGTTTCGTTATGTAAACCGGAAGGCTTTTTACCACCGGTTTGTCGCTGGACCACTTGGTGTTGTGCTTCGAGCCTCCATAAGTCCATCTGGAATGTCGCGCAATTGTCAAGGTTCTTTGTTTGCTGTGTCGCTTCGGAATGCGATCTCGATTTTAAACTTTCTCCGATCGATAATTTCAGACAATGTTTGCTGGTCAATCCGGTAATCATTTGATTGAAAGGAAAAACGAAAAAAAAACGTAGCAACGAACTTAATGAGTTGCAATTACCGATTTGTGAAAAGGAGAAATCCTGATGAAAATTGACGGAAAACTTTTGTATAGGAAATGCGAACTTTTGAGCGGTCATTTTGGAGTTGATTTTTTTTCTGTTTTTCGGTTTTGTTTGGTTGGGACGTTGTGTTTTGTTACAAATATTGGACTCGTTTTATGACATACTGTTGGCAAAGTAGAGTTTTTAATTGAGCATGTAAAGACACCTTTGTTCGGAACACGTAGTTAAGCTGTGAATAATTGAGTCTCTCTATCGCCTAATGGAATTTTTATTTCTTCATTTTTTCTTTTCTTTACATTGTAATTATTTATTCAGCCCCTGTATTCAATTCAACACGTTACTCGCAGTCTTGTCATCAATTTATAACTTACAAAATTATGAAATGAAATCGGAAGAAGAACAAATTTTCCTCTTAGTATACCTTAGTTTTAAGTTTTTAATCATAACATTGTTAATATGCAAATACAAATGGTCAAAATTATTGTTTTCAATCTTATAAAGCACTGTTAATTTAAACATTTTCAATGCAAATTTCAAATGTCAAGTTTTTGTGTCAACTTTTTTTAGTAGTAGATAGTTTTTTAATCAAAGTTAATAACGTTTTAATTAAAATTGTTTACCCATCAGATACTGGTAGGGAAGCAGAAATTTGCAAACCCTTCCAGGGGTTGGCGTCTGAAGCCCAAGGATTTCCACTGCCGTACGAAATCGGATTCGAAATGCCAACCCAACCATCATTCAATATCCCTCGCTTCCTCTGCTTCGACTCTTCATTTTCCGCTGCAAATGCGGAATGGCAAAGAAGCGCGAACACCAACTGAGAATGCAATCAAAATTAATCGTTCACTTGTTCACTTCCAAACCATACAATTCATCATTAAAAATTTGTTTAAACTAATCAACCAATTCAAAACAAAATAAAAAGAAAAGAAAAGTTTTGTAGTAACAAAATTTGGTACTGAAAAAGTTAGATGAGCGAAGTCAATATTCTTACCAAGAATCTTGACATCGCGCACTCTCAAAACTGTCGCACTTTTGCCCCGGCTGGCTGTTCGCGAGACTTTTATATTATCGCGGATAGTGGTCCAGTGTGCGTTCCCATCTTTGATCGCTAACCGGCATTACGGCCTTGCACTTCCATCCATCTATTTCCGCACAGGAAAAAGTGTAGGAAAAGAGTCGCAAATCAATGCCCCGATCAATTGGCTCGAAACAGCAAGACCGGTTCTCATAACGTCGCAATTCTTCATAATCTCACGAGTCTAGTTGTCCCAACACGATTTCTTAATTAATTGTTATTGATTCTTACCAAATTACTTCTTTTCGTTTCACCAACTATATAAAATAAACTTCGAACAAACAAACAATCATCGTACAAATAACATTCCAGGGTTAAACAAATGTTTTCTAATTACGATTCATTTCAAGTCAATTAAAATTCAATTAAGCGTTAAAAATTTTGAACAACTCATGATTTTTCTGAAAAAAAAAAACTTCAAAAAAGATCGTTTTAGAACTGTTGAAAAAATGTGGTTGACGAATTTGATTTTGGAACGATTGTTGTTATGATGAAATAAAGAAAAGTTGTCAATGGCAAGTTGCGAAAAATTTGATTCGATGATGAATGTCGCAACTGAGATTCGATGTCAAAAGGGGCTGATTAACAGGTGCAAGTTGCTCTCTTACACCACTGAATTTGCGGCGAGCTTCCGTGTTGGACTTTCCTGTGACTTTCATTTTCTAAAGCGAGTCCACTTCTAATTCAAGGCGTTGCGCGGATCATTCATTATTCATCGCGATGTGTACACCAGTTTCAGACTATAATAATTATTATAGTCGGCACATATTTAGCTGTACGATTCCAACTCAATGATAAGCGGTTATTTAATAACCGTTTTCAGAGTGCAAACTAACAGGTGCAAATTGAATTCTTAGTACCAATTTTGTTTTAAAATTGAAATACAATAAAGATACACATTTTGTTTAGCACACAAATTGTGTTTATTATTTCGAAAATGTTTATATCAAATGACAGTTTATTAAAATGATGACAAATAAAACAAGTTTACGATTTCAAAGAATGTTAAAGAATTTAATTTTGGTTTGAGAAAGAATTCAGATTCGATGACAGTTTCGGATGTGATGATTCATAAACGTCAATATTGCATCGTGACTGTATTTGATATTTCTTTTCTTTACTTTCATTTGCGCACGTGATTATAATGCAAAATCATGTTTCCTGCGAAAATTGGGTCAAATTTTCAATGCATGTAAGGCGATGGTCAGTTATGGTTTTTCCGAAATACTTTCTTTTGTGAAAACAACTTCAACAAAGTTTTAGATCAAATTTGTTTGTTATTGTTTTCAATTTCTATAAAACTTAAGTTGTCCTTCTTTGTCTAACAAAATTTGGAACGATTTCAGTTTCTCACCTGTTCAAACAAGAAAAAAATAAACAGAATAAATAAAAAATTAAGTGATAAATGTTGCAATTTGAGAAACTGAAATTAAAACTGCATCATGTTGCATTATGATGTCATCTAGATAATTCATTTGGTTTCCGCGTCCTCAAAATTGGATTTACAACCGCCTTTAAAAGTCGCACAGTGTCTGAAAAGCATAAAAGGATCATAAAAAATGGACGGTACAAATTTGGCGACTTCCCAACGATTAGAAACAGCGAAAGTTGACGGCTATCAAAACGCCGATCAATAAGCCATTGTATGCTCGCGTGGTGTACCCTATATAAATACTTATGGGGGTCACTATGCAAAGACAAACGTCAGTGTTGTTTTCGCTGCGCCGGTGACTGGAACCACCTACAAAATGAACGTCATTTTGGTAGCAACTTGAATTATTCATTTCATTTTACAAGTGTCTTGGGATAATTTAGTGATCTGTGTTTTTTTGTGTTCGTTCGTCAAACATGAAATCAGTGCTTTTGAATTTGTTTCCAAATTTCAACTATAAACAATTTTGAATTTGTGTTCGATTAGTTAAAAATCAAAAATTTTGATAAATTATTTATTGGTTTTGAAATGGTTGTGTATTTTTTTTAGATTTTAACAACAATACTCTCTGTTACATCTGCGATAACAGTAGAAAAGTATGAGAAGAACAAAAATGTTGCATCGAGGAAACATGACAAAAGGGGACTTTTAGACACGGCGTATCATCCACACGATCATTTGGGATCAATTTATGGAGCTGCTCCAGCAGAACCAGCGCCGGTTTTTGAGGACCATGGACATTCGCATCTGCCTCATTTACACGCCCAACCTGTCGGTTAGTTGGAAAAAGAATTGAAAAATTGATAAATTTAAGTTGAAAAGAAACTGCTAATATTTATCATAAATCTAAAACTGTATCCTCGTCTACCTTTTGCCATTGTTACAAATCAATTAGTTCCAGTTATTGGATCCATTATTTACAAAGGCTGAAATGTAAAAAATGCATTGAATTATTCAAAAAGGTCGCAAGTTCAAACCGATTTATTGGATCTGCCCAATTATCTTTGATTTGAATCCAATACTTATGATCTGTGCCATAAATAACTTTTTAACAACCACTATCTTTTGTTAGTTTCAAATGATCAATTTTGTATCATCTCGATGAATTGAAAACTGTCTGATTATCATCCAATTGAGTTTTTTAATATTCGCTTATAGTCTCGTTCAATTCTTCAATTCTAGTTCAAAGTCCTAATTTTTCATTCTTTTGACAATGACTTTTGATTTATTAGTTTTAATCTCTTAATTCTCAACTTAGTTTGTTAATTTGTTAAATTATTTTTACAAATTTTTTAGTTTTCTCTAAGGCAGTTTAAACTCAGACTAAAAAAAAATCTCAAAAACATTTTCCAGCCCACGTTCCAGCAGTGCCAGTACCCCATCCAGTACCAGTGGTACAAACGGTGACGAAGCACGTGCCAGTAGGTGTCCCAGTCGACCGTCCATACGCAGTGCCAGTAGACCGACCAGTTCCATACCCCGTTGAAAAACCCTACGCAGTTCCCGTAGCAGTGCCAGTTCCAAAACCGTACCCTGTCCACGTGGAGAAACTCGTTCACGTCGACCGACCAGTGGCTGTCCCAGTTGAAAAAACAGTTCACGTCCCTGTGCATGTCGACCGACCTGTACCTGTCCCAGTTCCCGTTCCAAAACCCTACCCAGTGACTGTGGAAAAGTTGGTCCATGTTGACCGACCTGTTCCTTATCATGTTGCTGTACCAGTTCATGTCCCAAAACCGTATCCCGTTCCAGTTGCAGTGCATTCGCCTCATTTTCATTCGGCACACCATGTGGGACATTTCGGACACTTGGGACATGTGGGACATGTGGGACATTACCATTCTGGATACAAACTTGGATGGTGATCGAAACAGTGTGAAAAAAGGAGCGAAAATTAGGTTTCATTAGTTGTTAAATGAAGTTCAGAAAAATGAAAACAGTAAAAAATGAAACAAAAAAGATAGTTATTTCGTTTGGATCTGTTCGTTTTTTGAACGACATTTAGTAACTATTGGAAACCTAAAAAAATTATGTACGTGACTGAAACTAGTAACTCTTAGTTCACCATTGTTAGTTAATTGTGATGTTTGTACTGATTTTTATATTATAATTTTAAGATCCATGTAGAGGTACTAAGAATTGTACATAAATGGAGATGAAAATGTTTCACACCAAAGAATTCTGACTTTTTCATTCGCTACCAGTAAAACACGACCAATTTAAATTAAAAAAATTCGTTCTTTATTTGATTACTATATTAAGAAGTTCGTTCAATTTGTGACGGAAAAATGACTTACTTTCTGAAATAACTATTGATGAACCAACTATGGTTTGTCGTCGCGAGCAAGCGAACGAGTTAAAAAGCTCAGAACTAATGAAAAAATCATTTCTTCATCAACCAATGAAAAGTGAACAGCGTGGACTTGTGGCTCTGGCAGAGTTGTGGGATAATCGCACAAAAGCCACGGAAACTTTAAAATTGCTTTAGAGTATCGTCGGTTGTGTTTCGATTTGATTAATCTAGCTAATTTCGTTAATTTGGTTTAAAAAATATTGATCGAATGATATTGCTATAAATTACAATGTACGTCATGAAACATCAGCAACCCTTTAGTCTTTCTAAATAAAAAATAAAATGTAAAGAGTTGACAACAAAGTCAAACTATATTTATATCATACTTAACTGTAAACTTTCACATAAAAATTCCATCAGCCATTGATTGTTGCAACAAATTGTTCGAAAAAATGGGATGCTTGTGACTAAAGACATTCGATTTATTTACGACTTGACGGTTTAGAAAAGAGCCAACCAGAAAAGAAACCGAGTTTAGTTATAAAATGATCTGAATGAATTATAAATAAAACAAAACTCAAAAAACATTAATAATTTTAATCTTTTTAGGTCCAAACGAAAAAAATGGACGTTTTCAAAGACCCGAATTTTGTTAATTTTAAGAAAATAAATTCACTCTGTTTGGTGTAAAACAAGAAGCGCTCTTAGAATCTGATGAACAAGTCTGTTTACTATGGGACCATGACTGTCTTCCGAACGATTATTTTCAGGAACAAAAACGAAGTAATTGCTACGTTAATGAGATTATGACAGTTTTTATGAATAAATAAGAACTTGCGTTGTCACTTTCATCAACGTGCAACAAAGTACAGCAACTTCATACAGGCGTTTTTACGTATTATAAATTTCAATGTTGCGTTAAAAAATTAATCTTGCATTCAAAAATTAACTTTAAAAAAAAAGGTTCTTCCAACAAAAGTGGTATTGAAAAATTTTCGTATCGAAAGTGAGTATCGCATTTTAAAAAATGTGGAATCCTTGCAAAAATGGCGTCAAAAAGATTTGCATAATTGATTTGCGTAACGTCATACGTTGAATAACAGTATCGGCATTTCAATGCATCTATGAACTTTTTTCTAAATTTTTTTACTCGAACACGTTCTGCGCAGCCGCGGATTTCCAACTTCCAATTTTCCTCACAGATTAGACAGCTTTATCGACAGTTCATCCTCACAATTCTTCACTGCAACAGTGTAGTCCAACATACAACTAATTTTTATTAACATTCCATTTTTTTAATTTTCTTTTCTAATTCCAATTTCTCTTTAAGTTCTCTTTTTGTATTCTCATTACATTATGTGAAAATGTTTCAACGTTTCGACTTTTCACTAACAAAATTTTGAGTTCGGTGAAAAAAGTTCAAGTTTAGTTTTAGTAATCGCGCTCCTTTTGGAAGTAACTTTTTTTTCATCGGTGTAAATGCTCTGATAAAAAGATGCAATTATTTTTGAAGCTGGGAATTGCTGGTGGGAGCGTATTATTTGTAGGATCCATGCTTGGTTTTGTGATGACCCCAGCGATGCTCAAGTCGCAAGTTAAAAAGGTTTGATTTTTTTCACATTTTAAAGTTTTTGAACTGCATTCTTTGAACTATTTCGAACAATCGAGTGATCCAAAAAATGAAAACACCTAAAAGAAGACAATCTTCTGATCATGGAAATTAAAAGCAATCATTGAAAAAGGACAAAGGGGTTGATTGTCAACATTTAGATAATTAAACCATTTCATCACACAATGTATGTTCCAACTACTGTCGACTCATCCTATGATTGACATATCACGATGAAAACTGAACGACAATGCGATCTTGAAACGACTGACAATCTTCGAACAAAACTAATTTATTCGATTGATTCAAATTTGTCTTAATTTTTTCAAACTTAATTTCGCTATCTGAGATGAACTTTGGTACACAATTGTACGCAAGAATCGACTTGTAATTAACAGAGCAAACTTTTTTACAGGTACGATTTCCGAGTAAAAGAAAAACCTCGCAAAAAGTTGCTCGCATCTACATTTTTGCTAGAAGCTGAGAACGATAAACATAATTATTAACATTTTTTCGCAATTTATAATTCTCTGTACTTTGTAACATATTAACACCAAAAACGGAAAAATATTGTCAATTTCAAAAATACCAAACCCGGAAAGTCCGGTTCAAAACTTCGTTTGAACTATTCGTTTTTGCTTTGTTACAGGCAGTTAGACTGGAACCCGGAGGTGAAACTCGAGCTTTTTGGGAGAAAATTCCGTTCACATTAGATTTTAAAATGTACCTTTGGAACGTGACAAATCACGAAGAGGTGGAAAAAGGTGGCAAGCCAAAGTTGCAGGAAGTAGGACCTTTTTTCTTCCAGTAAATAATTCAGCCAAACTTTAAATCTGCCGAAACTTGTTTAAAAATCACACAACCATAATTTGCAATTTCCGTCCAAAATATTTCTAGAGAAACGAGAGAGAAGGTGAACTTGGAAGACTTCGACGAGGACGACGAAGTGGAGTACAATACCAGAAATACTTTTCATTATGATATGGAGAGGAGCAATGGATTGACTGGCGAGGAAGAGGTCATAATGCCTCACATGTTCATCTTGGGCATGTTCCTAACTACGATTGCAGAAAAACCTAAGTTAGCTGGACTAGTTGGTACGAAAACAATTTTCACTTTTTGACTTGTTCAAATTTGTCTTTAATTTTTTATTCTGCTTGAACAGGAAAAGCCGTGGACAGTATTTTTAATAAACCAGAATCTGTATTTGTGAGGGTGAAAGCCATGGACTTGTTATTCAGAGGCTTACTAATTGACTGCAGTAATATAAAAGATGCTGCTGGAAAGGGCGTTTGTGCCTTACTCAAGAACAATGCTGACAGCCTCGTGGTTCTTGAGGAGAACAAATATTTGTTCTCTGTCTTTGGAACTGTAATTTATTCTCTTAATTTTCAATTTTTCAAACGAAAACGAAATCTTCTTTTGTTCTTAGTCGAGAAATTGACTTATTTTCAAGTTACTTGTCTAGTTACTTCTTAGTAATACTTAGTTATTTAAAAAGAATGTTATTGTTATTAATTTCTAATTTGAATCAATTGATTTAGGTGAACGGTACGATTTCAAAGCAAAGATACCGTGTACGTCGTGGAATTGAAGAGAACAAGGACGTAGGTTTGGTAGTCAACTTCAATGGCGAACCAACTCAGGCCACATGGGGTGAAGGAAGATGTAACGACATCAACGGTACGGACGGTACAATCTTCGCCCCTTTCCTTACTAAAAAAACAGTCATTCGAGCTTTTTCTGCAAGCTTGTGTCGAGTTATGGAGATGACTTATGAAAAGCCTACTGTCATAAAAGGTAAATTCAGACATAACTGCAATGTTTTCTTAATGAACATTTCTTCAAGGTTGTAAATATGAAAATATTTTCGGTTGCAATCAGGCGTTCATACCGGCCATTTTCGTTCTGACTTTGGCGACGTCAAGAGCAATCCTGATGAGTGGTGCTTTTGCAAAGATGGCGAGCCTGAAAACTGTCCTTTGAAGGGCACTTTCGATTTAGCAAAATGTGTCGGTGCCCCTCTCGTTGCTTCTTTGCCTCATTTTTATAATGGCGACGAGAAACTGTTGAAAGGAGTGGATGGACTAAATCCTGACAAGGTATAAACAAACTTAATATCAGAGTTATTTCCTTTATTTATCCTTTTAATTAAAGTTTATGGGTTTGTTTTAGGATCTACACGAAATAGCCCTTGACTTTGAAATGTTCACTGCGACTCCTGTTCAGGCAAAGTCGAGGTTACAGTTCAATATGCAGTTGACGAGCAATGACAAAATCAGACTGCTTAACAATTTTCCAGACGTTTTGTTGCCACTGGTATGGGTGGAGGAAGGTGTTGTTGTACCTGATGAAATGGTCGGTCGTATCGCTTTAATTGGCAAAGTCATAAAAGCTTCAAAGTAAGAAAATTTACAAATCTGAAAAATAAAAAATTTTCAAATAAGTTTGAAGATGATTAATTTACAGTTTCATGGGACTGAACACTTTTTGATTTTTGGTTTCAGAATAATTGCATACATTTCAATAGTTGCTGGCCTCGGTCTGTGCGCAGGTGGGGGATACAAAAAGTACATGGATAATAAAAACAGCAGGATCGCTCAAATTACTCGTCCTGTTGCGAGCATGATGAACGGTCAGAAGGTGCAACTGGATGCTGGCGCTTTACAGAGTGCTGCAGTACCGGCCAGTTTGGATAAGAATTAATTGGTAAAAAAAGTTTATGTTTGAAAAAAGTAATTCATTGGGAGAATGTTGTTTGAGGTGTTGAATGTTGCAGAGTTGACGAAAACAATGTTGGTTTTTGAAATGTCTGTTTGGCGGAGACTTCGATGCGCGGCGGCTGAAATGGATCCTCGAACCTTATTCTGCGACGACGTGCTTGAGTTATTGTGAGATTTTTCTTTTTATTGAATTATAATTTTAGCAATATTTATATTTCTGCCTACGAAACAAATTATTTGCAAGTTGGGCAAGATGCAAAAACGTGATTTAAGAGTTTCAATATTGAAAGAAACACACAAATTCCCAGATACTTAACGAATTATTCTTATATACTTAATGAATCTTTTCAATTTGCACCATATTTATAAATCAAATGTACATGTATCTTGTATACATTTTTATACTTACAAATAAAGTGAAATCAAGACTAGTAAAAGTTACTATTTTAGTTTCATTCAGTTTTTGCTGAAAAGTTCTAGTCAAAATCTAAACAAAAAGGGTCAAACATTTTCAAAAGCCAAAAAATGTGACAATTCTTTTACAGAACAGAACTGATTGGTTTTTAAATTGTTGTAATGAGAAAATTCTTATTAACTAACTGTCTAGTTTATAAGGCCATCGAGCGGTGAATACTTGTACCACTGTCGTTGTAACAATTATTACTATAACCGTCGATAAAGTGGATGTCAGGTTTCAGGTGTTACGAAGGTGAATCGTTTAATTCGTTCGTTGGAAAGATGACTTTTCAAAAACTGCTTGCGTGTTTTGCAAAAAAATTCCTGCATTAAAAGAGGTGTCTAATTATAAGTTAATCACGACAATGGAATGAAATACAGAAGAAATTTACTAGCATCAGATTAATTTTAAAAATCAAAATTTTGCACAATATAACTAAAAAATCGTGTTAAACAAATTTTTAGATAGTGACAAATCTACATTCATCAATAATATTTGGTAAATTTGCGTTTGCAGTTTTGTCTAGCAGGCCCATACTGAACTTGTCAAAATTTCCACTTTTGAGGAACTTTTTTCATCAAATATTGTTGTGTATTTCTTCCAATTTCGTGTTTGTTTTGATACAATAAGATCGATGCAACGATAAGGAACTTTTTTGAAGCGTTGGTGTCAACTAACGACTCTACAACCGAAACTAAATGCAATCAATTTCTTAACTACTACATTTAATCAAATGAAAACAAAATCTTATGAAAAAATTTTTATTAAAACGATTATACTAAACGATAAAGTCGTGAAGAGAATCTACAATGATTAATTTTAAAGAAACCAACTTTTCTCAGTTAGATTAGTTCAGAAACACTAAAAATGAAACAAAAAATTGTGTATTGAATGTTGAATCTGACATGAAATTAATCAACGTAGAATACGACTTATTTCGTCGAATAATTTATGAAATAAGTGAAAAAACTTGAAACGCACAGAACTGCGGAAAGAATTATTTCTTCGGCAACCAATAAGAAGTGAACAGCGTGGCCTTGTCAGTTTGTCAGGGTTGTGGGAAATTGGTAAGAAAGCCGCGGAAAAGGTCGGACCGCTGTCAAAGAATGTTTCGTCGGTTGTTATGTCTTCGATTGGCTCTTCGGTGTTTGATGATATAAACATATTAACCAATGCAAAACAACAACACAAACTTTTTGTTTTTATTGTTATTCAAGTTGAAGAAGGTATAAGAAAATTATCATTTGAATAATTATAAAAATTAAGACATTATACAAACTTCTTGATACAATTTTTAATTCATAATTTAGCTTGAAAACTTTCAAACAATTTGTCGACAATTGAAAGAATCAAAACGAATTTCACTTTTCAACTAATCTTTCCGTTTGGTTTTCTTTCTCGTGCAATGAATTGACTTGACAGAAAATTAAGTGATTTGCAGATTAAGAAATTGTACAATTTTTTATGATTTGCAAAAATGATGCTGTATTTTATTTAGTAGGGCTTTGTATAAGCTATAAGAAATCTGTATCAATTCCGTTGAAATTGGCGTTGCTTATTTATCGTTGATTTTTTTATTTATCATCGACTATTATTAGTTGTAGAGAAATGTGATTCGTAAGTAGCGTATCTATGTAGAGCTAAGGCATATTTAATGGCCTTGTCACACAGGAGGTGCGCTCGATAGATTGATGTGTGTCGCACTTGACACCTGCCGTGCTACACCGAACACTTCGAGACTATGATTGCCTACATTCCTACGATGATTTTCTTCATTTTAATTCAAGCTTTTATAATAACTAATTGCTGTAATCAAACGAGGTTTTATGAATGAAAACGAATTGTGCCATCTCACTGTTATGAACTTGTATCAGATTTCGCGAAATTTTAGACATTTTTATTATTCATACTTCAGAATTTTAATTTCAAATTTTTCTGTTTAACATTTTCGCAAAACAATAGAATGAAGCAGCAAGAGCAATGTGAACAAACTAAATGTCGCACGTTTTAATTTGAAAAATTGAAGTAAAAAAGTTGAACGAAAATTTAGAAATGAAAATGTTGTAATTGTAAGTGTGAAAACAGAATTTTCGCCAAAGTGTATGCATAATTCATTTGTGTAACTTGGTTGCTCAAGAGTTTTGGTATTTCTATGCAAGTGTGAACTTTTTTCTGAATCCCTTTTTGTTATAGCTCAGGTTCTGCGCAACCGCGGCTTCCCAACTCCGAATTTTCATTGCCAGAAGTTTCTGCACAACTTTTGCAGATCTATGACAATTGGCTGACAGTTCATTCTCACTATTCATGGAGTGAAGTTGAAGGTGGAATGAACAACAGTGCAGTCGCTAGAAAATAAGTCTGATTAATTGTCAATAAAAAAAAACCATTTTTGACAAAGATGCGTCACTTTTTTTAATTTTGTATTAGAATAAGAAGTTGGTGCAAAAGTTCAAGTAGTCTATAAAACGGTGTATTTTTTGTATAGTTATTTTTTGCATTTAGAATTTTTTTAGTGTTTATGAAACATGGAGTTGCCTTTGAAATTGGGAATGTCTGGAATGAGCATGTTTATCATGGGAATCATGATTGGTTGGGTGGTTTTTCCACCTGTACTCAGGTCTCAAGTTGTTAAGGTTTGAGTTTTAACATTATTTTTTAATCTACAATTTTTACATTTCTTAAGCAGCGAAAACAAATTATTGGAGTAAAAAAGTGAAAAAAAAGAAAGTGGAGAATAAAAAAGCGCGATAGTTACATGCTGTTGAAACGGTTCGTGAAATGTTGATATTCAAAATCGTTGGATTTTATTCGATTACGTTTTTTTAAGAAACAAGAAATAACAGCAATAACTCTATAACAATGAGTCGACTATTGAGATATATCATTAGTGGAATGACTTGATTAGCAACATGCAGATCACAAAAAGGCGGTTTTGAGTGACAACTTGTGTTTTTACAATAAAGGTCTTAATTAGTGGATTATTCATGAACTATGACCGACTCATTTTAGATAAACGACACATTTGTGATTGAAATTAGAACACTTTTCGGCTGTCAATGCTTTCGAAAATGCTTTCCAAGTTCAAAAATCCGAGCTCAGATTGATCAGTTGGAATTTTCTGCAAAACTGTTGTTATTCAAAAAATTCGAATCTCAACTTTGTTATGGAAATCGGAAGATAAAAACATTTTACGATCGAACTTTTGATCTTTTTCAATTACGAATTGTAAATTAACTGCTAATTGAATTTTTTGATTATTTGATACTGGAGATCAATCAGGCACACCTTTTTGTACAAGAATTATTCTACAAAATGTTGCCTGCTTCGGTAAAAATTGTCACAATAAAATTTTTCGCAATAAAAACGATTCCCTGAAAAAAAACTTTTAATAATAAAACATAACTAATTGAAACTATGCAAAATATTAATTCTTTACTTAAAACAACTAAGAAGTGGCAATTAATCGTAGCTTCTTGCACGTGAAAGTGTGATATTACTTTGCAACTATGTAAAGACGTTTCACGAAGGTTAAATCGACCATGTTATGAAACAAAATCGAATTTTCGTATTCCAAAAGAAGCGGAAATGTGATAAAAGACGCATTACATCACATTACATGCATTTTATTTTATCGAAAACAATTTTTTTCCGAAAATGGTTCTAATTTGGAGATTTTTAGGCGACGAAATTGAAACCTAAGGGCGAAAGGAGACCTATGTGGGAGAAAATTCCGTTCGAGCTGGATTTTAAAATTTTCATTTGGAATGTGACAAATCACGAAGAGATTCAGCAAGGTGGAAAACCCAAGTTGCAGGAAGTGGGACCTTATTGGTTCAAGTAACTAATTGTTTAAAAAACAAACAACGATAAAATTTGACTTGTTGATTGAATCTAACTCGAAACTTCATGATAAATATTTTAGAGAAACGAAAGAGAAGGTAAACGTGGAGGACTTTGAAGAAGATGACGAAGTCGAATTCAACACCAAAGTCAGTATTCGTTACGATATGGAAGCGAGTAATGGATTAACTGGGGAAGAAGAAGTGGTCATACCCCACGTGTTAATTTTGGGCATTATTCTAACAGCGCTGTCAGATAAACCGAAATTGATTGGTTTGGTTGGTAAGCAATCGAATGTTGCAGATTTTATTTCTCATTCGTATTTCCATTCGGTTATTTTTATTTCATATTTTTCATTTTCAACTAGGAAAAGCCATGGATAGTATTTTCAATAAACCAGAATCGATTTTCGTCCGGATAAAGCCGATGGACCTCTTCTTCAGAGGCATCCCGGTCGACTGCAGGGAAGTCAAGGATGCCCCAGGAAAGGGCGTTTGCCAACTCCTGAAAACTGAAGCTGGAAACATCCTTGAGGTTGAGGAAAACCTGTTCATGTTCTCGCTGTTCGGAGAGGTAACTCGTTTTTCTTTTTTGTTTTTTAATTTGGTCATTAATTTATCTTTAACTTTTCCAGCGAAACGGTACAGCTTCGAAACAACGATGGAGGGTACATCGTGGAGTCAGAGACATCAAGGACGTAGGACTAATGGTCAGTTATGATGGAGAACCAGCTTTAGATAAATGGGGCCCAGGAAAATGCAACGATATTAATGGCACTGACGGTACCATCTTCTCTCCGTTCATGACTGAAGAAACTATTATTCGAGCTTTTTCTGCGGATATTTGCCGAGTTATGGAGATTTTTTACGAACAACCATCAGTTTCCAAAGGTACAAACATTGTAATTTATAATTAGTATTGATGCTACCAAACTATTTGAGGGAACTTAAGTTTTTCAATATTATAAAAACGTGTTTTATCAACTAGGGGTGAAAACTGGACATTTTATCGCTGAAATTGGAGACTTCAAGAACAATGAAGACGAGTGGTGTTTCTGTAAGAAAAACGACCCTGAACTTTGTCCTCTGAAAGGCACTATGGATTTATCTAAATGTGTTGGGGCGCCTCTCATCGGTTCTCTGCCTCACTTCTATAAAGCTGATGAATCTTTACTGGCTGGAGTGGATGGACTGAATCCTGTCAAAGTAAAAAAATGTCCCAAAAAAGAACTTTCTATTCAATTGAATGTTGTACTTTGTTTTAATTTTCTAATTTTTGTAGGAACTGCACGAAATTTTCATTGACTTTGATTTCTTCACGGCGACCCCTGTGCATGCAAGAACAAGGATGCAATTCAGTTTACAGTTGCAGCATATTGAGAAAATTAAACTGACGCATGGCTTTCCTACTGTTTTGTTACCAATATTTTGGCTCGAGGAAGGTGTTTGGTTACCTGACGACTTGGTCAAACAAGTCAAACTAGCTGTTAATGTTCAAAAAGTAGTGGGGTAAGAAAAACTGTCTTCAAATTATTGCCATACCGAAATCTCAAAGTCAGATTCGAAAAATGAGAAAATTTTGGTGTTTTTAGAGTTATGAAGTGGCTTATGATGTTTGGTGGCATCGGCATAGCAATGGCTGGAGGATACAAGAAATACCAGGCGAATAAAATGAAAAAGCAGATGGACATAACTAAAATTAGTCCCGTTTCGAGTAAAATGGACGGTCAAAAGTGGCCCTTGGATGCTAATGCCTTGCAGGCTGCTTCGGTACCTGCAAATTTGGATAGAAATTGATTCGAAAATGAGTTCAATGTCTAAGAAACTGAAGTTATTCAAAAAAAGGAATTAATTTTGTTTAATTTGTTTGACTTTCACATTTAACAAAGTGTAATAACAAAAAAACTTGATTAACACTGCACACCAACGTTTTTACTTAGCCGATAAATCGCTAAATTAACAAACGAGCCAAGGAAATAACTGTTCCCTAAATTTTTAATTGCCTTGTTCATGTTTAGTAATAAACAAATAAAGCTGTATGTTTAATTTTGTTAGAACTTTTAATGTATTTATGTAAAGTTGTTTTTAATGTGTATATTATTTTAAACTATAGTTTATACTTATTTTGTCTGTTCAAATATGATCAAAAAACCAAAGCCTTAATTATAATAGAAGTAATCTAAGAATTTTTATTTAACATTTATTGTTACGAAATAGATAAGTTTTCCAGATAATTTGTAACATTCTTTTTTGCACCATAATTATTTACGTACAAATAATTCCACGTGTACCAATGTATAAAAAGTTTTTATTTCCGAATAAAAAAATTGTTACAAGATAAGACGAGATCGATTTTTTATTCCTCGCAACTGTCATGTATCCACTTAAAATAACAATTAAAGAGAATCTAGTTCGAGTATCATTTAAATTGTACGATAAAACAACGTTATTTCTTAATCAACGATCGTAAAATACTGACGTCCTTTCGGATCACTAAACTATTGAATAGATAACGAAACGTACAGTCTTATTTTATATCACAGTCTTGATTTCAAACATTAATTTCACATTCAGAGCACTTTTTTTGTCGCTTACAAAGATATCCAACAATTTTTAACACTCAAAACAAAACAAAATAAATCAAGTCAAGTTTTAAGCTTCCTCGCTGTCAAAGTTTTGTTGCCACGAATGTCATTGATTCTGTCAGTTTTTTTCTCTCCACTTTTATTTCCACAAGCATCCGTCGTCTGTAGGAAAAAATGAATAGTTAGAATACAAATTTACGTTCTCTTTTATGAGAGAGAGAAAAAAATTCAAGGTAGTTTTTGAAAGATACGCCGGAAGTTTTTCTTATTTTGTTTATCTCTTTTGAGAAGATTACAGAAATGGACCATAACGAATGTTATTTGGAGGTAACAGAGATGCTTCAAAATGGTTCGAAAATTTTTTTGCGGAAAGTTCCCATTATTTGTTAAAAAGAAAGTCAACGATCTCAGTTGACCTTTGTGGAAAACCAATAAAGATAAAAAGATTAAGTATAATTATGTAACAAGTCAAAACTCTGATTTCAAATCGTATTTTCACGTCCATGGATTTCTAAAAAGTTATTTCCATCGTGACAACCGTGGCCGAAATTTTTGTTGACTTTAGTCCCTACAATTAATCAACCCTTTTTAAAAGAAAGCTCTCATTTTGACTAATTGATTTGTACGGGGATTTTTAAGCTATCCAAACAGTGATTTATCATTAGTTTTCCACTATCATAGAATATCAAACTTGCAGATAATTCGGTCACATTATTCGACTTTAATTTCAAATTTCAGTCACTTAAAAATGATTTAAAATAAAACAATTTAAAACATAATTTGAATTTAATTAAGACAATTTGAGCGTTTAATTTTGATTTTTGATTCAAATGATTTCGAGTGAAACGCTTTATCGTACCTTTGGACAATATGTCATCGACTTTTCCAATCGGTTCCTTTTTTTCTCATTCAAACCTGGAATGTGTCAGCCTAAAAATGCGTGAAAAATTATCGTTAATTAACTCAGTAAAACTAACTCGTTCCAAAGTTCATAGAAAATCAAAAAATTCAAATAACGAATTAAGACAAAAACGAAACAAACCTAAACAAACGTAAACAAATTTAAACGATCACTTTAAACAAGTAATAATTACAATTAAGTTAAAACAAAAAGTGCAACAAATCATCAAACTCACTTGTTTCAAAACAAATAACAATTTCGTTGTTTTTTGTTCAAGTCAGATCATTTCAACATTTTGGAACGTGTGCAAAATGAGCCTCGTCAGGAAACGTCGATCCATGAACATCCGGATGGAACCCCGTCTGCGACCAATGCTGATAATTGAGCGGCGGCGAGCTGCTCGTCCCAGTCTCCTGCTGGCTGGTCTTAAGTCTCCCATTTAACAACGCACTCGTATTAATCTGCGACAACAAATTGCACCGGATTTTCAGCACATCATAAGGCAAATCGTCATCCTGTTTCGTCGGGTCCGAGTTCCGTCTTCTCTGAGACTCCAAACTGTTCAACGACGACAAAGCCGCGCAATTTTTCAGCACCTCAAACAAGCTGCTGCTCGATTTCTCCTTCTCTTCTTTGAGCTGCTCAATTTCCTTCATCAAACTTTCATTCTTTTTCGTCAACTCCTTATTCTCCAAGCTCATTTTTTCAATCTCCTCCTGAGCTACCGGCTGCTCAACCTGGCCGATGGTTTCTTTGAGTTTTTCATTCTCGTAACTGAGCTTCTCAAACGCCGAGCGAACTTTGGTTGCATACCCAAAAGGGAGAGCCAACAGAATGTTTTCTGTGAGGCCCAATTTTTTCAAGCCAGCGTCTGTCTTAGGATTTGGACTTTTTTTAGACGCCTCCTGTCGCGATTTTTCCGCTGCCTGGAGGATCCCAACGCGTTGTTCCAACTCCTGACATTTGAGCTGCAAAATGTCTCGTTCTTTGGATAAAGTTGATTTGATTGTGTTTCGCTCCTCCACTGCCTTTCGCAGCTCACTTGTCAGCTCACGATTGAGCTGCTGCTCATGGTCAATTTTGTTTTGGAGTTCAGTCGTCTGTTCAATTTTGAGCTGTCTTTCCTGGTCCAACTGCTGTTGCAGATTCAAACTGAGCTGTTGCTCGATTTTGAGCTTCTGTTGCAGCTCACGAGTGAACTGAAGCTCGACGTCCAATTGTTTTTGCAGCTCGTTGAATCTGGCAAGCAATAATTTCTGTTTGTCCTCCGATTCCGTCGTAGGGTTTAAAGTTTGGTCCATATTTTGAAGTCAGAATGAATCAGGAGTCGAAGGAAACGGTGAAACTGGTCCCTTGTTTATGTTATTTTGCGTTACGTATTACACGTTGGGAGTTCCAGCTGTTGTTCAATTGCTTGGCGATCAACTAAAATTTTTGGAGCGACGGAATTCAGTCGGCTTGAATTTTGAAAGGAGGGGCCGAGAGGGAGGGGCTAAACATTTCGGCTCCGAATGATTATTATCGGTACGATTTGTTTTGGTGCGACGTGAAACGAGAGATTAGAAACTTTTTCTGAAAACCACAGTGTCAAGTGAGCGAACACGAGCGAGTTGGAATATGATTCTTTTTTTCAGTTACTTTGTTATTTTTTTCTTGTTTCTTTGTTTGACGTTTAAATATTCACAGACGTGAGAATTGTTTTACAACTTAATAATGCACGTTGTGTCAACTTCGGTTTCAGGTTTTGGAAATCGAATTGTATATTTCTAAAAATGTGACAGTTTGAATGTAACTTAAGACTTATTCTATTTTTATAGTTCGGGTTCTTAAATATGTTGCGAGTTGAATTGAACGAAACACTGTTTAATGTTTTATTGTACTCAGTCTTATAAATGAAAAGCATTTTGACATATTCAATTTATAACACATTGTCGCTGTTTAAATTTATAGCCGCAATTAGGTCGTTTCACGGATTATTATCATGAGGTGATTTTCCATACACAAATCAATAGTGGTTATAAGTACAAAAGTATTATCTAATAAATGCAAGTCTTATAACATAAGATTACATGTCACAAAATGTATCACAATTAAAAAGTCCATTGCTTTGAGCTTCTTCAAATTTCATTTTTGAAATTAAACACCAAAAAAACAACATTTTCTCTTCCTTCACAATTTTCGTGACTAGCTTTTGTTTTCAGTTTTCAATTGTCTTCCACTTAGAAAATAACAATTTTCATCGCAAACAACTTCACAAAATTATAAAAAATGATTATTTAAACTAAATTTCACTCTTAAGTAAAAAAGTAGAAAAAGTAATAAAAAGTGAAATTCGAAGCAACATTTTTCTGAGTCACCATTTAATCCTCTTAAACAGTCGTCGAAAAATTTCCAACCGATTATTAGTCTAAATCCCTTAGACCATTTTTAATTACCTTCTTATTGTCCTAAAAATTAGCAGAACGAAAGGGTCGAAAAAGTCGCCATTGTGATCTGAAATTCATTTGCGTGACCGGATAATTCACTTAGTTTTCCCCAGAGTTACAAAACAGTCACAGATAAAGTTCCTCAAAAGAAAAGAAGACTTAAGAAAACGTCTCTGACTCATTTTTTGTTCTCGAAAAGAAAAACAACAAACCGGAACGTGATTATAACTTAAGATCTTTCGCAAGTTGACCTCCGTCTCTTTTTTCGTGCCCTCAAACTTTCTTTACTGATCAGTTCGGTTCGACACAAAAGGACATTTTTGTAAGCGCATCTGTACTCGGAGCTCATCACCACATAAATCACCGGATTGATACAGGTCGTTAAATAAATCAAAATGTACCCAGCAATATTCAGTCCGCGATAATCAACAACCTCTTTCAAAGTCTTACTAATAGTGATCGGCAGATAACAAACTAAAAACGAGCAGAAAATCACGAGGATCATTTTCAGCAACTTCTTATCCTTCGCGCTCATCTTGCCGCTTTCAAAATTCCTCCCCCTGTCGCTGCGAAAACGCGACTCTCTACGAAAAACGTTAAACTTGTTTTTCTCGCACGGCGACTCTGATCTGGAACTTCCATACTCTTCCGAAGATTCGTCATATTTGATCTGAGGTGGACACAGTAGATGCTCCGACGACTGTTTCAAAATGGGAAACATTGTTTTTGAATGCAACTCCTGCAACTTTTGTTCCTTTTCGCTTGTTGGGGACGAATTGGTTTCTGTCGCTGTTGTCACTGTTATACCATAGCTTGATCCTAGGGCCGAATCGCTTTTTTTATACTTCACCTAAAATAAGAGAAATTATATTTCAATTTCTTTTCAAGAAGTTTTGATTTGTTCAAGTAAGGATTTTCGGTTTACCTCCAGATTGGATTTGACTAGATGAGCAGCCTGAACATTCTGGCACCGACTTTTGGCTGCAGTTTTACGAACGATGTAAAAAATGCGAGCATAACAAATAACGATGGCGAGACAAGGGGCCAAAAAAGCGATAATAAAGAGAAATTCCTTTGGGCTTCTGCCGTTTTTATCTGGCAGGATTGAGCAGGAACCGATGGCAGGGTCGAGTCCAAATCGGCCCCAGATTTCGAGCCAGGTAGCGACGAGTGCTCCAAAACCAAAGACCCAAGTGAGAAGGACCATTAGAATGAGGTACCTGGGCCTATACAATCTGCAACAGTCAGATGTTTTGACAAAGATTATTTAGAAATTAGTTTTTCGTTGTTTGACAAATCTCATTTGCTGGTAGTGAAAAGAGTCAAAATATATTTCTGCCCGAGGCCAAAAGTTAGGACGGAGTTAATCGGGTTAACTCCGATAACGATAAGACGTTAGGAAGAGAAAAGCTTGGAAAGTTGTTGTTTGCTAGAATAGGAGTTTTTGGGGACAGAAATCGAGCTCGAATTGAGCGTGGTAATTGGGGTGCTTACTTTGGGTAAGTTCTTGGATGACTAATCATGACGTAACGATTGATTGTGATGTTCAAAATTGTGAACAGGCTGACTGCAACAAGTCCGTAGCGTAGGAATGGAAACAGACGACAAAGAAGCGGCCCGTACATCCAGGAACTGTGCCAAAACGTCGATGTTGCTAATGGCAGATTGAAGCAGCAAAACATCAGGTCCGAAAGCGAGAGGTTCATTATGAAAACTGCTGTGGCGTTGCGTAGCTGAAATAAACAGATGAAATTAATAATTTGATAATCGAATTTTGTAACTATTGACTTTTGTAGTTTTTGGTTTTTTGACGTTTTAAGTTTAATTTTTTGATTGAATTTGTTTGAAACGAACTCTTTTTTAATGACGCAGAGACCGAATTCTATTGACATAGATCCAGTAAGAAGATGTGATTGAAATTCTTGATGAAAAGTTGAAAATGGGAAATTCCTTATCATCAGAACTATCTGAGATTCAGCATTTGAATTTGATCAATATGATTAAGACAGTTTAGATGCACAATTTTACTATTGAAACTACTCTGATTATGTCACAATTTTGGTACCAAACAATTTCAATTTTGTAAACCTCCAGTTTAATTCTCAAATTAAATTTTCCTTGTAACTTTTCCTGAACTTTAAATAATTATTTTTCTATAATCAAACTTGGCAACGAAAGGATGAAAATTAAAAAAGGGAAAAATGTATCAAAAATGCTATTTATTCAGCACCCTTAAAACTAATACAAAAATAACAAACGCCAACTAAAGAATATTTATATTGAAAACATATCATCTAAACTATGTTAAAAACATGATTAAATATTCTTAAAACAACAATAAACATTTTATCTTGCACAAAACCATTCAGTCCAGACCTCAGAAAATGACTTATCAAATCACGCAAACTCTCCAGTTCCAATCTATCACTCTCACAATAAAAAATGATAATGAAACGTGCACTCCCAATCCTTAACCAATCTTTCGTTTATTATAATCATTAGTGTTAATCTTAGACAACAAATTACACCTAAGTTTCAACTCAGACAACGGTTCCTGTTTCCTGTCACTTTTGGGTACCTCGACAACTTCCTTCCCCAGGGCAGCGACGACCGAGAGGAGCCACTGGTTCTTCTCCAAAAGTACCTGCATCTTCTCGTTGGCGTCCTTCGCATTTTCCTCCACCGCAGCTTTCTCCATGGAAACCATCTCGAACATCTTCAAAAGTTGCTCCTTCTCCTCCACGATTTTCTTTGTCTCCACCATCTCCACTTCCTCCAGCTTCATTTTCAGTTTCTCGTTTTCATAACTCAGTTTCTCGAACGCCGATCGAACCTTTGTCGAGTACCCGAAAGGCAGCGCCAAAAGAATATCCTCACTCAATCCAATCTTCTTCAACGAATCCGAAGTTTTTGAATGTTTCTTCGGCATTTGTTCGCGGCACTTTTCAGCTTTCGTCAAAATCCCGATCCTTTGTTCGAGCTCCTGGCACTTGAGTTGCAGAATGTGGTGTTCTTTTTCAGAAGCCGAGAGGGATTGTTTGAGCTGGTCCCGGTCCTCCATAACTTGTTTCAAACTCGTTGATAGTTTTTGGTTGTCCTCTCGTTCCTGCTTCAGGATTTTTTTCAACTCGTAATATCCCTCCTGGTAGTTGAACGCTGGAACTGCGACGTTCTTTGCGTCCATGGTTGAGCGTTGAGAAACAAGTTGTAACTTGAAACTTGGAAAGTTTTCACTGTTCACTCGACCGAGGCTGTCGCAGTTTTGCAGTATTAAAACTGCGAGGGGCCTATTCAAGTGGGGGTTTGGTGGGTTGGGCCTTTTTAGATTTTTTTTTCTCTCAAGGTAGGGAAAATGGGCTGAGGATTGGTTGGAATTTTCGGCGAGTCGGGAGGTATGAGTCGGCCCAAGTGGTCTCAGGTACCAAAACCAACGTGCTCAACCTAAGTTTGTATGTTTTTCAGTAAAATAAAAAATACCGATCGAATTTCAATCTTCTACTTTCTCTTTTTTTATTCAACAAAATACCAACTTGAAAATGTCCCTTTGTTACTTGAAAAATGACCAATACCACTCAATGTTTAAACAATCGAAAAATTTAATCATTTTTTAATCTCAAGTTTAATTTTTGCCCTAAGAATATCGTCATAAATTCCTCGAACATTTCGTTCACTTCAGGTCAAATCCGAATGCAGCTGCAAAACAAAAGCTTTGTTTACAACCGTACCCTTCCCCTCCACTAATTTCTACCTGCCATTACCCCAAGCCACTCAACCTTGCCAAACACTCGAAACTGCCAAGCACGTCAGTGCCAAACCGTCTGTTCAAGGACGCCAGACCGACGCCAAATCTACAACAACGACGCGCATGATGTCTTCCCTGGATCCCGACCGGTTCCTGTCAGGCACCCTGGTATCCTGGCTGCGTTCCTGTCTGGACTCTCCCCACTCCGTGGTCAGTTACTGGGACCTGATCGAGGGTCGTTGTCTCTACGAAGCGTACCTCAAAATCGACCCTCAACCCCTCCACTTCCTCGCGGAGTGCGACTACGAGCCCAAATCGAGCACCCTGTACATCGTCTTCGAGAACATCCGTCAGTTCTACGAAACCGAGTTGAATTCGGTTGTGATCAAAGTGCCAGACCTCGAATCCCTCATTGAAGACCCTCAAGGTCACGTGGAGGAGATGAAAATTCTCCTGATTCTGCTGTTGGGTTGCGCAGTGCAGTGTTCCAGCAAGGACGACTTCATCGCCAGGATCACCATGGGTTCGACGAGCTACCAGCTTGATATAATGGAGCACATCAAACAGGTGACTCAGGGCCACGAGTTGGTCGTGTCTTTGTCCGACCTGGAGGAGCTTCCTCGAGAGACAATTTTCGAGACGCTCCGGAGTCTGAGTGCGTTGAAACATCGAAGCCACTCGAGGAAGGAAACATCGAGCGACTTCAGTTCGATCAATTTCGATCGGCGCAGTCCAGGAACTCCTCAGGACATGGACTTTTCGAGTAACTCTCGAAGGAGCTCGAGCATCTTCGAGCCTTCGAACGAGGGCCTGGTTTACAAGTTGCGAAACGAGTTGGACAAGTTGAAGGAGGCTTATTTGGAGAGTCTGGACGAGCTGGAGGACACGAGGAACGAGCTGGACAAGCTCCGGGATGAGAACAAGAAGCTCTACCAGGAGGCGAAGCTTGGTCGAGGGTACCGGGACAAGCTGGACATCTTCATGGAGAAGAGCTCGCAGGTGGACCAGCTTGAGAAAAAACTCGCGAGTTTGGAGCAGAAGGCGAGGGACAACGAGTTCCTGCGCATGAGGGTGCAGGAAATCCTGGAGGACAACAAGCAGCTGCAGGATAACTGCGACAGGTTGTACGATCAGTTGACCTTCCACAAGTCCAAGGCTGAACGCGTCGACATCTTGGAGGAGGAGCTGATCAGGAGCAAGGATTTTATTGAACAACTGTCGGTGTCCAGGGACCAGGAACTGTTTGCCGACGAGAAGGAACTGTCCTTCAAAAAGTTCCAGGAGAGGCTCGACGAGACGGGAATTTCTGAACCGGACTTGATTGCTGGCGTTGGAGCTGTTTCGGGTCAGAATTTGTTCGAGGAGTTGTCGCACAACTTGCAGAACGAGAACAGGCACTTGGTGGCCAGGGTGGAGTCGCTGGAACAAGGCAGGTCGGTGACGAGTTGTGTCTTGCACTCGAAGAAGATCAAGCAGTTGCAACTGAGGGCCAAGAAGTTGAGTAGGAAGTTGGAGGAGTTCAAGAGGATTTCCACACAGGCGGTTTTGGAGACGCAGAGACTGGTGGAACAGATGACCGAGTGGCAGTGCAGGGCTGTGCTTTTTGAAACCAGGTGGATCGTGCAGAGGTGCAAAAAGGCGACGATTATGGACGGCGACGAGCTCGGTATTTCCAAGGTCAGGTCGAAGGATGGCAAGTTCGACCAGGAGGGGAACTTTGTTGAGTTTTGTAAATGCGAGGAGGTTGAGAAAAGGGAAAGAAATTTCGTTGCTTATATCGACCAGATCTTTTACTGCACTGTGGCACTGGGAACTGCGGTTCTTTTTAAGAAAATTTTCGACTGATTGTAATTTAACTAAGGTTCGAGTTTTTATGCAAGGGATTTGGAATTGAATTTTATAGTATTAACTTTTTATTTTTTATGTATTGTAATTTAATTTATCGTCGATTGTGCTTTGAGAAATCGATTTTTTATTTTCTGCACGAATTCATTGAGGTTTAGTAATATTTAAGACAACTTTTGACTGAGTGTAATTAGGTTTCAAGTTTCACATTGCAACTGACTATTTGATTTAAAATGGTAACTCTTAATCATAACTATTTTATTGTAACTTAATTTAACTGTAGATTGTACTTTTAGAAATAGAATTTATTTTTCTGTACAAAATCATTGACATTTATTGACATGTTTTTTATGTGTTTAACGATTTAATAAACAGTGATTTGTAAGTCCGAATTCAAGTTGTTGAGTTTTCAATCCTGTTGAAAATTTGAGAATATTTGAAACAAATTCAAACACTTTGAAGATACTTCATTTTTAGTTATTCGGTAATGATTCCAATTTCAACAGCAAACGAAAATAAAAAAAGAAAAAAAGAGTGATTGCCGCGCCTTCAACTGCTACTCGATAGTCAACACTCATTACCAATTACCAATCGCACAAAAATAAAACAGTCATCTTTTCTTGTAACAAATTTTGGCAGAAAAAAACGACGTTAGATCAAAAATGTACAAATTTTCTCTTCCCAAAATTCGTCCAATTGTGCTGAATTGTAATTTTGAACAATCTGCTCTGTAGTTTTCAAACGAGAGTTGCTGTTTTTGAATTTACATCCAATAAAAAACGCTGAAATAATTTACATGACAATGAACAACCCGACAAACGAGCGTACAGTTGCTCTTAACTGCACAATAATGATTTTATTTGACAATCCAACGACCCAATACTCGTAAAGCGCGAAATATGTGTTTCAATTCACAGATTATTACAGGCATAAATTTGGTCGACAGGCCGCGGTTCATAAATCTCAAAAAAGGCTTCTAGTACTTTTTCTTGTATTTTACTGTTTCGACTTAGTTACATGTCAACTGGACAGAAACCATTTTTTTTTACCAGCAAAATTATTTTGTGCACAAGTGAAACGCTGGTCAGTCATATCTGAATCGGACTTTGGGATTTTATCAACCGGGGGAGTTGGAGTTATAATTAATCAATTTATCGACGAGAGTTTAATTGAATAAGCGCAAAATAAATCGCAGATTGAATATGAATTGAATTGCGAGATAATAAAAGTGTTACAAAAGTGCATAATTGTTTTGTTTCATTCACTTACTTCAAAACAGATTTGTCAAATTAAAATTCGTCAGTATTTGGGTTAACTCTAGATGGGGTTTTAGTTTTTCATTTAACTTTGTAGATTACTAATTTGATTGCAAAGGAAAAAAAGTCCGGACGAATCACATTTGACTCGGGTCCGCTGAGCGGATATCGCGTATCCCTTCAGAGAACGAAGCTGCGATAATATATACGGTTATGATGGTCATAGTGACCTACATATGACAGAAATATGGAACTCCCGACGAACGGGCAAGCCAAACGCGATGATTGAACGACCGAATAAAAGATACGAGAAGATGAAAAAAAAAAAACGTCGCTGCGCCATATTTATCATCTCGTCCTCCAAAACATTCGATTTCTCTTCATGAACTTTTCTCACATTATCAATTGCATGTTGCATCAAAACGAAACCAACAAAATTGTTCGTGAATTAAAAAATGAGATAAAAATAAAGTTTTTGATTCGCAAAATCAGAACCTTTTTGGTCCTAAAAAGTGCAGCGACGGTGATCAAATTTCCAGGTATGCCAACGAGCATGAAAAGTGCACAGCAACTGGCTGCAAAGTACAACAGCCAAGGTGGATAGTCGTTGAAAAGTATAGCCGAGCCTGGATCCTCTATAACTTCTTCAATCTCGAATTCACTGACGTTCGTTTCAGTCTCGTTCTTTCCCGTCCAATATTTCCCATCCAACATCTGTAAAAACCAAAATTAATCAAAATTTAATCGACAAAAAAAGGTTTTAAAACAATTTTAGACGAATGTTTGTTTAACTGTTTACAATTAAGCGAATAAATAAAGACGTTAAACTAATCGACCGAACGAACGCTAATTGATCCCATTTTAGATTCATAAAAAGCCAACGTCATAACAATTTTTCAAGCCATAAAACGTCGAAAGGTAAATATTAGCGTAATATGTCAATCGTCCAATGACGATCTACGGTACTTGAAGAACTGCACTCCATAATTGAAATTACATAGACTCGACTGTAGGTCAGTTCGAGTAGGTGACAATTCAATTTCCGCTTCCCCCTCGTTAGCTTTTTTAATACCAAAATACCATCACTTTTCATAACTCTCAACCTGTCACTTTCCTCGTTCAGTAACAAAGTTCCCAAGTTTTTCTTTCAAACTTCCGATCAAATTTCAATAGTCCCCCCCCTCCCCCCTGATAAATCTGTCAAAAATCTGTTTGCAAAAAAGTGGAAAATTTGGCTACTCAGCAGGAAGAACAAAAACGGAAACAAAAATAACAGAAAGTATTGTCAATTGAACTGTAATTGGCGATAATAATAAATTCGTGCCATCGATTGGCATATAAATAAAACGTCTCAATTTGGAATTCAGTTGGGGCGAGTGGTAAATAATATAAACGGGACAATTGATTCTCGGTTCATTAGCGCGCCGCAAAATAATGCAAAACGAAATAAAAATGCATCTAATTTTGTTGAGCTGTCAGTCATTGATCTTGCGAATGGGGGATGCAAAAATAGGCACTCCAAATGCGTCTTAAAATAGGCGCGTCTAAGTGCACGAGACTTTCCCAATTCATTTTGCATCGTGCGACTTTAACTATGTCAGGTATCCAAGCAAGATTTTTTTTTTCACAAAAATTGATCACTGGCACAGTAAAAAAAATACATAAAAAATTCATAACTAAACTGTTACAATTTCCAAAATGAAAACAAAAATAAAAACGGTTATATTGAAAAAGTACCTTGATTTTATTGGTCGTTTATAACTCCAATTTTAATCGTCAAAAATATAACTAGAATTCACCATTTTCAATCCTTTTGACAGCAACTTTTCATCTTCATTTTATTGCTCGGATGGTTCTTAAACTAAAACTTTTTGTGAAAATAATTGTATGGAAAAGAACATTGTTTTTGTTTCTTTTTTTTTAAACAATGAGAAGTTGCACTGTGCACTTGCACATTATCAGCACGATCTTGCAAACTATACGAAGCACCGCAAAATCACGTGCGCTGACAGAGCCGCTGCGAGCTTGTGTATGCTCGAGCTTCGGTCGCCGCTAAGTGACTGACTCGAAACGATACCGAGTTGAGGATGCAAAGTCCTGGTCCAGGCTGAGCGCAAGCGTCGGTTTTTGTTATCGTTTTCGGTCTGTGAAACTCAGCTGAAAATTAAAAATTGTAATAGTATCATGTTTATTTATTATAATTTGTTCATTAAGTTTAAATAAATTGTTAATATACAATTGGAAAAAGTACAGTTTTAGTTATTGCAAATTTCGGATTTCTAATCTTTATGATTTGTTTGAATTTCGATTTGTTAAGTTTTGAATAAGATTGGATGATTGTTTAGTTGAAAATTAGTTATTTTGTTTGTTATGTTCCTGTTTTTATGCAACCAGTAATACAATCATGTAAAAATGTTGGGAAACAAAGTTCAAAAGCAATAACAATTTCTAAACTTGTTAATTTTTGTATAGTTAGAAAAAACTTAAAATAGAAAAAAGTTGTCCCATAACGATTAGAAAAGATATGATATGTTTCACGAGACAAATCAAGGAAGCCAATTTAACATGTGTGGTCGAACTTTTTTCTCATCCAAACAAGCTCGGTCATTTGTCAAAACTAACTCATTTTGCCTGTCACCCTTTTTTGACCCACAAAATTGTGTCTATAATTTCTTCCGGCTTGATAACAACTGGGGATAAAGTTTTAATGTTGCTCTACAAACAACGCGAACAAGATTTTTATGAGTAATAAATACTTTACCATACTACAGTGAATCAAAAAAGAAAAATGAAATTGAAACGTTTACAAATTATCAAAGTGTTCTGATGTTATCAAAAAATATTGAAAAGATAAAAAGGAAAGGTAGAAAAGAGAAAAATTTAAATGAATGAAAATAGTTTTCTACGATTAATAAAGAGACGACTGATTACATCACAATGAAAAAATTCCAAAGCGTTGCTAAATCGCAGGCAATTTTAATAAGCAAATAGTCTTGTCCGAATACAGTTGTGCGGATGTTTGAAATAGCGCATTTCTCGATAAAAATGCACATTTCATAGGAAACGCATATGGGAGGCCTGACTTTCACCGTTTCATATGTTATTCATTGTTTCAGAACACGTGCAACCTCAAGTCGTTCACTTCAATTTTCCGACGACAAACTAAAATACCAGACCTGAACTAAACACCAACTAACAAACTTCAACCGTAATCATTATAATCACAAGTCCAATGAATCTTTCTTGAAATCTATTTTTCAAAGTGAAAGCCAAATTAATCTTGAAATTGGTCTAGAAAAAGTTTTTACAAAAAAATGTTTTATGGTGCAAAAGAAGAAATGGGCGGTATGAAAAAAAAAGTAATAAATTCGATACAAATTGTGAGAAGCTGGCGATAAGGTCTTTCACCCGCATCTATGTCCTTTTTTAATCTGCAGGACAAAGAAACTTGAAAGACAAACGTTCGTGATGTGACGCAGCGAAGCACACACCCCACGTAAGGTCAAAACATTTCGACACTCGGCATATAAATATTTATATACAAAAGTCTGCTTCGCGCGTCAATCAGAATACATATCTTGTTTTGGTTGCGTTTGAATCGGCCAGACGAAAATTTTTACTTTTTTTTGAAAGAAATCACTTTCAAATTCGGCCAAAATTACTCAAACATTTATTTAAATTTTGAAAGTGACAATTTTGGATTTGGAAACTAATTTTGACTTGAGAAATACAAATTATATCCTTAACTTGAGAGACTCAGGTTCGATTCCCAATGAAGACTTTTGTGGTCATCCAAAAACTTCTTCTTTTATGACAAATAAACTCGTTTTTACTGTCAACTGAAAGGACGCGAGTTCGATTCTTGGGAAAAACCACTCTTTTTTGTTACAAAAAACTTTGAATTTGAAATTTTGGAAGTTTTTGTAATGAAGAAAATACTTTTACCAGGTTCAAAAACTGAATCCATAGTTATTCTTGTCGTCAATTTTGCGTATGGTAATTAAGCAGATGTGGTTATTGGACTATTAAGCCCCATAAAGGTTCGCCTCAACCGGCATCTGAAAAAGGAGAAAAAATGATAATAAAACCAACAATAATCGTTCTTGTAAAGTTTGATGCTCGAATCTGGGTTGTTGGGGTGAAACGGTCCCTCAACATCCTTTTTAAAAATAATTAGATCTCGCGATGAGGAAATACGAGGGGTTAAAAATTTAAGAACCATAATGTTTCATATTTACTTACCAGTCGAAATTAAAACCGTTTCTAAATTGAACAACAAAATAAACAACAAACCAAAACAATCTCTTTACATCTCGCAATATTATATTACTTCGTTAAAAAGCGATAATAACATTAAAAAAGGAAATAAAAATCTGTAAAAATTATCATTGAACAAATCCGCAAAACGACCCTGCTTGTAAGAAACGAGAGACGAGATTGAATCACGTTTCAGAGAAGAAAAAAGAAGAAAAAAGCCCGATAACGAATACAACGTGCGGCTGCTATGAATTTCAAAGTGTTTTGCAGTTGCAGAGCCAAGTCGAATACAGTTCGAGTTTGTCATCGGAGTCCCCACCCGAGACGCACAACTGGCACGACACGATTTGATAGAACGCGCGCCAGCAGTCCGACGATGATACTTGGCGCGCGCTCATTACAAAATGATGGTCCCATAAGTTTGGACCAGGTGTGATCAAGGTCTAGTGGTTGTTTAAAACTCAACAAGTCAAACTAAACTAACGAGTTCGGATTTGTGACAGGAAACAGAGTGTTGTGCAAATTTTCGTTCCCTTTTATTTTCATTTGAAAAAGTGAGTTTCGAGTGCGAGGCATTTTAAGGATGAACACAACTTTTTCAACTTGACAGCTTTTGCAAATGGTAAAAACATTGAATGACAAAAATACAAAATTTTATTAAACGAAATTTAAAGATTTGAAAAGTTTCATTCAAGTTGAGTAAAAGAGATGAAAACTGTTGACCAAAAAGTATAACAAATGAAACAATCGAAGTTGAAAATAATAACGAAATCGAAATAATTTATCAGCGACAGTTCCAAAAATACTTTAGGCACTCGTGAAAACTACTTGTTGAGCATTAATGAAATCTGTAGGCGCGCAAGTCACGTGTCGTTATGAAAATAACGATGAGAACATCGGAAGAAACTTCTTAAGACGAAAAATAGTAAAAAATTGATAGAGCAAAATGTAGAATCGATGACTTACAAACTGGAAAAAGAAAATGTTATTAATTTTTTCTTCGTTATTTGGAATTTCAGGATCAGAATGGACCCTTTTGATGGAAAAGTGTGACATTTCGCATCGACGCGAATTCTTTGACAGGAGGTGCAAGTGAATGGGATGTTACAGCTCTGAGTGAGAAATCAACGGTAAGAAGTGGCACGTGACACAGTGTTTCTTACAACTGGCATCGATTTTAAATTACGTGAAAATTTTATTCATTAAATTGGACCATTTTTATTTAAATTATGATTCCATACATACATTCTAACTTCAACTATAAATTATTTTCAATCCACTAAGTTTATCTATTTTTATTTATAAAACCAATCGTTTTCTCTTTTCTAATAAGCATTTTTGAATCTAAAAATTCTTTTTCCCATTTGAATCTCTCTACTAAGAAAAGTCCATTATCGGGCACTTATCGTTTTTTACTTATCTTACTTTACTTATTCTTGAACTGCTGGAGCAACTTTTTGATGAAACATTGTTGACCTTCTATATCAACTAATAGAACCTAAACTGTCCATCGGACCAAAACCAACTCCAAATTTTAAAAACTGAAATTTGTAATAGGAATTCTATAAACTGAAGAAGAACACGTTTCGTGAGAAAACTAAACACAAAAAGAAGATACGAGTTGTAGTTCTAAATATCAGCAGGTCGAGGAGAGAAACAAATTTGTTTGTCTTTGAGACACCTATCAAAACGTTGCGAGCAAACAAGTTGCTTAAGGAAATCAAAATGTGAGAGAGCAAAATGTTTGAAAGAGAGCAAAGCTGTTGGAAGAAGAGAAAGAAAAAACGATCAAAAAGCAAGAGTTATCGGGGGTCGCTCAAACATAGCCGATTGCGAGTCGCGACCACGTTTTGTCGTCTCTCTGAATCATCGTCTTAATAATTGACGCGATTCCTTGTCGATGTTTCGAATAAGATTTTTTATTATTGATAAAATCGTTAGTCATCGACTTGTTTGTGACTCGGCTTTGAAGGAAAAATTTTAGTTCATCCACCAAGTAATCTTTTGTTCAAATAATACTAAATTTTTCAATTAAAAATCTTTAAAATTGTTATAAACAAATGTTTAAGAAACAGATGAAATTGAATTGATTGATTTTGAACTTTGATTTTTGTAAGATTGTTGATTGACGAATGATTTTAGAGTAAAATTAAGGGAGAATTGGTGACAGTTATTCATTCATGAATTGATGTAGGTCAGATCAGACCATCGTGTTTGTTGAAGAGACCGATGATCAAAGCCAACTTATCACTTTTGTTCGTGTGTACATTATTGAATCATAACTTCACTGGACAAGGCACCTTATTATTTGAACACAATGTCAAAACTGCAACTTCATAAAACGCCTCCTTAAGTTGCGTTCATTCAATTCTTTTCTTCTCTTCTTCAAAACATTCACCTTTCATTTTTCAATACAACTCTAGCGTTAAAATTAACTTAGCCAACTTTTCATCTTTATTAAATTTACATTTTGAATTGATGTTTTAACAATTTGAACAAACAATACTTTAAAATACGAAACCGTTAGTCAACGAAATTAGTCAATTTGTAAACATTAAACATTTTTTGGCAGATACAACGCAACAATTTGAAAAGTAAACTTTGGGAATTGTTAGACAATACAATTGCAAAAAGGATGTTTTGTTCTGAAATTATTTTGTAGGATGAAAACAATTGCATGGTCATACAAATCGAAACTCGTGCATTGTTCGCCACGGCATTGTTCGCACGACTTCAATTCTTATCGGACGATTTGTGAATTCCCATGTAAACACGGAACCACACGTGAAACGAATGCGCGTAGTAGTACTTTCACCGTGAGTCAAGTTGAGTCATTCATTGCCATTCATGTGATTAACTTCGAGCGCAGAGAATCAAGCTGACGTCATGGACAGGCGAAGGAATTCCGCACAGATGCGTTTGCCTGCATTTTTCAAGATCGTCAAGGAACTTGAACACTAAAAACCATTATTACACACACCATTTTAACGCACATTATCATACAATCAAAAAAACAGTCCTTCCAAAAAGCGCAATTCCTCTGTTTACTATTTGAAAAACATTGAAAATCAAAACATAAAATAAAAAAATCAAAACAAACAGTTTGTATAAGAAATCTGATGTTTGCAAAAAATGATTTTTTTTCATTAATAGTTTGTTTGAAATGTTTTGTTTTGTTACTTTTCTGTGAGTTATGAAAATAGAGCGTCTCCCATGAGTAGCCTTTTTAAACCATAAAGGGGACATGGTTCGTTCGTTAATTTTTCTTAATTAAACTCAATCGAGGTTAATGCACTGGTGTTTAAC